>JAUYWG010000046.1:9321318-9384069 GCA_034779775.1 Enteromius afrohamiltoni | reverse complement strand
TATACTGTATGTGTGTGTGTTCCTGGTGTTTAAAATAAACATAATAAATAAACACAGCATCAACACATATATTATGTCAAGAAAAGCTTTTATTTGGGATGTGATTTATCACGATTAATCATTTGACAGCACTAAGTAATATATATATATATTTATTTATTAACTAATACTATAATATTAGTAAACAAGCACATATTAGTGCCTTATTACACGACCGTATTCTACATCCCTAATCTCACCCAATACCTAAATTTAACAACTGCGTTACTTACTATTAATAAGCAGCAAATTAGATATTTATTGTATATTTATAGTAGATAAGTGTCACCAAAAATCATAAAGATCCCAAACTTTTAAACAGCAGTGCAGAATAGGCTTATCTATAGTGAATACCTGAGCACCCCTCTCCTCATCCAGCTCTACAGTCATCAGTGCTGAGGTTCCCTTTTCATTCACAGTGGAGTTGCGACCCTGCCAGAAGAAATAGCAACATTTCTCCTTCCCAGGACCGATGATCCGTTCTGAATGCAGTCTCTTGCCAACTGTACAAAAGAGTTTTGGATCATGGTCAAGCAACATTTTTAGAAACACCATTATCTTGTGGTTTCACAAAATGAACACATGAGAGCAGTTGATTATAGAGGTGGTGAGGACACAGTGGGAATAACATCAGGTCCTGGAGAGAAAGTTTGATTTCAATTAAATTAACATTAAATATTACAAAGCAGCAAGTTAATTTAGTTACATTTTTCCCAGTTTCAGCATTTTTAGGCCTGGTTTCCCGGATAGGAATTAGATGAAGCCAGGACTAGACCTTTGCTAATTAAGGACTTTTAAGAATTTTTAGAAACGTGTCTTACAAAAATGCATTATCTGTGAGCATTTTAAGACTAAACAATGACAATAATGTATTTTAATACCTCAGTTTAGACAGCTCTTAACATTTATTTTAATCTAGGACTAGTCCCTGTTCGGGAAACTGCCCCATAGTGTTTAAACTTCTTTTAGTTAGTTCCCAGATCTTAAATTTATATTTTATTTCAAATTTCAGTTTAATTTCAAATATTTTAGTTGACAAAAACAACAATACAATGCACGCTTCCAACATACAACTCACCTGCTGTACTGATCATGTACTTCCATTTGACCACATATGTGTCTCCTTCATGGAACTGACCAATGCTCTGTTTGGGTAGACGACTAGAACAAGCGAGAGAGAGCGTGTTTGGAAATAAAATCCCATTAATTGAATAGCCTTAACAAATAAATGATCCATCTTACCTGTAGTCAAACTCTAGAATGTGCCAGACATCAACAGATAACGTGCTGATCTCAAAATTACGCCCCTCGTCACCTTCCACCAATCCATAACCTCGTCCAACATCGACTCCATCCAGAACGGTCTTGACTGGCGTCCGTACCGCCGCCAACATCCGTGACGCATCGTAAGGCCGGCATTCCCCTCCCCGATGCTCCTAAAGAAATTAACCAACCCATTTTATTTACAGTTTTAGAGCCTTCAAATATATTCTACATATTATATATTAAAAAGTATTTTTTTCTTATTTAGCTAATTTTTTGGTGAGTCTACCTTGTTTTCAACAACATGCGAGTCACCATTCTTCTTAGTGGATTTCTTGGAGTCACTCCAGTCCAAAAACTTCTCTTTAAATAGAATGGTCTCATTGTGCTGAGTTAACCTGCCAAACACAGCCCAGTCTGGTCGTCCCTGACCTTTCCTATGAATAACAGATTCAGAAAAGACAATATTATTTTCATTTCAAAAAGATTTTATACAAAGCTGTAAATAAAATCTCTATAGAAAACAGAAGCATGAGATTAGACCACAGCACTTATTTATTTTAAGAGAGATACATTTCAGCTGGCAGTTTAGGAACACTGAGATGCTAAGCTACTGTTTTGAGAAGTGCAGTACGTTAAGCAACAGCAGCACAATTCTGACCTGAAAAGCCTGTGTGAATGAGCTTTAAAAGGTCACAAGTGCCAAAACTTGATATATGAGGGAACAGTATGCATCAGCCCAGCCAAACATACTCCATTTTGTACCTGGGTATAAGTGCATTGCACTCTCCAGGGTCCAGAGGATTAATATCACAGTTGGTGTAGTCGAAGGTGCCATTCCACAAGTGCTTTGCCAGCTGAAACGCCACTTTTCTCTGTGCCAGCGTCACCTCCTTACCATGCCATACATAGACCTCACTACCGAAATCAAACACCAACACCTAGATGTCAAACAAGAATTAAAAATTAGTTTAAACATGAGTTTGAGTTACTTTAGTTAATATTATGTAATATAGTGTTTTGCACAGATGTAGAGATAATGTAAATGTCAAACACCGTACAAAATATGACCATACATCATAAAAAAAACTATTTTTTCAACTAGTAGACTGTAGCTTATAACATAAATAAAATATATTGCTAGTTTAAAGTTGAAATAACAAATCTTATTCGATTTCCTTAAGCCATCCCTAACATTAAATAGGTAGTATTTTCAAGTACTTCTTTAGGGTTAAGCATGGAGCAGCGAGGAACTCGACCCCAGTAGTCATCTTCAGGAACAAGTTTATCCTCCATGAGCTTGTAGATACAGTTGGTTTCTACAACAGCGCTCTCATAGAACTCATCTTCTTCTGGAGTGCCAGCGGCTGTAGGATACAGAGGACCATATTCACTTTGACTGTAGCAAAATCTAACATCAGCATATTATGCTTATGTACAAAAAACTGATTTTCAAACACTCTTCCTTCAGCAGAAGGAATTACAGATTAGCTTACTTTGAAAACTGGCTTGGCCGCCAAGAATCTTCCAAAACTCTTTGGCAGCATGAGTGTGAGTGTTGGCACCTTCCTCGATGGTCTGCACATATGAGGCTCTGCATCCCAGGTCATGCTTGGTCTGAATGAATGTTGCTAACTCTGCAGCCTGTATAATATAATATTATAAAATGTAATGTAACTTAACCATTTAAAAACATATGTAGCTGCAACAAACGCTTACTGGGGTTTATCCACTTTTTAGCACATTTAAACACATAAGTAAAAAAAACTTACCCCTGGTTTCACAGACAAGGTCTAAGCTAGTCCCAGACTAAAATGCATGTTTGAACTGAAAATATCTTGCTCTGACATATCTTAAAATATGGTCATACTGTATTATTTTACAAGCCCGTAATTTACCATAGAATGATGCTTATTAACATTTACAATAACACATACAAAAGGATTCCAGCATTATGCAATTGAACCCCTGAAAAAACCTTTTCCATCAGTCTATAATGGCTATTTCATCACTGGCGAGATGTAGGTCAAACTCACGAGTTCAACGACCTGCAGTCTGGATTGAACAATAATAGAAACATGTAAGAGAGAAACAGAGGGGCTTTTACAATTCACCTCCTGCTTCCTGTACAACAATATGACATTTCCTTTGTGGTTAATTCTGTTTACTTCCTGCACGTGGGGGACTCGCCATTATATGAATAGTACCATAAACACCATGGCTGAGTACAGGATGTGACCCACAACTAACAAAATCATTAGAACCAAAAGGACATTTTTAATACAGCTGACAAATAGTGGCATCTTGCACTTAACAGCCATTGTTATTTTATTATTTTTATATACTGTTTATTTAAATTCTGAGTTTTACATCTTTTAAAATTAATTAATTAAATTTAAATTAACTGTAGTTTAAATTTTAATTTAGTTTTTTTTTGTCAATTTTTTTTCCCAACTTAAAAACTTTATTTCAATTGAATATATATATATATATATATATATATATATATATAGTGCTTTCATTTTATTAATTTTAATTAACAATAACAACTTGATAGCGTGGTGTGCATTGAAAAAAAACACTCACTTTTGCCTTCTCAATAACATTTGCAAATTCTCCAATCCAGATGAAGCAATAATGAGGTGTGATCAAAAGGAAGCAGTCACCGCTGTTCAAGGAGGAAGCTCTGGGCTCAACGAGTCTTGTCTGGACATGTCGTCGACCTGATTAAACACAGAGAAATAGGACACTATCAATGTCAGACGCAGAACTGCCTTGTGTCGGGTACAAACACACCAGGTGATTAGCTCTGATAGTACATCTTTATCTTGGTTGAATTAAAACTCAAAAGACACCTATGTTAAGATGTAATCCATTGCAACGACATGTTATATTTTATTTTTTACTTAAAATGCACACTGAAAACAGCTAAAATCAGCATAAATTCACTCACAACAGAACATAACTATAGTTAGCCATGATACGTTGTCGTTGAACTGCTTGTGTTGTTCTCTTCATTAAGCCTATCTGCTTTCTTTCTCTGTTTTTATTAAGGACAGAATGTTGTTTTGGGAACATGCACGTAGGTTTAGGTTGAGAGGGATGCCTTATGAGGAATTGGTATCCAAAGCCCTTCCCCATCCTACACCAGCTGTCCCCATAACAAAAGCAACAGGTCTCATGCAAGATGGCTTCTCCCTCCTACATTTAAGTAAACAGCATCTTTCATGGCTGTCTCAATGCCAAATAAGTGCTGTCTCTATAGAAACACACAGATACAGCATACTGTATATGGCTAGCTGCTAATCAGAGACCATTAATCTTCATATGCTGTAAATAAAGCTGTGCCCAAACAAGGTCAGAAGAGATGACGTTTATCACCCCGACCCTGTCATTGAGCTGATATTTTGTGCATCACAAACAGCTGTTGTCATTGTCACTCACCTTTGACCTGAATGAGCATGAGTTTTTTATAGGGCATGGCACTGTTGTTGGAACTCTGCTCAGATGCATTCACACTCCTTAGACTCACACTGTTGAAGTTTTCCTTACTGGCCAAACCAGCAAGAGCAACCTCAGAGAAACCACTGTTCTTATTCACTAAGAAAGAGAGGAATAGAACAGAGAGAGTCAGCAAGAGCAGGAACTCTTTTAAAAGAGATAAACTCAAAACAGTGTTTTATTGGAGACTGGTACACTATCCTCACTCATACATTTTGAACAGTTTGTGTTTGTTTGATGGTAAAATATCCGAAACATGATTCACTGAATCACCTAAACCCTTGTGCAGAATTTTGTTACAGTATAAAAAGATGTCTAGTTAAAATGAAATTCCAACACTATAACTAATTGTATACAACAGCGATTCCTGGTCCTCGAATCTGATTTGCCGGTAAAAGCGTCAATATTACTGTTTGTATCACTCCGCTTGATGCAGTTGCCGTATTTCTCATAGCGAGTGTCGTAGCGGACGCCCAAATCCACTATACTTTTAAAAGTAATACTTTAGGCAAGACTTAGGCAATACTTTAGACCATTTTAGGCAAGAATGTATTAGTTTGGACTTTTAATATGCATTTTGTTAATAAAGACAATTTATATTTGAAAATGGTTGAAAATGGAAAATGGTGCTGCCTTTGTACTTTTGACAGAACTGCCTAGCAACTTTTTTGATAAATGAAAATTTTCATTTTGATAGATGAAATATTATTATTCAACAAATAACATTTGTGACCCTGGACCACAAAACCAGTCATAAGTTAAAATTTTACTTTACATATTTTTAAAATATGTGTATTTTGTATAATATATGTATATATATATATATATGTGTGTGTGTGTGTGTGTGTATATATATATACACACACATACATATACACACATACATATATATATATATATACACTATATTTCATATGTATACATCATAAGCTTTCTATTGATACATGGTTTGTTAGGATAGGTCAATATTTGGGCGAAATACATCTATTTAAAAATCTGGAATTGGAGGGTGCAAAAAAATCTAAATACGGAGCAAATCACCTTTAAAGTTGGTCAATGCATTTTACTAAATTACATTTTGATATGTTTACAGTAGGAACAAAAATCTGTAATTTTGACCCATGCAATTTATTTTTGGATATTGCTACAAATAAACCCCAGAGACTTAAGACGTGGTCCAGGGTCACATTTTATCGAAATAATAGTAGTATTTAGTATTAGGAAATGGTGCGTCTGTGTGTTCGTGATGGCGACAAGAGACTACACTGTTCTGCCATTAGATGATAACAAAAAAAAACAAAACAAAAAAAAACTAAACAATAAATGCTACCAAGCCAAGCTACACTGTCATCAGAAATCTACAACGTTCTTCAGTTACTCACTCTTTTCCTGTTTCATCCTCTTGCTCTCAAGAAGGCCGATATTCAGTCTCTGCTCTGTGTACTCGTGTCTGATGTCCTCCCGAACGGCCAGCATTTTCAGGGGGTTTTTGGATGACTGAACATTTCTGGTTGGCCTTACTGCACGCTTGTGCTGCACCATGTCTGAAGTCAACCTTCAAAAAAAAAAAACATTTAATTGTCAAGCTGTAAATAAACAAATTACTACTCTAAAACAAAAATATAGCAGTTTGTACATTGACAACATCAACATCCACTCAAAGCACCACAATTGCTCTGCAATGTTTCTTTTGGATTTACCTGGGCAACTGCTCTCCAAAAATGGCATCAAAATCATCATTTATTTCCACCCTGCTACTGATCTTAGCCATATCTTCTGTGTGTCTATAAAACTTATCGAAGATCTCATCATCCACAGTCATGACCTCTTTAACTGATTTCTCTGTGACTGCAATCGTGGCTTCTTGAAGTCCTGAAACTAAGAAATGCATAAAAACATTACAAATCAACTGAATAAAGTTGATATAGGAGAAAAGGTTACATCTCTAAAGTTCCTTACACATTTTCTAATGACATTCACCTTTGCTATTGAGCCGACCCAGGAATGACTCCAACTTCTCCAGCTTCTTGTCTGACTCCAGCTTCATGTCCTGTTTGACTTCTATCTCTGCTTAAGAAAATACAACAGTGATACAACTATATGTATACATATATGACATAAATATATTAAAAAAATATGACGCGGTAGAAAAAGAACAGAAAATAAAACACAAAAATACAACCAGGAAATAATACAAGCTGAAACTGAATATGAGTACAGCATGGCTTCTCACCTTCATGCGGCTTTGAAATGGTATGGGAGGCATTCTTGTTTTTACAGGACAGAGGGGACAGCACTGGATTGGTGAGAACAGAGGGAGCTGCCAGACCTGGGAGAGAGAAAATAGGAGAAATTTTCACTGTTACAGAGCAACACCACATGCATATGTCATCCTAGTACAAAAAGTCCCACACATAAATGTGCATTTTCACTGACCTTTCTTAACCATACGTCCAGCCACTGTAAACTGAGTGGAGTCATTGGATGCTCTGTAACCTTTGACCTTCCAGGCATCCTCTTGTTGGTTGATGAGCTGTTTGCGTTCCTGAATAGACATCTCGATCCTCTCGATCCTTTCAATCTGCTGACTCTCCGTCTCATTTCCCATCCTCTGAGATGACAAACGAGAAAAAATTAAGCATTTACATCAATGACAGACTGAAACATGTTCTCACATTTTAACTGAAACATCCTTTTAGTCATTTTAATCTGAAAGTGATGCTTTGCTGATAAACATTACGATAGCAAATGTAGTGAGAGAAACGACGTCTCAAAAAAGATCTAGCAAAGCAAAACCTAAAATTGTGAAAATAACTTTCAGTATGCACACTTAGCCACCGCTTTCCTAACATTAACCTGTAAACGAACCAAATCGACAGCATCTAAAATCTTCTAAAAATTTATATGTAGTTAAACTAGCTAGTTTTTGACTCAAAAAAAAAAAAAAAAAAGACGACACCAAATACAACACCACACAAACACTTAACATACATACATTTACATACATTACAACGAGTCTAATTGTTGTGTTATGGAGGAATTGTGGATGTGTGTTTGGGGGTGAGAGGCACCTTCCGTCTCCAGGGGTGACGCTCATCCACCTGCACGGGCAGGGGGGTAGCCTTCACACCGAGGGAAGAGCAGGAAGACAGATGGGAAGAAAGAGGGATGAGAAAAGAATGAAAAGAAAGGATAAAAGGTGAAAGGATGCATGCTAGACAAAAGAGGCTCCTATAAATAGACATAGGAAGATGATTCTTCACTGCGCCGCTGACCTGTTATAATACCAGTTGGTCAAGGTAATGAAGATGGAAGGCGTTAAAGGTTTAAGCATTAAGGTAAGTATATCAAATGTGTATATCTAAAAAAAGTTATTTAAAGATCAAGAGTTTAAGAGTTGCTAAGAAGACAAGAACTGAGAGCGCTTCATTTAATCCAAGAAATACTAGAATGTAATTTCTTAGACATACCTGTACATAATGTTGTGCAATGTTACACTGTACAGAATATAAAAAAATATTCAATTAAATAGTTACAATTGTTTATTGTAACTATATAAAAGGAGTATGTGCACTCTTTTGAATAAAAAAGTCAAAGGATGTTCCCAGAAGCCAGATGTTGTTTATTTAATCATTTTATTTCTTCTTTTAGCTTTGTTACCATTTATGCATGTTATTTTTTAATAAGTATAACACTGCTAAAAAAAAAAAAAAAAAAAAAAAAAAAAAAGGCAGTGAATTGCCATCCCTAAAACACCGTCCCTGTATTTTGGATAGTGGACTTCTGGTCTGACGTGTATTTTTTACCATAAATTGAAAAGGATTTAGTATGGTGTAGAACGCAAAAATGGAGAAAAAAAAAGAAAAACTATTAGTGGTCAAAAGAGGGCGGCTGTCAGTATCAGAAGAGAGAACGAGGAGGGTAGTTTACTTTGGGTGTTTTTGCTCACCTTGGGGAGGATTTCTATTTGATCCAGTGGCTCTGAGGCACATGAAAAGGAGGAGGAAAAGACAGGATCCTACAGACAGGACAGAGAGGGGAAGCAAGACAAAAGATGGAGAGATGCATGACAAAACAGGAGGGAATGAAGCGGAAGTCCAAGGACAGACGGCAGGCAGGTGACTCTGGTCTTACACAAAATGTCACGACTAAATAACCTCATGACCTCTAAACAAGACAAAGTAATGCTACAATTCAACACAGTCATCATCCTTGTGCAACCACCCTGAATGTAACGATGCTGAAATCGCTTTCCAAACTATGCTGTCCATCAAGCGGTTTCAGTCAAATAAAATAATTGGGCAGATACATATTTAAAATAAATGAGAAAAATCACAAGCTCATCAGGCTGTCATTAATTGATACTTAGAATTATGTCAGCATGTAATTTAAGCCTTATCTATTATAGTGGTTGAACAAGGCAATTAATACCACCACACCATAACCGAGAAGTCACCATTGCGTAAAATGACAAATCCACCACAATGGCTGTTAAAATATAGGCTAACAGAAAATCCATTTTGACATTTCAGAACTCATACCGTCACCATGATAGCAATGTGAGAGGAACAAGCAAATAAAATCACCACCACAAGCAACTGAATTGACAACACACTGACGTCACCGTGATTATGAGGATTAAACACAGAAACAAAAGCATAACCCTTGTACACTGGAAATACCCGTGCTAAGCCTGTTAGCACAGAGGCTAACGGCTAACAGCCTTACCCAAAGTTGATCAGACACGGCAAAGTCATCTATCATCATCCCTTCATCCTAGAAAAAGGGGTAAAATGAACAGGGGAGAAATGATCCCCTACTAAAAGCTTGGACACTGAACTTAACGTTTAATCTGGTAACTGTGAAGAATAAACATGTTCGTTATGCAGTCTGAGGATGCTACCTCCATTCATTTTTAAAAATAGAGTAACTCGCATTGTGATTCTCAATATTATTACAGTTACATCAGCACGAAACACTGTGTAAACATATACTGATCTACAAGTAAATTACAACGGAATATACAACATACATAAGAGTGAAACATTTGATTGAAATGCCAACTTTTATGCTGATGAAAGAAGATCTGGTAAATAAATTATGATTGTAAAAGCTGATCTACCAGATCTTCAGCGGGAGTATTGGCACTAATGATAGCTCATTTCCTATGCTGAATGTGATAAGTGGTGTTATAAGTAAATCACATCACACAATTTATGAAACCTGTAGACACCCTGCAGTGAAGAGTCTCGAGAATAAATCCAAACAGAGAAAGGCATGTGACACCTCACCACATCCTCCACAGTTCTAGAGAATTAGTATCAAGCATGCAAAGTTTTGAAACATGTTTTATTATTAAAAAAATAAAGAAATAAAACAACATGCAGCAAAGTAGTGAACTAGCAGAAAGACAGAACACATACTATCAAAAATACAAATAATCCAGAACCCTTTATAATAAAAATGATGTACACATTCATGGTGCCCATGTGATGACTACCAGACCTATTAAAACTTCACAACTTAAGAGTTAAATAGTAATACCTCTCATTTAATTTCTAAACATCATTAACAACCAGACTACACTATTTAAAAGAAAATAAAGAGCTATCTGCTACACAGAATGTATGCGGATTAGAGATTCTCTATTGAGTTTCACTGAGAAGCAAATTAAATAACATTTTAAAAACAACTGAAAAGTGACCCATGCACACCACAAAACTATGCAAACAGAAAGGTCAGAATAAAGTGAAAAGATACAAGATAAGAAAACAACAAATAGCACAAACCCTTCTCTGTTTAGAGTTACTGAACTGCACAAAAGCCAGTTCAAGAGTTGAAATACTGGACTACGCAACAACTGCTGAACTACTAAAAAACTAAACTAACAAGTTGCATGATGTTCTGCATCAACCAGATAATACAAGATGTTACAATATATATTCATCAATCTAACAACAGCTGTTGAATACACACTGTATATGAAGTTAGACCACGCACCATGACCTGTACGGTCAGCTCAGAGAGTTCAAGGTTCAGAGGTTACCTTCTTCTTGAAGCTCTGCTCCACTTCCCATAGCTGGGCATGTCGTTCAGACACAGCAACCTTCACCACATCCTGTTTTTTATTGATCCTGTTCCTCCAGTCTTCCTCTCCACTCTTCTTCAACAGAGCCAGCCTGCGAGACGCAATCACGAATTCTTGAATGATTTAATGATCTAAAAATTTTAAATACACTTTCAAACGCATCTGTAGGTGCATTTACTAATGAATAATTGTGTACACTTATAAAGTTATTCACAAAACATTTAACGGATGAGAAGGAGCAGATAGTGAAGCAGCTAACAAAAAGCCATGGCTTGGGAACTCCTTTAACACAGTTGAAAACACTCAGCCAAGTAGGGCAGTACTATAATTTAGACAAATGACATCTACGTCAAAGGAACTAAAATATCAGAGTAAGTTAGATTTTTTGATGTAATTTCCAAATGTCTATTTATGCATCCATATATATTAATGAAAAACATGCAGATGAGTGGTTTTCATTATGCCGTTAATCAATTTGATCAGCTTGCTTCCTATGGCAACAGACAGATACCCATCAGTTACATAATACTTTGATCTCAAACCGTACACAGCAGTACAGCTATTACAAAACTAAACCAACCAATCTATGCAGAGTCACACACCATATAGTGCTACACGGAACTGGAATATGCTTCACTCAGTACGTTTTTCTTTTCTTCTCTAATATCTGTCCTCCTCCATCTGTGTGCTGGCACGAAGACATTACCGCAACATCATTACTATCGACAACGACCCAGTTTATAGGCAAAAAAATGTTGTACAAGGACTTGGAGCATCTGATGTTTTTCATTTTTCTCCCAGCTCTCATTCTAAATAGACCGACATATATTCAAAAGACACAGTGCAAGTGCAACCCACTTTCCCCAAATAGTCAAAGTGGAACACACACACAGAAACGTCCTGCTTTACACAGACATAGAAAGATAACGGTTTTCAATATACATCTGTAAGTATAAATTTAGCCATGCAAAAGAAAACACTAACACGAGACATTCTGCTGACTTCCTTTTATATCACCGCGTATAAACTTCACAAACTCTTCAAAGATGATTAATGCTTTCAGACACTCACCTGTCTTTGATGGACATCTGTCTGGCAGACATGATGTCTGAAAGCTTGTCTTCCGCCTCTGTTTTAAAGTCAGTCTCCTGCTCGTCTTCTCTCCTGTTGTCCTCCAAAAGGTGTCCGGCATACACTGTGTGCTGTGCGAGAGAGCCGCACCATAAAGAGGATGAGCCCTGCGATACAGCTGCTGCACGTACTGCGGCTGTGTGCACAGGAAGATCTGTTAGAGACAGACACAGGAAAAGGGTTAGAGCAGCACCAGTGACACAATCAATAACAGCTCACTGACAGGCGGAGCAACCAGACACATACAAACATGGCCAAACTCTCTCACACACTAAAGTCCTTTAAAGAGTTCCACCCCTATTGGGTCTGTTCACATGCTCTCTTGCATGTGAACAGACGCATAGTAAAACTGATGAATATGTAACACAGGAAACGAGTGTCAGTTTCTAAGCATAAAAGGAAGCTTTGTTGCTCAAGCTGCAACCATGCGGCTTAGACAGACATCTTTCTGTCTTTTTAAATGGGGAAAAAGTTTAAAACCACCAGCCTGAATGACAGACGCCAAACAGGAAGACTCTACAGAGCAGACACACATCATATCCTATCCACACCTATCTTTTGGTAAAGTCACACTGATATCAGCACAGAACACATGTACAGCAGACACTGCAGGAAACCATCATAACAAGTCATGTTTGATAAAACAGTCAGTACATGACTGTGTGAATTGTAGAGCAAGACAGAAAGATGCACAACGTGGGCACAGTAATTAGGGTTTAAAATAGAAATATGCATTATTATTTTTTCATTTTGAAAAGAAACAAGTAAAATTAGAACCTTGGGGTGAGATGCAAATTTTAAAATTAGATTTTTAAATAAAATGTAAAATGATAATTGGAATTAGCATTTAAAGGGTTCCCACTCCTTTTCAGAAACTTTTTTAAATTTAATTATGGCTGTAATGAAAAGCAAGGACAACACCCTAAAGAAATATATTCCTCTTTAAAAACATACAGTTTATGAAAATTACTTAACTATGAAATCTGCTCTTTAATATGAGCTCTTGCATCAAATAATTTTTTTAGAACCAATTTCAGGACCATAGCAAAATAAACTAAATATATTAGAAGTTTTACATTTTTAACCTTGAAAATAATAATAAATTCTATAATAATTATTATTTTTGCTGACAATAATATTAAAGAAAAAATAATAAATTAAGCATTGCTTTAAAAGTGGCTTCTAACTAATCTAAACACCTCTGACTGGCCATTGCATTTCACTGTTCAGAGAAAGTGATGTATCACTATCACTATCGCCTATCAGCGAGTACTGAATTAAGTTTGTACTTGGTACTACCAGTACTGCAGAAAGGCCATTACGGTTATCGTTTCAGTATCACAATGATACAGAAGTATCCAAAATCTTTAGTTCACAAGTTACTGAAATACTTCAAAAACTGAACAGTGGATAGAATGTTTAGAAACACATCAAATGTTCAAACCGTCAAAAGTCTGTAGTGATGCACCAGTCTTGATTTTTCATGGCCAATTCGGATTACTTTTTCTAGCAAATGCCGTTCTTTTTTTTTCTTTTTTTTTTGTTTAAGCAAGAGGTAAGACAGCATAAAAATATGACTACATGAAGAAAATGTTTTTTTCTCTATTACAGGGCAAGTGGCTTAGGTAGTGGCTCATCCAGGATGGCACATCAATGCGAGCTGTGGCAAGAAGGTTTGCAGTGTCTGTCAGCATAGCGTCCAGAGCATGGACGCGCTACCAGGAGACAGGTCAGGACAGAGTCTGGAGACGGTATGGAGACCGTTCTGCTGCCTGCAACATCCTCCAGCATGACCCGTTTGGCAGTCAGTAATGGTGTGGGGTGGGGTGGCATTTCTTTGGAGGGTCACACAGCCCTCCATGTGCTCGCATATATCAGTAGCCTGACTGGTGGTTGACTTCTTTAAACAAATATGAGCATGGTTATGAGCAAGCAAATATGAGCGTGTTTCAAAATCAAAAGGTGTTATGAATGAATATATCTTTAAAGCAAACCAAATGTCTTCACAAAGGTTTTGATGTCGTTATCTAATAAATTAACGTTTGTGAGCACAGCGCTGCTTTGTGTACAGCCGTTACCAGGGTAACTGATGCTTTTGTCGCTCCAACAGTGCCTCCTGCTGGAATGTTTCCCTGGTTACCTCAAAGCAGAACTGCATTTAGAAATGCTTTAGTATGAATAATACAGTGGCAAGATGATCTACAGTTTTAAGAGTTAAAATTCTGACATTAAATACATATAAAAAACCCCAATGCATTTTCTTCCAATATTTTGCGCATCGTTCAGAGTGAGCTTGCGCTGCCTGTATTTTCTCCTCTTCCATCTTCATCTCTGGACTTCATAATATTTCCACACAAACTGGCAGTGCAAACATGTTATACTACTAGCATGAGGCTATTTGTTTTGGGCTTTTTTTTGTATAATAAATTTCCAGGACAACTACAAGATTTTCCAGTTACAAACCCTGGGAATCCTGATTAAGCAATTTCCTACAACTCATATTTAACTTTTTTTTTTTTTTTATTGAAATTGTGAAATGTGGCAAAATTTACAAATTTAATCATTCTAGTTACTGACAGCACTAAATGCTTGCTTGGAAGTATAATTTATAATGTTATCAGATATATTTGGCATATTAAGCAAATATACAAAGACAGCTGTGACCTGACTTCTCTCCCAAGGGGCTATCTGTCCTATTTAGGGGCTCATCATACCCAAACAGTGAGGCAAAATTTAATTAAAACAAAAAAAAAAAAACAACAACTGTGTTTATCAACTTCCACTAATAATAACAAAATATTGGATGATACGTGATCAACTTGTACGTTTCACTGTATGCGTCAAACTAGATTTCAGTAAATGTTCAGTGTCTTACAGACAGAATATTATTAACTAGGAAAATAGGTAAAAAATAAACATACAAACAAAAGATAAGAGTTAAATAACAATACCTTGAAGTGCAGAAACGTATGAAAAAAATGTGCCACATCACCTATATTTTTGTACCTGATATGGCTGCCTTGGACTTGTACTCTCCATCTGTTTCTGAAGCGTCTTGAGGGGTCATCAGAGACTCGTTGTGCCCTTTATACTCCTCCCAGTCTCTGGCCGGTTGAGCATGTGGTGTCTGTTTCATGCTCTCTGGAGAGGGAAGCTTCCTCTTCCCCATGCTCAATAACTGTGTTTCTCCTTGGGGCACTGGGAACAAATCTGGGCTCTGATGAGCAGTTTGAGGTTGGTAAGTTGGAGAGAGGGTCTGCTCATAGTAGGCAGGGCCAGACACATTGGGCATGGTTAGGTGGATGTCACCAGCATGTTCAGTGGAAACGGTCGAGGATCTCAGGGCCGAGGCAGAGGTGGATGCAAAACGAGCTCCACCTGTAGGCTGCAGCTACAAGAGGACAATAAAACAAAAGGATAAAGTGTTTGTGCAGAAAATGAAAGGATAGAAGATTTAAAAGTGAACAGTATGAGAAAGAGAAAGATTAGAGCAATGAGAAAGGGATGGGATGAGAACAAAAAGTGAGTCAGCATGGGCAGGAAACAGCACAGTCATCAACCGTTCATCAGCAGACACACGTCAATCATGCTGACTAATCAGAGGCTGAATTAGTGCATTTCCTGTAGCTGAAAGGCAAGCATCAAATCAGCCAATAATAAAACCACTCACAAAGCCATGCCCTTTATATACTGAACCCGACTGTTCCCATCATGCCCTCAGAAACAGATACACTGAGTCACAGACACAATCAATTCAAATCTAACACTACTGTGCCAGCAGGGCTTTAGGCAGAGTTGCTGTGTACATTCAGGATAAGATCATTGATTTCCAAACAAAGTAAGCATTCAGCAGTGACGCATTTCTCCAAAAAAAAAAAAAACATTCACAGGCAACAACACAGAACATCTTCAATTAAAACCTCTGAACCACAAATGACTTTTCTTAATAAACACAATAAATGGAGTGTGACAATTTAAATATACTAGTGAAGTACAGAAATGAGCAATAATGAATAGAAGTGAGCTTTGTGAGTTACTTTTTAAGTAACATTTTATGTTATGATAAAGTATAGTTTGTTGGGTCATATTGCTTTTACACCACAAGAAACCACCCCAATTGGGCCAAGACTTGATCAGGTAAAACGATTATTAAACCTTATTATTAACTGTATTTATTACTGAACTAAGTGAAAAAGTATGTGTAAGAAAGCCCATAATAAAACTTATAAGAAATATTTCTTTCTTAATTCAAGGCACATTTAAATGTGTATTTGTCCACAATTTGTCCATGCTTCCACTATAGCAAATTACTTTGCAGGGTAACCCAGAACTGATGTTGTTTATACATAAAGCACGAACAGGCAAAACATCATATCTGTTAACATTTCTCAGCTCCATTTCAAAAGCACATAAAGGAGTGCAAAGCCTGCACTTGCTCTACCAGCAATCTGAAACTACATTCACAAACAGAAGCATTTACCTCCATGCTGTCTTTCGGGGTTGTACGATCATCTAAACAAGATGCTTAAAAGAAATGCCTGAATTCAGCCTACTGGCACATAAGCAGATATATGCTGAAGCATTAGGAAAACTGCTTCTAAGACACGGGACAATGGTTTTACTGCAGGCTGAGTAAAACCTTGGTTTCTATGAAATATCATACGCTTCTAGAGGACTCGGGTATCCTCACATGTTCCAGATCGCTCAGACGCTCTGAGAACTCAGATTCCTCGTCAAACAGCTCAGAATCAGAATAATCCTGTATCAGAGACAAACCTCTTTAAAATGCTCAATCGTATGCGTCTGTGTGCAATAAAGATTGATTACATGTCCGTGGATGTAATACTTATGCCAACAAACTTAAATCAGTGTACAGAGTGGGCGATACAAACAAAAATATAATAACAATAATAATATCCTAAACATTTTGATTTACAAGAAAAAAAATCCTTACGATCATTTCCAAAATAAAAGTATATCTATTAAAAATTGAAAGTCTAATGGCACGATATAAATGTATGGTTAAAATAGACCCAACACCATTGTGTGTCTGGGTGTTGAATGTTCAATCAACAAAAACCATGTGTTGCACAACGTTCAGTTTGATGAACGATTGTAGGGACGTACTCCCAGACTTATTTTCACTTTTTATACAGTAAAACGTAACAGAAAACAGAACATGAATATAGTGTTGAAGCAATGCAACTTTTGCTATAGGTCATGACAATGACAATATTACAAATACAATCCATCCGATTTCATTCACGCTACACACTTTAATACTATAGCGGATATCATTTTTAAAGGCTGTGAAGTATTAAAACAAAAAAGTACCTACTTAGAGTATGTAATTTCAGGATCAGCTTGCGACTTCCTAACTGCGATTTCTGACTTGCTTTATACCTTTTCTCTTCACCTCCAGTATTTATCTGACATACACTACATGTCCAAAAGCATGTGCACACCCAAAGATCACACCCATTTGATGACCAGTCATGATTCATGATTTAAATTAAATGATGAGCAACGCACTAAACTGGTACAATTCTCAGCTGTGGCATGAATAAGCATGGTCTAATTGTTTATTGAAGGGACAGAAATTTTACATACCTGTTCAACCTCTCCTAGTGTGATTGGCTGAGTCTGGTAGCGGGCATTACTCCTACGTGATCGAGTGTCTCCCCTGGCCCGAGGGCCGTGGCTGGATGGCTGTGCCAGGCGGTTGAAGAGTTCCATCTTCTCTGCCAGAGTCAGCGTGGAAAGGTCTGGCTCCTCTTGGCCATCCTCTCCTGGAGATGCATGATGAGCTCGATCCGTCTCCACTGCCTCCTGAGCCAGCCGAACCTCTCTGGCCTGCTCCCTCACCATGCAGCTCTGCTGAGATGATGCCTGTAAGCTGTAAGACACATCAACACCAGACTGCTCAGAAACACTCGATGCGTTTTATGTTAATTCCATTATATGACCTGTAAGGCTGGGCTGCATTACTGTGTTTATCACATATAATTAGAATTCTAAAGAATCACAACATTGTGTTAATAACTACTTAAGTTTGGATTAAACACACATGCATGCATACACTATACAAGCAACTGTGATATTAAAGTAGCATGTGCTGATAAACGTCATGCAGTTTATATACTGTACTCAACATGCTCAAAAAAGCGATACAACTCGTGAAACTATGACACAAAGCTTGGAGGGATCCGAGTAACAATTTCATGACCTTACAGAAAATTAATAACATTACATATATATATATATATGACAAGTCAGTGATGACCAGGATAAGTTTACATGCAGTCATGAAATTGCGGGTGTGCTTTTAAAATACTCTTCACTCATTCTAGTAACTGTACTGGCCTAAAAATACCACAAGAAGGTGCTGGTTCTTAGTTTAACTTTTCATTTAAGTTGCAAATAAAACCAAACGTGCATATTAACATGATTTCTGAAGAATCAGGTGACACAGAAGACTGTTTTAATATATACATTGAAATAGGAAACGACTATTTTAAATTGTAATGATATTTCACAAAACAAATGTTGAGTGTTTTTCTCTTATTATGCATGAATCCACATTAATAAAGACAGATAAACCTGTGAACATGCAAGGTCTCGATGACAAACATTAGTGTTTATAAGAGTGACCATGCCTGAATTACACACACGCTCATGGGAGTGTCTGTATGTGTCCTGGGTACCTGGATTTGGTCACAGAGCTGCTGACTAGAGTGGGACTAGGAACACGCGTTACAGAGGTTTGTATGGCGTGTTTGTATGAAGTGTCCAAATGGCCAGGGACACTTTTAAACCACACAGAGCAGAAGAAAAGAAACAGACACAGGGAAAGAAAAAAACTGAAGGAAACAGATCATAGGTACAATACATACATCACACGAAAGTAACGGAAAGGATAGAATTTCAAGGAAAAAAACACATGTATTGTATTGTATGCGATTCATAGCACGCATCCATATACCTACATACATACGTTTTTTGTCTCTTTTTGTTTACACTTTTTCTTTTAAAACATAATTTATAAAATGTTTAATTGGCCAAAAGTGACAGTAAAGGTATATTTTTTACAAAAGATTTATACTTAAAATGAATGCTATTCTTTTGAATTGTAAATGTAATGTTTCTTGAGCATGAAATCAGCATATTAGAGCGATTTCTAAAGGATAGCGTCACACATCTGTCAAATATGTTGATGTAAATGTTGAAGCTAACACATTTGGGGGTTTTTTTGTGCCCTCAATGTGAATTATCGAATATGTCACATACTATAAACACTTACGTAGCAGCAATGACCACTTCCTCTGAGGTGACGGGCTGAGTGCGAGAGCGATCCTGACCTCTCCTCAGCCTGCGTTCAACAGCAGGGTTACGGCTCCATGCCTTTAAAACTGAACCATCTGAAGTCTTTTCAAGCTCCTAAGAAACAGGAAGGCTTTGTATGAAAGCACAATAACTTCTAACATAAATAAGAACAAAAAATAAAAACAAATGCAGCATTTGACTGAGAACTTTTAGCCTGCTCAAGATATCAGATGCTTTTCCTTTGTCAGAGGTTTCTATAAAACTAACTAAATTGTGTTGGTTACAATTTTTTTGCTTTCATGGAATTTCAAATGTCATATTTGAGGAATGTGCATGTTTGTATGACGTGTGAGTTCAGGTGTAATGGACTAAGGCGTGTCCTTTTTTGCACAATTCTTGGAGTGCCAAATTAATAAGGATGTACAACCACACACAGACAAAGTCTGTTTCAAAAACAAGAAAACTAAAAGCTTAAGCAACGTTTATAGTCACCAATGTAATGATTCTATCAAAAGGTAGAAAAAAATATCTTGAGAATTGTCCAAATCAAGCACACAAGCTTAGAGAAAATGTAACGGGACGATAAGAAGTCATATTTTAGTCCGCGCTGAAAAGTAGCAGTTGAATATTGTGCTAGCTTAAGCAGCACTTCACACAATTTGAGTGTTTATTAGAGCATCAAACAGTTAGCTTAGCAACATGCTAACATCAGACTAGAATCAACAGTGCTTCAAGTAAGGGACAGTTGTGTGGTCTGCAGAACCACAGGACATTGGTTGTGGCCAAAACAGAGTGCTTCAAATAAGCCACTTAAAAAGAGTTTGGTTATGATGCTGACTTTATAGACAGTAGAAAAGAAGCAGCTCACTTTCAGGGGTTGGAACAGAAGCACAAAGACACTCAAGCACCACGTACCCTAAAAAGAGAGCGCTTGGCGGCTACACTCAGCTTTGCTCTCTCATCCAACTTCTCTTCATCCACTGGAAAAACACAGGAAGAAAAGAACGAGTCAGAAGCCTTTTTATGAGAACTACTTCACGAAATCTTATGACTTTCAAAGGACAAACACAGCGCTAAACCCACGGCAGAAAGATTGCACAAGCAAATTTCTGCTTCTCTACTCCGATTTCACAAAGGTTCGCCTTAAATGTCACAGCAGGGGAAAATAAATGCTGTATATATCCAAATGCAATGTATTATATTGAAATCTGCTCTAATATGCGTGACATGACTTGTACAACACTTAAAGGGACATTTCTCCCAAAAAAGGAAATCTGTGACCATTTCCTTACCTACATGTTGCTTCAAAACCAGTTTGGTTATCTTCAGAATACAAATTTGGTGATTTTTTTTTAATGAAACTAGAGAGACTTCTATACCGCTACTGAAAGCACAGGTGACCAAAATATAAATTCATGTGTAATTAAGTTTCATTAAAAATATCTTAATTTGTGTTCCAAAGATTAACCAAAGTTTAATGTCAAAGTATAATTTTACATCATACTGAAGGCAGAACTATAGCTGCTGAAAATGTTAGGGTCCGCATTAATTCAGCACATTTTTATTCAGCAAGGATGCATTAGACTTTTCCCAAATAAATGCTGTTCTTTGCAGAATTGTAATAATACTAAAATGTATTATGGTTTACAACAAAACAAATATTAAGCAACACACGTACCTTCAGGGTTCAGTGGTTCAGGGCTTAGTTGAGACCTAAAGAGAACAAAAGTTAAAGTCTTAAAAAAGGGTTACAATTAAACATTGAATCATTTTAGATTTTAAAATGATTAGGTCAACCAGCTGACTTGCTGACAACAGTGTGAGCAGACAAAAGCAGCAGTATATTTAGGAATAAGAGAATCAGGAAAACGCACACAGCAGCTAGTGGGAAAGTGCAGAAAACATAATCAGGCCTGTTTAATCCACAGTGTTTCACAGAATTATAGATTTCACAACATGCCACAGAAAAAGGAAGAGAAATGGCAACAAAGAGCCTTTTATAAAAACCACTGACCAAACCTTTGGATTAGAATCCACTACACATAAAAACAGGATACGGTGTGTTAAAGGAGTGAAATTATTTGGTGAGCCAAAAGCTAACTTGAAGTAATCAGTGCATAAATACAGTGCAGTTAAAAAAGGTGAATTAAAAAATACATTTCGAACCAGTCTGGGTTTAGTTTCATCAAGTGTAGTTTTAAATTTGCACTCCAGGACAACTGTACAATATCGTGCATAAAACTATTCAAAATGCGTACCGGTCCGACTGTTCACGCTCAGTTGAAGTGATAGGCTGCGTTCTAAACCTCTCAGATGTCTTTCTATTCTCAGTAGGACATATATACCGCAAAGGGCGACGAGAGGAGCGAGCTTTGACTCTCTCACTTCTCCAGGGTGCATGTGTATCTGGAGGCATCTCTTCTGTCCTATTTCATCACAAGGCATGACTAAACGAGGCAGCATTAAAGAATGGCAGGTGCACAGACAAAATGCTAATGCTTGACAGATATTTCCTCTAAGCATCCTCATAGTGGGTTAAACTAATGAAAACCCTACAAACCCCAAAAGTGGTTAAGAATAACTTTGTCAGCACAACTAGCATAAACACACACATAATGGTCTCTAGAAATACAAAGCTGCCAAGCCAAGCTAAGAAGACAGACAGGCAGAAATGGTTAATTATTAGTGACAAAGTGCGCACTATACAAGCCGAGCAGCATGATGGGTGAAAGAACAGAGCACAATGTCTCTTCTAACAACTCATTCTCCAAACAGTTACATTAGATGAGACTAACTGCATGTTAATCTTCAGTGTTAGACAATGTTAGCAAGTCGACACATAATGATAATGTACCACCACCTACAGTTCGGCTTTCCTGGGACTCGCAACACTTTCCAGGTAGGTATGGCGGAGTTGGGCAACTGAAACCCTTGCATCGTGGGATAGGTGATCACTATTAGGCACTTTCTCCTGAGGGGCAGGCTCTCTGATTGGGTTCTGGATGGCGCTCTGCTGGACATTTACAGTATCTAGAGGTTTTGCCATATATCTCCCACTGGAGGTCTGGACTGGGGCGTAGGAGCCACCATCAGTCTTTCTATGGGCCTCTCGAGCTCTTGCTTGCATAGACTCTGTGGCCTGAAGTCGAGACACATGCTCCGTGTAAACTTCCCGCTTTGACTGACCTCCACGGCACCCTCTGGGGTCATCTGCAATATCTTCCCTTCTGTGCCGACTGATGCCTGGGATTACCTCTACATTGTCAGTACTTCCTTGGCACGGGTCTTCAGTGCTCCTTTCTTTCCGACGAATTTCAGAAGGTAAAACTGCCTTCCTGCTACGCAGGAGCCCCACTGTCCTCACATCCTGTTTTCCCTCTGGTTCAAGCACTTCTTGAATCTCTTGTTTATGCCTGGAAGCAGATTCGCTGCCCATAGAGAAGTAGCTCTGGCACCCCAGGTCATGGCGTTGCTCTTGCCCAGCGTGGGTCAGCCTCTGTTTGGCTGGAGCTGAATCAGGGATGTTCCGATTGTGAGAGTGATATCGAGGGTATGACTGGGGAAACTGGTTGTATGCAGGTCCTTCTGTTGTTTGACCCCTGTGAAACGGCTCGTCACGGGCCAGTCTCTCCCTAACTCGGATTCTTCAGAAGAAGAGAAAAGGGTTGGTTACTTAGACTTAAATGAAATATTATCTGACTCTGCAAAAGAAGAAAAATATAAAACCATTTCATGGCGCTGAAAGTGAGTGGAAGCAAGAAATTCTGATCCAACCAAAACAACTCAAGCCACAGAACCAGTAACTCAGTATGGTTTGCGTTTATTAGAATGCGGTTAAACAGCAACTTTGACAGTGTTTGGAATAAAAAATAAAACATTGAGACACTAATAGTGTGCATCAAAGTTGATGTTTTTAGTGGTTGGAATAATGAGAACCATGTGAAAAACGTTGCGCTTACTGTAACAGAAATCAAGCCGCAAAACAACAACTGCGATATTTGAAACAACTGAAACATATTGAAACAATCTCAAAATAGTGATTATAGTCAAAACATCATAAATAAAGGTTAGTCCATTGAAACTTTGAAAGGCTTTCTACGTATGATAACAGACCCTCAAATCCCAAATGATGTGTTTCTACAAGTAAACACATTTCCACATGAGCCATTTAAACTGTCATGTTCAAAATTAAGAAAATGTGTTCGCAAAATTATATATAATTAGCTTTTACACAATTTTGTTATTTATGCCAAATTACAAAACCATTAAAGGAGAGGTTCACCCAAAACTCATGTTCTCACCCTCAAGTCGTTCCAAACCTGTATGAGTTTCTTTCTTATGCTAAACACAAAAGATGACATTTTAAAGAATTATTAGTTCCCAGTGACTTCCAAAGGGAAATAATATTATTTCAGTAAATGGGACCAACAACTGCTTAATTACCAGGCTTTTTCAAAATATCTTCTTTTATGTTCAACGTAAAGGAACTCGTAAAGGTTTGGAACAACATGATTTTTGGGTGAACTATCCCTTTTTAACTACTGGCAAATGGAAAGTATAAGCAGTGTAACATTTAAATCAAGTTTGAAAAACCCTTTATTTAGATTTTTAAAATTCCTTTGTATTAAAAACCATTTTAATACATTAAGGCAGTTTCTCTCTTATACTGTATATCACGTTATAAATGTATAACTATGGACATCTAAACAACCAGCTAATTTCACACTACACAGCATTTTATTAGATGCTGGGTGAGAAAGGTTTGCTGATAAACTAGTTTATTTTGTGATGACTGGTTCTTTATGTTAGGTCAGTAGAATCAAAGCTCTCAGTAGGGGGAGGCAAAAGACTCTCTCATCCAAAAGCTTTAGCAGTCTGTGCACTACCAGTGAAGGAACTTATATCACAAAGAAAACTTCCTAACTATTTCTGTCTTTTCTCTTCGTCTCCATCTGTTCACCTACATTAATGCTTGATTTCCATCAGATCAGAGCCATAATACTGTTAAAAACAGAAGCAAACAATTCAACCATCCTCTACACATCACCCTTTTATGAGTTCTATCCCACACTCCTCTAGCTGATAAAAGCGGTTTCTCCTGACCTGAGCTTGACGGCTATACACTCACACTTGAGTTTCACATATGGTACCATGCACTCCGTTGCGCTCCTCTGGACCCCTGTTTAAGTGAAACCATGCACTGCACTCTGTAATTGTTGAGTCATGTGAACTGTTATTAACCTCCTCTGAGCAGACTGTATTTTCAAGGCTAAACAAAAAAATAAAAATCACTCTTTTGGTCACAAAATTAAAACAAAAAGAAGCAAATGCAAATATGGGCTAAACACAGAGGTTTATTAATTTCAAGTCTGTGTTTACAATAAGATCACATATTTAAATAATCAAATAAAATGTAAGTGCGACTTTAAATGCAAATTCATGGCACTTGAACAAACTCAAAAATCATTTACATCTCAGACTTGATCATTGTAACAAAGGGAATTTATTGATTTTTCTCTGTCAAGAGGGCTATGATTGTGCACATGCTCTGCAGATACTACATCATTCTCCATTTCTCCCTACACATCTTTTCTATCTAAATGGGTTTACTAAAGTCAGCAAACACTAAGTAACAAGAAACTGCAAACGAGAAATAAGTCCAAGAATAAAAAGTGAGGATGAAAGAGCAGGGGAAACAAAAAAGGATGCAAAACGGGACCACGATTTGCGTGTGAAAGGATTTCCAGCAAACTTGGCTCTGGAGTTTTGCATGACTAATCAAGTTATCGCACTCTCCATTTAGCATATTGAGCTAATGCAGGCCAAATGATCTGCATTTACATTCTTGTCGAGTTTGGTGACTCACAGCTCAACAATTTTCTCTTCCACCACAATACCACAAACTTACACACGTCACATTTGATTCAGCCAGGTACTAAAATACAATGCGAGGACAATAACACACACACACAAAGTAACTGGACTGTGCCTGAAGTATACTGTATTAGCAAGAGTTAAAGGTAAACTGCAGCAAGGGGTCTGAATGTTGAAGGACCAAATTCGAACCCACAGCACACATTAACAGCGTGGATGGGATGGGTGGTAGAAATGTGTGCAAGGATGGCCACTTTGTTACTGAAATGATAGACCCAACTCAAAACCACACCCTGAGCCCTTTGCCTTACTGGTTCTAAATAACCGGTCAGACTAAAACAGCCATTATTAGCTCTTCAAAACACTAGGTTGCTACAATGATCACTGGAGTAAGAAAACAATCACAGCTTTGTGTTCCAGTCACCCAGGCCAAGTGTAGTCCCTAGTAGGGGTGTGCAATATTTATCATCTGCAATAATATTCTAACTCTTGTTTTAACAATATGCAAGCTGACATATTAAGTACAGTATGTCACTTAGTTTGCAAAAAAGAAACAGAAACACTGACTGCATGATGAAGCCTAGTAATACAAGTTAAGAATATATCCCTGTATGGTGTTTTTGTTTTTTAATATCTATATAGATACAACAATGTGGCGTTTCATTCATGAATAAATCTGTTTTTGAACAAATTATTCAAAAACAAATTCAACAAATTATTATTAGTCAATTATCCATTCATGTCACTTGCTTAGTTTCTAAATGAATCAGCTATTTTGAACAAATAGTTTGAATGAATGAATCAGTACTTTAACAGGTTTTTACAGGTTTAACTATTGTTATAAAAATGTAAAAATAACAAAAAAATAAAATTATCTCAATAAATAGTTGCACAAGTTCCTAGCCACAGTAAGTTGCAAAGTGGAACAATCAGCATAAACCACTAGAAAACATACCTCACATACCAGCAAGGACGTTTATAGGACAGGACTAGAGATGGTTTGAGATGGGTCCATGAGGTTAGGCGGGACCACTGTTAAGTGAAGGGTGTCAAACACACCCATTAATCCCAAATGTATGGTACCTGGAAGGCCAGTTGATTGGAGAGAGGGTGTCTCCATCTGAATCAGTCTGAAGTGACCACTGGTTTGCTGACTGGCTACAGGAGCTAAATTAGTTAAGACACGCCCAAGACAGAGAACCACTCAACAGTTTAGTGTCTATGTCTATAAAAAAAAAAAAAAAAACTCTTCCAAAAAAAAAATAAAAAATGGGGTGGGGGAAAAACGTAAGAAAAACACTAGGTTCCTGAAAAGAAAGTAGGGCCTCAAATAAGTTATGAAAATTGAGCTCGGCCTGGTGGGAACAGGGTTTTAAAGGCCAAGTCCTCATTAGTTCACATTAACTAACCAATCAAACTTTATACTGACATTACAAATGTGCTCTGGGTATTTCCTGAATATCATTCTTTATCATATTCATTTATAATTTTTTTGGCTTGGCTTGATGTTGGGAATTTTAATTCGACTGGAATCTTTTCTTGCTTAATTTGGCACGCACTTTAATTCCAATGCGTCACGCAGAGCACTGACCCATGCCATAAAAAAACGAATGCCAAAGGACAGTTAAGGTCAATGCTAATGGATAATGTGTCATACTGAACAGAGCCCACCCATCTTTAGGGAGCTGTTAAAACACTCCTAACAGTATCCAAGCCAAATCCTGCAAATCGACGGCTTTCTTTTGGGGGAAAATACCTGTGAAAGACAGATTCAGGGGACTACCAGCCAACATTCTTTCCAAGAAAGGAAAGAGTAAGTGAAGGAAAATAAGTCACTGATATATAAAGATACTACTAGATGACTGTAAGATAAAAAAAGAAACATCCATCATGCTGAGAAGACTCACCCATGTCTTTGGAGGATGTTGTGAGCCTGCTGCTCAATAAACAGATCACCAGGAGATGCTCCCTGTTTTGGAGATGGCATCATGGTCCTTCGGCCTGCATTAGGCGAGCTGGGAACCCCCATTGCCCCCGATTCCTTCCCCGGGACCCTGGCAGACCCTGATATATCCATATATGCAGATGGGTCAGGTGCAACCCCTCCACCTCCATGTAATCTATCCCGCTCATGTGCCCTCCTCTGGTTTTCCAGATTCATCATCCTCTCACGCTCGGAGATGTACTCTGGATCACTGTGAATTTGTGAGCTGGCCCTGTCTACATGAGGGCTGGGGGTGTAAGCATTATGCTCCACTCCATCTCCACCTTCTGCCTTTGACCTGTGTCCATCAGGTTCTCTGGAGGTTTTGGAGAAGCGAGCCGTATAGTCGGTCTCAGTCTCCTGATCCAGAGAGATGCCGTAGCGCTCTGCTAGCTGACGGCGACGTTCTGCCTTGTAGCGTGCGATCCTTTCAGCTTTAGAGTCCAGCTCTGCCACATGAGTGGAGCCAGTGCTGTACACAGTCTCCGGTTGGACTGTGTGGGTTCTGGACTGAACCTCTGCACTGTGCGGATTTGGGAAGTTTGGGTCATTTTTGCCATAGTGCTGAAGAGAAACTACAACAAGAGAGATAAAGATAGATCATTCATAGTTCGTACTGAATCTAAACAACTCCAAACAGTCACTGCTATACTGACATGCACCATGTAATATAGATGTTTAATGCATATTATTTATCAAGTATTCTATAGTTCAGTGAACAAGTCAATGTATAAATATATTAAGCATATTTCTCACCTGTACATGGGTTACAGGTGTCTGCTGCACGGGTATATCTCGGAGTGTCCTCCTCTAGCAGTCGATTGGTAACTAGACCGCCACAGCCTGGGAGATTTTGGAGAACGTCACTATCAATTCCCTCCAGACGTCTTGCAATTCGCTCTTTCCTATAAATAGGAATAGCATGAAAGCAAATTAAACATTATAACTCTTAATCTGGTGGGGGGGGGCTTATTATTAACAAATTGTCTGTTTTATTATCACATTAGCATTTATTCTACATGACCATACTCAACATCTCTAATCATATCAAACACCTAAACTTAAAAATCGACCTTACTAACTATTAATAAGCAGCAAAAAAAAAGCTGACAAACAAAAACATACTTTATGTTTATTAGTTAGTCTATGTTATATTTATACAGTATTATTTAAAAGTTTAGTTTTTTTATGTTTTTAAAGGAAGCTTTTAGTGCTGCCCACCAAGGCTGGGTGTATTTGTTAAAAAATGATAATGACATCATTCATTTATTGTGGTATTTTTGGATACATGCTACTTTAATTCTGGTGAAGAGCTTGAAACATGTCGTGAAAGGGAAATTAAATTGTGTTGACAATTTTGTGACTTTGTTATTGTAGCCGAACACCTGCATTAACTGAGCATTGGCTGCGCATGCTTTGAGAATGATTTAAGTTCTCACCTGTTCATGTCCCAACTCTGACTCGAGCTTATGCTCTCAAAACGTTTCCTTAATTCTGAGACTAAAAAAACAAAAAAAGTGAGAATGGACCAGTGAAAGATAAGTAAATTATCACAACCATTAACAGATACAAAAATCTATTTACTATGTTTTAGTATTTGTATATTCTTAAAGGGTTAGTTCACTCTAAAATGAAAATTCTGTCAATAATTACTCACCTTCTGGTCGTTCCAAAAACATAAGACCTTATTTCATTTACGGGACACAAATTAAGATATTTTTGATGAAATCGGAGATCCATCTGACCCTTCATAGAACGCAACACAACTCAAATGTTCCCAGGTCCAGAAACGTATTAAATACATCAGAAAAACAGTCCATGTCCACCCCCTCCCAAAGTTATGTCTTCCACCATTTTGGAGAGTATCATAAGGCCATGCATATGCACGCTTTAACGTATTTGACATAATCAGTCTTGTTTACGTTTGTTGGGAAAGCATATGCCTGAACGTAATCTGCGGTTGTTTACCTCTAGGGGATACTTTCTAAAAAGGCAGAAGACGTAACTCAGGGGAGAATAATGTTTGAGTATATTATGTTATTTTTGTTTTCTTTGCACAAAAAAAAAAAAAAAAAAAAGTATTATTGCAGCATCGCAAAACTGAAGTTAATCTACTGATGTCAGATCCTGTTTTACCGATGTATTTACTATGTTTCTGGACCTGGAACATTTCAGTTGTGTTACTGTCAGATGTCGCTTCGATTTCATCCAAAATATCTTAACTTTTGTGTTTCAAAGATGAACGAAGGTATTATGGGTTTGGAACAACATGAGGGCGAGTATAATTACATAACTTTCATTTTACAGGGAAATAACCTTTTAAACAACTAAGAAAAGAAACACAAGTAGTGCTTACAATAATCTAATCCAGTCTTGTTTTATGATAAAACAAATGCATTACACTTTACATATGAACATTTACACAGGCATATGAATGTGATACATAAATTCTGTTAAATTGTTCAATTTTGAGAGCTCTGTAGCAATACTAACATTTTCCTACATTAAGACCCAAGAATGAGTGTTAAGCATATAAAAATGCCAATCCCATCCCTTAAATTTGTTTTTCAAATCAAATAAATGATCCTTATATAGTATTGCATCCTGTGTCACTAAATATACTGCCATGCCACTACAGTGACACAAATCCAAAAATAGTCGAGGAGACAAAAGTCCAGTGTGTTATCTAAAATAAAAGCTGCTTACAGTCGTCTGACATTAGCTAGAAGCATGGCTGACTGGCTTTCCACAAAAGTTAGCCAATCATAGGTGCATCCTCAGTGAATGTTGTTTCAGCTGTATCCATGGAAATATGACACTCAACTGTGTCCAGTCACCAGGAGACTGAGAAGTGATTGAGAGGAGACTAATGTGTACACACGGCACACTTGTTTCTAACAATGCTTCCTCGGCCTGGTCTCTCTGGGATTCAAAGCAAAGATCTGAGCGATGCAATGAAGACACAGGGTAGGCTCAATCCCACGGGGCAGGATTTCTCATTTTGTTACATGTATTCAAGTAACAGACTTTCAAGACCTTAAGAACAACTAAAGAAAATTAAAGGAATAAATGGAACAGAACACAATACTTAAAAAGTACTAAAATGTAAATATGTAGCTTGCTGAGTATTCTGTGGAAGTTTGAAAAAATAAAAAAATAAATAAAATAATAAAATAAACACTTAACAAATCTCCATAATTTTTTAAAAATGAATTGAAAGAATATCCCTGATCCCTACCACTAATATATAAAAAATTATTTTACTGTACCCTTAGATCACACAGCAAAAAATATGACCTGATTCTAACAAGTCAGGATTACACTATCCTATAAAAGCTTCATGCCAGCAAAACGTATGGGGGGGGGCATAAAATAACTAAATATACAAGGTTTTTAGCCAAGAATAATTATTGTTATTATTAGTTTTTCTAAAAGGACAACACCTACTGTGACCAAATTTACAAAAGAAAGAAAAATAAAGATGGATTTGATCCATCAGGAATTAATTGTAGGTAAAAAGTGGGTGTTTTGACCTAGAATGGAGCCAAACCAATTGTGAGTTTACTAAAACAAAATGTCTAAACTGCTATTTGGCTATCAAACAAATAACAAACAGCCTATGTGACGTCAACGGACGATTACAAGCACAGTAAATTGCTCACAATACTGTAAGACCAGGAACATGCATTTAGAAATCAATTCGGATTTTTTTAAGAAATAAAAATATGCTTGAGTTCAATTCAAAACAGGTACTGTATTAGCCCACTGCCAGCATTTATACAACGTGAAACATAGAACACAACTTAAAGTGTTTTGGAGCTTACCAGAAGCAGGCTGCTCCTGCGAGAGCTCCACAAAATCATGTTCACCCATTTTCTGGACTGGCTTACAGTGCAAACACTTACAAAGTATCTTGGCACTCTCTTTCACACAACTGTCACATTTTCAGGGCCAGTAAGCAAGAGAGCTTGCCCAACAACAGGTGGCCCCCCAGCAGACCAAATATAGGTCATCAGCCTCCCATCCCCCAAACCCAATGACCTCCATGTGTCCAGGAACCATCAAAATACAGCTAATTGAAAGAACATACAGGCCTGGTTTCACAAACGGGGTTTAGCTTAAGCCAGGACTAGGCATTAGTTAAATTAGTTAAAAATATTTAAGCAACTTTTAAGCAACGTTGCAGGTGTGCATCTTAACACAGAACAATGACACTGACATGTTATAAGATATGTCAGAGCAAGATGTTTTCATCTGAGACAGCTCAAACAAGCAAGTTTAAGCCTTGTCTGTGAAACTGGGGGATAGTCTAGTAAACTTTGACTTAACTTTGACTTAAAATAAACTAGCATTATATACCTTGTTACTTGCCATTTCAGACTGTTGTTGTCTAATTTGAACACAGAATGTTTTATGTGACTATTTTAGGGAAAAAACACCCTAAAATTATACAGGCTTAAGAGACACAGAACATTTAGGGCCGGTTTCCCGGATAGGAATTAGATTAAGTCAGGACTTGACCTTTGCTAATTTAGGACATTTAAGAATTTTTAGAAACATGTCTTACAAAAATGCATTACCTGAGAGCATTTGAAGACCAAACAATGACAATAATGTATTTTAAGATATCTCAGTGCAAGCTTTTTCCAGTTTAGACAGCTCTTAACATTTATTTTAATCTAGGACTAGTCTTAAAGTTTATGGCAGCTGGTTTAGTGAGAGTCAAACCGAACTGAACTGAAATAATACCATTATATTAAAAAAAAAAAACAGCTGAAGTGTTCAAGGTGTATATTGTACTTACCCTTGGGTGTATTTCCTAGCAGACTGACATGTAATTCTTTGTTAGTTCCTTCGTCTTTCTCATCAAACAAGAACTCTTTCTGGAAGCTGGACAGAAAGAGAAACCAGCTTAAAATTTCAATATATTTTGCATATAAATGTTTATAACAGAAACAAGAGCCCTCTGAATTGCCTGCTTTTGTTGAAGCAGCACCTGAAAAGGGATCTGAATCTTGGCAGAAATCACACAGTTCCATCCAAAAAATGTGAAATGCAATATCTTCACATAAAAATGTTATTTTCCACAACTGGAAAAAGTAGTAACAAGGGTAATAAGGTTAAGAAATATTTTCCCAACAGCAAACAATGCCACAGCACCGTGCAGAACAAAAAATAATTAGTTGGGAGAACAAATACAATGCATTCCATTAAAAACAAACACCCCACATCTCAAAGCATGACTACATTTGGAGGCACACAGGCTATTCATTTGTATTCAAGCCTTATACAAGACATTTAAAAAGACTGAATTTCTGTTGGTGTGGATCTTTTCCATTGAGCTTATAAAAGCACTCAAAACCCAAGTTATATAAAAATAAGGATCTTACCTAAGAGCGCGCCGTTGTAGTTTGGTATTGCCAACTTTAGGAGATGTTTCTCCTGCGAAGCCTGTGCACACAAAAGAGAGCATAGCCTTCAGACTACAAATACTCCTGCTGGTGACAGGAGTGATCAGCAAAAGTTGTTTCAAAGGCCCCATGCGAAGGGCAGGAACGAAAACAATAGTATCCATTTCATGGATGTCAACATGGTGCTGTGTGCACAGTTGAACAGAATTATTTCTGCATACGCTCATAGGTACATTTGTAAACTGTCTGTAGGCCCTTGTGCTATTCAACAGTTTTGCAAGTCAGCGTGACCAAAACATATCTCCTGAGCAGAAATGCACCATTATCAGTAACCGTTTATAAGAAAACGGCAAAACCGCGATTATGAATCCTGCACAAAACTAATAATAATAGTTCATTTTATATCATTTTTATATTGCAAATAAATAGACAAAACAATAAATGCAATAAAATGATTTGATTTTATTAAATTTGATTTTAAAATACTGTTAACAATGCTATTGTTACTTATAATTATTCATTATTTACTTATTAATAATAATTACTAATTTAAGAAACCAGACAAAAGCAAAAAAAATAAATCTGAAAAGAAATTAAATCTGATGGGACTAATTTAACAGTTTTTTGTTGACATTCACTCGATTGATGTAATTAAATGACTAGTGTTGTGATCCATCAATTCTATGAATAAGCACACGCAGATCTGACATCTGAGACTCACCGAGGGATTGGAAGGGAAGAACATGTGTTTCCACTTTACCCACAAATCAATAGTCCGACCACACATTCACCTACACAGGCCAAACCCCCTTTTTGACATACAAAAACTCAATAATTAAATATTTTAATCTACAATAAGGACTGTGGTTAGATGTCACTACCGCCTTCCTAAATCTATAAAAACCATTTGAGAAGAGAAAGTGAATGAGAGAGCCAACTGATGGCCCGTGTTTTGGTACGGAGTGAGTTTTCACAGCTGGGATGAGTATCTGCGAAAAACATTCCTCACTGCCTAAAAAATCTCTTCTCTCACTTCAGAGTCACAGGGCCAACGGACAATGCAACATCAACTGAAGGGGGATGGAGAGAGAGAACAGTAAAGTTTTGGAAGGAAAGAGAAATGATACGCTTAGAAACAGAGTGGAGGCAAAATAAAGGGGATCTGTGCTGCTATGCATGATGCAAGATGTTTTTTTAGCTTCAAAGAACAGAGAATTGAAAGCAAAATGACAGAAGCTACTCTGTTCTTGTACCCTGCGTTGAGGGCATCTTCTTGTGCCATATGTTACGATGTGTTATTGCATTCTGGGACAATTCAGCTTCAAAGCCATTGCCGTTCAAGCAAACCAAGTGATTAATGATTGCAGTGTTAAAAACAAAGCAATGACCGATTTTCCGATGTCCTTACTAAATTAACACTACAGGGTAAGTGAAAAGTTAATGACAATGTTTCCCAGAAGCAGGGACGACAACAAAAACCAATCACGCAAACTGACAGTTCGTAATGCAGATAAACTGGACTGATTGCTAAAATGATCGTAAGCACTAATTATGCGCATTGCATGGTCTTGTTGAGAGCACCCAATGCTAACAGACATGCATGGAAATCCACAACACCTTGGCTCGGTGCCCGCTCAAGTACAGATGCTAATCAGACACGGTCAAGTGCGACATTTACAGCACTTTCAAAGGCACGCATGTTATTCCAGAGGCCTGTGACACACCAGAATACCTCTCCGATCTACAACAAGCATCATGTAAAAGCTGACTGCACAGCTCTGAAACTTGTTCAGGTTAATTTTATGTTTCAGCGTATCACACACCTGTTTTCCAGTACAGTCAGTATCAAATAATGTGGTGACTGATAAACTTGCATGACTGTAGGGTTCAGTCACTGATACCTGGCATTAGTAGGAGTAGAAGCACATGGAGGAGATACAGCTGAAGCAAGTCACAGCCTGTTTGGGCATATGATGAGATCATAAACCCAATGCTCTCAGGCACATTTAGAAATTATTAACCACAATGTAAGTAAAATAACTGAAAATTAATTTCAGAATTATTGTAACTGTGCAGAAAAGGTTGAAATCAATCACATTTCAACAAATACACACTGACATTTAAAAGTTGATTTTATTCACTTGTGCTCACCAAGACTGCATTTATTTGGTCAAAACTACATTTAAAAAAAATATATATATATATTAAAATTAAAATAAACAGAAAAAAAAAAAATACATAGTAGTTATTATATTTATAGTTACCGTGCTTGGTGAGAACGGGGCTTCATTCTTCGAATATTTAATAAACAAAGTATAAAAACAGACCATTTTAACAACAACAATACAGTAATTTATAAATTTACAAAAGATTTTAATTTCAAAATAACTGCTTTTGATCAACCGAGTACATCCATACATAATAAAAGTATTAATTCACTTTCAAAACTTACAGTACTTATGTACTAGTACTAATGATCTAATAAATATTCATAATAAATCTGAATACTTAATTCTAACATTCAAGTACAATTAAAAAAAGCTAAGTAATTGACAACTAAAGTGATAAAACTACGCAAGTCACGCATAGAAAACGCAAGCCATTAAAAAAAACAAAAAAAACAAAACCTGTTAAACTGGAAAGCACAAGGCTAAAATGTAGCAGTCAGGTGCTATTGTAGGACTTGTTGCATCTAATAAAAGGATTAGTCTTCAAGAGGAATAGGATTAGTCGGTGGGACACAGGAAGTGTGCCATCACGCATAGGTAGGGCGACACTTACACTGAATCATGATGTTTAAAGCATGTTTTAATACTAGTTCAACTCTACAAACATTCTTCAATGCCTTCAAACGAGTGTAAAACTGTCATTTACAGATTCACAGACCGAAAGAAAGATCTTAAGAGTCTTAAATGAGACAGCTGGTGTCTGCACTCCAGGAAAGAGCGAATTAGGTGACGGGAATCTCTAAAACCCATTCATATATTTACTGTACGAATTAACCCAGTTACATTGAAAGCAGACTAAACACTGATTATTATAGACTACTTCCACAATGACTGAAAACAAACTAAACGTTTGAATGAAAAAGATCAATTATATTCATCTGGATGCACAGAAAAGACACAAACACCTGCTATAAATGTGCAAATGCACCACTTAACTAAGAACACGCAGGATAAATGGAAAAGCATGTGCTGTTGCGCAAGTGCACGGACCAAAACAAAACCATTAAAAGGCAACAGTTGAACTTTTTTAAAGTAACAGGCACATCTGCAGGATTTAAACTATTTAAAGCATTTGCATCTAAACCACAAAATGCAAAAGACACTTATTCTGCTTCATAATGTTCTTCTCATTTTGAATCAGCGAGTTCTTGCCCTGAATTATTAGGTCGTTGGAGGCTCTGGTACCATTTAAACCTAAGCAGCATTTGGTGGGCCGGTCCCATTCCATCCATCCCCAACTGCCATTTACTCACCTTGGCACAACTTGACATGGTTGATGTAGTTGGAGATCCAAGGGTTCCGGTACATGTTTATAAAATAAAGGAGTGGATGACAGATAAGAAAAAAAAGTGACCAACAAAAAAGGGAGGGGGTTGTGAAGAACCAAAGAGAGGAAGAAAATAGGAGAGAGTGAGAGAGGACTGCAGAACGGCAGCAGTGTCTGAACTGCAAGGTGATGCAGAGTTAGCTGCAGCAGTCCTGGGACAGCCAGAGAGGAGGTGGAGAGAAAGAGAGAGAGAGAGAGAGAGAGAAATGCTGCGAAAGGAGGAGGAGAACTGTATCTCTCCAACACTATGACACTATGCTGACGGAGAGCCTTTTGCTGTCTGCATGGCTACTGCTAAATGCTAGCAAGGTAACTACGGTGCTAATGCTGCTCACTGCTAATCAGATTAACAACACTGAGGCTGAGGATGAGGGGAGAGACAGAGAAATGTATAGAGTGGGGAAGACAACAGTGGCACTAGCAGCTGCATACAATGGATGTTTGTTTAGCTTTTAGGACAGCTGAAAGTGTAAGAAAGTAATAGAAGATAAGTGTCTCAAAGGAACTAGAAATTCCACTCATCTCTGAGCAATGACATATGTGTGGTACTAAGAGAACGAAAGAGTGGAAAAGCGAGATCTCTGCCACGGGGAATGCAAGTCATATTGTTGTGCTAAGTGCTCAAAGGAGAGACAAAATAGTTGACAACGTGTGTAGTAGAATATCATTCGATTTATGGACTCATTAGGTCTTTCCCAATCTGTCTTTCCAATATCAATAGAAGATGCTTGTGTGTTTTCCTATCCTGGTCCCTGTGGTGTAGGAAAAAAAACAAACTTCCTTGCTTGAGTTTCTCCTCAGGAATAATGATGAGTTTTTAAAAAAATGACTCTCTGACAAAGCGCACCTGTTAGCTCCGGGGTTCAAATGGGATGAAGTATCCAAACGGGCAGCCAAACACTGAAATTCTCAAGCAATAAAGTCACCCATCTGTGAGGAAGACATTGACTGCTGAGGAATGGAGGAAAGATGAAAGTGTAAAGAGAAAAATTAAAATGGACAGTCGTAAAAATAAAGCAAGTCAAGTTTTATATATTGCAATTTTTTTACAATTTTAAATAATTTTTTTTTTAAGTATTAATTAAATCCTGTTCTTATTATCATCATCATCGCAGATTAACACTATTGTAAAATTGTGATGCTGTTTTTTCCCTAAGTTCAAAAGAACAGAATTTTATAAATGCATTTTCTGTTGCTTTTGAACAATTTAATGCATATTTTGATGCAAGAACTAACAGTCATTACTTTACAATATTTGACATTTTGTAAAATGTCATATGATTTGGCCATTAAACCCATTTTTGGGGCCATTTTTGCCATTTTGTCCTTACACCGCAGTTATTGTCAAATAAATTTTCCTGTTATTTTATCAGCTTACGGAAGTGAACTAAATCTTAGGATAAACAAATAACTGAAGTCAAGCTTTTCTAATATTATGATATAGCAAACAATCCAAGACATCACAGGAAACACGGTCAAACTAATGTTAAATCTATGGCAATAGCTAAACTGTATTAAGCCTTTAAACCAGGACTGAGAACCACATTCTGCTGCTGTGAGAATTAATTATAAATGGGCATTACCGCCACCGGTATACAAAAAAAAAAAAAAAAAAAAGACTGAGGGAGGCAATATGAATCTCACAAGAGATTGGACAATAAGAAACAGGCCAGCGAGTAATACAGAAAGAGTAGACAGCAGTAAAGAGAACTTTAACCTCTGTGTGCATTCAGGCAAGCAGGGCATTTAGGCATTCATGTACATGCAGAATGCTATTTGCCCTGCACTATTTCTGGCCTATTATCCTGACTACAATGTTTCCATTGCAATACTTATCATACTCATCCACCCACAAACAAACGCCCTTAAGGATGGCCTGAGACCGAGCCCCATCAAAAATCAAGAATGGTGTCAATGAGTGTCTCAAGTGCCCTGAGAAACCAGCTGTTGTTCTTGACAATCATAGAGATCAGCCTTCATCTCAGACCATGATTAGGAAATCAAAGACATTCCAGAGACTGAACTAATACCTAAAATAATCAGCACTTGAGTCTCCGTCAGGGTCTAACTAAAGGCTGAAAAGAGATGACATCACCGCGTGACACTCGAGGAGGGCATGTGCACTGCCTTGTCATTACAAATAATGTAATCTACTAGTTCCTCGGAGACCGGTTCACTTTCTCAGATGACGAATAGCACAAATATGATATGATCATCTCTTGATCCAAAACACACCATCTAATGACACTGTGTTATGCACATGTGCTCAGTATTTACAGCTCAAACTGTTGGGCTTGGATTAGCACCATCTGCACGCTACAGTAGTAAATAAAAATTTAAGTGGTAAATGGTGACAGTAAACTCAAGCAAACAGAAACAAAGAGGAATTATTAGACAAATTAAGTCAAAACACCATACAGTGGGTCTAAGCTTAAATCCAGAGATTCAAAAAATAAATCACTTTAGCATAAGAATGGTTTCCCAAAAAAAAATCTAAGCAAAGAGGCTTGACCGCAGTTTCGTTTGTTGAATTTTAGCATCTATCAAACAGTACTATCAAATGTCAAATAAACGGGCTATATCTAATTCATTTTAACAATTAATTAAAGTGGATACTTCAAATATGATTAGAAGTCGTCTAGACGTATTTCATACGTTAACATACTCTAACTCATGTGGGAAAACCAGGGCCATTTTAGGGCCACGCTGAACATTTCAACTTTTAAAAAAGCCTGTGCCAGAACAATACTATCTGGGAAGTAGTTTAAGCTATTCTGACTTATGTTTTTCTAATACAACTAAATGACCTGCTAAATAAATACAATTCTGCATACACAATTACAGGTTATTCTATTCAGATGCACTGTAAAACCCCAAAGGTGCTGCCTCATCTTGTGCTGGATGATAAAGATTAACAGCATCTCTTTAAATGGGTATCCATCGCATTCTTTTCCGTTTAAATGTTAGACTGAGACTTGGGTTTCCAGCAGCGCAGGGTCTCAGAAATATGAATACATAACATATAATAACATTTTCCCTGCTACATTCAGAGTAGAAGTAAAATTATGTGAATTGATTAAAGGCTGGAAACTTTGCACTTCAAGATTTCATTTATGTTAATTCTGCAGAATCTGAAGCAGAATGCGATTAATATGCAAAAGGAATCAGGCTGCATCAGTGAATCAATGCTTCGCCCCCATAACTGATGTAGCAGAAGAGTGAACTGATGACCCATAGCTGCATTCTGCTCCATTTAACCAGTATGACTACAGTGCTTGAGATATGATCAAATTCTAGAGACTGGTAAACAACATGGGGTCCTGTTTCAACCACTCATTGGTCACCTGATTTGGATCAGTAGTATGCAGCAGGACAAGGTCAGAAAACTGTCCACTCATTCCACCTCACATTTACCTAAATTTACCACACACACACCCCCCCCTACCTCTGTCCTAAAAAGGGAATGCATTTTCTGAGTGGCTGACTCTAGGTCACCGCTTTTTTCTTTCCCTTGTCTGAATGGCTGGGCTGTGTCAATGATGTGACTGCACCTTTATGTTGAAAGCAATAGGAGGTTGTGTTGTGTGTGTGTGTGTGTGTGTGTGTCCAGTGCATAACCCTCCCTGAGTATTTAGGGCACCAATGACAAGTCACCTTCTAAAGAAAGCCAACAGATTCATCCATGGCTTTCGAACCCAGCCTACAGAAAATATAAACAAGTGCCAGGATGTACATAAAAACAACAATAGTCACACAAAAACTGTTTTTAATTGTTGCTATAAGGGCACTAAAGTTCAAAAGTTTAAACTCTCTAAGATTTATTTATTTCAATACTTTTATTCAGCAACAACGTATTAAATTGAAAAAAAATACATTAAAAGTTGTTTCAAGAAATCCTGAAATAAATCAGTATACCAATAAATTAGCATTCCAGTATGCTAATTTATTGAAGAAATCCATTAAAAATGCATATTGGAATAATTTCTGATGAATCATGTGACACTGGAGAAATATCTGCTTTTAAAAAAAAGTTACTTTAAACATTTTTTCACTACATTAGTGTTTTTACTGACCAAATAAATGCAGAGCAAACCCGTACACAAAAAGACTTGCCGTGTTCACATGCATCAGAAGTATGTCTTTAAGAAGCGGTCAACTTAAACAGTTCAACTCTTTCCATCTCAAGAGTCCTGTGTTCTGTTCCATTCAATGCGTTCAAATCTCTTTTGAATACAAAATGTGTTCAGATGTTTATAGTCTTTGATATCACCAGGCTTGACAAATTTCAGAAATGCTCCGAGCTAAACACCCTGTCGTGACGCATGTGAATTTTACTATGCAGTGACAGAAAGCACAGAAAATCATCCTTAAGCCAGATAATAAGTCATTGTTAGCCAGTTAAGCTTAGCTAAAGCTGGAGTGAGTATATTTAGCATTGGGCTAGTTAATTTACAGCAAACACGTAAGCCTGTCATACTATTAAGGACTACAGACACAAATACTCATCCAATGGAAAATGATATTGCGGTGTGGAAATGGAGTTAAAATATTTACATAGCTTAAAAGCTTATCCAGCAGTACAGAATGTGTTTTCACGTCCTAATCACATCTGACTGCGTATGGATACCTAATTTCCTCTTCTGACCTCATGTCGTACAGAAAATATTGTTTGTAATGTGTATCTGCCATTTGTGGGGGTCTATTTTGGTCAAAGTGATGGAGAGAGAGCAGGTGGGGTCACTGGACAGCTGTTGAGCATGAGGCTTCAATATTTAGGCTTACTGCCCACACACACCATTAAAGGATGAACAACTCCGCAAAAGAAAGTGCTCAGAAAAACACTACGGCTGTGTAAAAAAAACTAAATAAATAACCTAAAAGTAAATAAATAAATAAAATTAATTTTATTTATTTATTTATTTATTTAATTATATGTATAATGATCTAGAAAACATTCAGTCAAAAACTTCATAATGCACAATTTTTAAATGTATTTGAACTCTGCACATGACATTTGGGATTTATTTTTTTAGAACCCATTAGTACAACAATTTGAAATTAAATTAAATAATTTAAATATATTTTAATATTTAAATAAATTAAAAGTAATTATTAATTATTACATTTAAATATTTATTACATATTAAATACATTTTAATGTGGCTACAATAAATATTTTTATTTGCATGTCATGTGCCGAGCTCCATACAAATGTCATTAATAAAAATGAAAAAAAAAAAAGTGACATTTATAATAAATCTATTCCTTTAGCCACTCCTTCAGACACTATTTTTATATACCCAGTGGAACAAGCAAAATAAAGTACAAGTACTCTGCTAAAAAGCATTCACAGTAACTCCAAGCAGATCAGTTAATACACACGATTTGCCAAGAATGAGTTATTGAAAGAGTTCAAAGAATTGGTCTGGAATGGGAGGTAACAAATGCCCTTTAGGATTCAATACCACTTAGTTCAGCAGTCTATATAAGCACTTTGTCACTGTCTTTCCATGTCTGTCTCATATCAAAGATCACTCCGTCTTAATGGAAACTGCAGTCTCTCTGACCTCTCAGTCACTGATACTGACCCACTTTACTTACAGTAAGAAACCAAATATACTGGGATTCTGAGTATATTTATTGGGTTTAGACAAACTAAATCACAGACTACAGAGGGAACACAACTCATTAAAATTACATGCTTTTTCATAATTCACCTTTCTGGTATTCTGATAAATTACAGAATAAGAAGGAAAAAAAAAAAAAAAAAAAAAGACAAAATACGTCCAAATAACTTACTGTAGCAGTAATGCTTGTATCAGACGTGCCTCACTGGGGAAAGTGGACTACATTCACTGCATTTCAATCAACAAAGGGTTAAATACAGAGTAATACTCAGGACAGATGTAATTCGCTGCTCCTCCTAAGAGATGTATCAGCTCTGGAGAAAGTCAGAGAGCGAACAAGCAACAGGAAGAGGGGAGGACAGTAGAAGTGCCATGTGGTACTAGCGCACACACTTGCACACGCTCTCCTTTACTGTCAATCACACCCCTTCTACAGGAGTACTGTGTGGCAGCTAAAGCTTCATGTGAAGACAGACATCAGAGGTTTTTAAATATAGCACGGTGCTTTCCCAACACAGTCATGCCATAGCAGGCCTCACAGACTGGCAGGGAGGAGAGTAGTAGAAATGTGATCCTGTGACATAAAAGCACAAGGACAAAGTGAAGTTTGACACACTGATGTGATGTGTTAGTGAGCTAAAGCATGAATGCAGGTCATAGTAATATAAGAAGGGGATGAAACATTGCAGGGATACAAGGTTTTATAAGGAGTCTACATGAAAATAACACAAGAGATCACATATGCTGATAACTCCATACAACTGAAAAAGAAATTGAATTAAAGTGAATGTAAACTTCAGAATACGGGTCTAGTTAACACAAATCAAATGCACCTCTTGATGTGCCCTCTGTGTTTGTGATTGCAAGCTAGGACACTTTTTGTCAAATATATATATATATATAAGAAATTTCACACTATTCACTTTAATTTGATGGTCCCCTTTAAACAGTCTGTAAGTAACTTTGAAAGTACATGTCAACTTATTCTAACCTTAGTCTCAGCCTCAGACATCACACCCACGGAGCATTGGCTGAGCGTCTGATGCATATGGTACACTTTTCTGGAAACACTTCAGCAGTGTTAAAGTCGTCATCTGATTGGTTGAATTTGAGCGGATTTCCGGGGGGTGCGAGTGTGCGGCTATGAATTCCAGACCATCAGCCATCAGTCTGAAGGTCTAGCAACGCGAGACTATTCCAACCTTAACCCTACCAGTCTACATGCCCTTTTTGTAATTACACTGGGAAGTGCCCTTTTTTGGGCTGGAGTTTTTTTAAATTGTTCAATGCTGTTGGTAACCCTTTACGTTTTTTTAACAAATAATTAACCAATTAAAAGGCATTAAAAAGTGCATCTCTTAGAAGCACGCTCGAACTGTCAGTCAAACTTCACAACTCCACCCCCTGAGGGCACGTCAGTCAGAATCATAGAGCAGGAGCATATGATAATCTTCTTGTAACGCTAAAATATCTTGCTGTTTGAATAAGTGCAACGTTGTCTTTATGAAATAAACACTGGTATGTCTATAAAGGTTCATATAATGCATCACCACACCGGTGTGATGTTGACGGAATGTGATGTCGTTGTTTTAATGATGGACCAATTCCACACATTCGCTTGTTAAAAACCCGTGGTGTAACTGCATTTGAGTTCGACACAGAGCAACAGACTGATCCTTGTCAGCTAGGCAAAATATATTTCTATTTTGATTTTATGGCTGTCTGCTGATTGTGCTGATGCATGTAAATTAAATGATGTAATTTATTAACATTTCATCATATTATACATATTATATAGCCTATGGTCACACAGCATGGAAGGTTTTTTAAAAAAAATCTAGAATTGTACACTCCCCGTTCATCTTCACATGTATAAACATAGAAAAACATGATTAACTACTATAATAATGTTGCATTAAATAATAATAATAATAAAAAAAGAAAAACAACTTTACACAAGGAGAATGAGAATCATGCAGAATATAATCTGCATGTATGCAAAGCAAAGAAAAAAAGAAAATGAAAATCTAACAACTAAATAAGAGAGAGTGCACAACCAATTCACAAACACAGGACAAATAATACACAGACAACCACCCAGGAGGCTAATTGGTAAATTTAACTTTACTAGAAGGCCAGGTGTATATGCACTGTTTAATGTCAAGCTATCGTAAAATACAATTTAGAAATTTAATGGTCTTTAAATGCTTTCTCCTCATAGCCATTGAGAGGGGCATCCCAGTGGATCACAGTGAGGTCATAAACATCTTCAAACATATGGCTCACAGAAGAGTGTTGTTGTAATTAGTTTTAAAGATACCCTCTATATGTATAATTCCTTATCTGTATAAAGGTTTGGAGGGTTTGGGGGGTGCCCTTTTTTCAGTTTCAGCACATGCCCCTCAAAATGTCCGTGCACGGCCCTGGTTTGCAGATATATAGGTTCAATGTTACTTAAAGTAAATAAAACATGTTAAATGGACCATCAAAATAAAGTAAAACCAATTTCACAGAGGCAAAATATTGGCTGACATAAAATTTAAATCACTTGCCTGAAAACAAAACCCCAAAGAACTAAGTGTGTTGAAAAAAAAAAAAAAGAGAAGGGAAGGGAAGATATTCAGGTTGTTTCCTCTCTATACAAACCCAATGTGATGTGTACACTAAACCAAGAGAGGAATCTCTGGAGATAACATGATGATAGTGTGCAGGACAGAGTCTGGGTGTCAAGGTGAGATAAAACAGATCACGGCTGTTTAAGATTACTGCATTCTGCAAGAGTGAGGAGTGAAGATTAACAGCAAATAAGTGTTTGAGAGACAGACACATCACACATATAACACAATGAGAAAAAAGCCAAGAACCTCACCTGTGCTGAGCTCCTGAAAGACATCAGAGCTCCACCTAGTGCCCTCACACACACACACACAGATCCAAATGTTTTTCTTTCCATTTCCCTACTGTGCTCAAAATGCACTTATGCAATTAGATTAAGTAAACAATTCAACAGTAACCTTTGAGGAAAGTTAACTTTGGACTCAATTAGTCAACAGCCTGGGCATTTATCCAGCATTTTACAAGTTTGTGGACAAAACCTTCTTTTGGGGACACACTCAATAGGGGACATAATTGTTTCCCATTATTTTATATAACAAAAAACAGTTAGCATTAAACTATATGAAGTATACAGAACGTCCTCATTTAGATAAGTAAGTACATGTTTGTGTTTATGCAGATCCCATCAAATAGTGATTAAACTGATGATGGCTTAACAGGGTAAAAACCGAAACACATCAATAAGGTCCAGTTTTCCACATTTATTCAGTTTTTGTCTTAACACTACAAAAGTAACATTTTTGAGTCAATTGTTTTTCATTTTGTGGAGTTGGACTAAATTGTGAAACTTCATTGGTACAAAATGCGACTCCTAATAATGTAATATATTAAACAAATTAAAATGTGTTGTATAATTGCCCACATGTCATTTTTATCTCAAGTCTGATAGCTACATGCTGTATCCAAATACTAAATAAAACGAGCAAAACTATTTCAATGCAACAAACACTAACACTCAATCACTGTGTAATCAACACCTTGTAAATTTAGCTGCACAGAAGTCAGGCATCCAGCACTACGAAATCAACATGTTATTCTGCTTTGTTTTTATGGCTCAAAATACTATATAAATTTAAAGTAATAACGGCAATGTATTTTTGCAGCAACCTTGAAATCAACTTTCTCTGTGTTACTGAAAAAAACTGTAAGATTAGGCAAAGCAAGTTTGGCATAGGATGCATATTTATAGGAGAGAGGGAACAATTCCCCAACCTCCTTTACTCGCATACACACTTTATCAGAGAGAAAAATGAGAAACAAACATGCTTGCATATGCCTCATTAAAATGGGTAAAACCAGATGAGGCTCTAATACGTTCTCTAATAGTCCTCACTGCCGAGCTCAACAAAAAGAAACCGGAGCCATGCATGAACACAGTCTCATAATATAAAACCAAAGAAACAACAATAAACAGCCCAAGATAGAGATATCAAAGAGAGATATAACAAAATATCTGCATATGACAAACAAAGATGCCAAAGCACTTTACCTCTCAACATGCTCCATCCCTTCAGCATTTCTTTCTTTGCACAGCAGAGTAAAATCTAGGAGCCTTTAGACCATGTACGACTGACAGAAAGACGATCCATCTAAGAAGAAGTCGCTGTAGAGACAGGCATGCCAAATGGGATGGTCTGGGAAGGACAGGACAGCCCAGCCCAGTAAACTGAAAAACACGTGACATGTACCCAAAACCATGATGTGGTTTCACACCGGAGAAGCTTTGTGACCACAGAGTGTTTTTGTTAGAGGTTAACGCTTTATGACTGGTAAGGTGCAAGAGAGTAAATCTGGAAGAGGGTTTTAGGCCATCGGGAAGGACATCAAGCACGGCACCCACATACAGACAGTGAACCGTGCCAAAGTTGCAACGGCCGCCTCCAAACCATAGACACAAAAGGATAACGAAAAGCTGGCCAACTCATCAAAACCTCAAATGAATGGAGATAACGGTTCGTTAGAGTGCTCTGATGTTGACAGGAACATAAAACATTATGAAAAACTTTAATGAGGGTACCAAGTGGGTCACGGTAGGAAAACATTTCGTATAAATAACATGGACCGATGCCAGTTGGTCCATCTGCCGAGACGCACAATGAATGTAGCCTCTTTACTCATTAGGACATCTGTATCTTCCTGCGTCTGTAACACACTGAAAATGGTTTTTGCCAAAGACAACATGAACAAAAGCGCTCAACGGTTACAAATGAACAAACATGCAAGGACACTTAAGCTTCACTCTCACCAACAAAATTGTATAAATAATCATTATTGAGACGTCATTATATAAATCATGTTATATTGTTTTATTTTTTATTTTTACACAATAGAAATTAGACAATATATATATATATATATATATATAGTAGTAATATTCTACTGGGTGAGAATCATCAGCATTTATAAGCCAATTGCAATTAGAGCTTAAATACCAAATATGTAAAAATAAATAAAGAAATACATTTTATTGGTTTTAACACATTAAGACACCTTCAGATTTTAAGCTTGACAAAAAAAATTAAATAAAAGCAGTCTTGTATCTACTTAGGATTAATAATTATTATCCCCCTTGATGTGCGTTCCCACTAATTCAACACTAATGTTTTATGCTTAAATGTTAGCAACCTATTCTTCTACTAGCTTAAGACAGGTAAAATACAGCTTGACATTATTACAGACAGTGGGGGGCAGAATCAGACTAGCGTAGCTGAGAGCAGCGACCCTTGGTCACTGTGTGAATGCTTTTCTAAAGGCGAGGAGAATGCGTGAAAAAGACATTTGTATCCACTCATCCTCTTTCCATTTCTTTCCTCAGGCAATGTTTCTATCTCCACCACTCCATCCATCAAATAAACCATGGAGACTTATCTCTCCATTACTGCATTATGTCTGACAGATATATTGCACATAGATAATGCCTAACCTTTTGATAAGCACTGCTGAAAGAAAAGACTGGTCTCAAGTAAAACGTGGCAAAAAGTGGCCCACTTTCAAGGCACATATTTAGAAAAGTGCCCTATTTCCTATACACTTCTGAGCTACTCTAATGTCAAACTGGTAAACTGAAGTCAACATGATACATTTTACCAAATTATAGTGTTCTGGCTGGTGTTTTAAGGATGGTTGGAAGAGTACTTACACATACAGCGGGGTCTGAGACCGTACTGAATATATTTAAACTGAATGAAAAAGTATTACACTATAAGAGAATGCAATTTTCACCAGTAGTCTCATACTTTTGAATGCAAAGTAAACTAAAATAAGAGGGCATTGGGTACAGATATATTTAAAATAACTGATTTACATACATTTGTTTTTGCATGCAGATTGCTAGTATATGCACAGTTGATGGAAGCTTTAAGCATGAGCACCTGGAGTGTCAAGCAGCAAAATTTTCTTACCGAAGGCATCAAGGAACTGCATGTTACTTTTAAAATAACATTGTATTTGCTGCATAACAAAATTAAAAGGTATGTGAATACCTTATGTATGATATGCGAGTACATCTGAATCTGAAATTTTTTTTTTGTTGTTGTTGTTTTTTTACTGTCAAAATAATTGCTTGGAATTAATTAATTCAGCCTTAAAAATCATAAAGACCAAGAAGAGTCCACTGCCACTGGTTCCTCCGGCAATGGGCAGAAATAATTGTGCAAACAACTTTTTGCATGTAATGTGCCAAAATGCTAACAGGAAAAACCATTTAAACAATCATCATATGTCAAGTATCTCGTCAGTGAATGCGGCTCAATGTAAGATCACGCAGCTAATGGAATTTTCTGCTGATTACAGGCTTTACTGATAAAAACATATACAATACATATCGCGCGATGATTGTCTTGCAGCCCTCTGCTACTGACTTCTACTGCAATCTAGATGCAGTAACGTCATAGTGACGCAGTCCAATACGTAAACTCCGCCCATAAAAAAAAACAACAACAAAAAAAAAACTGTCTTTTGGTCTTTATACTGTAAAATCGCGACGATATTTAATAACTGATCGTGGGTCATGAATATCGTTATCATGATAAAAATATGATTAATCACGCAGCCCTAATACACAGGATCAATCAATGAACAACCAAGTAAAAGTGAAGAATGGCATTTTAAAACTCACTGGATTTAAAAGTTTGCATAGCTTAGGTATAATCATACGGTGGCTGAGAGAGCTCAACACGCTGCAAACTTAAGAAAACCCATGCAAAGAGAAGAAAACACATGCAAAAAAAAAAAAAAACACACATGCAAACTGCAAATTCTCACAATGCAACCAAACACAGAAACGCGCTGCAAACAGCACGGAACACAATGGATATGTTTCAGGGGGACCTCAAAAAGTGACAAAGCCACCTGGGACCTGATTATTTGTTCTGTGGCTTTTGGTCAGAACAGAAGTGTTGTCGCTGAACTAAAAGGTGAGCTGGTTTGTGTTTATTTTAACAACCTGATCATACTGTCTTTTAGATATTATTAGAATAATCTGACGAATTACACGCTTAACTGTGAAACATTATTTTAATGCTATGTTAGCTAGAGTTACTCTCAGATGGGCCTATTACTTTGTGAGGTCCCCCTGAAACATTTCCGTTGTGGTCCGCGCGTTCGTGTGTTTGCAGCACTAGTGTTGTCAAACTAATGAAGATGTTTTCTTAACGTGTTGTCGTTTTTTTCTGTTTGCATGTGTTTTCTGAAGTTTGCAGCGCGTTGAGCTCTCTCGGCCACTATATGATCATCACAAACAGAACATGTTTTGAGACATTTGTTCCAAAGCAGAGACATTCGATTTTCCAACACTGGAGAAATATCAGCATTTAAAAATCATTTAGAGACTGTAAGAAAGAATGCTCCATAAAAAATAAAAATAAATAAAAAATTTGTAGTGCCTTCTGCACACAAAAAAATATATCATGAGAAAGAACACAAGCAGATAAAAAAGGATATATATAATTCAACACATTGTAATTGTTTTATACACAAATATAAATGTATGTTTTTAAGTTGGAATCAGTTACCACACTAAAGTGTACTTTAGTTCCCAGAACATCCACAAGATGGACAAAAATGCTGATGCTGTAAAGTGTAGGTGTGTAGGTGTACAGTGTGCCAGAATGACTGAAAGCAAGTGTTCATTCTCATGTGGCAAAATATGTGTGCATTTGCACAGTCTGCTCTTTTACTAAAAACACAGTAAATCATCCAGTCCAGTATGCATAGTAGACCTAGTATATAACTACAAATCACTCACCAGCACCACCATAATCCAAAATTCATTGTGTGTGTGCTATGAGGTTACACGTTCTAGAGACATTGTCAAAATACCACACAACATGAGCTGTGAATTCTTTAACATGGGCTTGACACTATTGGCTATCTGCTACTCACTGCATCTAACAAATGAATGTTGAAAAGCATGATTTTAAACACGATACGTTTCTCCATTAGGTGGTTCCCCATTACTCTATATAAAAGTGTGTATGTGAGTGCAGTTAACATGCACAACTTGGGTGGAGGTTTGATCTCCCTCCAGATCTGGCTTTTTGCACTCTTACGAAGAAAATTCTGAGGGAAGGCTTAATTGAAAAATCATGTTCGCTCTCTTTCTCTCGCTCAACCACAGGCTGAACCCATCACCTCTGCAAAAACAGCCTCTTGCCTCTTTTCCTCTGCGACATCCACTGTGCTAAGGAAGTTTAGTGCCATTTGCAGAGGCAATAGTATGCTGCCGACAAGGCTGTATAAATCATATCATCAACTCCTGACCCACCTGACAAATAGATACGAAAAACAGTTGCATTTTGGAAAGACAAATCCACCCACAACACGGCATATAAGGCAACCAGAAACAAGACTATGTCTAAAGCGTGCTGCCATTCGTATGCCCTCATGACGTCCAGGGATTACTAGATGACCTGAGGTGAATTCAATAAAAAGCTTGGATCAAACCAATAGCAATAAAGGACCTCATTCTCATTTTGCATTTCTTGGCTAACTGATTTCATTGTCATCCTTTACTTCAAGCTACAATAAATAACAGAAACAAAAATCCTCCATGTAAAAGTTCCGCTAATAAAATTACTGCTGACTACCTGCCAAATGTGAATGATTTTGCCGAGAGGAAAAAAAAAAGGGGGCTTCATTATCCAGCTAGGAAAAAACAACTGACAACTGTGCCTGCATATTCCATGTTAAGAAACCAACCAAACGCAATTCGCAAACCACACATAGTTTAACAAATGTCTAGAGTTGTTAACTTCCATCGCATGGGCAACAACATTTTAAACAAATGCAATTACTTAATTTAAACCTCCTCAAAGCATCTGAAAAAGCAAGCAGTCAAACAGCTGATGGTGCACATTAGGGTTGGGTCGATAGTAGGGTTGTAACGGTATGAGATTTTCATGGTATGATAATCGTCTCAGAAAATATCAGGTTTCATGGTATACATATATGATATTAAACTATCATCATTATTATTATAATCATCAGCTACAATGATCCTTAAATGAATAAAAGGAGATATGGTTTTTGGTTGAAACGGTTTATTGTAACAAACTTTTTTTTTTTAAAACAAACTTGTGGAGGGATGTGTCTAACGTTTGGGGGGGAGGGGGATTAAATTAAGCTTTGCATCTCCCATTTGAACAAAATAAGGAAGAAGTTATTTCTCTTTATATAAAGAAAAGAAAAAATCATCCGTTCTTCCTCCTTAACAGCATATATGGGAGAGCAATATGTGCAGGGTCATGTTGGATGGACGTAAAAGGAAGTGTTTTTGATAATTATTCTTTTAAATAAAAGTATAAAATGATTAAGTGTTCACTGAGAGCAGCTCTGGATATATTAATGCGTTCACGTCTTCACAAAGTGAGTGAGACAGCAGACGCTTTAAAAACCACGAGCATCACGCGTACGTGAGTATGTACTAGATGTACAGTATTAGGCGAAACGATATCCATCTTCAAGGACAACCCAAAATATTCCCATACTGCAGATTTTAATTAGTTTTTCGGCAGGAGATTAGAATTTGCAGCCTCTGTATTGGACATTTTCTCCGCAAGAAGTTGCATATACACTGCAGCGCAGGTGAGAACTGGTTTAAAAAAAAAAATGTTCAAAACCAGGGATAAGCAAATGTGCACGTTATGATAATGGTACATGTCAATATTACAAAAACAAATCGCCATACCGGTATACCGTTACAACCCTAGTCAATAGCCGATGCCTCCATCTTTCGCCTTCACGCTTGTACTTTAATTTAATTTTATTGAAAACCTAAGATACTGTTGGTTGGTTCCTGTGAGGTTCAGTTGTGCATGCGCATCTTTTGCGCGGATCACTTGACCGCAAATCCTACACACCACTTCAGATGTATCTCGTGGCTGTCCTATTTCATATATCCTATTGCCAGATGACTTTAGGTGAATTTGCACTTTTTTAATCAACCCAGTTTGTTGACGACATTATAACGACACAGATCACTGTGCCTATTCATGCCAGAGTCCCACGGAAAAAGTGATTGACAGGTGGTAATTTGTCCCCCTCAACCCACCGCCTACGACGGCGATGCCATCGTCCATTGGGATGTTTCACATTAGACATCGTACGATGCCAAATTGGTCGACATCGCCCAACCCTAGTGCACATAAAGAATCCTCCTAAAAGCACTGTTGTCTTTAAATTAAGTCACAATGGCTGCAAAAAGAACGAGGAACTGACCCTTTCTAACCTCTAAACGGAAGTGCTTTACTGTGACACATATACATTTAAACAATCAAAAAGACAAGAGCAATAACAATTGCGGCCCCCATTAGCAGACGTCTTCATTAAGCCTTAGAAACAGACAGTTTTTCCCAGTGTCCTCCAGGATTGTGACACCCACTGCCAGAGAACATTGCGAGCGATCAACACATCTGGTATCCTCATGTGAGCACTGAATATACGTTTTAACTACGTCCGTCTGGGCAGAAGGTATGCCGTGTGTAAATATGGTGCAAAGTCTGTCCGTGGTCAGAAGGAGCTCATGTGTATGTGCCTGATTATACTTCACAGCGAGTCAGAGATGTTCTCAACTCATAATTGTGACACATCCGTTCTCTCTAAACTAAGAAAACATGCCCTCTAAGCTTAAGCTTTAAAGGGGTCATATCATAAGGAATCAAACTTTCCTTGAACTTTCCAGGAGGAGTTCAGTGTATTATGAAAACATACTGTAACTTTCAAAAGTCAAAACTTCCTCCCCACTGTAAAAAATAAACTAAACTCCACATGCCTTGTATTTTCGCAAGTTTAAAACACTAAACACATTTACACATCAGCAACTCCAGTTTGGTATACAGAAAACACTTAAGGAGAAATCTGGGGAATGACCATTATTCCTAATAAACTGTAGCTTTGTAGCACCTACAGCACTTTCTTCTGAAGAATAACGTTATTTTTAACAAGATTCCTCATCAATTTCAGTCCTACCTTCGCAATGTGTGGACATTTTAATCACAGATTATTTTGTGAAAGTGTCAGAACAGCTCAAACTAGAAAACTGACAGAATATCCACAGGTTGCATGTTTTTTCCATATAAATGTGGTGTTTACACAGAAGATTTAAAGCATATATAGCTAATAACAACCGATTTATAACTTAAGTCAAATTACTTAAATTTTAAAGGACATACATATATATATATAATAAACTCACTTTTAAACTCACCAATTTTTATGTTTGGCGTTCATACCTTTATTAGGATAGGACACTACATTAGACAGAAAGAGGAGCGGAAAAGAGACAGGGGGTTGGGGTCGGGAAAAGGTAGGGCTGGGCGATTTGGCCTAAAATTAAAATCTCGATTAATTGAACATTTTAACTCGATTACGATTAATGAATGATTTATTTTTTTTTTTTCCCTCATAGTTCCCTGACAAATCTTGTACAGTAAATATGCTCACATATACAAGTGAGAGATTTTTGAACAAAGGGTGCATTACTTGATTTTAAAATAATTGAAGGAAACACGCTCTTCTATCTATGATTATTTATTAAACATCAGTGTTGAACAACTGAAATTAAAGCACACATTGCCTAAAACAGTCACTTTTAAAAATAAATAAAATTATTTTCAATGTTTTTCTTATTAAAAATGGAAAATAAGCAGTATCTCTTCTAAATAAAATAACTTGTATATCCTGTAAATAATATTTTAAACAGTGCACTTGCATCTTCTGTAAACAAATATTTTAATGTGCAATGTATCAATGTAAACAACAGATTGTTGTAATGAAAATAGGTTGTATGAGCTGTTCTTAGTGATCTTGTCATGTCACTATATGCCTGGCAGAAGCCCCTCCCATGACGTGAATTTGTGTTTGCTGCGAAGCGAATTTCACACGTGAATGAAGCGAGTAAACTCAAAATATTTAAGTGTCCAACTACACGTGAATTGCGATATTTATTCATGCAAGTCTCGCCTGTTGTGCACGTAGGGTAACGTAACGGAGAGGGTCACGTGACTCCTCACGCGGTATTGGGAAAGTAATCAAAATAATAATCGTCCTAGAAAAATTGTATCAATTATAGGTTCTGATTGTCGATTGTTTATTACTTTTTGATTAATTGTCCAGCCCTAGGAAAAGGTAACAAAAAAGGCTATGAATGACTATTGATTGCTCAAACATTATTTATTATAGATTTAGTGTTGTTACACAGCCAAGTCTGTAATTATTAAACCAAATTTGCACATGTTGGCATTGTAAACATTTCTCTGTCATTTAAAATCTGTGCAAATGTCCCAAATATCATGTCCATTGTCAATCTTTCAACCGAGAAGCAAAGACAAAGGCACACACCCCAAGCTATGGTCTAAATCGTAGCAAAATGCAAAAACCAGGTGCTTGTGTTAGAGTAAATGCAGAAGAGCTGTTTCACGATCTTTTCTCAACAGTGAGGGCCACGCCTCACGAGCCCCAGCTGCTCCTCATCCCAGTGCAGGGGGAGATCTGAGGCCTCGCACCGCTTCACACTGCCTTTAAACCCCAGTGCTGGTTTTCTAACAATGATGTCAGCCCCAGCAATTATGCAACAGGGTCAGCTCTGACTCAGAGAGAAAGCAGGAGGGTCTACAGGGAACTTCTTGTCTCGGACAACACGCACTGTGTGAGAGAAAGCTCAGGGGCACTAGAAAGGGCCTTTTTCTCAATAAATGTTCTCAAAAGCTGTATTTATTGGTGATTGTTGAAAGACCAATTTTCCGTAACTTTGTATGTGTCTGTTGTGTTTTGATAAATGTGGAGGCACACTTCGCTAAAGGAAATATTTATCTGTACATATTCAGGTTTTATTCCACATAGCTTCTCAGAGATTGGGATAGAAGGGTTAGGTAATATTTAAAAAGGAGAAAGGAACACAAAGAAACTCAGTACTATATTTACCATCTTCCTGTCATATGAATAAAACAATGTCAGACTCTGTGAAGGAAATTACAATATCAATCAAGGGTAACACGAGAAGTATTGTTGGTGACAAGAAAACAATCCAGTCTCATTGCGATGTCATGGTCTCTTCCTGCTTAGGCCAGAGCAAGAATACAGCTGCTATTATCTTGTTCAGAGAGCTGATCCTTATTCTGATTAATGAGCAGTTGCTTCGAAGGCCCTAAGGGTTATGTCTGCTGAATGATGGGTACAGGTGTTACTGTGTTACAGGCCTATACTCAGTGAGAAGTATGTGTGAACTGAAACAACACAATATGAATCAGATATATTATTAGGTTTTATTTTCAAATGCAAAATATTTTAGAAAAAAAACATTTATATTCAAGCCATAAGTTCAATAAAAAGGTTTTGTGAAACAACATTTTTTTAAAATGTTAATAATGTAAATAATTTTTTAATGATTACAAATTAATTCTAAATAATATATATATATATATATATATATATAGCTAATTCAAAATATTCAAAAACATAATAAACAATACTAAAATAACACTGCATCTAATATTGCATTTAAATATGAATTTAAATGTATATGCTTAAATTAATTTTGCTTTAAAATGAATAAAAGTTTAATTTATGCTCATATTAAATTTAATAAAAGAAAACCAAACAAACGAACAAAAAAATCTGTAAACTTGTTACATTTAATCCTTACCAAATATTTAAATACATATATTGGACTATGCCTAAACTCATTTTAAGAACTGGCATTACTTTAATACTGTCACAGTATTCCCTGGGTCTTTACTTCACAGCCTGTTAAGAAATGAACCAATTAATACAAATTATAGTTTTAAAATGATTTGAAGCAGACAAGGAATGAGCTTTGAGAAAGTATATATTACAACAGTCATCTGACTCAAGGACCACAGATGGAAAGTGAGGTTAACCATAAACTTACTAGACTAGACATCCTGTTCTGTAATCCACATCATGCTTCCCCTGCCTGATGTTGCAAAATATAACAGCCTATGGAAAGACAGCTTTGTTATGAAACATAAGAGCTATGATCAGTCACAAGGCAAAGCTCGCCTGATCACTGTGATGAAAACAGATATGAAATGGACAGCACGATCCCTCGACTCTAGTTTGCAAAAGAAAAAAAATTATTTAGCACTTCCAGAGAAAACATTTCCACCCAAAAATGAAAATTTGCTAAAAATGTGCTTAAGCCACTTAATATGTAAAAGTGTTTGTTTCTTCTTTGGAGCAGATTTGAAGAAATTCTGCACTGCATCATTTGTTCCACCTATGGTTCCTCTGCAGTGAATGGGTGCCATCAGAGTGACAGTTTATACAGCTGATAAAAACACCAAAAAGTAACTGACTTAACTCCAATTAACATTTTTCAAAGCAAAAAGCTGCAATTCTGTAAAATACAAATTCATTATTAAGAAATTGTTTAACTTCAAATCATTGCTTCTGGCTAAAATACAAGTTCTCTATGATTCGCTTTGTCTGGTGAAAAAGTCCACTGTCAGAAATGGGAGAAATATGCACAGATCAAGTACTGTTTACAAGGGAAACAGTACTTAGGAAAAACCTTCTAAATAAGTATGTCAGTGGATTTTGATTTGAGAAAAACATGCATATGACTTCTTCTTCAAGAAGGTTTGTTTCTTAAAAACATGAAACTTTTTACTTGTTAACTGATGCAAACTGAAAATTCAGCGTTTTAAACGCACATTCTGACGGTACCCATTCACTGCAGAGGTGAACAAATGGAAAAAAAAATTAAAAAGTGTTCAGATAAAGAAATTAACTTATTTCTATCTTTGATAGCCTGAAGGTGAGTAAATGTACATTTTGGGGTATAACTGTTCCTTATATTTTGAAAAAAAATAAATAAATAGTAGCAATAATAACATATATATATGTGTGTGTGTGTGTGTGTGTGTGTGTATGGATGGATGAATGGCCAATTACTTATATAATTTTTACCCTGTTTACTCCCTATAATGGAGAGATGGACATGTAAAAAGCATGCTGAACATTAAGTGTCAAACAGACCTACATGACTGAGCCAGTTGCCTCGGTTTCAGTCTATACCAATCTCTAAGCCCTTCATTTTCTCACTCGTTGGTTGACAATCTATGCTAATAGCAATAATAATATTATAATATTATGTGCAAAACATCCTGCTGCCAGCTGGTGGCACTACATCTATAACTGAACATTGGCATGTAGTTGTCTTTAGACAAGTACATTTATCACACATATCAAGTTTGATTCAAATTGAATATGGTGTGTTTGAGTTATTTCCTGTTTTGGAATGTGAATATTGGCCTTTGTGAATATTGGCCTTTAGATGGTTTCAGGCAAGGACTGTCATGAAATATGTGAAGTTCGGTTCAGATTGGAAATTGCATTTTGAAGTTAGTGTAAAAAAGAAATTTCCTGTTGCTAGCTGGGGGCATTATGATTATAATGGAATATTGGCCTTCAGATGTGTTCAGGGCAGGACCCTTATCAAACATGTGAAGTTTGGAGCAGATCGGACATTTTACAGCCGAGAGAAAGTAACTTTTATTCTCCTGGCGAGACATAAACTTTGCTACGCCACCACGAACACTAGCGAACACTCACTATCTTCGTAATTTACCATCCTAAAAACCTTTAGATTAGACTGACCAAATAAAATGTTGACGTCACCAAATCTCTAGGAGTAGTTTGTTACAGAGTAAAACATGTCACATCCTGTTGTTAGCAGGTGGCGCTATGACTATAACGGAATATGGGTGATTTGGGGTAGATCGGACATTGTATGGCTGAGTTATAACAACTTCCTGTTTCAAAGCGAAACACTGAATTTTGCCAGGCTGCCACAGAGACTCCCTTCAACAAAAACTCTAGATCTTCGCAATTTGCTGACAAAATCGGTGATGATCTGAATAAATCTCTGCAGTTTGTTTAACTATGATGCCTGAAAATGACACAAAATTTGCTGAGATTATTAAAAATAACCGACTTCCTGTTGGGTTTCGGATTTTACTCCAAGAGACTTTTTTGTAGGTAATAGTGTGCTAAACGTTAAACACAGTGGGAGGGGCACTTTGAATGTGAACAGGTGGCGGTATGGAGCCATTTTGTCACACTCAGGTCTAAAACCTAAATCAGATGTCTATATTTGCCACTTTTAAGGTGTGACTTGTGACTTTTCAAGCATTTTAAGGGTCCCACAAATTCACACAGATTCATTCTGCGACTAAATAATAATAAAAAACAGAGCAATTCCAAGCGGGTCCTCGCACCGCGGTGCTCAGGCCCAAATTTTAAGGCCAAGCAGGACATTGTTAAAGCTCAGGAGGGTTTCCAAATGTAACCCAGGCACACCCTGAATACAAGTAAAAAGACTCGATAGCAATAAGGCTCCTATTATTGTTTTGCCACTTTTTAATTGTATACTTTTATCATATGAATATTTGCCATTTCTCAATCAAATGGACTTAACAGCCTGTTTCATTTTGTAAATGCAAAGCAGGGTTTCATAATTCAAATGCAATGGTAAAAGATTATACACTTGTGTTCATCAATGTTTGCTTTACAAGTAAGGGTTCTACAGCACAGCAGATCACAAATGTTCGTTGTCAGCAATATGCTCTATAGCCAAAATCAATACGTGTTAAAAAAATAATGGAATTGCATTTAAACCATAGTGTGTGCGTTTTTAAAACAATATAGCCTAACGTATAAGATTAAAGCATATTTGAAGGTATACTTGCAGTGTTTCAATAGGATGTCATAAAACTGATTGCCTAATGATTGATATATATATATATATATATATATATATATATATATAGTAATCTAAAAATTGCAAAATTAAAAGAGTTTTATAAGGTCTTCAGCATGTCGCACAGAACAACTTCCCATAACCAATTCAGACCAACTAGCAGAACTAAATTCAAAAAGGAACCACAAAGTCATAAAGCTGCATGGTGTTATATGAAATCAATGCAAATGAGACTGGATCATAAAATCATCCAGAGCAACTCAGCAAAGGCCGGTTTTGTTTATAACTGATAACTGAAGGTATACATGCAGTATGTTCATAGAGCTGTGGTTTAAGGTATAAGGTAGTTTAAACTACTTTTTTTATACATATAACTAACTTTTAGCTAATGTTTCCATAAGTTATAATACAGTAACATTCATGATTTAGAATGTACAAAAAAAATGTTGACCCAAACGCGAAGTCTGACATCATACAAACATCAGGTGTCACATTCATTTATCTGCTTTTGTGAGATGCATCTCCCCAGGAGCGCGCTTCATGACCGCGCACCCCAGCTGGGAATCATGCAGTGTATCAAATAACGGGAGTGACCCTTCCTTTGGCCGCAATGATGGATAAACAGACCACTGGATATGTTTTAAATGGCGCTTCGAAACCTCGCCCTGTTCGTATCTTACGGATACACTTCAATAAAGTTCAATACTTTAGTTCACGGTCTATTTTGCACACTTTCACGTGCGAGCACAACAATCATTCAATTGCTGGTGCACGGGAACGCGCATCTTGTTTGCTCTTTAACTCAAGAAACCTTGATGAAAACTAAAGAAACATTACACGATGATAGTCGCGCTGTCTTACTTCAACACTAAAAGTAAAACTAAAGAAACAAGTAGACTAAAAAATACTTATTTCGGTAATCACTAAACAAGCTGACAACAAAAACAAACCACCAACAGGTTTGAGGAGAAGCAGCTTTAGCTAATTAACACCATTTATTAATTCATCAAGAGTGTCTACACACAAACTTATATGTGATATTATTTTTGTTTTGTTAACTTACGCACAAGCGAAATTATGTTTAAAAGGCGTAACACCCAACGAACTGTGCGTAGGCAAGTTAACGTGATTAATTTAAAAACTTACCGAGAGGTACTTGTCACTGATGTTTAGGAGTTATTTCCAAAATGTCGTGCGTGAACACAAAAGCGGCATCAAAGAACATCTCAACAAACATATCTTGACGAATGAGTTGCGTGAGTGCAGGGGGATCCGCGCGCGCCTCCGTCTGTCATTCACGCTCACTGGCGCGCGCCTCGAACTTGCATTTGTCCTGAGCAGCAGCTTCCGGGCGACGTGAGTGTAATCTTAAAGGCGTAGTTGATCCCCCCAGAAAATTAAACTATAATATTTTGCTCACCATCACGACGTTTCCAACATGTATTGCTTTGTTCTTCTGTAGAACACTAAATGTGTTTTTAGGGACTGACTGACAGAGACAGTCACCATTCACTTTCTTTTAAATCTATTAAATTGAATGGTGAGGTAGTTTTTTTTTTTGTTTGTTTTTTACAAAAATCTACGTTTTGCTGTTTAACAATATATTGGTGAATAAAATGTAGCCAACAGTCCCTAAATTCAAATTGTACATGAAACCATAATAGCCATAACAATTGTTCCCTTATCATCAGCTGTTCCATTATTCATTGTTTTGAGTGAATATACAAACTGTCAGATACATCACTGTGGTTTGCAACCAAATTCCCTGCAATACAAATTCAGCTACAGCAATAAAGACATCTTTGTATTTAGACAGCTGAAGTTTAAAAAAGACAATGATTGTTAGTTGGTGGAAAATATTGAAACAGCATGTCAGCTTAAGAAATTTAAAACAGGGAAAACATGTGGTTACCATGTATGAGACAATGGAACCAGAAGAACTAACTGGAACTGGAAATCACTCCAACATTGGTTACTTGTCTTTCACCAAACCTGGTAACCATACAATGCACTGAATCCAAGAAAAGTCGCTCTGAAAAAGCCAGAGGTTATGAATACTGTCAGTCAGAGTTAAAAATCTTTGATCACACACTCTTAAACAAATTGTGCGATTTGTATGCATCCAATTTTTGCTCAAAATCAGTCACTTATATTCTCTGTGAGTAATTAAGATCAAAATCATAATTTAATTGTGAAGTTTACACATATTTGACTTCTCTAATATATGACTCACTTCAATCCTTATTGAGAAGACAAGCAAAATTCAGATGTTGAACGCTGTAAATAATGTTCCATGAACCGTAATGTCACATGCTGCAGAAGGGAAATTTGATTGCAAATCCATTTGGTATTTTGATACATAGGAAACAGATGTGACCTTCCTCAGCATCTTGCTCTTTATGTCTAGATATTCAAGTCTCATGCAAAGCAGGACTTATAATGCTGGCAGGATAATAATGTATTATATATATATATATATATATATATATATACACACACACTGCCCTCCAAAAGTTGGGAAATGGTCTAGAAATGTAGGGTTTTGGACAATATTGGCATTAATCCCTTTTAATTCGTTGATAAGGGAGAACACAATCTATGAAAACATATTTTACTGTATAAACAGTTTATACATGGAGGGCACACAGTCAAAGGATAATGAGGAACACCTGGACACACACGGCTGGCAGGGAGTGAACACTAATGACAGAGGTGGAGTTACAAACGAGACATGAGGAAACAGGTATGTAAACAAACAAAGAGCACATGGACCAGAAAACAAAAACACAGGCATGAGACACAGGACAGGTGTTACATACCCCCCCTCTAAGGAGCGGCTTCCAGACGCTAGATACAACAACAAAAAAAAGGTCCTGAGGGCGGAGCAGATGGCGGAACAGCCCAGCTGGGCTCACCAGGCGACGTAGGTGCTCTTCTGTGCCGACCAAACAGTTCATTCGCCTTCCAAGGAGACCTCCCTCTGGGCGGAGCAGGCGGTGGAGAGGCCCACTGGGGTGGAGCTGACGGCGGGAATGCCCACCTTGGCGAAACGGAAAGCAAGGCCATCTTCCAGGGCGGAGCGGATGGCAGCAGAACCCCTCTGGTTCAGCCAGGAAGTGACAGAGCCCTCTTGGGGCCACCAGACTGACTTTGTTCCCTCGAGAACCAACCAGCCTTAGCCAATGCCCTTTGAAACCTGACCGATAGTGAGTGCGCCCTCCGAGGCCAGACTGGCAATGAATTTGCCTTCCTAGACCAGACGGACATCGCCCTCTGTAACTGAATAGACTGTGATGGCACCCCTCTAGGCCGACTGGACCATAAATCAGGGACCTCCATGGGCACTGCAGCCACCAATGGAGACTATGGAGATTCTACAGTTAAAGCCGACATCTCCATTGGTCGTGCAGCCACTGGCGGACCCGATAGAGTCTCTGAGTCACACACGGATTCTGGCGCCTCAGGCCATGGAGCCTCACAGTCTTCATGGAGCTCAGTTGAGTTCAGTAGCTGAGGATCTGGATCACAGACCAAGTCTGGCAGATCCGGCCACTCTGGTTCTGGATCACAGACAGCGTCTGGCAGATCCGGTCATACAATACCCAAATCGCAGACCAACTTTTTGGAATACGGCTCCTCATACCGTAACTTGAGAGTGGGACCCGTTCCTGACTGGCCTGACACCATGAGGACCTTCTGCAGCTTCCCAGGCTGCGGAACCGGGACCGATGGGAAATGACACAACCCCTCGTATTGTGCTACAGGGCTAGGACCCGCTAAAACTTGGCTGGGAACAATGAGGGCCTTCTGCAGCTTTTCAGGCTGCGTAACTGGGTCAGACTGGACACCACACAGCCCCTCTCGCTGTGAAGTCAAGTCAAGTCAAGTCACTTTTATTTATATAGCGCTTTTAACAATACAGATTATTGCAAAGCACTGAACATTATCAAATAGAACAACAGAGTAATAGCAATGTATAATGACGAGATTAAACTTTATTTATCAAATGCAGAGACGGTCTCTGTAGTAAGACGACGACAATCTCTGAAAATCAGGTGTCCCCAACTAAGCAAGCCAGAGGCGACAGCGGCAAGGAACCAAAACCCCATCCTTGAGAGAAT
>JAUYWG010000046.1:9287961-9321218 GCA_034779775.1 Enteromius afrohamiltoni | reverse complement strand
CAGTAATCCGAGCTTAATCATTTGTTTCTCTTTATTATAAACAGCTTTTATTTTTTGAACATCAATTAAATTGTTACCCTTAATTTGTTTGGGATGTTGTTTGTATTTGAACAGACACAGTCTCTATAGTGTTATATCTAGGTGAAGTTACTATGTGCTGAGCATTAACTGAAGTGATGGTGGAATCCATCACTAGTGGATCAGGGATCGCTAGGATGGGTGGCAGCTCTTCCAGCTTTAAATTGTGAACCGACTGAGCATCATACCGTACACCAAGCGGTGAAACTGGTACCAACTGGATGCGGGTTGAGTGACTGGCACTGACGGCTCTCCCGGCTGCGAAAACGAAACCAAAACTGATATTGACGACCAGTGACCAGGCAGGACTCGGAGGCAGGAATTCAATTATAAACTTTTATTAATAACAGAAAACCAGAAAACAAAGGAAGACGCAAGAACAATGCATATATATGCATTTGTGTATTTATAATATTATGTAAACAAATGTTTTGGATATGATTCATATATATATATATATATATATATATATATACATGCATATTACAAATACATATATAAATGTTACAAATTTAAAGGAATATAATTTTATTTTAAATGAAATAAAAATATTAAACAATAACTTAAAAATGTACATGAATATTACTGAAAAAATTACAATTCACATAAAATTTCTGAAACTAAAATATAAACAATAAATAATATCCAATAAAACCATTAAATACTAATGGAATATTAATATATATTAATATAATAATATTATAATCTAATATTCTAATTTTTTTTAGGCTTTGAAGACAAAGACAGGCTGAATGAGAACAAACAAAACTCACTGAAACTACAAGCTTTTTAAATGAATAAAAAAAGGGATATGGAAGGTCAGTTCTTGTTTTTCAGCCATGACTGATCAACAATGCTCTTTTGACTGTTATAATGCTAACAGTGTACCGAGGTGGTCAAAGAGGTTCTGTTCCTTGGTCCCAGCAGTCTCTCATATCCTCAGTTTCCAGTAAAATAAATGTGCAGACAAAAACAAGCACATAATTGTTACACTTTTCATTCAAAACAGGAAAAATAATTTATGTATAATAATCACACAGACAAAATACAAGTTCACTAAATCAGTATTGCCTTGTGTTACTCAAAAGTTGTGTGCACTGTGATAATCAAAGCGACGGCCACTTGAACACAACGCTCTGTAAAGCCCAAGCTCTGGAGGCCTTTTTCTTCTTTTTCTTGAGAGGCCATGAGACAGAGAGTGAAGAATGAATGATCCACAAGGGACAAGGAGGAACATATCTAAACAGAAAGGAATGAAGAAGCACACATGGAGAGTGAAATGAGAGTGACAACAACAGAACTTATTACATGGATCGTGTTGATGAGTCTCTGGGTTAGAAAAGAGAGCAAGACCCATGTTGAGTGTGAGCGATAGGAGGTCTGTTTTGCCTACAATAATGAATCTCCATGCAGTACAGATTTATGGCAGCTAGATGCAATTAGATCAGACATAACTTGGAAGTGTGAAGAAAAAAAACCTAATAAAAAACCCAATGGAGCCACATTTCACTTTACTACAGTATCCAGATAATAGGGAATATGTGGCTTTTGAGAGCGAAAACCATGAATCATAGGTTGAAGTTGAACGGAGAATTACAAAGCTTGATGGAATATTTCTTGCTGACCGGTTGTCCTTGGCAGTTTGCATGCACACTCATCTCCAACTTTATGATCCATTAATCTCACATGGCGCAAAGGCTTTAGTTGTTTTGGTTCTCTTTTGTAGAGAAACCCTAGTTTTTACTGGATCTTAAATTAAAGCCCTTTATTCTAAAACTCTGTAAAATCTATACTAAGCTTTCAGCTTGAAGATTTTTCAGAGATGTTAGAACAAAAAAGAAACATGATATAATATCAAAACATTTGTAAAACACACATGAAATAATGTATTTCAACAGCAGGTGACTAAAAATACTGAATTGGTAATAAAACACATCACATGGTCTGTATTATACAAATTGCTAAAATTGTATCTGTATATGTTTTATGCTCGTGCTGAGTAGTGTCAGATGTCTTTAGGCCCTGCTGAGACAAAGCCTGTGTTTACTTAAAAGAAAGCAAATGAAAGGAATATAAAAGGCATCAAATATGACCACCATCCCCCACCCATTGAGTTAGACATCATAATAGCATTATTGCTCAACTATAACATGCCCGTGGCTGTATTATGTTCAAGTAAAATGTTCTCATCCAGTTTCTACTTTCATATAACTCTTACACATGCATTATTCAGTCAAGCCCATTGAGAGGATGAATACAAAAAGATCTCATCCTGTATGTGGCCTCCGGTTACTCTCACTAAATAATTTAAAGATATCCACCAACTCACTCATATAAACAGAAACATTACAGAAGGAGTGAGAGAAACTGACAAACAGGTCCAGAGCACAATAAGCGTGAGATAAGTGACCTCTGTCTGGTTTCAGATGGTTGAAGGCATTGGTGATCTATTAATAGAACTTCACATTCTACAAATGAAACAGAAAGGTGATTTCAACTGTAGGTTTCACATTTAAGCTATAGCGATTATATATTTACAATACGTTTATTAACAACGTAACTATGGTAACAGGTTAAAAATGTATATAGTCTATACTGAATGGTAAGAACTCTTTTTTCAGAGTCAACAGCACACTTTTTGATCTTTTTTTACTTTGTGAAGGCTACCAAGTAAATGTCTGGCACGGGTAACCAGTAAACGATCTATCCTTGTCACAAGTACAATCACTTGGCTTGAGACAAGAAACCATTCAGTAATCCAACATTAAATGCATTTTTGTAGTGAATCTGATTGAATCACCCTGGACATGATGGGTAGGACACAAGGATTACTTGTAGCATGACTATCTAGATCTGGACTGAAGTGCTGACAGTAAACCGTTCCACAATTACCAGTGGTCAGTGAGTGATCTGCGGTTGCTCTGAAAGGTCGGTTAGGTAGTGAGATCAAACGTATTAATTAAACGTTGAAAATAAGCAGCTTTTTTCCCCTGTGTCTGTCTAATTGGAACGAGCTCATGGTTGTTTGCCGCTAACTGAATGCTCAACTAAGGGTCAGTCTTGAAAAAGGCCACTGGCTCTGGTTCAGGGTAATTCTTTAGGCTAACCTTTTCTTTCTGTAACCGGAGATGCAAACACACACCCACAAACACTCATCAACTGACAATTTTGCCTGTGACTTTAATTAAACTTGGCTGGCGATTTATGCTTCTGACCTTTTGAACAACACAGAGCGGCATTAGAGGGAGGCAGACAGACGGACAGAAAAAGAGAGAGCTGAAAGATTTACAACGAGCCAAAGATGCATATTCTGTTTATAAACTCCTGAGTTGTTAGAGGATTTTGAGCATTAGTACATCATATATGTTGCATGTAAGTGTTGGCAAATTAGAGACAACGTCAAAACAGCTCTCAACTGAATTTCTAATTTGCTAATTTAATTTCACACTGTCACGTCCTCTTTGCACCTCACGCCAATTTGATAATCATGCTGGATAAAGGTCCTGTGAGATCCATTCCCTATATTCTATGTCCCTATATTCTGATATAATTGTTATTAATTGATTTGGAAGCAATGTTTCCTGAGATCAAATTTGATTTCTTTCCCCATTTTGCCTTCTTTTACAAACTATTAATACAAAACTAATATTGAATGCTGATATTAAAATGATAGTTTGCAAAAAAAAAAAAAAATAAATGTAATTAGGTAACACTTTACTTATAGGGGTGTGCATAAGACTGACACGACTCCTTCATATGGAGGAGGTTTTATGCATGTTGATGACAACTGTTATTAATTGCCATTAGCTCAGTCATGTCATTTTTAATGCAAAGATGACATTGTTTAAGATGCCTTTGTTGACAACTTGACATAAACGATACATCATAAGCTGTAAGTGTCTTTGTCATGACAGCTTGACATTACTTAGACAACATAGCCTGTCAGTGGCCACAAGATTTAGGGGGCGTGGTTGGATCCACATCTAGGGGGTGGAAATGGGTTGGTTTAGGTATATGTAAGGTGGGAGAAGTTGGATCTGGATTGAACCACTGCAAAATAGTATTTTATGACAAAATAGTTATTTTATTTATTTGTTTAATTTATTTTATATTGTCTAAGTAATGTCAAGCTGTCAGGACATAGACACTGACAGGTTATGTCAGGGTATGTTGGTTTATGTCAAGTTGTCATAACAAAGGCATCTCAAACAATGTCATCTTTGCAATAAAAATGACATAACTAAGCGAATGACAAGTAATAACATAACATAAAACGAAACCTCCTTCATGTTCATGACGTATGTGTGTCACGTCAGTCTTATGCACATCCCTACAAGTAAAGTGTTCGCAAAAATGAAATGTATTACAATATGGCAAAACAAACCTTTCAGTGAAAGTGGTAAATCATTTGAAATAATGATTCAAAATAAAGGATTAATGAGAATAACGAGAGTGGATAGTGAGAAAAAGGTTTTCTTTATTATTTGACATATGTTCAACAAATGTTTTTCATTATCATTTATAGGTTGAATGCATTGTGAGTGATATTATATTTGTGTCAGATTAAGTTATTAGTCCTGATATTTAGATAGTTTGAGCCTTCATAAACCGTTTGAACTGTTTCTCCTTTTTTTTAGACTTGAAATAAACCAAAAGATAAAAACAACAGTCCATGCAAGGAGTTTATTGATAAACAATCTGCTATAATATACAAAGAAGCTTCCTCTCAAACATTTCATTCACATTCACCCAATACTTCAAAGACACAAGTACTGAGGTGCACAGTAAATACTTCCCTTTCTGTAAAATATTCAAAAAAATAGCTTGTTTTGAATTTAAATATTGTTCAAAGCTTTTTTTAGCAGGATAAAAATGTGCACAATGTAGTATAATGAATATATTTTGAATGTAGTACCAAATTCGATTGTATGCAAAACATTTTCCTGACCCCAGTTTCCATCTCTTATATCATGCAGAGAAGGCAAATCAATTCTAACCCAATACAAAATAATCATGTACAGTTTCTGTATGAAAATAGAAAAAGATATTAAATGCCATATACGTTATATGCAACAATATAATCATCCGTTTTTGAAAACATAATTGTACAAAATGGTAGAAACAACCAAGAACTACTTACAACAATTACTTGATTCTAACTTACAAAAATTGTGATGAATGCTATGTCTTATGTTTTTTCTAACCATCCACTGATGACAGAACATCTATCTGCATTAATTCATAGTTTATTATTATGCTTATGGGATATATTGATAAAAATAACATTATGGTATTGCACTCTTTATGCATAACAATAACTAGATTCAGAGTAAATGGATGCAATGTCTTTATTTTTTGTAGTTTTTGGCCACTATTGCCAGTTTTTGGATGTGCTAAATACTACATTTATTTTAGTGCATTTTGGACTGCATTTACAAAAACTTTGTAATGGATATAACACTGAGGAACCGTGTCCACCTCAACTTTGCAAGTTGATTCATAACAGAAAGCAACCAAGCAATTACAATTAACAAGACTACATACTGTAGATATACTCACACTATGAGTACGTTTTGTCAGGAAGAATTGATATTGGACTTAAAAATGCAGAATACTTATGCATGTGCATAAACAAAACACTTTCTGACATTTGTGCAACAAAAAGCACGCCACACGGCACGATAAAGGAATCATTCATTGTCCAAGTAATACAGGATTAATAGAGATATTCAGATATGATATATCCATAATGATTGTAAGCAAGCAAACAAACTCACAAGGTAAAATAAAAACACTTTTTTCTAATATATTTTCATCTGTACAGACAAGTTGATAGCTCGATAAAAATAAATACATTTTTCTTTTTTTGTTTGCATTTCGTGATGAGATGATACGTTATCAGACTGCTACACTGAAAAGCTCAAACTGCATATGAGATATATAAAAAACTTGAGTGAAGGAAGTCATTTTAAAGCAATAACTATGGGAAGTGACTATTGAAGACACTGCAGTTGAGATTAAAGTCGCTAGAGACCAAGACTTCACACAAAATATTCTTAAATCTTTGCCTCTGTGTTGCTTTCTTCTTAGCTGCCTCATTTGGGTAAAAGCAGCCTATTCCATCTGCAAAAAATATGATTTTATATTGCAGTTTTACCACAGTGACACGCATGGTTTCTCCTACCTGTAAAACAGATAATCACACTTTCCTTTTAGCATTTCTTACAAAAATATTTCTCTGTGATTAAAAGCACAGTGTAACGTCACCGATTCAGCTGCTACCTCATCAGTCCAATTCATTGCTTTAATACATCAAGGCCTCTTTCCTTTCTCTCATTGGTAAAACTGCAGAAAATGAAAAGTGCAAGCTTTTGTGTCTTTCTTGCCGCTGTTGGTACAATGACACTGTGTTCTGTGAAAGTCCGACAGAACTCCAGCATTTGCTGGTGCAGAGAACTTTAGAAAATTATTAAGTCTATACAGACTGATTTGTAGCTATTTCTGTAATGTCTGAGCTTTACTTGATTTACATTATACATTCATATCTCATTGATAAACAACCTAGCTACTTCATCCATCAACAGAAGTTCTGAAAATTTGTCTTAATTTGGGGCATGAAGTCCATCTGCCAGCTTATGAACTTCTCAAGTCAATGCCTGCATTATGTCCAGTTTCCAATGAGTGTTTGCTTACATTGCGTATTCCAGTAAGGTCAAAGAGTTTGTTTTGACAGTGTCCAAGATCAGACTCTCTCCACACGACTGGGGTCATACGCATCTGAAGACAAAGACAAATTACATTAGCCATTTTTAAAATCACAACAACAGAATGGACATGTGAAGGACCATCAATATAATATGCCTAAAAGAAAAGCAGATTGTTAATATCAGTTTAGTCTAAATGTTTTATAAAATGTAATATAATATTATTTGCATTGATTGTTTTGAGCCATTATTCTATGCTGATTTGTCATTGCCAATAAGTATGATACTGTATCAGACCACGCTTCCCTCTTGTGGTGAAGAAACTCATTGCTCATTACCCTCAAGCATTAAAAACAGTGTGTGGTTTTGCATCTCATAATGCATAAGTATATGCATGTAATGGTTTTCATATGTAATGGGGGAAAAATCCATACAGTACTTTCCCTAAAAGTTGATAATCTGTCCATTTTGTCTGTTTTACTAAAGGTGACCTCTATCAGGGCACTACATAGAGTAGACTGCATAGAGCACATAATACCAATAGCAGACTGATAAACAATAGCTAATTTATATATAAACTCCTGTCCAAAAAAAAGGGGCGGCGGTGGAAATTAGCAGGAGTTGCACAAATCCTGTTAGTAACTTATCACAGGATAGCCTTTCCCTTTGTTCTGTTCCTGACTACTTTTTACAGGAAGTGTCAGTGTTGTTCCGTTTAATATAAATGGTTTCAAACACTGAATAGTATGTTGGTGCTTTAAGGGGTTCAAATCTACACTATGACCAGGACATAACATAAATCTTGTCTGTCTTTGCAATACCATCTGATTGTTCCTCTTTAGTTAGCAACTTTTCAATTGTGGGAACAAGCCATTCTGCAATATTCTTCTATACTCCAAAGCATCACTTGACTTTTCACAGTGAAGCAGCTCACCAGTACCAAGAGCTGAAAAGGCTCCCAACATATTGACTCACTGTGGTAGAGATGCCCTCATTACTGTATTTCTCACCAGATCTTCAAAGCCTCTGCTCTGGTGCATTACAGTGCAAGATGTGTTTTAACATGATTCACCAGTCCACAAAACTGCTTAATCAAGCTTCCCATATTCTGTCAGAAACCTAATTTTGTATTTTTTTTCTGGGACAAGTGTTTTTAGGGAATGCATTTGCTTAGTTCTTGTTAATTTCCTTAAAGGTAACGTATGCAATTAAAAGCGTTTTAATACAAATGTATTATATATATATATTGGTTGGACTTCAGCGTACTGACCTGAAATAAACAGCTTGTCATCCTCCTCAATTGCAGACATTGTATTGTCCATGCTGAATCCTTGTGGCAAAGTGATCTCTCTCTTTGCTACCATGCCACTGCGGGGTTGGGGGACTGGACGTGCCAATGACTTTGGTGACTGCCTTGATCTTGCTACTAACACCTCTTCAGCTGAAACTTCCTCCTGAGCTTGTTCCTCTTCTTCTTGCATATAACTGGACATGTCTTTGTATTCTCTGACTGCACTCTCACTGTATTGGTTCTCTTCCACTAGTGTTTCATCCTCTTTAGCTGATTCTTTTAGTTCTCCTCCCTTTTCTTCTAAGCCTGTCTCTTTGGCCAGGGTGATCCTGGTGATAGTTCTCACTAATGACTGAGAGCTTTCTTCCTTTGCATAGATGGTATACTCCAGGGATGCTTGGTCATGTGTGGAAGAGGGGGACAGAGGAGGTGGGCAGTACGCTTGCAAGTCCTGTGGCACTTCTGTTATCTCAGAATTAACTGTCTCCTTCCAGTCTCCCCCACCTACACTAAGAGTCAATTCCTCATCCTCGGTCAGTGGAAGCGACAAACATAAGTTACTTGGAGGAAACTCTGGCAGCTCCAACACAGAGGAGACTCTCTGGCTATGCTTTTCAGCGCTAAGTAAATCTCCTCCAGACTCTGGATCACCTCCAAATCCTACCTCTGACATATCTTCATGACTTTCCATAGACCTGTCCAGCACTTCCTCATACTCTCTACTGACATTCTGTTTCTCCTCATTTAAGCTCAACTCTTTGGTTTGTGTTGCCAATTGTAGAGCATCTGTGGCTTCCAAATTTCTTTCATCAACCTGGTCAACAACCAAGGCTTCAACTGGCACTTCAATGCCAAGTATTCTGGCAGCTCGTTGTTCAATAGATTCATTTTCAGGAATACCTTTGGCACACTGGACTTGGTACAGGTTACTAAGGTCTTCCATTTGCAGACTATTGGCCTTCTCTTGACTTAGAAGAGTCTCAAGATGTTCATCTGCCAAGGTCTTTTCATTACTCCAGCTTAAATAATCTGAATAACAATTGTCTTCATCATCATCCTCATAATTAGCCTTAAACCTACAATGAAGACTCTTGATCACATGGATACGTGAGGACCTGGTAAGATCTGTGTTTTCTCTCCCAGCTTCCTTCTTGTTGAGACCTTTGGAGTTGAAGCCATTATTATTGTTCAAGCTTTGAGTACCTTCAGCATACTCAGGACTGTGCCTGCTCAAATCTCCGCTACTGTCTGATGACGTAATCTGCAAAGTTTCACACATCTCAGAGTTGTCTGAGGGGCTGGTTAACATAGGTGACTCAGGACTCAAGCATGTAGGTGATCCAGAGGTCACAGTGTCTGGAATGGCAGTGTATACCGTTAAACCGACATCCTTAAGCAAGCACTCCTTTGGCACTGGGATATCCTGCCGATGTACTGTATCAGTGCCCCCCCTCTGCAGAATCTCAAAGTTTACATAATTATCAGATTTAGTGACAGGTATCTCTTGTATCTGGCTATCCAAGTTCACCTTTGCCTTGGACAAGGAACTTTTTATACATTTGTATTCGGGATGGCCTCTGTTCCCTGAATCAGACATTACATTTAAGTTATTGCTTTTCATTTGCGCCTCTGTGACCTGCACTATATGCGACTGCTGTTCAGTTTCCTTCTTCACGTGAGGTGGGGTGGTTTGTTGTCTTGTATTATTGACTTCTCTGCTTGAGTCACTCAGTTCTAGAATACTCTTCAATGCCTCATCCAGCTCTTCTATATTCTGATCAACATTTGGATACTTCCCAGTATGATCCTGTATCTCTTTATTAAAAGACTCAAGCTCCCCGATAGCATCCCATTTACGTCTGTTCACTGGCTTTAGCAGGAACTGTCCAAAAACTTCTTGACCATCTTCTGTTTGGTTTGTCTTTCTCAGCAAAGGTTGTCGGTCTGGAGATGGTGGAATTGATGATGATTGGGGTAGAGTTGGACTCCTTATACTTGAGCCACTTCCAGTCCTAGTTCTGGAGAATGCACTGTTGCTGGAAGGGTTGAGATCCTTTTGACCTATCATGGGATATCCGTAGTTGGCACTGCAGTTGGTTTCGCCTTCATTATCAGTGATTGTGTAAGGGGAGGAATGGTCATTTGTCGGAGGATGGGTATTTCTGGAAACTTCTGGAGAACCAGTCTGAGTTTCCTGGTTTCTGTACTGATCTCCAGGCCAGGAACCTGCATAGAACAATTCATTGTCCTGGCTTGGATTAAGTGACCTTGTATCTACAATATCTTTCCTCAAAGGGGAACTTTTAATAGACGGGGAGCTTCTGGACTGTATTTGTTTCTCTTTGCTTAATGTTTTTAAAAGGTTTTGGTTGTCATGCTGCACTACAGTATTTTCTATTGAATTAGTCAATTTTTCATTGTTATTTGGGTCAGAGACACTTTTGTTAGCTTGCATACTAATAGGGACAGATACCAGGCAAAACATTGTCTCTTTGAGCTTCTTCTTTGAGTTTTTCTTGTTCTCAGACACAGTTTTTGCCTCAAATTTCTTTACTTGTGTCACTGTCTCAATCAAACCATGGTTTGAGTTCTGCTGCATTGTCATTTGAAGAGCAACTATATTCCCATGGGTAGCTGGATGCCTATTGCAGTTTTGGTCAGGTATTGTGTTTGAACTGTCTGTCTCCTTCATCACTTCCTTGTGTATGCTGTCCTCATTAACAGAGTCACTAATATTGCTTTTACTCGGTTCAGTGCGGTCAAAGGATTTCTCTGTGAGAGGAAAGGCACTGTTGTTAGACTTCTCAGATAAGAGGCTGGCAGGAATCTCATTTCTGATGTTTCTAATTTTGTCTGCATCCGTCAATGAGTTTCCATCTATCCCTGCTCCTGAAATGTGTCTGACACGAGGGTCGTCAAAGGGAATATACTGAACATTACCCATCCGTTCTTCACTGTAGCCTGGATACGCCTGTCTCCTGCAGGGCATACTTCTCCTTCCATCTCTGTAATGGTCTGGCCAAGCCATCCCAGTCTGCCTGATAAACCATTCCTGCACTTCTGTCATTGCAGAACCCTGCATATATGGGTCACCCCTATATTGGTGGTTACTCATAGAGATAGGATAAGTTCTGTGACCTCTATTAACTACAGGCTGCCTCCTGTAGGATGGAGGGGGGATATAACCGGGGGGCTCCACGCCAGATCCAGCAAGTTCTTGTACAAAGTACTCTTGCCTTGAAAAGGGCAGTGGAGTTCTGTCTCTTGCACGAGGAGCAGGCTCCCCTGTGAGCATCTCTGCACTCCCACGCATCTGCTGGTGAACTTCATAAGATGGAGGTCTGAGAGGTCGACTGAATCTGGGTTTTGATAGTGGTGCTGACTGCGCTCCTGATCGGTCAGTCCACCTCTGCCTGTTCTCCACATCATTAAGATGCCGTCCATGAGGGTCTCGTGCATGGTGGCCATTTAACTTATAACCTCCATACGAATCTTGTCCAGCAGTTGGTATGCTAAAGTACTGGAGGCTTTCAGATTGCAAAGCCATTCTGGGCAGCGACTGGGACTTGTTTTTGGTTCTGGGTGGAACAGCTCCTTCTGCAGTTCGTGGCCTGCGTTGCTCTTGTGCAACCTCATTTTCAGATGGCTGACGGCTCATGCTTGTCATCGGGCGCCACTCCTCTGTTCCCAAACTTTGGTACTTCCTTTCAGCTGCAATTCTCCACTGGTGCAGAGCCATCTCTCTCTCTCTGGCACGTGCACTCTCTGCCCGTCGTTGTCTTTCACGGTTATGTTCCTCTGTGCTTAAGGCAGATTCTGGTCTCCGTTGCATGCCTTCTGGTTTGTTGGGAACCCCTCCTCCACTTCCACGTGGTTCCCTGAAGTCTGCATAATCCAAAAGCACACTAAAGTCCTGACCTCTTCTTCGCCAGTAGGACACATCCTGCTCAGATCTAGGCTGAGAATGTGTTCCTCTGTGAGTCTCAAAAAACCTGCAATAAAACATACAGATGAAATAAAATAGAGGTCAGTTTTTATATTTGATAAGCCATACTTTAGCAGACACTGTCTTTTTGGCTTTGAGGATGTAGGATGAAGGATTTAATTTAGTTTTTAATAGTGTATATTTTTAAGAGCATACTTACAATACAATACAATACTTGTATATCCTGGGTTTTGAATATGATCTACTGAATTAGGTAAGACAATTCCCATAATAGCATCTCATGTACATCACACACAACACTAAACTAAAAGGGGAAAGAGTATGCTGACTTTGTTGTCAACAAAGCAGAGCACCTCAAAGGGCCCAATAAATTGGGAGGCTTTAATGGTGCAAACAAACCAAGATGGATGAGCATTTTCTCTTAAGCAGCTTGACTAGCCCGACTAGCTTGTGTGGTGCAAACCGTTAAGTCAGCACTGAAGGTCTATTCTCTCATCCAATATCTTGGCAGCAGAGAGCATATGATCTGCATGTTAAACAATCCTGACCTGCACTCATGGAAGGATAGTCTAGCTTAGTAACAGTAACAACAGTGGAGGTACTTCCCGCCCTGAACTGCTGAGTCTCAAACCATGTGACATGCAATTAATTTAAAGTGCAAAGACGCACTACAGCTTGATGGTATGCCAATAATAAATGTCAAAAGAAATTAGCATCTAATCTAATCTAGTCTTATCTATCTATCTATGGCAAAAGGACATTTTGACTTACTGATCAAAATACATAAAGAAAAAATGACACTGTTCCTATGGAAAATGAATAGGTTCTCATGTAACAAATTAATCTCTGAAGCTGCTCTGCGACAATATGGCTGGCAAATGCAGATATTCACATTTATATTCATCATGTTTTATTAATAATGGTGTTATGTAAGAGATTGTTATAGGGAATGGAATATTGATCTGACAAAGGGCTCATGGGACATGTAGTTTACTTCTGCCTCTGCCTGCAGAACTAAGCATGCTCAGTAGGGGGTGCTACGGGCTTTCTGACAACATTTATGTCATGTCTTTCACAACGGTCCCGTGTGAAATGAGAGGAAATAAAAACCGCACTGCAAAATCTACTAAACATAGTTAATGAATTCATCGGCTACAGGGGGAGAGAAGTAGGAGAGTGCAGGGAAATGACTAAGACGGAGGAAACGGAGTACATAAAAATGTAGGAAGTACAAAGATTTCAGAGGATGAGATGAGGATGAAAGAAAGTGCAAACAAAAAATAAGAAATGGAGAGAGAAAGGCGACAAGGGAGGAATAAAAAAAAAAGAGGAAAAACTGGGATCTGTCCTGGTGCGAAAGGGAAGTCCTTGACAGCTCCTACCTTTACGTAACACTCTTCATCATGTAAGACAGCTTAAACCTCAGATCAAAGGGACGAATGAAAAAGAAGGGAAGATAGCAGCAATACAAGAGTGCAGGGCAGAAAACAACTCATCCGCACAACTCACCCACTGTCCGTGGTCAGGCTATCTTCAGGCAAACGACCATCTCCTAGGTTACCGTTGTCCACGTCTTGTGTCCTCTGCTTCCTGACCCTGTTCTCGGCGTCACCGGGGAATCCCCTGGCAGGAGCTTGTCTGATGCCTCCACCGCTGTAAACATGGTCCCCCTCATAGCCATTCACGCCGCTGTGTCCTTTACGCTTCTCAGCGATTTCACACCGGCTGTCGCTTTGCATCGGCAGACATTTCTCATAGGTTGCGGGGTGAGGGGAAGATGAAGGTGAGACAGGGACATTGTTGCTGTTCCTTTGAGGGACTTTGTATCCATGAGAGATGAGAAGGTCCTCCACGCTGTACATGGCTAAGCGGTGTGTTTCTGCTTTTAGTGGTGTGTGTGCGTGTCTGTGTGAGTGTCAGATGAATTCCGCTCCTAGTCCAGATGAGGCAAGCTCATGAACAGCTGCACAGGAGAGGCCATCGCTGTGAAAGAAAACGGGACAGAGGGGAGGGAGAGAGAGAAAGAGAGAGAGGGAGACACAGATGAAGTTAAAATGATTCTCTCGCACAGTCTTTTTCATAAGAGGATTGCTGCTCACAGCCAAAACAAAACAAGAGAACCACGAGAGAAACGATTCCGGTCTGTCTATCCACTGACCCACTCTTCTCTTCTCCTCTCTCCTCTGTTCTCCATCCAGAAAGGAAAATCTCTCCAGATGACTGACTACCTCACGCTCAGAAACTTCATATTACCTTGGTGTGGAATGTTCTGGAAAAAGCTCAAGCCACAATCAACTAATAGTTTTTAAATAAAGACTCTGATGAGATTTCCGGCAATAGACCATTTTAATAAAACGGTAATTAGTAATGTCATTAATTGAAAATAAAAACCTCAGTAAATTCTAAAGCATGATTATTTAAAGTATCTCCAAAGCAATTTGTTTTAGATATTTGATTCTGTGTGAACTGTTGAATCTACTAGAACAGGAAACTTGAAATCAAGCCCTTGCCCTTTAACAGGTTAATAAAAGAATGAAATAATGCCTTAATGAATATCTAAATGGAAAAAGTATGAAGTGCTTGTGAAGTGTAAGTGTTATGTTTTTGGTTAAGGTTGGAAATTATCAAGTACATTGCCAATTTCCTAATTACAATGAGGGTAATTCAGAGAGTCTCAGATAATTTCATAGATCAGCATTAAATGCGAACATGCAACAGAATAAAAACCCAATGTCACTGCAATTCCAGTCTATTTTATGAGTGAGGTTGTACAAATTCATATTAATTAGCCACCTGTGAAAAATGCATATTTTACATGGTGGCAAATTCGTACGAAAATTGAATTTGTACAAATTAGCCTCCACGTAAAATATGTATGAATTGATGATGAGACACCACACCAGTGAACACTGGTGAACACGCATATTATAGCAAACAAAAAAAAAAACCTGCCCTGAAAAGACAGAAATGGAACTGTCTGAGCAAGAGTAAAGAAAGAGAGGTTACCTAACCTGCTCTGAACGCACACGCACAAGGACAAAACCAAATTGCCTGCAATCTCCCACCATTATAAGTATTACAGTTCTTTCTTTGATCTGTTAAGGGTAAGTCTAACTGTAATGGTTAGTCCAAACTAAAGCTTAGACTTCCACAATGCCTAAATGTTCTTTACGCTCAGCAAGTTGTTTGATTCTGTAATCTCCCTAAAACAAGCTAAACCAGAATCTTTTATGATTATTTTCATTATAAAAGAATCAATGCACAATTATCAACCCCCACAACTTTGCTAAAATGAATGATTAATTTCAGCATGACTTTTAATCTTAGTTTCAAATAAGCCTCATAATAGTTTAATTTAAATACCAGAAAGTACATCAAAAGATTAGGTCAGTCTGGTAGGGTAACGCACATCTCTCTTCACAGAATGCCAGAATGCCAATATGATTTTCTCAAACCCATTAGTGCTGGAGGATTGACTTTTGAAAGTGAAACAGGTAAAGAAAAATGAGTTGACAGCTTACATGTGAGAAGTCACGGGTTGAGATTTTGCTGATGGCATTGAACGTTCACATGATGAAACAAATGCATCAACATTTTCATGCCGCTTATTTACTGAAAAGGGAAGAAGGAAATAAACCTGTCATGTCTGTTTTGATCTAAACAATGTTTGTCAGAAGTAGAAGGAAGCAGTTAGCAGAAGTATGTATGACTTTCACATTTTCACACTTTCCAACCCAGATATACTCCAGACTGATCCACATTCACCATTAAAGGCCCTTGGAGACAACTTCCTCTCACAGCATCATCTAGCACGCACAGAGGTCAAGAGAAGCACCAAAAATAATGCCAACTTTTTCCTTTTTTCTTTCCCTTAGCTCTTCGTGTCTCCTCTTGAACACTCACACGGACAAATTCAGCACAAACAAAAAATGAGAGAGGTATATTTCCCATCTGTACCGCCACAAGGAAAACCCTTAATGTGAGTTTTATCAGTGCCATCCGTTATCATTAGCTATGTCTTTCAGAAACGTTTCAGAGTCCAACTGCAAACACACACATGCATATTTGAGCATTTAGGAAAAATCGGAACGTACTGCATATTAAGGTCCTAATATCTTAAAAAAGGGAAAAGGGAAATGACATGGATGGATAGCATGATCATCAGGTTTTACATAAACTTGTTTGGTTCATGTCTGCTGATGTGCTGCTGTCATTAAAGTTGCTATCAAAACAAAATTCTAATTTACTGGATATTGCAGTGTTTATTATAAATAATTTATTCGTGCACATCATTATTTTTAAATGTGTCATCGTAATCTTTAATTAAAAGCTTCCCCTTGCCCCTGCAGTAACATCTCCAGCAATCTGCATTTACGTCACAACAGGAAAGGTAATTGCAATATCCGCTGCTTGCAAAAAGAGGACAACGGCTAAAATATTTTACAATTCATTGTGACTGTTCAAATTCTGCAATTCTACATTACTTTTTACTCAATTTATTTGACAACGTGTAAAAAAAAGTGGGTCTCAGTCATTTCATAACAACGTGACAAAATTCAAAAGCTTGGGCAAAAAGTGGAAACGATTCAAGCCAGGTCCATGGAGACTTTAAATGGCATAGAAATGTCTGCCCGCTTCAGAGCACAGCTGAAGTTTCAGCAATGACAAACTGCCTCTTAGAGTAAATTCATAAAATTGGAGATACGTGATCTAGACTACTTTGCTTTTCTTATTAATGATCTGCTTTATAGCTAACACATGTCGCAAGCTAAAAATGAACAATCGCAAGGCAGACCAGTGATGTCATAAGGTTTCCAGAGCCAAAACGCCACAATAACAGTGAATCATTTGATTCAACTCGGATATCAAGAGCTTTAGATTTCTTTTTCCAGCAATAAATGCTGAGGACCACCTCTTTGTGCTATCCGCTTCCTGTAAGATACTTTATTCGCAGCTAAATGCTAAAGATATAACCCACAGGCCTTGGGCCTCTTACCTCAGACGAGACTGAACTCTTTTCCTCTTTAGACTGTAAGGTATGCCTGTGGAGCCAGCACTGCCTTCCCTCATAAATGAATCACACATTTTTAGATCTGGCCCGCCTCGCGGCCCCCTCACCAGCAGGCCCGCGGAGCCCAGAGCTTCCGCCATGACAGTTTGGTGTCAACTCTTTATTCTTAGACTAAGTCAGATTTGTGGTATGTGTTTGTGAAAGAAAAAAGGGCCTAGTGAAAACACACCACATATTTTCACTCGGTTTTCTTTGCTAAACTTCTTAAAAAGTTATTGTGCAACGTGTAAAAGTGAAATGCCGGAGCGACTCATTACATTTTGCTGAAGGATTACAAAGACGACATTTAGTTTTCTTTCAATGAACCAATGAATCATAGTGCGTAATAAGAGGAGCATGCATTAGAGAGTAAATAAGATCAGTTTTGATTTCATGACCTGACATAAACATGCACGTAATGGCCGATGCAATATTAAGCCACTGTACTGTGACACGACATCATCTCTTTCAATGAGACAAATGTAAACAGGGATTCTGAGTGTCCATGGTCTACCAAAAAAAAAGTTTCATAACAAACAATACAATGTCCACTCTGTCCTATAAAAAGTGAGCCTCACCCCTTCATTGTTCAGTCCATCCACATGGAACTCCTACGCTGTTCTTTAACAGGCACGTGTTCACACTTGCACAGCAGACTCTTCATCGTAAACAATGTGACATCACCACTGTTGACCTCTGCTTCCTGAGGATGTGCACATTTCAAAGGAATGGGGCGTAGAGATTGAATAAGCCTGTCAACCAGACACTGATACTAAGAGGACAGAGCCAAAACAGAGGGAAAGGCTTTTCGTATCTAAATATCATCATTATGTCAGTCATAACTCACAGGCCTTCTGAATTTTAATTTGGTTCTAAACAAGTAGCCTGTCAAACATCTACGTGGTTTGTCCCCATCTCCTGTTCACCCATAAATTTATTCTTCTTAGAGCCTTTTGTAGGCTGTGGGATAAATTTGAGTAATCTCCATTCTATGCTACAGTATGTAAACCAATATATAAGATTATATAATCTTACAGGCTATGCGTAGTATGAGAGGGAAACGTCTCATACTACGTCTCTTCATCTCTGAAGTGTGTTTCCTCTACAGTGGACATATTTTTAGAGTGGAAATATGTCAACAGTAATACACTGTATGAAAATGTGCTGGTTCTTTATATTTACAATTAATATACCTCCAGTTTCACAGACAAGGCATGAGCTTAGTCCCAGACTAAAATGTAAGTTTGAGCTGTTTCAACTGAAATAAGCTTGCACTGACTGATCTTAAAATATATCAGTGCTTTTTGTCTTGAGATGTCCCCCAGTGATTTTTTTTCTAAGCATGTTTACAAAAATTACTTAAACGTTCTAATTCAACTATGGTCTAATCTTGGCTTGGTCTAAGCCCTGTATGTGGATCGAGCCATATAAAGCATACTATTAGGGTTGGGTCGATCGGCGATGTCATCGTCCATCGCCGATGGCCGATAGACATCGCGATGCTGCTCCTCCGCCCCTACGCCAATCATAGGGCAGGGCTTGGTGTTTTAGTTACAACTACACAAACATCCAACCCCCACCCGCTGCCTACGACAACGATGCCATCGTCCATTGCGGTGTTTCACATTAGACATCGTACGATCAAATTGGTCGACATCACCCAACCTTACACACTATCACCTAAAAGGAAGTAATACTTTCACTCAGCAACAAGAATATATTAAATTGATAATAAATGAAAATAAAGACTTTTACATTCTTACAAAATAAAATCTATTTCAGATAAATTATGTTCTTCTGAGCCAAACCAAACCTACAAACGAGCAGCAACTGATTTGTGATGAATCATGCGACACTGGAGTAATGGCTCCTGAAAAATCAGCTTTGCATCACTGGAATAAATTATAAATAAAGACAGCTTTCTAAACCACTAAAAAACAGTACATTACCCAGACTTTTAACTGGTAGTGTAACAATATGGAAGAAAAAACAAGCAGTTTGTCATACAGCAGTCAAAAATAATTTTTGCACCACAATACCAGTTTTAAAAGTATGTTTTAAGAACGGCGCAGAAGATCATGCCAATGTACTGTGAACGTGAATAATAGAGGAAGAGAAGAACGATGCATTTAAAGTCAATTTAGTGTTTGCAGATGATGTCAGTGCTTTTGGATGTTTTCTGAAGGGTGCGATGGTCATAGCTGCCGTCAAATTATTCATGCCTCTATTTTTACACGTGGTAGACTTAAGCTGCATCTTTTGAGGAAAAACACATTAACCAGCTCTTGTTTTGTCTGAGCTGTGACCATGGAGATGGTTATTTTGCTTTCTTTGAATAGCGAGTTTTCAAACAATAGGCTACAAGTTTGGTGCCACCGGCGACACTCAAGAAATGCTTTCAAAGTCTGGTAATTCAATTGGCAGGAGGACCAGAGGATCATCAAAGCAGGAAGCAATGTTTTTCCAGGCTGGGACTAACCGCAGTGCCAAACCTACAGTACAGTTCACAGTTCTCCATGTGTTTCATAATTTACTTAAAAAAAAAAGTACAGAGCTTATTTACAACACACTGTGTAAAATCTAAATCCACATGCCATCTTAATAAAATTTCTTTGATCTGTTTAAAACCATGCTGGGTATGTTTATCTGCTCGTCATTTAAACATAACTAAACATTTAAAAGCGCTCCCATTTTTTTCCTCCCAATCCTGAAATTGCTTAAAATGGGATCTTTGTATCAACGCGTGAATGTACTTCCAAGGTCAACTGCTTCTCTGTGTCTTGTGCTAGTGTGGCAATTTAAACCGAACAGAATGGTCAGGACAGGAATGACCAATAAAACAAATCAAAATTTATATGTCTATTAAAATATATGCCTGTGACTGTCACTAATGGGTGATATTTTTCAATGTCATATAAGACATTCATGATTTGTACCCCAATCTTTTTGGTTTATGGCAGGTAGCACAAAAGCCTTGAGGAAGATGATCCAAAAAGAATGTATTATAACAAATGGTTGTGCTAAACCTTAAAGCAGTTTCATTGGACCAAGGATGTCTACGAATGGAAAGCAACAATCAAACACAGAATACAACATATATTTTCTTAACACTGATGATAAAAATAACTCACAACAGCATTCAACATGAACTAACCCGCATAGCTGCATATAATTAGAGTAAGGAGACTTGACTTACAGAGAGATGACAGTGACAAGGTTTATCAGTAAAAAACACTCTGATCAAAGGACTGCCATACGTAAGCATTCTGCTAATTATGCTCATATCCTGCCAAAGAATATGATCTCAAATGAAGGGGAAGAAGCTTAGAGACGTTTCAGCAAACACCACTGTGTTAAGAGCACAGACAGGACTACAGGTGGTAAAATAATAACCTACAATTTAGTACTTACGAATAAATCTAAGTAGCAACACATAATATGCAGTGCTACCTCTGCTCATGCCCTTCAAGCCTTGAAGGTTGCTGTTATAATCAAGAAAAAAAAAAGCTGACCAGTGATCCTTATCGGTTTCAATTTCTCCCCTGAGCTTAATCATCTCTGGCTAATGCATTTGACCAGACGAATCCATACAGGAGCATATAGGAAAGTTTAGCAGTCCATCTGTTTTCCATATGAGTGTAAGGCCTCTAATGTATGACTTCATCATACGCAAGGGCTATATACCAATCCTTTACCCTGCATTTCTTTTAATTGCCATTTGGCTGCTATTTCATTGCACTGTTTCATCTGCAGATGGTTGCACTTTGCTTGTTAAATGTTTATCACAACCAAAAAGCTTCTGATCTTAAAGCAATTAAATTGTTGGTCCACCATCTTTCGTTACTATGCAAGGCATAGCATAATAAGGCATTAGTGGGGGAACGCTCTTCTTTTACATATTGTTGCAACCAAGTGTCAAAACCCAAACTACTGTAACTGATTCATGCGATTTAGTAGCCTGGGCCCGCCCATACTTCCTGTGACGCTACATTCAATTTCACGAGCAAAGTCAGTCTGGCAAAGCTGATGTTTTAGAGCATTTCTGTTCCCAAAAAAAACAATTAGAAACGAGCTCTTCAGGTTCCGCCGCTACGCATACGCCATCGGAATGAGTGGTCTGATTGGTTGTAGATTCGTCCAGTAGTATACAGAGGCATCTGATGAACGCCGGTTAAGCCCGCCTCCTAGAAGACGGGTAGTAAGGTAGCTTGGCCAGACTAAGCTCGTATGAGCTTAATAGTCGTGGAAGCCAGGCTAGTAGTTTAGTAATATGAACTGTCCTGAAGTGAGGTTTTTAAGAAGGTATTTCTATATACAGTGGTCAACCATTCCAATAATAATAATAATAACAAAAAAAAAACCTTTTAGGAGTTTGTTTTGTTTCCAATAGCCACCTTGTAGGCAAGAACCATAAAAAAACGCTTACATTGATATCAATTCTTCGAATGAGCAATGGCCAAATATTTACTATGAAATAAAGGTGAAATCATTCAGGATCTGCACTTGAACCTAATGATTTGCCCTATGCTAATACAAAGAGATAAAATATTCTGTTTTCCGAATGAGACAACTCTATATATTAATCTCTATCACAGAGGACTTGTACACTCTATCTTCACAAACTAAACTAAACTTTCAAATTAAAACAAAACACCATTGAAATGACCAAAGATTCCACTGAAATTACTATCTAATACATCTGAATGACTAACTGGGCAGTTTTTAGGCTAGGAAATAATAATGTCATCAGTCTGCTCAGTAATGAACAGCCCTCACCACTAAATTCATTCAAAATTCCCTTTTGTGACCAACTGCATGCATGCACCAGCGGTATCAGCACATTTCCAGGAAACAGACTTCAGTCTTTCTCCACGTACCACTAGATAAGTGATGCTGTGATTCAGCTCTCTTCCTCTTTTGTCCTTCCGTTGCCCTCTTGTTTCTTTAGACTTATACTTAAGTAGACAGCTTTGAATGTACATCTTTCTTAGTCCCGGGCTACTTGGTGAAAATGAAATTGTGTACAAAAATATATCATTAGTGGTCATCAGATATCCATTTTTCAATGGACAAAACAATAACTAAAGAGTGGTGGAATGTTGATATACATGTAATGTAAGTCCCTTTATCTTCCCCAAGGACGATAACTATAACAATAACGATTACGTTTTAATTGTTGTAATTATCAGACAGTCACATCACAGCTAAAACAATAACAACAGTGAAATGATAATGGAATGACTTTCAGATTCAGTTTTTTTTTAGCTGCTGGATGCTAAAAACATTGACAGCCAACCAAAATCCACCAAACAATAAAATGCATTGGTGTGGTTATATTATCATTATAGTCATCTGCTATTTATTTTAGTCTGCCACCAATCTTTCATCTAAATGACACTGTTGTTTGAACTTGACCTATTCAGATTTTTTATTGTGAGCGACAATTTGTTATGTTTCCTAACCTTTTACAACTGCTTCCAACATCCACAGCTTTAAACAACCACAAAATTCTTGCGTATTAAAACAAAAACCTGTATACCACATGAGGACAGACCTGCTTCAATAGTTCCTTTCCGACATCCTCCAAAAAGCCTGTTGTACATTGTACCAGTTCCATTCTGATCACAAAACAACACTTCACACAAATAACAGATCATTTTAAACCCAGACTCTTCTGGCATCTACACAAATCAAGGTCAAAAGCCACCGAAAGTAGTGCTTCTTTGGAACAGTAGCTTTCCAATAGAGTGGAGTTACCATCCGGTGCAGAGTTGTTGACCTCGCACCTCACTCTTCGCATCCCGTGAACTCACACAGGTCGCTTCCTCTGCACGTGAGACGCATGGCCTTTGATGTTATTCACTATTCAGCCAGTGTCAACACAACAGGAGGCTGTTTGTCTGAACAGTTTAACAACAACTGCTGACACGACCAATAGAAGCTGCCTGATCTCCGTTCACATTTAGGCCACAAGCGAGTTGTTTTCAGGAATGTCAACTTCATCTTGCCAAACAATTTGTCAACTCGGCAACTTTTATTTTTTAACATAGGCTGTACGCTATATAATACATTTTTGATGTTCCCAACTAATAACTTTCACGCAGACCCCTGTTGCTATGGTTACCTCCAAACATACGCGATTTCTTTGGCAAATGTCTATTTTTACCGCCAATGATGTAGCCACGCCCCTCCATAGCGATGAGTTCGTTGTATTCTGGTTTGCATTTAAATCATGACAGCTTTTGCTAATTCTACAATATTTAGCATAAATCCACTTCACCATAAACAAAGCTAGCTAGCGCAAAAACGGAAGTTTAGAGACGAAATTCTAAAGATGTTTCTCTGGCGCATTTTACGGTACTTTTACGGTTATTAAAAAGTTTGAAAAGAGTTCAATCGCAACCTGTTAATATGTAAAATATGTACGAGATATCGGGAAATTAGGAGGTTAGTAAACACCAACACGACCAACATTTTATTCTCGCATTTTAAATTGCAATTTTATGTTAAATTTATTTTTTTAATTACACCAGTGACACCAAATAAATATAACAACCAAACAAATGGCGTGCGCGTGTACAACGAGACACGAATATTTAAAGAATTGAAAAAGAAACAGATATTAGCTGTGGATTTGAGCACTTTTGTAATAGGATCCAGTGAATCCGTGTGCACATAACTTGACATCAAAGTTATAATGGCATGTTATGTGAAGCTCATCCTTCCTCTGCACTACACAATCTGCTCATTTCACCCTTTACCTCGCTAATGTAGCACACATCTTGCGCACTGCGCCCGACCCTAAGCACACAATTCACAGAAAAGCAGCGAGCTGTCTGCTGAAGTATTTTTTTCCACAGCGGAAAGCAACAAATTAGCCGATAATCATCAATGCACTTCGTCTCAGTCCTCAATATCAATCCAGCGGTATCCGCGGTCATTTATTCTGTGATAGATGCAGGGACATAGCCTACGGGACGATAGATGCAGGAGCCCGTTATCTCGCAAGTTCATCCCTTATGAGACGCTTCGTCCCCTGCGTTTATTGAACGGGTCAGCGTTACTAACGTCAGCAGCTGAAATCGCGTTTAATTTTGCGGGGTCTACAAGAAAGCCTCGTCAACGAGCCAATTTTCTCACATGTTTATATATTTCGGTAAAACGTACCATCCACGTACCTGAGGTGTGCTCTTTTCGAGGTCCGCGTTTAGTTCGTGATGCAGCGTGTTGAATCCGCTCTGTGCCGAGCATATCTGAGGGAAAGGTTGTGCAGAGGAGAAGGAGAATTCAGCTCAAATGTGTCCTGTGTGGGTCGGCTGGCGAGGGGAATGGTTCCTCCCAGCGTGTGGGTAAACTTTTACTGACGAGACTGTAACATACCCCACCCACCCCATCCCATTGCACTATTATACAAACCCATACTGCTTTATTCATGCGGGGCTGAACATATGATGTTTGACAACTTTTCAATAACAAACACCTAAATGTACTAGATCAGTTTTTTAATCCAGAAGAAAAAAATGCTGGTGTTTACTCTCCTGGGCAGCCACACTAAAACCAGCCTGGAATTTTTAGTAGGAGATACACTTCGAATTATCACATTTTTATTCATTTCGGCACTCTTATATAGCTCTTTATATATATATATATGTCTTGTTGATGTAAATGCAGATTCCATAGGCGTCTTCATAATATGCATGTGCTGTCAGAGAAAACATCTGAAATAGTATTGCCAAGGGTAGTGAGTTTCATATTAAAGTCAGTAAGTTGTTTATGTACAAACTGGAAGGCCTGCCAAGAAGATGAACTAATCAATGATGTGAACAAGAGAAAGGTCAGATTGGTGAGTATAAGAGGGAAAGGGCTGTATCAAATAAAGTCAGTGCCATTGTTTACAGTGTCCCATCTGATAAATCAAAAGTTGGCACTGCAGTATTACAGTATACAGTAGTGCAAAGTACTATGTTTTACTCTAAATATGCACATAACCTCATGCCGGTTTTTCATGGATAACAGATATTACAATCAATTATTAGTACATTGCTCTAATCTTTGAAATCAAGGCACTTTTAGATGTTTGTTCACAACCCTTCAGTGATTCAAGTCAAGTTCCAGGAAAGTGTGGGCTAAAATATTTCCTTGGAAGATTTATGTAGTTCAGTAGCACATGCACACGCATACGTATACACACGCACACACACACACACACAAACACACTCCCCCATACCTGAGTGTTTTCGTGGCTGACCATTCACAGATGGAAACCCGTTTGCTTTGAGCAATTTAAAAGCGCAAAAGGCTGACGGATCTAATAATATTGACACAGATGTTACATATAACAGAATCCACACAGGATTTTTGGAAAGGGAGTGGGCTGTTGAAGTCTCGATGCACGCTCCCTTTTTACATCTCGTTTTAAAAATCACGTTGATCTGAGCTGTGGTTTACTTGTGTTTCCAGAGAAATCATTGAGTTTGTTTTGTGAGGTCACTCTGCACTTACACATCTGCTGAAGTTACTCTCAAGGTCATGGACCTTCAACTGCTTCGATGTTTGTGATAATTCCGACCGCCTTTAAATTACCTAGTCGCTGCTTATCTGTTTCCTGTAAATCTAGCCATTGTTTAAGTCTGCCTCCCTTCCACTAAGGTTCAGATAAACAGTATTAAGGAAAGTCAAAGCTTGTACAAGAGGTAGCATCCGGTGTTCCGTTGTCCTTCTCGTGAAACAAAGGTACAAAAAAAAAATACACTTTCCTTTGAGTATAAGTGGAAATTTGAATAAATACCTACACGGATTGAATAAATCAACCACAAGAAGTCTAAAGATTTATGAATATTAGTGCACCTGGAAACCATAAGAGTTGTGTCCAATAAAAACACCATCTCAAGACATATCCATATATATTTTAAATATAACATGGTTCAGTCTCTCATTGAAAATATAATCCTGAAATGATAGAAATATAAACAACATACCATTATCATAAAATAAAATATATTTAGCATAATAAATTAAATACTGGATGTGTGTAGAATGTGTTATATTAAATTATATATGACATACAGACTAAGTGATTGCTAATTAATATCAGCTGAAGTGTTGAAATGTTTTGCTTAGCCTGTGTGAACAGGAGCAAAGGGGAGACGCTTGGCAGCCTGAAACAGAACACAAGGTAATGGGCTTTGGAGGACAATCAATCAGCTTTGATAGCTAGCATAGCTCCAGCCCCTTTAGCTCAATCATACACATACAAAACTTGGCGTGGTGAACAGAGAGATTGTCTACCACTCAAGGTTTCAGTGCCTCTTGGCCAATGTGCTTCACCTTGGACTGTCTGCTCGGCTCTGATCTGGTTCACTTGGCATTTACAGCCTGTCAACTAGAAACTGTCAGACAGATTATTTAATTGGCTTCCAGTTAATCTGTAAATAGATCAAGGGGGCGCCGTTATACATATGAAGCATGAAAACCTCAACTGCTTGACCAGACTATCATCTACAGTGCTTAAGATTAAACATTTGCGATCTGTAATTGTATTACATGCAAACTAAATACAAAAGCAAATGGACTCTAATCTGTGTTTTATATTTTAAAGATAAAGTAGGTGTTTGTAGGCTTACAGTGCCTTACAATGCTGTAGCTCTCCCATAGACATCTTATTATACCTCCAGACTGAGTAAAACACCAAAATACAGACTTGTGGTTTTGAGTTGGAAAACATTGCAGGGGTTCGCTAGTTCCTTAATCGCACAAAAGAAAGTTTCCTAACGCAGATCTGCTGGAATAACCACCAGTGTTCGTAGACATATTCTTAACATCCACCAAAATCAGGCTCTGCACTTTTTGTATCCATAGTGAACCTATAATTTGGAGTGACTATTTTGGGGATTGCAGAGTGGCCTGTGGTGACTGGACCTATGCCACCTCAAAGCCAAATACCAGGTCGTGGAGTTATCCATTCCTCAGACTTGTTTGACCGAAACTGGTTGACTGTCTCCACACTGATTGTTGTTGACACATAAGGCCGTTAAAAAGGAAATTGAAAAACCAAGGGGAACATTTTTGAGATATTTTGGCCTAGTTTATTTGCATGCAAGCTTGATCCATGATTGAAGGAGGCAATGCTGTTATTGCTGATGTAGTTAATGTTGTTTGACACATTAGGTTTCCACATGGCAAGTTATTGTCATTTGACTAGAATAGGAGATTTAAATAATTTCACTTCATATATTTACAAAACACCTAGCTATTAGTTACTTTAAAAATCATAAACTATAAGTCAAACTTCTGTTTGTAACTAGGCTGTTTGGGTCACCATTAACTTCCATAGTATTTTATTTATTTATTTTTTTAATTAAAGTCAGTGGTGACCAAAACAGCCTGGTTACAAACATTTTTTCAAATTATCTTCCTTTGTGTTTAGCAGAAAAAAATAATTTGTACAGGTTTGGAACTATTTGAGGGTGAGTAAATGATTACATAATTTTCATTTTTGGGTAAACGATTCCTTTAACCAGAACAGATCTATAAAGTAACTGAAGCCTTGGCTACCACCTGTGCAGACAAAAAACAATAAAGGCCCCGATAAACTTTAATTGAAGCTCTTTTTAATTTTTCGTTTGAGAGCAAAAAGAAGTTTGAAGCAGTATACTGTTTTCGAACATTCTGAGACCCCCTTGCTGCTGGAGGCGGGGTGTAGATTAATGTAAACATGACCCAACGCTCGTATGTAGCCTGTACTGTTGATTAAAAACAAAAGTTTATTTATTTTATACATTTTTAATTCACTTTAAAAGAAGATTGACGACAACAGCAGCAGTATTTATTTGCTTGCTACCTTTCCTTTCATTCTTTTTCATGGCTTTGGAAATTATCAGCATATTATTAAAGGGGTCATCCGGTGCCGCATGCACTTTTACAAGCCCTACAATGATAAAGATCCACAAGTATTTTTATTAAATTTAAAGAAGAATAAGCCACACAGACAGAGGCCACTCCCACAGTAGTTGATTGAGGGCAGCGTGTCACACAGACCGAACTGGTGTCTTACCTCAGACCCTTATGTTTGCGCGAATCATTCATGATCCAGCCTCACCTACAGAAGCAGCGAGTATAATGTCTTTTAATGAATCTTTGCAAATTGCCTTTCCCAATAATGTGCTAATTAGCAAGTTTCACTATGAATATGGCTAAAAAAAAGAGGGGTGGGGTCAGCAGAGCTCGTGAAGATTTAACGGGGAAGTACACAGAACAGAGTGATATCTAAAGAGCTGTTTTTGACAGGTTAAAATGAGCATTTTTTACACTATCTTTGAGAAATTTAAGCAATCTATATCGCAAACTTTCCATTAAGACCCTAAAGAATCATATTAGCTTGTGGAAAATTGCCTTTGTATGACCCCTTTAAGCCTTAACCATATACTTAGGGTGTACTCACACTAGGCAGTTTGAACGTGCCCGAGTGTGTTTGACCACCAAAGCGCGGTTCATTTGACTACTGTGAGTGCTCCAAAATGTGCCCGGGCGTCTTTATTATTAATTTATTAATCAAATCTGTTAAAGGATTGTTAGGCTGTAATAATAAGATCAGACGGAACCCTCTCCTTACCACACAATGTGCTTAAAATTGAACTGGAAATTAAGTGCTGGGCGTCTGGCCAGAGGAGAACTGGCCCCAACTAAGTCTGGTTTGTCCCAAGGTTTTTTTTCTCCATGGAGTGTGCTTTTGGTTCCGTGCTGCTGTCGCCTCTGGCTTGCTTAGTTGGGGGCAACTAATTTCTAGTGATTATTGTCGTTTTGATAACAGAGATCATCTTTGAATTTAATATATAAATAGTTTATCTCATCATCATACATTACCATCACTCTATTCTCCTATTCCATAATGTTCATTGCTTTGCTACAATCTGTATTGTTAAAAGTGCTATATAAATAAAAGTGATTGATTGATATGCCTAAAGAGAAAAACTGCTGCCACAAAAGGGGTGCTGGGGATGGACCAGGGCATCAGATCAGAGACTAAAGGCGGGGCCTAGTTTATGTTTTCACCTCAGCTGGGGCATCTGGATATCATGAGGTAGGATGGACCACTGGTGTGGCAGAGGGGTTGCATTAAACATATGAGGATCATGTAGAACCCACTCACCTCTGAACTGCCTGTGCGAACAGCTGCCAGCTGTTGATATTAGAACTCATGCTGATCTACTTTGATGTAGCACAAGCCCACAACCTCATACTGAGAACTTCTGTTCAAGAGCACTCTATAATGAAACGCATCAGGGATGCGCAGAGACGGCTTACTTTGAATCTATACAAGGAATTCAAGATAAAATCTCAATCGCAGTCGAATTTCCAGCTGAATGTCAACTAATTAAACATAGTATTGTGTGTCTAATGCACACAAAGATTGAAGAATAGTACAAAACTCAAAAAAGCTGACCTAGATCCTCAGCACACTTTGTCATGTCTTGTTAAGTGCACAGACACATTGAACTGAGAGCTAGGAGAGTGATCGAAGTCCTCAGGGATTCGTCATCTGCCACCATGAAATTCTGTGCCGGTGAACATTATTACATAACTGCCATTCCGCCGTGGAATATGAAAACCCAACTGCTGTCCCTGATAGACAAGCACTGAACATCAAAAGCATATGCATAAAAATGTGATGTGCATGTATGTGCAAAACAATCACAGACTCTCTGAGACTAATACATCTCGTCATTCTCCCAAATGTCACGATTCGCATTTTTTATGTACTTGACAATGTCTAATTGGAATTCATCTTGGTATTTGCACTGGCTATGACTCTTGCACTACACCTGCACCACTATGTTTTCCCTCGCACCTTCGGTTTCTTGACTCTTAGTATAATTTATTCCTGTATATTATCTATTGTACATTGTCTATTGTCTTGATATCCATCATATATCCATAGTACCTCTTACAATGTATGTATGCATAATGATGGACGTCCTTGTTGCATGTCTAGAGAGCATGACACCTACTGGAGTCAAATTCCTTGTATATGCAAGTATACTTGGCCAATAAAACTGATTCTGATTCTGATTTGAAGTCACAGAAAAATGATAAAAAGGCCTGTTCTTTTAGAGAAAGGCAATAAGCAAACACAATCATCCCAGTGTTGAAAGGATTCTGGAATGGGACCAGCAGCCACGTGCCAGTGGCTGATTACGAAATCCTTCCTGTTTTAATAGGCAAGCAATGCTAAGCATCTGACAGCAGTTCGGCCTGATGTAAGCATAGATGGCTATCAGACTGACCGCATAATATTACCTTAAAAGCAATTAAAATGGGAGGTTTTCCTTCCCTAATGCAATTACAAACTAGAGATACAAGACCATGTTCCATAAAGATATTTTCCTATCCTAAATATATTAAAATGTAATTTTTGATTAGCAATGTGCATTGCTAAGAACTTCATTTGGACAACTTTAAAAGGTGATTTTCTCTGTATTTAGATTTTTTTGCTCAGATTCCAGATTTTCAAATAGCAGTGTCTCGGCCAAATATTGTCAACAAGCCATACATCAATGGAAAGATTATTTATTCAGCGTTCAGGTGATATAACAATTAATTTTGAAAAACTGGTTTTGTTATTGAGGGTCACAAATATGCTCTAGTCTTTCTGATTCTGCTAAACCTAAAATGTTCTGCTAAAATGAGAGTTTTGGAAGTTGAACTGAATTATGCCAAATTTAAATCTGAGTACCTTAACAATATACAGGCTTATGAAATTAAAGGGATAGCTCACCCAAAAAAAAAAAAAAAATTCTGTCATTAATTACTTGAACGTGCAACAAAGCCTCACACGGAAGATAAGAAGTTGTTGAATAAAGTCGTTAGTTTTGTTTTCTTTTGGCTTACTGTTATCACGACCCAGTTGAGCTTCTCAAGTAAACTGGTACTGGTTCAGAAATGTCACTTTACCTTTAAGAGCTTGTGTGTTATTACTCACAGTATACTCTAAGCATATTGTCATGGAAACAGCCATGTTTCATAGCTTAATTTCACTTTGCATGCAAGCCACATTCATTTTATGAGATTTTTATAAGACTTTGCAGTTTGTGTGTGTGTATCTGGTTCATGCCCTTTGTTTGTGTGCTCTGACGTATGGGTGCAGAACACCATTGTGTTTACAAGCCAGTCTGAGCTTCAGTACCACTGCACTGTTAAAACACACTCACCGCCTCCCTTCAACTCAAAAGCTTATTAACAAGAACATATATACACACACACACACTTTCACACATGGACATGCAGACTGTTAGAAGACTGTGAAATACAAACATTAAGCTCTGATCTGTCTATCTGTGCTTGAATGATGAGAGCAGAGAATAATAATGCTACATTTGTCACTAACAAAATACTGCTTTGTCTAATTCGGTTAGACAGTATCTGTGAAGCACATAAATGTAATGGTGTAAATGTTTACTGTACAGTCAAACTGACCAAGGCTGAATGCGAGTGATATCTCACAGTTCTGACTCTCCCTACATGCAGGTTAAAGGAAAACAGGATAGAGAATAAGAAAGGGAGGTAAGAAAAAGGGGAAGGATAAATAGTGAGCACAGGGCAAAGAAGGGAGTGCATTGTGAAGGACTCGAAAGCCAAAAGACATTAAGATAACCGCCATCTGGAGCCTAACAATATTCATTTTAAACAAAACAGGCACACAAAAACATAGCATTCCATATCGGTGAAAAGTGAAGAATGTTACGTTTAAAAGTTAAAAACACACACTTTTGGAGGACTTTTGGAGCACAGCTGTGTGTTTAGAACGGAAGATAAAATTCCTGAGCATCAGGAGGGTTGATGACACATGCTAGTATGACTCGCTAATAACCCCGTGGCTTTCTTGCACTGAACCGTATGTTACCCGTGACAAATGGGTTTTCCTCTGGTGGACTGAACCTTGAACCTCAAGACATCACCATCATTCCTTCTGTCATCATTACATGAATGAAAAGAGGAGGAAAGAGCGTGAAGTATTCCTTCGCTTTCAGAGAAGTACAGAAAAAGCAGCAGATATCCCGAGTGAGCATCAAACATTCACACATCAGAGGACTTGACAGTTTAAAGATGCATGATACATGTGCGCATTTTTGATCGAGGCTTCATTTGGCCGTGTGTTTAATTTTTAGGAATCGGTCTTTCTGCAGCCACTGTTTTCTTTTCTTGGAAGTGCTCTTACAAAACAACTTGACCGTAATTCTTCAAGTCCACACCCAAACACTCCTGCATCACACTCACCACATTTGAGGCAACTTTAGTCTGTGTGTGTGTTTATGTGCACATAGGATATGTTTCTATTTAAACCTGAAAGTTATGTTTTAGAATTTTGAAAAATGCAAAACAATACATGTTTGCCATGCGTTTCATTTCAAGTAAATGAACTGTCAAAATGTCAAAAACGTAATATTTTCTAAATAGATATTAAAAATATATATAATTTTAATCTGGTCAAATAAAAATTACAGAAGGTGGTCACTAATAAGATATGGAAAGAAAAGAAAATGTTAAGAGGAAAAAAAAGTTGGTTTTATGTTTAATTTGAAATTAATTGTTCAATTATGTAATAATATAATATAATATAATATATATGGTAGAACTATCAAATCATTAATCACATGCAAAATAAAGTTTTTATTTAAATAATATATCTGTGTGTATTGTGTATATTTATAAATAATATATAATACATATATAAAAATATTTACATGTACTTAAATTTTTTATTTGTATAATGTATTATATATATATATCTATATATATACATATATAAAAATTACAGATATATATATATAGATAGATATATATAGATATAGATATATATAATATAATATATATTTATATATACAGGTCCTTTAAAAAAAATTATCATATTGTGATAAAGTTCATTATTTTATGTAATGTACTGATAAACATTAGACGTTCATATATTTTAGATTCATTACACACAACTGAAGTAGTTTAAGCCTTTTATTGTTTTATTATTGATGATTTTGGCATACAGCTCATGAAAACTCAAAATTCCCAACGCAACCCAAATCTCAAAAAATTAGCATATCATGAAAAGGTTCTCTAAACGAGCTAATAACCTAATCATCTGAATCAACTAATTAACTCTAAACACCTGCAAAAGATTCCTGAGGCTTTTAAAAACTC
>JAUYWG010000046.1:9257259-9287861 GCA_034779775.1 Enteromius afrohamiltoni | reverse complement strand
GGGTCAGTGTAGGGCAATAACACATACAGTCTGTACAGTAGAAACACCATTACGCCTATGGAATGTCCCCATAAAACGGGTGTGTGTGTGTGTGTGTATATATATATATATATATATATATATATACACAGTATATACACACACACATAATAAATACAAATAGACATGCACATACCATATAAACTATTACTATTAATGATTTGATGGTTCTAAAATATGTATATAAATAAACTTCAATTACAAATGTAAGGATCAGATGAAATATAACAAATAGTTAAAGGTTATGACAAAAAAGTTTATTGATTTACTTATTACTTAGTTTTTTATTTCATTTAAATTGTTTTTTTATTAATAAGACAAGTCACTAATCAGATATGCAAAATCATGACAATAACCATATGAAAACCTTGTGCTACTGTCATTAAAGTAAAAGAGTTATGCAAATATTATCATTTATTATGTAAAAATGCATTAAAATAGAAACTAACTTAATTTTAAGGTGTCTCTTAACTTTTGGACTCTTTTGGAGTAGGTTATACATATCCATTTGAAAACATCATCAAAATCAAAAAATAGCTTGCCTCATTCAAAAAGACATTTCATTCATAAAGTAAACATTAGCATTGGTATGCATCACACGCAAGTCAAGTTCATAATAGAATAAAAATAGGCCTTATGGTAAACAGCGAACCCCCACGGCACTCGATCCAGAGAGAGTCTTTGTGTGGGGACGTGCGCTTGACTGAAATATGATGAGATAGACGGTGTGTGGGGGGAGAGCAAAAACTAAAGACAGCGCATTCGCCTGCTCAAGGACTGTCATAACTCATAGTCATTCTCAGAAGACCGTGTCAGACATTCATTTCTTAACTACAGTGTAAAGAACAGCTGGGAGAAGTTTAGAAAAGGGTGTGTGATCGAGAAGCAGACATAGAGATCAGAGTAAGTCTACCTCCTTACTGTGATCCTAATCTGAAATAATATCATCGTTATAAATCATCATTGTTTTAAAATCATCACATTTTTATGCATGGATCTGAGCTGCAAGACTTGCCAATATAATCAGCACCGGTGGAGTGATTGCCGGATTGTTTTGAATGTGACTGAAGGGGGAGAATATGTTGCTGCTCTGCTTTAGTCCAAGTGCAACACACTGGTCTGCGGTTTGAAACCTCCTCCAGCTAAGCAAGACAGTGTAAACAATGGAGAAAGACGGAGAGACAGAAGAAAAAAAAAAAAAGACAAAGACTCCATCCTGACATCTTACCCTTTGGCAAAGTTATAAAAAGGGCCATTTTTGTTCAAAAAAGAAGTGCTTTTATGGAATTTTTTATATTTGGTGCGCGTTTAAAAGCTCGTTTAGCGTGGCATGAGTTTATAGGCTTTCAGGGCATCGTCTGGTTCAGAGGAACAGTTTTCTCTCTCTCTCTGCCGCTCCTGGAGGTCATAAAACTCTCTAGAACTCCCACCTATAAACATCCGAACAGGTAGATCAAGAAAAACCTTCCCGCTTTAAATCGAATAAACAGCAATGTGTGGTAATCACACACACATGGGCAGGTTGAGCTGTGGGAATGCGGCTCTTAAAACCGGTAGGATTTGGGGAGTCCTTGTAAAACCTGATCTCACACACACAGATAACGGTAAGCGGTGCTATCTCTCGCAGTTTAAACCTTAATACAGCTTTCACATGGCACAGGCACGCTATCTAAGCCTGCATGGATTTAAACAAGCTTCAAAGCTCTGGTTTGAGTTGCTAAGATGAGGTTAGCACTGTTTTGTGGTTTACTACTGTATGCTGTATCAAATCAAACATGTAATTATATAGGTATTACTCAGATGGGGCTCATCACTGATCAAAACCACATGTTGGAAGACTGAAATCTGCAACGTAAGGGTATTTATGATTTTGTCGGATCACAGGAGTGGGTATAGCTGTGATGGTAAGCTTATAGCTTATGAGTTTATACTACAGACCCACCTGCCGGGTCACCCAGACTACACCACAACAAGTTCCTGCCAAACTCCAGCCAGACCACCAACACAGAGTATATAGCATCACTGCCGTCAGACGGATTTTCCTCTTTCTCGCTCTCGTTTTTATGGCACGTCAGGTATTTAGGATGCCGGTCGTGTCGAATGGCCAAACTAAAGTCTGGTGCACATTGCACTGCCGCCCACTTAGACAGGGAGAAACGATCCGACAGACACGTAACATTTGCTCACTTTTATGTGCTGTTTAGTGGGTGGATTTATAGATGAAAATACTTAATTCCATGAATTATGCTATTTATATGTGGGGAAAAATTATAATTATTCAGCAAATTTCATGACTAATTGTAAAATATCAATAATAATTAAATAAATGTCATTTAAAAAAAAAAATCAATAATAAAAACAGTGGTGGAAAGTGTTTTAGGGCAATGTATATACACATATAAGCAAATATACACATATATATATATTTTAATACAAATAAAAAAAAATCAATTAAATGACATCATTACATTATTACTGTATAAAATCTGACAATTAAATTAAACATTTATTAAAATAATTGTGCAGCACTCATGACAATCTATCAACCAACTTTGGAGGAATGATTATTAATTTTACAGACAAAAAAATATTTAAATACAGATTATATATACCAAGTAATTATATGACTTTCTTGTGTAATTGGATGATTATTTACATGAAATATTTGGTAACACTTTAGTATAGGGATCAGTTCTCACTATTAACTAGATATTATATACATATTGGCTGTTTATAAGTACTTATATAGCATTTATTGTACATGACCAAATTCTACATCCTATGTTATAAACACCTAAACTTGAAATAGCAACAACTGGACCTTAAAAATAAATTGTGATAAAATATAAAAAAAATAATAACAGCAGTGTTCATGAATGGTTGTACAATAGACAAATGTTTTGGGGATTTTCAAGCACCCCAAAATAATAAGTATTGATTATTTTACAGACCAGAGTTTGAAAAAAAAAAAAAAAAAAGAAATATAAAGCTTCAACGGGCTGTCCTGAAAGTTTCATAAAAAGCCAATAAGACCAGTGATTACCATTTTTGTGCACAACATGCATCATTGTCACTGAATCAATTAAAATTCCAGTGTGAGAAAAAATACTGCATGTATTTGTCCTGGAATGGAAACTTGGGTACAATGAATCTTTAGATTAAACAATTCACAGACAGTGCTGCATCTGTGTGCTTGTGTATACTTGAGAAAGAAAATGAGACGAAGAAAGAAAACAGAAGATATAAGTCCTCATTTATTACTACACGGAACCACTTGTGGGCAAACAATGCAATTCTCTACATTAGCGCTCACAAAAGTTTTCCATTATCTACAAGCATTAGTTTCTCAGACCAGCCCATCTTTCCACTTCATGAAGTGACCTCACAGTAATACTCCCCTCCTATTCTGACTCCCATCCTGTCATACCCTCTGTGGGAATAACAGCCACTGACTGCCTAGAGTCTGGGAATTCCTCTTTGACAAAGTGTGACTTTTACATAACTCTGAGCCCTCCTACGACCAAAGAATTCCCAGTTTACCGCCAACCCGTTGTGTCTAAATGTTTCTGTGTTTGATATGTGTTTGCATTCCAACAGATAATGAGTGAGGGAAACGAGATATCTGCATCCTTATCATCAACACAGATACCAACCAAGAAAACACAACACTATAAATAGAGGCTCTCACAGGACAGTGGCATAACTGCTCCTTAACACCGGACTAGAAGCATGCGTTTGTTTTAATATCTGATATTCTGGACATATATGATGTCAGATGTTTTCATAGTTAATTGTGTAGTTTGAGAAGTTTTTGGGGGCCACCCATTAACCCCTAGTGATTACTGTAACCAACAACAAATTTAATCTTGATTGTGGATAATTTCAAGTACTTATTTGGAAGTAATTATGTTTTTTTTTAGTAGGTCTAGTTGTAAAAACAATTACTTGAAGCAATCAAAGCCAAGATAAATGCTGGAGATATATTGCTGCTCCCCACCCATTGCTATCTCCATGACTGGACATCTTGTCTTTTTTGTGGATTATGTCTCTTTCATTTCTTTCAAACAAGACCTGGGAAAAAAAAACTCTAAAAAGTCATATATCAGTGCAAAATGCAAGTCGTTGCTGAAGCATGCAATAATCAACCAGCTCTTTTCACACAAGCCCTACCAGGCAAGAGCACATGACCTACGATCTCAGCATTAACCTCTGAACCTTTCTAACCTTTATATCTAACCTCTCTGGTTTGGGTCAGGACTGTGTGGTGATGGCCAGGCATTAGGATTACTCATGATAAAGAGGTTAAAAAGACACAGCACATACAAGCACTGGCTGTGTACTTGAGTTAAAAGTTTGAAAAGAAGTCTAGGGTAACACTTTTTTTTTTTTTAGGTGTCCCAGTAATTACCTAAGTACTTAAAATTAGCCATTGTAATTACATAAAATAAAATGTACTTACCATGTAAATAAGTTATGAAACGGTTTAGTTTGTAATTATGTAGATGTAATCCAGTTTGTACTGAAGTGCAAGTAGCTGTGTAACAGACTCGGTCTGTAACATATGTGTAACAGTAGCTGCTTGTATCTACATAATTAAACTGGCTGTTCCACAACTTGGTGACATGAATAATCTTTTTTTTTCCATGCAAGTACAATGGCTACTACTAACTACCTAATTAGGTAGTCTGTATTATGACACCTAAGAATAAAGCATTACAAAGTCTCTTATGCTCACCAAAGCTGTATTTACTCGATCAAAAATTGATTATTGTTATTAATGTTGAAAACATTTTTGTGCTGTCTGATATCTTCTTTTTTAAGGAATCTCTGATGAATAGAAAGATCTTGGGCATTTATCTGAATAAATCTCAAATGTCTTTACTGTCACATTTGAACAATTTAATGAATCTTAGCTGCCCAAAAGTGTAATTTCCTTTAAAAAGACCTTTCTGACACTAAACTTTTGAATGGTGTGTTCACATGCATCACAGATGCTCTGAATGTGGTCCTTCAATGTGGAGTGCAGCCGTAAATTCCCATCTTGGAAACTAGAAACAGAAAATAGCAAGGCCATGGGTGCATGGAAAATAATATGGCATGAAACATCCTTCCAGTCAAACCTTATATAAATTCATATCTAACTCATCTATCACTATAGCGGACAAGAACATTTACAGTAAGCAAACAAGGCATTTCTGCTGTGCTTATAAAAGGCAGAGCAGTGATAACATGAGCAGTGTTGATTTGATATTCACCCACACGCAAGAGAAAACTAACTCAAATTCAGAATGCAAATATTGTGATGAAATTCTGGCTGACTTGAGTATAGAATATTCTAATGAACATTTAAAATTTAATCTTAAAGGGACAGCGTACCCCAAAAGAAGAAATAATGAAAAATTTAGAAATTATAAAATTTTTATTTAATAGAAATCTCTAACCACAGCAGCTGAAGAATATCTATACCACTCTGCCTTCCAAGTACGGTTAAAATAGATTTCATACATCAACAGCACTGATACAACTAAAAATGAAAATAACTTTGGAAAAACAATACAATTGACAGTTATATGAACAAATGCTTTCTGTCCCGGACCTGAGGTCATTAAGAGCTCCAGAGAGCTGTTCACTTTACTGGACCTGAGATTAATCAGAGCCATGGGGTTCTGGCTGCTCTGGATATCCTCACAGGCCAAATGAGAAAAAATCTCTTTCATACTTTCTTATTTCCACAGCACACGCCTATGTTTTGATTTCTTGGCCACTGGTGAGAGTGAGCTGTCTTAAAAACAGATTTATAATGGAACAATACCAGGACATTTTTGAGATTCTTGATTTTATGATGCATGTTTAATTCATGCGGTTTCTTGAAGACGGTGGAATAGTAATCTAATCACTGTCATCGCTGTTATGTTAAAATACTTATTCATCTGTAAGTCATATACAACTGATAATTCATTAATTAATGATCTAGTAATTATGCAGCAGAGCAAAATACAGCATTTATTACTCACCATGCCTAAAACAGCAGTGAATATAATTAAGGCTCTGTTGTTATTAACAAGACTGCTTGTCTGTATAAAAGCAGCTGATATTAATTGCTTTCTGTATTAATTTTTGCAAACAATGATTATGACTCAAGTAAGTGAAAAGAATAAGAGAAAGCAAAATGAAGGCACATTCTCAGTCCCTCAGTCTCACATACTGGTACTTTCTACATAAAAGCCTTTTCCAAAGACTAGTAGTCATTACCAGAGAGAAATGTAAAAATTTTTTTTGCTGCATTTCAATGGGGTTGAGTAAAGAAGGGAGACCCAGTTACGTCTGCTGTATCGTGCAAATCAAATCCCCCTGTAATTATTATTTTAACTCTCAGGGATTTTCCTCTCCCTCCTCAGTATCTACTGAAACACGACTCTCAAACTCAAAAGCTGACCAAAACTCCTTTCTTTCATCATATATGCTCAGCTCTGTCTTTCTGTTTAAAGGCAGATATTTCGCCTGGAGGAGCCTGAATAAACTAACTCTAGAGAGGACAGTGAAAAGTCCCTTGTTTGCAGAGAGACAGACCGAAAATCACCCAAAAATCCAAATTCTGTCATTTACTGAAACTTGTCGGTCCAAAACCAAATGATTTACTTTCTTCTCTGCATTACATAATGTTTTTTTGATGAATATCCTGGCTTGTTATATTATAATAAAAGTGATGAAAGTGAATAGGAATTTGGGTCTGTAAAGCCCCAAAACGACAAAAAAATTATAATCTACAGAAATTTATCATAATGTCATGCGATTTCCTCCTTCAAAACTCACCAAAAGACCACTGAACAAAAGCTAGATAGACTGATTTAATACTTTAAATTCGCAACACCTTCAAAGTAAAATGTCCAGTGAAAACTTCAGTTTTATCCAAAACAGATGAAATAATCATGGCAACATTGTATTAAAATTGTTGCACAGTTGATGCTTTAATCACACTTGAAAATAACACACCACCTACATTAAACCTAACTGATAACGTTCACAAAAAGCAAGCATAAAATAGCTTACTTCCACAATTCTTATCATGACATGTTTCAGGGGACTTGTACCCAAGCACTTGACAGAGTGCAATTCAGTACCAGGTGTGCTACCAAGCAAGTTTACTACATTAAAAATCCAAACATTTGGAGCGGATTATGTGATACAAACATATATTTTCAATTCCTGCACTATTGTAAAAGTGTTTTAATATCCATAAAAGGTCATAATATCCTGTATAATGAAGTGTGTAAAAACATTTGGTAACACTTTAGAATAATGGCTCAGTTTGTGTTTCCACTGCAGTTTAGTACCGCTTTAGAGTGGGCGGGATTATTCACGTGTCGTTATAGTTGCGTCGCCTCTACTGCCGTGACATCATCGTAAACGCGCCACAAACAAACACACAACAATGGAGCATTTTTCATTCCTGTGCCGATTTAAATCTAGTGGGTCTGTTGTGTCTCGTGTCGCAAGTTCAGTGACGCAGTAATGACGATTTTCTCCGACTAATCAGTGACCAGCAGAGTTTAAACGTCACGTTTTGGTAATGGTTTGGCTCACTTGGAACCTCGGCTGAGGTGGTACTTAAAAAAGGACCAGGTACCAGGAACTGTTCCCAGTGGAAAACCCTCAACAACAAAAGTTGTTAAGTTTAGGTGTTGGGTAGAAGTAGGGATTTAGGGTCACGTAGAATAAAGCATTAATATGTGCTTAATTAGCACTAATAAATGGCTAATATTCTAGTAATATGCCTGCTAATAAGCAATCAATAGGTGTAACCGTAAAATAAATAAAGTTTTTATTAATTGATAATCTGCCTGTGTGAACAGGTATAGACAGTTGCAGGTGTTTTAATGCCTCTAATGGTCATTTCATCTAAAAACTGCAATGAATTGTAAAGAAATGTCACAGCAGACACTTTTTCCCCTAACAAGCCTAGTTTAGGTTTGTAACGAGTGAATATTTTCAGTTAAAACATTAATATAGAAATAACATTTTTGACAGCATAATCATGTCAGTTGAGACCACACCAGTCTGTCTGACCGCCACCTCCTATAGGGAGTTATAACAGCACTTTATATGTGATATTATTAGTGCTGTCTGCCACCTCAACTCACTTCCTGTGGATGTCTAGACTTCACTTTCTGCACTGATTTATTCCACAGAGACTATTATAAATGGCCTGTAGTTTGGAAACAGCATGTACTGTAACACCCTATGACCTTGCAATTATTAGAAAAGCTAAAAGGTCACCTCAGGTTCAGTGCAACGTGCTGTCTGATTGTTCTTGATGCATAGAATTGGGATGAACTCACAAAATCATCATTCCCTCGTTTCACCCTCATCACTTCTCCACAAGCTGCTATCTTGTTCTATTTCACCCTCTCCTCCTTTCTAAATCACTCAATAACCTCCTCTTTTCCCTGTCATTTCCCAATCTCGTTTTCCATACCGTTTCATGACCTTTCTGGCACTTTCATTTGATGGTCACTCACTAAACATCCCAGCAAAAGGGGGTGTTGGGCCATACTGCTGGTGGCCCCACACCTCCATCTCTCCCTCTGTTCTATCAACGTATGTGCAGATTGGAGGGAGGGTGGAAAATTCCTGAGCAGTAAGCTAGCTTCACTTCTGGGCTCCCTCCCTCCCAAATTAAAGGCATGTGTGGAATCTCGAGCAAAGGCTCTGACAGCAAGGAAAGATGGGAATGGGGGAAAGGGGAAAGGGAATTTAGATGATCCTCGAGAGTGTGGATGACCAAAAAAAAACCCAAAACAAAACGGATACACAAAAATAGGAGTTAAAAGCAGATGAGAGTAAGCAAGGCACGATTTTCTCTAAGGATATAATGCACCGAGGATGAAAGAGAATAGCAGAGATGGTTTAAAGAAGGAGAGAAAGGGGAGAGTGAAGGGTGGAGCTGCTCCCAGGGGACGGAGCAGCACATGTGCTTCCTATCCAGCGCTCAATGTGTATCTCTCCTTTGCTCATTTGTACAGCCTCCTCTCTCTCTCTCACTCACTGCTGGAGTGGGAGGAAGAAAGGATGTTCGAAAGTCCTTAGCACAAATGCGACTAGACCAAATGTCAGTTTCATAAAAAGAAAAAAAAAACTCTGTCCAGCTCAACGTGTCTCACCAGAGGGGGAATTAGAATAGGGGGTCAAGTAGGTTCGCCCCACTCAAACCCACTCTCTTCCTAGTCATTCCCCCCTTAAAAAAATATAGATGAAGAGAGATACACATCTCACTTGGGCTTCTCACTGTCTCCTCTGGAGACAAATTGCTGTACTAGCGGACAGATAATTGACATTTCACAAATGACTGTGCATATACAGTCGGTGGGCCAAGTGGGTGAAAATGCACCTACTCTGCTTTCCTTTCTAATTAAATAAAACATTTTAAGGTTACACTTTATTGTGATAGTCCACTTTAGACATTCTACTTATCATAAGTAACTTTGTAACTACAGTACATGTCAACTAATTCTCATAAATTTGCAATTCGGCACGGCACGGATCAGTTCGGCTCGGTTTGCGCTTCCACTGCAGTTTAGTACCGCTTTAGAGTGGGCGGGATTATTCACATGTCGTTATAGTTGCGCCGCCTCTACTGCCATGACATTGTAAACGCGCCACAAACAAACACACAGCAATGGAGCATTTTTCATTCCGCGTCGCCCCATCAAGCTCTCGCTGGATCCGCTCCCCGGCTATCAACGAGAGGAACGTCTGTACTTCCTCAATAGACCATGAAACAGCCATTTTTGGTTGATACAAAAAGGTGCGTTTCTTCAAACAAAACAGTTGCATCCGATCCTTCGCTGGCTGTGCTGATTTAAAACTAGTGGGTCTGTTGTGTCTCGTGTCGCAAGTTCAGTGACGCAGTAATGACGATTTTCTCCGGCTAATCAGTGACCAGCAGAGTTTACACGTCACGTCACAAGTGGCATACATTACATAAAAGTTATACACACACGCACATGTCTCTAAATAAATAAATAAATTTGACATTTTCAAAGCAACCTCATCATTGCGGTTATGATATTCAGGTGGAGTCCCTCATCGTTTTCACCAGGGGGCACCCCAGCCAGATCTGTGCTCCGGCTATTGAACTACATTACCCATCATCCTGCATACCTGGGACTAATCACCCACACCTGCACCTCATTCACACACAGACACCTGCACCTCATCACCACACCCACATACTGATGACACACGCACATAAAATCCATGACCAAATAACCACTCACAGCAAAGTCTTGATTTGCTCTGGCTATTATCTCCGAGCGTTTCTTCCTGTGTTTGTTTTTCCTGTTGTTACCTTGGACTGTTTATATTGATCTTGACTGTTTGCTGCCCACCCTAAAATCTGCCTGTATACCTCGACCTTGATTCTGGCCTGTCCCCGTTGCTGTTTGCCGGTGTTTGACCCTGCCTGTCGACGCTAAATAAAAAAAACGCATATGGATCTGCACGCCTCTGACTCCTTTGTTACACTTGCAAAGCTGAATGCGGCACATCAATTGGTTTATCTGGAATGTGATAGTCGCTGGAAGCCAAAACTGTCCATAATAAATAATAAATAAGCTTATTTCTAAAAATCCCGCGTGTCCTCCTTTCTCTTTAATGACAGCAGCACACGAGCTGACATGGTCTGATGATCACGTTATCCAGCATGATTTAAGAATGTTAGCATCTTTTGCTCCAATGAAAGTGACATCTGACCTTTAGTATACTGGAGTTTACACGGTTGATGTCACATATTTCTTTAGTGACCTAGAAATAATGTAGAATCCCATTTCTTTTTAATTATTAACTATTATGGGGGGTTGAGGGGAGGAGGTGTAATGTCCTTCGACTTTTCATTAGAGCTGCTCTAGCATACCGTGCGCATACACAGCCTTACTTTAAGCTTGCGTGCAAGCTTCTTAACATAATTTTTTCTGTACATTTTTTCAAATTATCATTAATTTTCTTCCCCGAGAACCCTTAGGAACCAGACCAGTGAGTAACACTACTGATGCTCTCCATTTGTGGCACCTTATAAACGCACTTTAAGAATTTTCTAGACAACAAGTGAGCTTTAGTCATCTATAAACGTCACTACCACAAGCCACCGAGGAAGAACACCAGTAATTAACGAGTTTAGCTGCGGGTTTACAAACAAGACGAACATCACAAGAGCCCAGAGAAATCAAAAACCTTTAAATGGCAACATCATCATGTACACTCAGCAATTCTGGCCACTGGGCCTATGGCTGCTTATTTATGCAATCATTGCTGTTATCTCTTATCTAACAATAAAAATAGCACGCTTGCTTCAGTGGATTTATTTCTAAGGAACTGTTAATAATTCTGTTATTTTTGCTCCACTGAATGATAGAGGAGGAATTTAGGACACATCACTCCACAAATTTCCCAACCATTTCCTTGGACAGGTGACCTCTGTTAGAGGTGAACTAAAAATGGCCCGAGGGAGAGGACGCAGAGACCAGCTCATCACCACGAAACAACAGCTCAACTAATGCCAGACCTCAGGATGCACGTGTAGAGCATGTGCCGTGTGACCTTGCACAGGTCAGCAACATAGCCTTAAGTAGGCGCCCTTTGAACTTTGAACTTTTAAAGCCATAAAGATTTGACATCAGAGCGTTTGTTTATCTAATCGGGTCACTGAACATTCTTGTAGTTGTCAAGACTTCTCAATTGGATCCCGAGTTAATTTCCTTTCCTGTTTATTTCCTAAACTGAAAAGAAAATTGAGATGAATGTGTTTTCACTTACTGCTCCTTATGTTGGTCTTTCTATTTTAGTCCCATGCTGACAGCATCAAAGATGTTACTGTCCATATGACATCAGCAAATGGGTTTTTTATAACCCTTTAACAACCTCTTATTATAATTTAACTGATCTGTTTACATGTGTAAATTCAGGCTGAATCAGGTTGTAGTATTTGCTGAATTCAACACATATACAAAAACATAAATTTGAAAACATAACTTCAGAGCTAGTCAGTATTTAAAAGAGGACAGTTTGATATGCATAGAAATGCCAAACAACCACACACAAAGTTTCTGAGGACAAAGAGAATGCTGGGTCTTTACATAGGGGTGGTGGGATAATAGGGAGAATCCCTAACAAAGGCCATTTTGACAGAGCGAGCTTTGTCTGCGACGGCCCACAAATTCATCCACTCCAAATGAACTCAACAAAAATAATGGGACTTTAAAGACTGCTGGCCCTTGAAAAACCAAGCTGTTCAGCACATGATGTTGACCTTTTGTTATTTATCCTAAACCGCTTAAAACCCACCCCAGTAATAAAAATAAAGTTTCTAATGTGCTGAAAGATATCATTCCAAAGCTCACTTTTAGGCCTTTTTATTATATTTATATCATGCTGTTGACAATTTATAGGAAAGGGGCAGTGTTTATTTGTACTAGCAATACTATTATCAACATGGCGTGTTTTAGCGCTACTCAAATTGCACACATGCAAATCTAATAAGAGGGCGTTCACACAAAACACATTTTGCGTTCCACTGTACTACTTTTCCATTTTTTTTCTATGAAAACATGCAATAGATGGATGTGTTAGATCACCACACGCACATTATGCAGCTTATGACATGAATCCAGTTCAGGGGCTGCATCCTTAAGATGCAGACTTGAAAATCTGCAAAGGCCACGTTTTCATCGAGCTGCTGTGATGCATTTAGTTTTGGAATGCAGACTTCAAAAGATGCAGCATCTGAATTGGGACACAGCAGAGGATCCAAACATGCAACTTTAAATGTGCCTCAAGCTTGTGTGTGTGTTTTCCCACTATACACTGTAAAAAAATAAGTGTATTTTCTGTATTTTTAAGAAAATTATTCTGGCAACCACAGCTGCCAAAATGTAAATTATTTAAATATTTAATAGAAACAACAGTAGTTTTTAAAAATAATTCTTTAAAGATAATCATTCTATTTTAAAGGTGTATTACTGCATTCTGACAATTGTTAGGTTAAAAGTAAAAAAAAAAAAAAAGCTCTAAATTATAAGAAGATTTAATGCATAATTACAGTAATTCAGAAACAAGAAAAAAAAAATCGTACAGTTTTTTTTTTTACAGCCATTTCCATGCGTCTCTATTGCCAGAAAAGTACAGTTTTTTTTTACAGTGTAGTGCTGTAAAGTCTCATTTATTTTAGTAAATCAATTGGTTTGGAGAGTTCATGCAAATAAGTGTATTTATTTGCATGGCCCTTTAGAAGTTCCTGCCAGACATTTTATTATATATTTTTTGGTTATAAACCTTGATAATCGTCATGGTTTATTGTCTTTTTTATCTGCCTGATTATGTGTAAAATGCTGTAACATTAAAATAATTCTAGTTATTGTTTAGTTTTTTTTGTTCATTACCCATTTTCAGTAGTTCAGTCAATCTTCGGACCTGAGCTTTCCAGTACTATGAGGTCATCTCATCTTCTTTCACTCCAATCTATCCACCACTCACCAAGAATCGCGTTAACAGATAACCTATTTACTGCCTTGCCAAATATAGACTAATTCAGAGTCTCTCTTAAGACTGAAATTTAATTTTGAACTGACATCACTTAATTTCCTACCACACAGTACCACTCCTGTTCAACTGCATGACAGGATGTGCTTTAACTACAGAAACTGAGCCACTAATGCAGAAAAACATTCTTGGATTTATATTGCAAAAATAATTAAATAATCCACAGCCATATACTAAATTAAACGATTAATTATAAAGATATAGTCGACGCTGCTCCTATTACTGCATACAAATGTTTTAATATCAGATAATCCCTTGTTAGACACAAATGACTACCCACATAAATTCACACACCTAAAGAGGAATCGTAAAAAGAGGAGAGTGGGAGGAAAATGTCCCTATAGTTCTCCAAGTGTGAGGTGAAGATGTTTGAAAGAGAAAGTGGAATAGGATCCTGCTGTTGTGTTTTTTAGTAATGAAATAGGAGAGCTGCTGCTTCTCTCTAATAGTTTTAGCAGAGACAGATCATAGAGTTGATGGTTCCAGGAACGGATGTCATTACATATGGATTCACCACCACTGATGGAACACAATATTCATGGAAAGGCTCATGCTGATGCCCATGAGTGTTTGGGAAAGGGAAGGGAGAGGGAATAAAATTCTAATTTAAACAAACAGATAGCAATCAAATGCCCAAGTAATCAATTTCATGCATGTGGTTCTAGTTTTCACGGTGTAATAAGACACACATACAGTGCGAAAAACAAGTGACTAAAAACAATTGGTCTCAGGGCTGAATAATAAAACAACTTCTATTTTCCAAGTTCCTCTTTTCTATCATGAAGACACCTCTCAAAAAGTGGCCACAGATACAGTCTGGCCAGCACTCTGGATCTAGCAAACTCTGAACTCAGCATAATATCTCGTCTATTACTCATCCTGAACAGTCGAGCCCCAAAACTTCTGAGTTGCAGCTGCGTACAGCCATGGAGGAAAAGGCCAACTGTGGAGGCATGGGACTAAACCTGACCTTCATGAATTGGCAGTTTAGTTGTTTAATTTCAGTGACAATTAAGAGCTTTAAAAACAAATAAACAACAGCAGTAAATCACAGCACTTGTGAAAAGCATGAAGAAAAAAATGCATATGGGATTCTCAAAGCAAAGTTGTTTTCCCTTTTGTGCAGGAAGCACATGCAAAGAAAATGAAATCCAACAACTTTTAGTTTCCACTAGAAAAACAACAATGAATTTCAAGCTAACCAATAAATAGCCAATGCAATGTATATTAATGTAGGTCTTGTACAAAACAAAGATATGAGAGACCATAGAAGGTACAACAAAAATAAAATCCATATAAAATGTAAATTAAAAATGCAATAATCATAAAAACTAAAAAAAACGGAAAAAGGAAATCATATAAAAATTAAAATTAAATGGAAATTCTATTAAAAGTAATATGAAATCATAAAATTCTGAAAAAAAGTAACATCTTGCACCAAATCTGCATATTAAAATGATTTCTAAAGAATCATGCCACACTGATGACTGTATTAATAATGGCTGCTGGAAACTTTTACTTTAATAAATTAAATTCTAAAATATACTGAAACAGAAAACATCTCACAATGTTAAAGGGTTAGTTCACCCTAAAATGAAATTCCGTGCACCTTTGGAACACAAATCTAAACAAGGCTCAGGAATTTTTTTTTTTTTTTGCGGAAAAAATGTCTTCTCATAGCATCACAACACTGAGGTTGATACAATGATGTCATATGGACTGTTTTACCTGTGTTTTTGCTAGGATCATTTCAGTTGTGTTGCTGTCTATGGAGGGGTAGATGGCTCTCTGATATAATCACAAATATCTTCATTTGTGTTCTGAATATGAACGAAAGTTTTATGGGTTTGGAATGACATTAGGATTTTCATTTTTGGGTAAACTAACCCTTTTAAAATAAACGCAACCTTGGTGAGAATAAGCATGAACAATGCTAATAAGAAACCCAAACTCTGATCCCTTTTAATGCTGGCAAGCAAGACTCAGACACAAGGTCCAGTAAGCCGTTTTCACCCATCATTAGTAACTGTAAACTGACTGAAGTATTAAACAGAGACAGACCTATTAAATAAAGGCCTGTCCAGACACTCATATTGTGTTAGTACTGCCTGTATTGCAGACAGGCACTCGGCACCAGAACAGCAGACAAGAGAGAAATGCCATCGACCAACATAGCTCTATCGTTCCACTGAGGTCGACTTTTGGTGCCAGGCTCAATTAAGCCTTGCTGAGGTAGAGAACTAAAACAATGGGATTTGTGGGTGCACACAGAGGCCCATTCTGATAACTGAAATTCAGTGTGTGTGTGTGTGTGTGTTCTTGAGCTCACTAAAAACAACAACAGGGCAGTACTTTCCACCAGTTTACTGAGCTAATGCTACTGGCTGGTGCAGTGCTTCCGATGGGGAAAACTGTGTCAGAAGCTCTCTCAAATTCTCTTGATCCACAAGGCGTTTTGGGAAAAATAAACGAGGAGGAGGAAAGGCAAAGAACAGATTTATAGACAGTGACCCTTCGCTGACAGGAAAGCTTGAGAGAGGACAGAGGGAAGGACGCTCAATGTGATTTGGTACTACATGGCAAACTATTGGCACTAGCACAAGCCGAAGAGCTGGAAAAGAACTACTGCACACTTTAGACAATGGACTTGAAAAGGAAAAGGAAGTTAGATTACGCCTGGGTGTGAATGATAGCACATGAAAAAATTGAGATCATGTGATTATAGTCTGACAAATAATTTATGTATATCAACAGTAGATATATTAAAGTATCATACAAGTGTCAAATATTTTAACGGCACACTAAAGGTGTAAAATAACACCTGGAGCATTTTAGAAATATCCAAGGCTTTAAAATGGTAAATTGCACCTAACTAGCAAAATCCTCTGAAGAGGTTGTAAATAGCATGGGTTTTGACTGAAATTCCACTAAGACGGCAAAGCCAAGACCATTTTCATTTCATGTTGTTTTTCCTGCAAATCCCCCCCGTGTTTTTCAAACCCTCAAGCCACCTTTCCGAAATTCTTTCAGGCTCAGGAGAAAAACCTACAGCCAGGAATAAGCAGAGTCAGTGAGAGAAAGAAAAAATTAAAGTATGTATAAAGTTGGACAGTTGGAGAATATGACTAAAACACCTCTCCGTTGGAGCAGGGGTCATAACAATCATCATTTCAGGAAATAATCATCATATTTGAAGGGGTTTGTTTAGTTTGGCAGCAGGGTGAAGAACAGAAACTGTAGCGTAACCTGACGAGTATTACACCCAGCGGAAACCTCAACCCGTCTGCTGCCTCAGAGGCCAAACAAACACACGGGAGGTTGAGCTCCCTGCCTGGTTGAATCAAAACAATGCTTTATACGTGGTTATATTTCAAATGGATAGACCTGGTCATAAACACACACTAAAGCTCAAAAGTTTGGGGGCCGGTAATATTTTTGTTTTGAAAGAAATTAATACTTTTATTTAGCAAGGATGCATTCAATTCATCACGTTTCAGTAAAAGACCTTTACATTGGAACAAAACAAAACAAAAACATTAAAGTACATATCAATACTAATAGTAATTAATATTAAAATGCATCATTGCATTCAACATTGATACGATTTTTCTGGAACACCAAATCAGCATATTAGACTGATTTCTTAAATAGCATTGCAGTATGGAGTAGTGGTTGCTAAAAATGTATCTTAAAACAAATGAATTTAGATAAAATAGATACTATATAAATGCATATTCTTTCTATATACTATTATTTTTAATACATTCTGTGAACAATTACAATTTAGTGAATTGTACAAACATAGAAACCAGTCTCTAAGGTCAGATTTTTTTGCTCACATTTTAACCTTCACAACTACGTTAAAGTGATTTGACGGTTTATTTTCCAAATCATAGTGATAATCCTTATCCCCTTGTTAGTGGAGACTTGAGTGCACGGTTGTTTGGAATGCACAAATTTTTCCATCATCTTCAGCTGGGATATTTCTGTGACACAGTGTGCCTCAGCTTTAATGTCATAAATCTCTTTTTGTTGTTGTTAGCATAACTTTTTCAAATAAACATTTTACACGTAATAATGCTTTTAAAATATGCTAATGTTTTGATAAAAACTAATTTGTATGAACCTTTTTGTTTTTTTATAAAATTGTCATTTTATGCAATGCATCAGTCCTTTAACGAATCTGCTGACGCACATTATGCTGTGTTTGTTGACACAGGAATATTCCAGCTGAAGATAATGAGGAAATGACATCGCTCCCTTTGACAAGTGCATTCCAAACGACTAAATAATGACATGCACGTGCTATGCTCACTCAAGTCTCCACTAATAAGGGTGTAAGGATGATCACTTGGACAATTTGTAAAATGACCATGATTCGTACGATACGCGAATCCCTACTATGTTGTATTAGCAGATACATACAAACAACAAAAATCATACCTTTTAAGGGGCAAAAAAACAGCATCAGCAGCTCTGCACGTCCTAAGCTGTATACTGTGACTCCAAGAACCCTTCTGAGGTATAAAGAGAGAGATAAGTGAACAGATAAACAACTGTAAACAGTCTAATGCCACACAGATATAAGCTCATAAAGCCCAAATGTCTTTCAGCTGTTCAGATAAACCCACCACTAAGCAGCTCTGGGTGGGATTTCACCTGTGAAATTGCATAAGGATATTGATTATTACTACTCTATCACTCCATCATTTGCCTGTCTTAAGGAGCCCAGGACCTTCTTCACATTCTCAAAAAGCCACTGAAGTTCAAATTCAGTTCAGATGACTTAAAGTTAACAGAGATGTTGTTCTCTGGCTCTCAGTAAAAGGGGTAAGATTAAGAGAAATTGTTTCAACTATACTCTTTGACCTCATCAAGCTGAGGGGTAAAACCATCATGAACATTAAAACAACTAACTAGCACTCCCAGGAGACTTCACACTCTTTCATCCTCTCCCATTGTAGTTTTCTTCTCTTGCTGCTAATCGTTCTCTCTCAAAACACTTATTTCCTCTCTAATTGCCAATGCTCTACAACTTTTTTCCATCAACTCACTATCTGTTTCCTGCCCTCCCAACCAACGTGCTGTAGTTCTTCACCTTTCCCATGTCTTCTTCCATCCATCTTCTCACACTACCTTCCAGTTTATTACTGTATTGATATAGTCTCAATGACCCTGGTAGGGTAATGTTGCAAGATGTCAAGGTTAAGTCACAACTGAGATATAAAAGGTTTCATTGTCAGATCACAATTACAAGAAATAAAGTTGAAACTCTGTGAAACAAAAGAGAATTTAGGTAAATTCTCAGTCACAATAAGGAAATTATGCCCCAATCAGGAGAAATAAAGTTATTGTTACATTGTGCTTATGTTTCTAAGCCCAATTAAGACAATTAAGTGACATCTCTGAAATATACATTTTCAGAAATAAAACTAATTTGTTTATTTTGTGGCAGAAACAGGATGTCATAGTTAATAAAACATTCACACTTTTTAAGGAGCATGGGAAACATTTAAAATAAAGAGGATAAACAGTAATGGTCTGAACATTACTTTGATTTAATACCTAATAAAACATTTAGTTGACAGTGACTGTTTATGGAATCATTAGGCTGTTGTAATTGTACAGCAACTCAAAGAAGATGGAGTTTGTTTGTGATCTAAAATAATCACAACTGTTCCTTGCAAGCATTTTAGTGTTCAGAGGTTCTGCTTCAAAACGTAATGATTGTTGTTATCAGATCACCACAGCCATTAAACTTAGTTTGTTTTAGGAGTCAAGACCGCAGTGGACCTCTTCTTCCATTGTTATATTACATTGGGAACTAAAAAGTGACTCTTTCATGTGAAATACTTGAGTAGAACAGAAACTGTGTGTAGTTCCACTCTTTTGGTTTGTTGGTCATTTAAATCCGTTGTTCAGAAGACGTTTCCTGTGTTCTTCAGGTTGAATGAAGTTTATTGACCATATCACCTTCTAGCGTTTGCACTTCTCTTCTTTGCAACCGTTTCACCACTTTTAATCTTCAGGGAGTCTAAAATATTCTTTATTCTTGGACTAGCCTGTCCCTGTTCTCTCTTCCGGTGACTTTTCACCCCTGTTCCTGAGGTGACTGAATGAAGGAGAAGTGCGGCGAAACCCCATGGCGAGCACAAACTTGGCTTTAGAATTTCCTTCTGCTGGAGAAACCAAGCACTTTCTTGACAAAGTGCCACGAAACGTTCTAGTTGTGTTGCATTAACATTCTTGCTAATGTTTAGAGTGGTTTCAAATGGGTTCTGGATATACAAAGCTGCCATTTCCGGTTTGGTCTGCACCTTTCCCTGGGGAAAGAGATATAAAGCAGTATATTTTTGGCCTCAGACACTTAAAAACACAGTATGAACTTCACTCAGTTTGTTGTGCTGCTAATTCAATGTACGAAAACAACAACAAAAATGTAAGGGTTATTTCACCCAAAAATGATAATTGTGTCATTAACCATTAAAAAAACCTCTCATGCCACTTTTAACCCATAAGACAGAATTATCACATTCAAGGCTCAGAAATGTAATAAAGACATTGTTAAAATAGTCCAGAAAAGAAAATTCATGACTTTATTCAACTATTTCTTCTCTTCTGTGTTGGCCTTCAATGTGCATTCATGAATCACTCATACAGTGAATCACAGATATCATATGATCTATTTTCATGATGTCCTAACTACCTTTCTGGGCCTTGGTAGTTGCATTGCTTTCTATGAAGGTTCAGAAATCAAAAATATCTTAATTTGTGTTTAGAAGATAAATAAAAGTCTTATGAGTTTGGAATGACATGATGGTGAGTAATTAATGGGTGAAATATCCCTTTAAATTAGAAATGTGCAAAATAAAAGCATTTTATCAGCTGCAATCAAAATTAGTCAAGCCCCAGAGACTTATTTATATACTTATTTATACTAAATATATCATAAAAGGCTGACTTGAATATGATAGCAAATTATTTAGGTGGACCTGTGAAGGTCTGGAAGAGTGGATATATGTAACTTGATCTTTTTGGATGTATCAGTGTTATGTAGGCAAGGCTTATGAGCAGAAAAACATCACCACGGTCAAACAGAGTTGGGCCAGTCTTTTTATAGAGGTGCTTTGCTACTACAGGAAGTGGAAAACATGACAGAACAAAGAATATTAAGGAATCTTTGAAGTATCAGGTAATTTTGGCAAAGACAGTTAATGCCTTTTTTAAATGCACAGACTGAAGATAATGATCACTGTATTTTCCAGCAGGTCAACCATCCCAAAGCATACATCCAAATCTACTGAAGCTCAGTTTAGGGATCATTGTGGAATGTTCTTGAGTGACCTATTCAGTCTTCAGATTTAAATCTCATTTAAATATTTGGTGGAATTTGAAGAAAGCAGTGGCAACATGAAAACCAAAGATTATCTGTGATCTGGAACTTTTTCCACATGAGGTATGGGCTAAGATTCCAGTGGAGAGAATGTTGGCAGAAGCCAACAAGCACTTAGAAGCAACGCTTATTTGAGATTTTAAAGAACAGGATTCTCTACAAAATTTGGCTTTTGGAGGTCAATTAATACTGTACTTCAATATTTTTATCCAATTTGTTTTTGTTTTTTTATCAACTTTAAGAATCTTAGAATCAGTCAAATGTATATTAATAAACTTTCTATAACAGTTTACTGATGCTTTAGTTTAATTGTTTTTTAATAATATTTTGTTTACAGCAACAAGGGGTCAAGGGGGTTATTTTGATTGCAACTGTATAACTGTGTCCACTGCAGATCCAGACACTTTCTTGGAATTGTCTATTTATACACTGCCCTCTGGTGGGCGTTTGTGGATGCTCTGCCAAGACGTCAGCAGTGTCCTCTGGGAGTTTGCGCATGAATGCACATGTGGTTGGTGGATGACTCACCTTCCTGATATTGATCGATGACTTGTTGAAGGGGAAACTGCCATAAAACTCGAAGAATTCCTGCAACAGTTTTTCTGTGGATGGACAAAATGTAAACAACTGAAAAATAATCAGCAGTGTCATTAACACTCAGTAAAAATGCAAAGGAATTACAGAAACCAGCCATCTGCCCAAAGGTGAAAAGGTAGAACCTTTCATTAAGTTTGTGCAAATTATGAAAACCATCCTCCACTCACCTAATGTGTCTGTGTTCTGCTGCAGTGTAATCTTGCTAAGGTCACTGACAATAGTGCAGTCATTACCCTCAATGACACACTTATCTGACGGTCCTGGAAAGTGCACACACACACAAAACATAAATATAATTTAAGTGGCCATATAGAAATGGATTTTGTATCACTATTATGGCATCGCTGTCCTTGACCTTGGCAGACAAGAACAACAACTACTTATAGACAATCAGCTCAGAGGGGGAGAAATACTGGGACGTATCCTGAGCCACTTTACGTTAAAATCACAGATGATTTTACACGCACATACAGAGTTTATACATTCTGCAAATCAAACAAAAAAAAAATGCATTCCAAAGATTTTCACGATTTCACAATTCCTCATTAATAAATAAATAAATAGAATAAACGTGTTTGGCGAGCTGTCTGGGGAGAGGGCTCCGAGCCCTAGGGATTTTAACCCCTTGGCGGCGAGGGTTGGACTGAGAATTTGAGGGCAGCAGCCAAATGTTGTGCGCCCCCAAAAAGGCGATTGCGGTGGCGGGGGAAACAAGGGAGCTACTGCGATGGCGGGGTTGGATAGTGGGGCCACTGCGGTGGCGGGTTTGATAGGGGTGCCGTTGCAGGGGCTGGGGCAAATGTAGGAGCCCCTGGTGAGGCGGGGCTGAATGATGGAGCCACTGTTGTGAATGGAATGGTTAGAGGAGTTGCTGTAGTAGCTAGGGGATCCGAGATTCAGGCTTTGACTGCCTGCAGTGGAGGGTGAGAAGAGGGGAAGTTGATTTCAGTTTGAGCGAAATGAGGGATTCTGGCTTGGGATGGCCACGGTGGTGGCGAAAAGAGCCACTGTTGGGGAGGCTGCTGTGGGGGGGCCAAGGGGATGGCTAAGGTTTGGAGAGATTTTTTTGATAAAAGAATGATCTGTAGCTGCTCGAATTCTGAATGAATGTAAAGAAAGTTTCCCGTTGGAATGCCGGACTGGAGAAAGACTGCTTTGAGGTGTTTTTGAAACCAGAAACGTGAAATTGGCCGATTAGATTTGTCGGTGAACAAGGGGTCGGTTGGAGACAATAACAATTTCTGTAATGAAGAAAGGCTAGGAGAGTTTGGTAGGGGTGGATGGAGGACTGGAGTTTAAAAATGCAAATAAAATGTTTGGTCAAAGTTGTGTTGGGTGCATAGGGATAGGAGGATTTCCAGGGTTAGGGGTTTCCTGGTATCGAAACGGGGAGGATTTGCTCTCTGGATACCTTTTAGTAATAAGGTAGTCTGGGCTTTGGAAATTTGCGCTGAGGTGGAGCCGAATACGAGTTTCTGAAAAAAATAGATTCCGCTTAGGTATCTTTTGATAAAACTAATCTGTAGGTTTTTGATAGAACTGAGAAATGAGATGAATGGGGTGAAAGAGGGTTAGCTATGAGGTTTGAAGCTACCAGAATGATTCTGTCTACTTTCTCTTTTGGGAGGGAAGCGAGGAGTTTTTGTGAATTGAGGTTAATGCCTAGGAATTCTATAAGGGAACTTGGTGCTGAAGTCTTTTCTTGGGCGATGGGGATGCCCAGGTCAAAAAATACTTTTTGGACTTTCAGGAGATTGGCTGCGGGGATATCATTTGGAGGAGAGGTAATTGAGGAAGTTGTCTAGGAGGTGGATGAGGTAGGAGATTTGGTAGTTATTTGTTAATACCCAGTAAATTGCTTCTGAAAGCATGTTGAAAATCTTGGGGCTGCTTTTGCAGCCGAAGGTGAGGCAGACTGCAAAATAGAAGTTCTTGCGCCTGCCGAAGAGATGCCAAAAGTCTGGGTGTATGGGCATGATATTGAAGGCTGAGGTTATATCAACCATTGCCATCTATGTTCCGTGGCCGGCTTTTTTGATCATTGCGATCGCTTGATCTATATCATGATAGTTGAGAGAGAGTTATTCTATTGGAATGAGGCTATAAACGCTGGGAATGGCCAAATTATGGGGGAAAGACAGGATGATGATGAGGCTTTTTTTGGCTGAAAAAGTAGCTATCCCAGTAGGACTGATGCAAAAAACGTGAAAGAGGGGGGCTAAAAAAGGGGCCGATCATATAATTTGCTTCCAACTCCTTTTAAAATCAAGAGATCTACAGTTTTAGGTTCAGTCTTGGCAGAATGAGGGTTGGGACAGATGTGTTAGGAAAGAGAAGGGACAGGAAAAAATGAAGACAGGGGAAGTCCTGATTCAGAGTTGTGATGAGCTGCTGGGTACACTGGAGAGAAGTTAGTCCCGGGGGTGACAAACTGGAATTGTTGTTGAGGGTTGAGCAGGTTGTTGAGCGGAGATGGCATGCTGGTCAATTGGATGACTTGTGGATGGAATGGAGGCTGGAGGAACTGGGAGGTTGACAATGAACTGGTTGTCAAGGATTCAAAGAGAGGGAACTGCAAGTGGGTGGATCTGGAGCTGTACCGAGGCTGGCGGAAGGCGTGTTGCTGCTGTTTGGTTGATGTTGAGTCAACTGGTAGGCTGTGAAGAAAGGGAGTAGTTCCGCTTTGTTTGATTGTAATGGTATACTGGCTTTAGCAAGTGCTTGATGGAGGATGGGGATAGTTCATTTCTCAGCTACGGGTACAGATGAACAGGCTGAAGTAAATGATTATGCAAAAGAGGCTTGTGGGGTGGGGGGTGAGTGAGAGCGAAGACGTCTGGGCGAGAGGGTTGTTGTTTGGAGTTCCTGCCCACACGGTAGCTTATTTGGCAGCTGCCACGGGTGGAGGAATGGCGTCCTCAGGCCCGGAGTCGCGAGAGGAATACTCAAGAGTTTGAAATTTTTTGAGGGATCTTGATGCAAAGAACGAGATACCAGAGAAAGGGAACTCTAATAGCAAAGGAAAACCTGACTCAGGCTGATTGAGGAATGAGGCATCAGCCATGATTAATCATTTGTACGTGCTTCTCCCAAAATTTGTTTATAAACATAATTTTGCAGCACATTAGGCAGGCATGAAATGTATGCTTATTATTTCAAAATGTAGTATAGTGTAATGTAATGTAAACTGTAGTGTAAACATTTGAAACATAGCATTTTGTTATAATTGTAGTAGTTTTTTCTGAATTTGGAGATTACTATCACTATTAGCTGAGCCAATGAAGAAAATAACTCCCAAATATCTGACACAAATTTGCTTCAATGGCTACATGAATATCACGGACGACAGGTGATAAGAATCAAAGCTCACACGTACAGTAGTTTAGAAAACTAGTCCCATCTGAATAGGGCTACAGTGCAATTCGGCTAGGTATCCATGCTAAACTATCAAGGTGAAAGTCACCATAGCTTTCGTAGTATAGACCCAGCTCCCAACACTACTTTGTGAATAGATTAACGGCAGTATTTTAATGTGAGTCTCGCGCCTTACAGAGTGCTTTTTCACTGCATGATTCAGTCTATTAAATGAATTTAGAACGGTTATAGAATTCACTATATGGGGGCAGAAATTGTATATTTATATAATTTTATATAGTTAATTAATATCACACAAATAGTTCAAAAAAATGACCATTATTACAAACATCATGATTTAAAAAAAAAACAAAAAAAACTTTTTTACAACAGTTCACAAATGAAGACACCAGACATTATATTGGCTGTTTTTTTTCACCAACAAAAATAATTCCAAACAAAGGCTTCTTTTTCGCATCTCTGAGGAACATGACAGTGTTTTGTTTCTGAATGAATCAACCATTTAAATTATTCCACTTAATTCATTATGAACAGTGACTTGCTGCCTCCTACTGGCAGTTTTATTTTTACATTGAAAGTTTATTTTAATTATTTAAATAATTGCTAAAAACAGTATTAAACTTCTACTGTTTAATAAACCAAATATTATTTACAGCAGGATAAGTACATGCATGTTCTGCACTAAACAATACTAAAAAAATTATTCAAAAATGGCTTGTAAAGGTAAAAATGCCCATAAAAGGTCAAAGTCAATTTAAACTAAATTAATTTCTCTCAGTGTAAACTGACCCCCACATAGAATATTAAGTATATCAAAAACTTTAGGAGTCAGCTATCTAAGGAAGTCCTTAAGATACCAGCACAATAACACACTCAAAAAAATATTGTCTAATTATTGTCATAGACAATATTCAGATATTATTTTTGTCAATATCACACACCCCTAGCAGTTACTGTCTTTTGCCTTTGTATGGCAGTGTAGTACAACAGACAAGAAACTGCAAAAAAAAGCATGGCTGTAAAAGGACAATGCATGTACCTGCCAGCTCCTTCAGTTGGTCCAGTGTGGGCAGTATGGAAGGATTCCTCTGTTGTAGAAAAAACACTACCATGATGGTTAAAGAGAAGTTGGTGATCCATGCTCCTGAAATACTACTTGTGATGCTATGAGCTTGAGCCCAGCACCGCACACTGAACACCAGATGCCGAACACGAGGGTCCAGCTGGCCATAGAGAAACAGCAGTTCTGAGCTCTTCATTGCCATCCTGCACACATGACAACGTAAAACAAAACATGTTGCCTGGGTTTAGGACGGGATTATCAGTTTGATCAAAAAATTCAATAAATATTTAAAGAGTTTATTTTTTAATTAAAAAAATCCTTGTGCATTCCAAGGATTGCTTGCTGCTGCCCTCATAATCCTAATCAAACTGCAAACAAACAAAAAAACAACTTAAAAATACAGTCAACTAACACAATAAAAAACAAAAACATGATTTTTTAAAAAAAAAGGAGTTTTAAATCTAATTTGTACTTTAATAAACTTTAATAATTAATACCATTAAATAAATGCATTTCTTGCTCTGGTTTTGTTCTGTGTTCATACATCCTCCATCAAATAAATGTCAGTTTCTCTCTTTATAATGTACACTGTACATATCTGGAAATACTCCTCTCTAACCTACAGCTTGCCCCTTGAGGGGTGCCAGTGAAACAAAAAACTGATGAGTAGGTTGCTGTGCATTAATAACGTCTTCACGTTTTAAAAGGAAGCATAAGAGTGTTTTGGGGAAGTGTAAATGAGAGTGAGAATCCAAACTGGCGGCCCTTAAAGCCCACATAACAATAATTTAGCCAGCCCAGCTATCCAGTGCACTGTAACTGGCCGAATACGTCAAACGTCTCGCAGAAATGTTATGACACTTACCATAACGTGATGCTGCGTCCCGGCGCTATGACACCAAATCAATAAAACACATTACAAATGAGGAATTTGTTGCATCCAGTGGAGACATAATTACTGATTATCATGACTTAGAACTGTCTTGTAGCACCACGCTTCGTAAACATAACTCCGTGTCTGCATTCGTGATTGGAGAAATGACAGCATCTCCTGAACATGGCACCACAGCAACACTACAGTGAGAATAATAGTTCCGCCGTCTTTCTGATGAGGTGCTGTGCATTAATAATTTGTCTTGTTTTAAAAGGAAGCATAAGAGTGACCTTTGTTTTGGGGAAGTGTAAATGAGAGTGAAAAACCAAACCTTAAAGCCCACAGAACAATTTAAAAAGTCCTCCTATGGGGGTTAACGATTACTTACCTTCTCAGCTAAAAAAAAAAAAAGCAGTTTAAACATATTTAAGTGATGTGTTATTCATCTGACATTACCTATTAATGGCAGTGAGATCACACTGAAAGCCAGAGGGTTGGTGAGAAAAGCGGACAAGAGGACATCGAGCTTGGAGAATGTTCTGGACTCCCACACATCCAGGGCCGAACCGGTCTACACATTTCCCAATGACTGAGAGGATGCTCTGGGTGACAGCTCGCTCTGATGCTCCTCTCTTCACCTGGTACTCCAGAGACATTCCTGAATCCTGTTTTAAACATTAATGCACAGTCAATATACAAAATATAACTGCTAATGTTCTAACTTTAATTTGAGAAATGTAATGCATATTTTTAACTGTGGACATCATCCTTAACTGACCAGAAAACTGAAATTGTATTTTTTAGTTAATTTAACTACAATATTTAATACAATGACAGCTATTACCCTCCAAAGCCAACGGGGAAATAGCACTATAAAAGTATCTACTTTTTGTTCTATGGAATTAAAAAAACATTAATAATAATAATAAATAACAAAACAAAAGGTATTTTTGGTAAATGCCTCAGTGGTCTATGCCCATACAATGGAAACCCCCAACTTCTTTATTGTTATGTTTTTATGTTTCATTTTATGTCTATGTAGATTCATTGCTAAATCATCCGGCAGTTTAAACATTCTAAAAATGACTGGATTTAAAAAAAGTTAACAAGACATTTCAGTGTCTATCCAAACACCTTCATCAATTGTTACTTCATCAGGAAGCAACACAGCGTTTATATCCACAAAGGTCACATGATCAACATACCAAAAGAAACAGATGTCTTTGCAAATTAACCCTTCAAATATTCTTTAAAGGGGTCATATGATGTTGCTAAAAATAACATTATTTGTGTATTGGTGTAATACAATGTGGTTTAAGGTGCAAAACACACACATTTTCCACATACTGTATATTATTGTTTCTCCTCTAAGCCCCGCCTCCTGAAACGAGTCGATTTGTGTGCTCTGATTAGCTAGCTCAGCTATCCAGTGCACTGTAACTGGCCGAATACGTCAAACGTCTCACAGAAATGTTATGCCACTTACCATAACATGATGCTGCGTCCTGGCGCTATGACACCAAATCAATAAAACACATTACAAACAAGAAATGTGTTGCATCCAGTGGAACTGGACAACATAACTCCATGTCTACATTCGTGACTGGAGAAATTACAGCGTCTCCTGAATATGGCGCCGCAGCAACACTACAGCGAGAATAATAGTTCTGCCTTCTTTCTGTGCGTAAACATTTGGGTGACGTGTTTGAAAATAAACCCAGTCTGTGACTTAAAAAATCGTGGGCATGTTTAAACGAGATGTTTTAGGGGGTGTGGACAAATCATAACTTTTAAAAAGTCTATCTCTTTGTTTTTGAAACTTGCAACCTTATCTATTCACTATCAGCTTGTAACATTCCAAAGAGAAACAACATTTTTGAATCGCATCATATTACACCTTGTAAACTATCTTTATGTTCCAAATCATTCTGGTTTGCAATGACACAAGGATGAATAAAAGATTGTGTATAAACAATTCAACCTACTTAAGTAGTCTACAGCACTGACCTTTTTTTGGTTTGTTGCGTAAATGCCATCAAGTTCCAAAATCATGTCAACATCACAGCCCAGTTTGCCGAAGCCGTTGACAGAGGAGCCAAAAGGCCTGATAATGCATTCTGGGAAATATGCCCCAGCTATATCTCGAAGCAGAGAACAAACCAGAAAGCGCAGACTGATATTATCTTCTGTGAGCTGCAACGTCTCTGTCAGACATTGCAGTTGTTCATCAATCTGTAAAAGAAATGTGAAGAGAAGATACATATTTGAAGCTCCACCCAGCAGACATAAAAAGTAACTGCTACACATATCTCCCTTTTTTCATTAGCCATATCTTTGTTTAAAAAAAACCCCAACAACATAGATCACTCAGAGAGGACGTACACTGTCTTTTTCCGAGAGCAGCTTGGTGATTTCATTGATAGTTGGAGGGGACTGCTCTTTAAACTTGGGCATGGGATGATTGCTTGACTGACTACCTGGCCATTTTAATGACAGCAGGCGAGATTTGAAAGGCACTGCGGCTTCATATTCAACAGCTGGAATATTAGTGCTCTCCTTCAATGAGGCAATGCTCTCTCTGCTGGAGAATTCAACTACTGCATATGCTCCCTAGAGAAAGAGAAACACATTATAACACTTTAGATTTTTGTGATCAAGCGTTACCAGATTTTTAGATATTAAATTAGTCATTATTTCTTTTTGTAACTTATTGTTCTGCAACACTTACATAGCTGTTGTAGAAGAAGTGTTTGTTGATTGTCCCATGTTTAGACAGGTAATCTAAAAACGTATTTTCGTTGATCTTAGATGGACAGCTGATTAAAACAGACCTTTCAGCTTCTTCTCTTCTGTTCTCTTGGATAGCGTGAAATGCTTTGCTCTCCTTGCCTTTCGTCAATGAAACGAAAGTGGATCAAATGAAAAGAGGCTTGAGTTATTGGACATGTAATGCACCTGTCATTTCCATTTTTTATTTATTTTTAACATAAAACGGCAGATAAAAAAACATAAAACAGGTTTTAAAGTTCTTGCTGTTACTTAACTGAAATTACTTGGTAAATGTCATGCCTACAGCCTACAGTCTACAGAAAAACAATGTTACCGATTTTTGCTTTCTTGTTCTCTGTCTGAACGTTGACTCCTGGTGCAGTCGAAGTGAATCTTATATGCTTTTGAGGTTCCAAGCCCATACAACATTTATCCAGCCCTACTAAAGCCCTGAAACGTAACCTACACACGCCAAAGGAGGCCGCCATTGTTGCTTTGAGGGGGGCACGTGCGCACACGCTGGCTCTACGGTGGCTGTGAACGGACCTGCAGTGCTGTGTTTCGCATTTGGAAAAACCCATTTGGGGCTGGAGATCAGCATTTGAAAATTGTTTTTGGACATTTTGACTTATTTCAGAAACCTTATTTTAAATGTTATAAACATCAGTTCGTTCATGAACATTAGCCAACTGACTTCTTACATTTAAAAAACCTTATGAGATAGCACACGCTGGGGCCTGTACCATGAAGCCAGATTAGCTGGCTAGCCAGGTAAATTTAGGATTGAAATGAAAGAAACTCTGCTTCAGTTGGTGTTCATTGCCATGCTCCGGGGCAGGTTATAGTGATGTGACGATCGAGCACGAGCCGGCTCGAAGAGCTAATCACATGAGAGGATA
>JAUYWG010000046.1:9240338-9250417 GCA_034779775.1 Enteromius afrohamiltoni | reverse complement strand
CCCCCCCCCCCCCCCCCCCCCCCCCCCCCCCTTAGCTGACATTCTGTTCCCTAACAAACTCTTGGAAAGGCCCAAAAGGACACATGCACATTAGCTGCCACAGTGTTGACAGTTTGCCCCATTTGGAAAGTCCAGCATGCTTTGCTGACCAGCACTGAAGATTTCCCACATAGAAAAATAAAGTTGTTTACTGTAAGGCAGCACAGTGAGCAGTTCACCAGATGTTCATTTGCCTATTATATCAGAAGTTGTTTTTCATATCTATATTATTTAGAGTGACTGAACAGTAGAAAGCAGACAGTCCAGTCCAGTATTCAATGCAGAAAATTAAATAAAAACAAGTTGCTCCAAATTCCGTTGAATTCTGAGCTTATCATTTGTTTGTTTTCTTTACAGATGTATATGAGTCCAGAGCTGGTTTTATGTCGTGGACACAACACCAAGACGGACATCTACAGTCTGGGAACCACAATTATACACATGCTGAGTGGAAGCCCTCCATGGGTTAGGAGATATCCCAGAAGATCATACCCCTCTTACCTTTACATAGTAAGTGTTCTTATCAAAATGCACTGATCTGCTTGATCTGTTAATAGAGTATTTTGTTTGTATGTATTTTAACAGTATGGGGGAATTCCCTGAACTTCACCATATGAAACTGACTATATACATTAACCACAGAGCAAAACACAGAAATGCCATACAGGCTGATGTCATAACTTCATGATATAAAGGCTTCTATTAGCTCAGCATGTCTGATGCAGATTCTTTATCATTTTAATAATAATTATTATAATAATTCTGCTTTGCTCTTTTTTTTTTAAATTTTTTTTGTTTCATTAATAATTATTAATAATTGAGTATTATATTATTTATAGCCTTAAATAGGGGTTTTCTCTTTTAGGTTATAATATTTTTTTTAATAGACTTTTTTCTTTGTTTAATTTCTTAATTTTTAGTTTTTCTCTATTTTTAACCACTATATCAAAAATTACAATGTTTTTTTGTTGTTTTAGACACTATAAAAGAAATGATCACAAGATAGAACTTGTGATGGCAAGTTCTTCTTTTTATTTTAAGCAATTTCCAAATATCTCCTTTATTTAAAAGAAAAGAAAAACACTAATATCAGCAGTTTAAGCTTCCCGTATTTGTTGCAGATTAGTTTGCATGTTTCAGTTTAGAAGCTGTCCGTGTAATGGAAGCAGACAGAAAGCTGGGTTTATAAAAATCTATTTTTGTGTCATTTTGTGACATCTGTAATGCAGCCGGACTGGTTTCGGTTCCCTTTTCACACATTACAGTTCCTTTTCATGTAAATGTATATAAATTAATGTACAGTGTCTCTGCATGTGGCTGCTTGCGAATGTACCTGTGCAACTGTTGATTTTCACAATCTCTGTTCGCAGATCCACAAACAGGCACCTCCTCTGGAGGATATACCTGAAAGCTGTAGCCCTGCGATGCGGAGGCTCCTGGAGCATGCACTCGAAAGGGTTCCTGCACGGAGGAGCTCTGCCACAGAATTACTGAACGAGGAGGCCCTCCATCCCTCTCGGGAGGACCAGCCGCGCTGTTGGAGTCTGGATTCTGCACTGGAGGAAGGCACACATCCACTGCTGCGACAGCACAGCCAGCTTTCAGACAGCACCCAAGGTACATCACACACACACTGTATATCATGTCAAATTCATTTAATTGCATGCTTGACATCCTTTGTTTTCCTATTTTAGATTCTTCCTTATACACAGAGGATTCTGGGCACTCGAAGAAAAAAGGATCCCTCTATATAGATCTGGCCGCTTTTGCTGGCTACTACAAACTGGTTAGAGGGCCACCATCTAGTGAATATGGCTAATTAAGGTGGATTTTTGCTGAGGACCAGTGGGGTACTTGTATAGTTTGCATTCATATATATGCTATAGGAATTGCATAAACGGATCTGTTCCGTGGAGCAAAATGAATCCACAAGATGAGGACAGTCTACGCTGATTGGACAGTGATTGGACACGAGCTGTCCAATTAGACATGGACTTCTTGAAGCGAAGACAGAATTGTGGTTTTCATTGTTTGATCAATAGTTTGTGAGGTGTGGTTTTGTTAATGCAGTTCCTTGTATGTGTTTTTAAAACGTGAATATATCAAATGTATATGAAATACATACTAGGAACGCACAAATAGTAAAATCTGGCCAATATAGAAAAGCCTATAATTATTTTTCTGCTATAGATTATAAAAATAAACGGCTGATTTTACAATCATATGCTATTTTGCTGAAACGATTTTTTTTAGGCATCACAACATGCACAATATGAAAATGCATCTTTATTTTGAGACTTGCTAAAATACAAATACAAAAATAAAGGAAAATTAATATTGACTGTGCATCCCTAGACAAATATTTTCTAATATTTGTGTATATATCTATAATTGCAGATCACTGTAGCTGTGCTATGTGTATTGATTATCTATTCCATATTTTATCACATAAGGGGCAGGCCCTAATGAGAGTATCTGTGCTTTGAAATTTGCCAAAATATGAATGCAAATTCTTAATATTATACTTTACTACATACTACATTACCATAGCTTAATGTTTATTTTCTGATGTTTGATCATAGCAGTGCTATGCGTGTTAACAACATATCTCCAGTAAACTACAAAGTCGTGCCTGTGTTATCAGAAACTGCATTTGTTCTGATCTACATCTGTTGTTTTTTTTGTATTAATCATAATATGTGTGAGTCTATTGAATTTGAATATTTGACCTGTGACATTAGTCTGTCAGTGCCCTTTAGTAACTCATTTTAAGTGCCTTGTTTTTAAATAGCTTTACCTCAGATAATACAATCATAGTAAAATAAGAGTTGCTAAAAAGCACACTACTTTTTTTCCTCACATGAGGTGTTTTCAGATGGTACAATCTCAGGGGTTTATTCCCATGGAATGTGTTTTTGTTAAAGTAGCTGCAATGCAAGGCAATGAAATGTGCACTCACACAAAAATGTAATTGAAAAGCTTGAATGTTTTTAATGAATAAAAATTGACTCCATAAACATGTTGTTACTCCAAAGCAATTTAATTTTCTGTACATCTGTATGAAAGCTCCAGTCTGCATAGTCTTGTCAGAAAAATAAAAATATTGCATAAATAAATCAAAAGGTATATTAGCAGCCTTTCGTGTGTTGATACATTGGATAAATATGTAAAGCCAATATGCTGTCAATGCAGATTTTATTTGACAGCAATTTTATCAGAATTTATAATCAAATCTAAAAATACCTCTGGCTGTTTCAATCAATAAACAGTTCTTCAGAAGTTTCTTAGTCATTCTGGAAAGACCAGAGAGTATGTGTGATAATGATAGTATCACATTAGACGAAAACTGACCTCTGTTTTTATAATACTTGGGGGAAATTATAAAAAATATATATGTAGCGCCCCCTTGCCCTCTGGATAGTTACAGCTCTCAAGTTCTGTAAGGGTGGACCACCGGATTCTAGAGATATGGCTCTCAATAAGTCTCACTGGAAATTACTCTGAGTGAGTTACTTAAAACTTATACCAACATCTGCAGATGACTATTGAAATAAGTCCCTTGAAATAAGTGACTGTGTACAGTCTCTTGTAAGAGCAACTGGGACAATAACTGGAAATATCAAAAGTAAACATCATGTGGACCTACCCATATTTGCATACTCATGGTTACAAATATAAGTGAACACTCTTACAATTAACACAGTAACAAACTTAAACGTGAATGTTTATAATTAAATTTACACAGAGCTTATTCCTCTAAGCAATAACAGACAGGTTTAATTAACCCGGATTTACCCAGGGTTACACTCTCCCCTTGCTTAAAACTCTCATGTCCTCATGAGTGGAGGTATTATATCTGAACAGTGGCTTTGAAGATAGCAGCAGAACTGGAATTGGCACACCTGGAACATTTGGCCATCGGGTGACACCATAACGTCTGACACATCTGATTCTTCCACTTGGAAGAACCCTTCACATGAATCACCATCCTTCGGTGCACAATGGTAAATTGTTGATCATTGGGCTGGTCAATGTCATTGTAGCTTAATTTGACAACAGGATTTATTTTCCTCTTAGGTCGACTGTATATTCTTTCTGTCTCTTCAGAAACATGGCTGGATTGACTGTCTTCCCTGTCAGACTCCTGCATCTTTACCAATGAAGATAGGTTGGGAAACATTTCCTTTTCCACCCACTTGTTTATCTACTTGTTTTATTTCTGCAGTCTATTAGTGCTGTAGGTACAATTGCTACTAACATCACAGTCTGAGTCGGTATCAGCAACTTCACTATCTTCTGAATCTGTTTCTCTTGATTGCGCTATATTCCTTTTTGCAGCTGGGGCACAAGTTACTGGTGGTCTTTGAACTTCTATCTCATCCAGCCCCAGGAGTCTCACATTATCCCCAATAATGTGACAGCAACAGATGATCTCGACGTAAAGTCCTAATCCCTCCCGTGCCAGTCTCAGGCTTTGGTCTGTAAACAGGTAAGTTTGGAAGCTGTTCCACAACAAGGTATGGTACGGAATTCCAATGATCTTGTAGTTTGCACCTGTCTGTATTAGCTTGGTTTCTGATAAGTACATGGTCTCTTGAATTCAAAAGCTGTGGCTTCACTCTTTTATCATATTGCCGTTTATATTGCTCATGATTTATTAAGGCCTTTTCCAAAGCTAACTGATAGGCCTTCTGCAGTTCAGTCTTCATTCTCTCAACATATTGCTGGTACTTAACTTCTCCCTCACTATCTGCAGAAATGTCTCAATGTCGAACCCAGTCACCTCGTTCTTAGTACAATTGTAGGCATGTACTAGCTGACTAACGTGTTTGCTCCATTTACTCTTTTTGGATGAATCCAGGGTACCAATCATGGATAGGAGGGTCCGAATAAAACATTCAGGTGGGTCGCCTTGTGAATGGCATGGTAAGGTCCTTGAATTTCTAATTCCAAGCATCCCCAGGAGTTCTTTAATAAGACGGCTTTCAAAGTCTCTCCCCTGGTCTGAGTGAACCTGTAGTGGACAAAGAACTTTTCAACAAGGACTTTAGCGATTGTCACTGCTCGTTGGTCTTTGGTGGGCAAGGCTTGAGCATAATGGGTGAAATGGTCAGTTATGATTAAAACATTGAAAATGCCTTTTAAATCAGGTTCTAGTGATAAGAAGTCAATTCAGACAAGGTCTAGAAGGCCATTGCTGGTGATGTGGTTCAAATGGGTGGACCTCATAGGAAGTGTCTTTCTGGTAATGCACCGCAAGCAATTCTTGACAAAATGCTCTATGTCAATGTTCATTCGTGGCCAATAGAAATGGTCTCTTATAAGTTCGCTTGTCCACTCCACTCCAAGATTACCTATATTATCATGTAAAAAATGCATGACTTGTGAACGGTACTTCTCAGCTAGGACAAGTTGATTTTTCGTGACCCCGTGGAGCAGGTTGTTGTGTATAATCAGCTTTGGGCTCTGGATGCTGTAGAAGCACAAGCATTGGGTCTGCATCCTTTGAAGGGTGAAGTATTTTACCCTGCTTCATATATTGCTTTAGCATACCAATAACTGTGTCTTGTTCTTGTGCTAGTTTCAAATCTGCATTAATCAATAGCTCCATATTATGAACTCTAAACAGCGTGGGACAGGAGTATCAAGTTGGTATGCTATGAGGTGCAACACCTAACTGGTCCATGAATGTGGTGAACTCGCTGCCCTGAAAAAAGTTGGCTAATTGACAGATGGCTTTCACTCCATTTTCTGTCCATGCAGAAGTATTACTGGTGCTAGGAGGACAATGTGTTAACACATCAATATTGTATATACCAAGCTTATACTGTAGACTGAAGTTGTATGTGGCTAAAGCTGCTAGCCATCGATGACCAGTAGCATTCAACTTTTTCCATTGATTTACAGCAGCTACTTTTTCTGGCTCAGCCGCTCCACCCGCAGAGGAAGCAATGTGTCCCACATGTTTAAACTGAGACTGGCAGAACTGACATTTGTTGATTGATACCTTCAATCCACATTCCTCTAAACGTTCAAGAACTCTCAGCAGTCGCTCCTCATTTTCCTTGAGAGTGCGGCCAAACACAATGATGTCATTAAGGTAAACAACTACTTGTTAAAGATGTATGTCACCAACTGCTTACTTCATAAGCCTCTGAAATGTTGCAGGGGCCCCAGTGATTCCTTGCGGCATACGCTCAAATTGATAGAATCCAAGAGGATAGATAAAGGCAGTTTTCTCTTTGTCTTCCGCGGACATAGCTATCTTATAGTAACTGCTGCGGAGATCCAAGGCTGAGAACCACTTGCTGCCAAACAGACAGTACAGTGCTATGCTTCGAGAACGTTCTCTGATATGATGTACAACACCATTTGCTAGGCCTACATCCCATTCCTCAAGAGAAAACACTTTACTTCGTTCTGCCAGTTTCTGGCACAACCTCTTTTCCCAGGCAAGGAGGTATTGGTGACTCTTCGAAGTCAAGGTCTTTCCCCCCGTGCATGCATGCTGGTGTCCTCGTGGGTACAGGAAGGAGCCGGAGGAGGATCACTGCATAGCCCAAGACACGAGCCGCCAGGGAGTGAGCCATCGGAGGTGCGAGCCACCAGGAAGCGAGCCGTCAGAGACGCAAAGCCGCGAGAGAGGCTCGCCACCAAGGACGTGAGCAGCTGGAGGAACGTGAACTCCGCCCCTTCTCTGGACCCGTTCCCCACGAACATTACCTGACCTTCATGCTCAGAAGCACAACAAGGACGTCAGTTCCCCTTTATTTTGGACACTTTTTTCCCCTTTGACACTTTATTTTGTTACTTTTGTAAATAAAAAGCCTTTCCCAGGTTTGTTGCCACTCCCATGTGTGTGTCGTTGGCTCCTCACATGATTAAAGATATGTACTAAAAAGATGAATAATGTGTGATTCATCACTTGGAAAAGCAGGGAGTGGAGGCCATATTTATAAAGCCAACAGCAGCTAATGTAAAATAAAAAGGCAATATTTGATTGAAGATAAAGGTAAGTGGGTACTCTTTTTAGGTGACTGAAAATTTAGTGTGGAGTAAAGGTCAGGAAATGACTTTCAGTGTGAAAAGTGTTGTTTCATGTGAAAAAGAGAGCAAAGTCAGCAGAGCTCAATTGAGGAAGTGGGTTTCCCCCTGCAGAAAGGTTCTGCCTTTTGAAGTTAAAGATGGAGGGGGTGAGACAGAGACTGTATTCCCTGACCTTTATAATGCTCAGTGACAAATACTAATTAGCAGTAAAGCAACAAAAATTTCTACATGGTGTCACAGATGTCACTCAAAGTAATCACTTATCAGTGCCCATGCTTAGCAAACATATTTGCTTGTTTTTCTTGTTTATCAAGATGAGAGCACTTGGTTGACCTTTATTGAGTTATACCAAACTAATGATATTTTCTTTCTACCTGCTAACCCTAAACCTCACAGAGGCTTTCTAAAGCCTCTAAAACATGATCAAAATGTTGCTAAAGAACATTTACTGTCACAATACACAGCTTTGATAATAAAACTTTGCGTTTAAATACGTCTTACCAAGACATTTTGAAGATATAGAGTGAAAGAATAATTTATATTATAAATTATCAGAATATACCAGATTAATGGTGATTTGGAGGTGGACTGCAAATAAATGAATGCATTTCCTTTAGCGACACCTTGTGGTCAGTTTTAGTATAATTAAGTATAATTATTAATTAGTACATTTGTTTATTTAATGATGGATATTTTCGTTACATTGTTCATGATATCTTAGGACCTAGCATATATATGCAGTCATTTCAAAGAAAATGTTAAAATACATGTGCCTAAAAAAAATTTAACTGTTATTAAGTTTTCAGTCTTTGAATACAGGTCTTGTGAAGTGTTGATTTTCTTTTCAGTATGCATAATTACAACCTGTATCTGTTTAACTGAAGCAGTAAACACTAAAGTACCACAGATACAAATATCTCTCTTACCTGACCAACTCATTTCTGCTCTTGGAGTCTCTGACAAACAAACAAATGAACCAAAGGTTTACCTCATTGAGCAGGCATCCAAGATGTGTACTAAAATGGGACCTCAAGGAACGGAGTTGGGAACCAATGATATAAAATATTAACGAACTCAAAATATTACAGCTTATGTCCAGAAGGGGGCAGAACGAGACTGTTTATTTGCTGCAGTGACTTACGTAGTCCAGATGTTCACAATCATCACAACTCTAGAACAATTTAATGTGGTGATTTAGAACACTAACCTACCAAGCTCATAAGTCTCTAATCACTGGGAAAAAAGTCTATAAATTTGTCATTTTTATTTTACTATTGGTAGCATATTTACAGTATAATAAAATGAAATATAATATATTACCAATCTAAATTACATTTTAATATTATATATATATATATATATATATATATATATCAGTAGTTATTATTAACAGTTTATTTAGTATTGCTGGGCAACGATTAATTACATCAAAAAGTTTTTTTTTTACATATACTGTGAATTTATTTTGTATTTACATGTATTTACTTATAACTATACACATATAATCAATATAAAAATATATATTTAATGTATTAGCATGTATTTTTAAAATATATGCATGCATGTATGTGTGTGTAATTATATCCATAATAAATATACACAGTACAGGTAAAAAAAAAAAAAACTTTTATTTTGAAAGCAATTAATCATTGCCTAGCAATATTATTTTGAGTATAATATAATAATATTTAATACAATACAATTATTAATATTATAATGTGTTCTATGTTTATATCAGTATATTACTATTTTACCTAAATTGCATTTAAATGTTTTGCCTGTTGAGATTTCATGCTTAGTTGTTCAGTTTATTGGGAGATGGTAGAGACAGAAAAAATATATATAATAAATGTAAAAATACAGGCAGAAAGAAAGAATGAAAAAGAAAGACCACTTGTTTCCCCCGTCTAACAAGACCCAGACAGATAGCCTCTAGTGTGGCACCACTAATGTTAGTATGCGCTACTGTATACAAAAGACCATTCTTTACAAACACAGCTAACCACAGACGCACTGTCCTCTAATCTCCACATCTCCAGACTGTACAAACAGACGATAGTTATTACTTTTCATAATTCATAGTCCTTTTTTCTCTCGAGACACAGTACCCTGCAGTCATGGTGTCCAGAAACATGTGCTTGTGTACAGATGCACTTTCACGCCTATCTGACAAAATGTCTATCTGGTTACAACAAATCTATATTTATTGCATTTTTGTCTCTCATACTGAATTAGATTTTCTGCTTATTTGGATATCTCTTTCTGTATGGAGGTTACTCGAATCCGTAAAGTTTGGTGGGTGCGCTGTATGTCATTTCTAGATTAATCATATTTTACTGGAAATAATTTATGCGATGACACAGAGCTTGTTGGCGCTGTTAGTTTGTTGATTAAGTTCTCGGTGAGTCAGTCCATGACACACACATGGCACCCCTCTTGGCCTGGTAATGGCATCATTCCTGGCACTGTTCGCATTTGGACAGAGTTTTGACATGGCCAGCAGTTGCCGGTTCAGTTTGTATGGTCTTTTATACACATTTTGCTTCCAGTAATGCTGCTGACCCTTTTCAAACGAGCTGGTATTTGTTCAACATACAGACTACAGTGCAGGGAAACACAATGGTTACTTAAGGCTAGTAGAAAATCAGCTTAATGCACATATTGAAAGACAGGGGCATCCTCAGGAAGTAAAGGAAACTCACCCTCCAAACTCTTTGTTTTTCTGATGTGGTTTTCCCCAATCCATTATGTATACCCGCTTTCTTTTTTCCTATTCACTTAAACACACAAATATCAATACAATATATAAAATCTTAATTTCCCACCATAGCTGTATCATGTTTTCATTCACTCATTCATTTACTAATTTGAAGCACACAGTATATGCACAGTTGCCCAAAAAGTCATTACATTTCAATATTTTACTATCCACCAATAGTGGAAAAAGTACAATTTTGCATGTTTTTAAAATTTCCTTTATTTATATATATATA
>JAUYWG010000046.1:9189053-9221835 GCA_034779775.1 Enteromius afrohamiltoni | reverse complement strand
CAAAGGACAGAAGTCAGAGGTCAGAACTGCAGGCCTCAAAAGAGTACAAGACAAAACATACAAACATACATACCCACACACACAAAGCTACAAGCCTAACACCAACATGCATAAAAACACAAAACGCCCACACACAATACACACATGCACTTTATTATTCAGTATTAAAATCTGGTTTTAATTTGTTGTGCAACAGGACCGTCTGCATACATTAACAGTCAAAACATGGCTGAGATTAACAATTCATTAAGTTCATTACACTTCATTATATTTGAGAAAAACGCTGTAAAACAGCATTACAGTGATTTTTTTTTTTTACCATTTCAAATAACTTTTCTATTTGAATGTATTTTAAAACGTAATAAAATTTAAATACATTTTTATTTAATTTTTTTTTTTTTTTGTGAAAACAGTGTTATAGTTTTGCTTTCAAGATTTTCAGATGAACAGAAAATTCCATGAACAGCATTCATTTGAAACAGAAATCTAATTTAAGTTTCAACTTTTGATAATTAGAAATATTACCACATTAGTGGTAATGGTAGTGTATCACTACTGTTCATTAAACATACAAATAGTATACAGTGATTAGGGGTGGGCGATATACCAGTAGACACGATTAGCTGGTAGAAATTTGTCAACCGACAGAGATCATCTTAAACGTGGCGTTGCACGTAACGTAACCACGCAATAAACATTAACTTCGACATTGGATGAAGCAGTGTTGCCAACTTATCGACTTTTCAGACCCCCTTGGTCACATTTTTCCAAAACAGGGACAAATGACAAATCTAGCAACTTCTGGGACAAACTCGGTGAGTCTCTGGTAGTGCCGCACACGTGCAAGCTCTTGTTTTCCCAGTCTTGCTGCAGCTCTGTGATTTCGCTTACATGTGACGAAACCAACAACGAGGAGAAGAAAAAAGAAAAGTAAAGAAAAAAGGTGCATCATTTGTGGTGTGGAATTGGCACTGTTTTAGCAAGCGGTGGAAACTGGTATAGGTTCAGGACCTTCTTCTCAGAAAAAACACATTAACCTTACAATGCATTGCAGTAAACAGAATGCTAGTATTGCTGCAATTCAGTTTAAATAAAATGACATTATATGAATATCAGTTTCTTTGTGTTACAAATACAAATTGCTATATTGTGATATATATCGCCCACCCCTAACAGTGACCACCATGTATAAAAACAAAAACATTTCAGTTTTAAACCTAACATGTTTGACACCAACAGATGCTTGCAACTTAGTACACTAATTAAAAAGCAGCTGCACTCTATAGTTAAAGATGCATTCTATAGTAAAGCACAAATATTCGAAGTATGAGAGGATATGAAGTCAGCATTTGTATATAACACTTTCATCCAAGACAAGTGTGGACAACAGAGAGTCCTACTAACAAACTCTGAAAGAGATTAAAGGGACCAATGCCTGATTCAAATGCTGCTAAAAGCCCAATGAAAGAAAAACCACACCAATAAATGTCAGCACTTTAAGAGCTGCCACAAACAAACGCTCAAGGACAGTCGAGTTGTGTTTACTCTCTGCTCGGCCTGTGTTTTGGTGAGCATGTGTATGCTAGCATTCATTCTTGAAACTTTCAGGGAACATGTCTCTACAGGGTGTGTCATAAGCATGTAATCTTGGGAGAGTGCTCGTAAAATGTCCTAAAAGCTTTCTAAGGGTCAGTGTTTGAGTAAGTGCACGTGTTTGTTTAACCATCTTTGTGTGCGGTTTATGTTTCTTTGGGTCTCGGGCGTTATGTAATGCATGTCTTCTGCAACTTATTAAGGCTTTCAGTGATGTTTTTACGTGTGTGTTTCTGCATGTGTCACATAGCAACCTGGACATGTTCAGTGTGTGTTTTGGCTGGAACTGCCTAACTATATGCTTAAAGGAAAAGCTCACCCAAAAATAAAAACTCAGTCTTTTTTTACTCACCTTTATGTCATTTAAAACATGAATGACTTTTCACAGAACACAGTAAAGGACCTGTAGAAAGCAGAATGCCAAAGCTGTTCTTTCCATATAATGAAAATACACAGTGACCACAATTTTAAACTTAAACTTTAGCTTGTTCCTCACATATGCTATTGTATGACTTCAGAAGCCATGCCTTATGAATATTACTGTATGTTTTTTTTTTTTGTAACTATTCCCTTTACGGAAATAAGCATCATGAACATTCTTTAAGAATGGAAGACAGTCATACGGGTTTGCAACAACGTGAGGTCGAAATAAAGACAAAACGCCCATTTAAAGTAAACTATCTCATGAATTCTAATAGTCCTCTAAAAATCCCCTAACATCCAGATAATAGTCTGTTCAATCTGTAGTGAGATGGAACCTTTAAGGAGGAGAAGGGGCACCAGATAACATTCCTAGACAGGGGAAAAAATAGTTTTAGATAGGGCATTTGTAGCTGCACTTGCCAGAGAAGGACCATGGTATCTTAAGTGAGCATTTGAGAGATCTTAAGAAACGTGTTTTGATGCATCCCCTACTTGAGTACACACACACACAACGACGTTTGTCTATGTCAATTGTGGGAACTTTCCATAGACTTCTATTACTTTTATACTGACCAAGCAACATTTTTTTATTCCCCAATCCAAAATTTAACATTGTAACACAAAGTGCGTGTTTACGCAAATGATTATGCAAAGAAAGCAGAACTATTATTCTCACTGTAGTGTTGCTGCGGCGCCATGTTCTGGAGATGCTGTGTGTCGTTGTAAAAGTGAAACTACTTTGTTTGTGCTTCCAAAAGAGGACACAACCAGAAACCAGTGGTCAAGTTACATTTACAACACTGTTCCAGAAAAGTTTAACTCAAATATTAGAGTGTGTTCAGTGCATTTAGCAATGACTCACAATCTTTAAGTTAATTACATTTTCTTATTAAAAGAATCTGCTATTCAAACACAAGTTTTGAGCAGTGAAGGGTAGTGCTTTTTGTATGTCATTTCTACGGTTATAAATGCAGACATGGCACGATGCAACAAGACACATAAAGTAATTATGTCTGGATGCTGGATGCAATAAGTGCCTCGTTTGTAATGTGTTTTATTGTTTTGTTCATGTGGCATCATGTTATGGTAAGAGGCATAACATTTCTACCACATGCTAGCAGCATTCGGCCAATTACAATGCACTGGAAAGCTGGCCAATGAGAGCACACCTCACTTTTTAGAAAGGTGAGCTTTGTCCAAAATGACCCATTTCAGGAAGGTGAGGCTGAGAGGAGAAGTGTTTTTTGAAACTTAAACAGCACAAACAATTGCATTACACCAAAAAAACTAAATACTGTTCTTTTTTAGCAACATCATTTGACCCCTTTAAAAAAATAGAAAATACATGACAAACAAATATACACACAAGCACTTTCTCTTTCCATCTGTATTTCCATACATAAACACTATTGGTGGTCAAGTATGCGACTAAGTAAAGAGGTGTGCTTCGGTTTGAACTGTATCTCAATCTCACTCAATAGCTCCAGGCAGATTGTCTGAGGCCAGACTCTAAAAGCCCAGGAGAGCGGCTCCTATCTCAGCCACACTCTCCAACTCCTCTGCATCTGCTCACTACCAGATAGTACAGAAGTACAGCCAGCTATGTGTCTGCGCATGGGTGGATGCATGTGACATCATTGAAATAAATGTGTGTGTCCTGTGGTTACTATGAAGGCAGATGGTCATACATTCAGAGCCGGTGTGATCATGAGAGACTGTAGCGTCTGCCTCACAGACCCAATAACTCTCAGACAAAGTCAGAAAGCAGACTTTTGTCTAACATGCAGTTGCTCACAAAGATAAACATATAAATGCTTTTTCAGCATGCCAGATGGATGCTGATATCATGTTACTTGATATCAATGAAAACAAAGCAGCCAATGTAGTCATGGCAAAGATTTAAGCACACATTCTGCTATTGAAGAGACTGCAAATATTTTAAGAAAAAGAGTTTGTCCTTCAGCGTATGCGGCTATTTGGTGTCTTGAGGTTTCTGAGTTCAAGTGCACTAACTTTCTTGAACCTGTGGGTGGCACAAAGATCACCTGAGCACTGTCGTGAACTTCGTGTCGTGATTTATGTAAGCTTGAATGCGTGTGTGTGAGAGGATTACATTTTCACTCTGGACTTTATCCACTGCTTCCTGCCAAGCTTTGCCAGTCGGCCACAATCAGACTAATGGAATGGAGTTTATCAGAACAAGATGAACTTTGACCTGTATAGTCTAAACAAGACAGGACAGGGTGAGGTTCATAACTGACAGCCTAAGCCTATCGCGTGTACAAAAAATTCCCACAGATGCACACTCATTTTTAATTGAACACTGAATGGAAGGAAGATCAAGAGTGTCTTTTCCTGCCGTTGTAGGAAAGAATAAAAGCAAGGTATGACCTACCACAGAGAGGACAAAGAGATGACTCTGTAGCAGGTAAACCAAGACATTTGCTGAAACATGGGATGAAACACTGTCATCCATCTGAATTCTCTCTCATTCTGTCACTCTGTCTTTCTGTCTCACTTTCTTTCTGGTATCAAAGCGACATTGCTTTGGCTAATCAGCTACTCCTTTGATCCCTGTCTGTCAGGACCCCTGGGGACTCTTGGTTGCCCTTTTATCTGCCTGACTACTTGGTCCTTTCAGAGAAGAGAGTGATAATCTGATTAACTGTAATACTTATCCTAGAAAAAGAGAATAGAGAGAAAAAGAGATAGCAAGACAGAAGGGAGACAGAGAGAGCAGAAATTGTTTGGGTGGGTAGGGGTGTGGAGATTTTGTCCCTCAAAATATGCGTCATCTGGTGAAAATTATACAAAATAAATGGCTAAAATGAACGTCAGTGAACATACAAATCAGACTAAAACTGGATCAGCAAAGACGAAAGTCTTAAATATATAAACAAACACAAACACAAGCACAAAGAATGCCAGGAGTTTAGATTCACATACAAATGCTGAGCCAAACATCTTTCTGCATTAATTACAAGTGGCCTACTTTTACTGCTGTTTGTTTTCAGTGTAATTAGGTTGGAAGGACAAAGTTGCTCTACCTACTCCAACCCCCGACTCCAAAGCTATAGTATTACTGAGATACTGTTATGGCTCTTATTAATATTTTGACTATTTTTTTGTTATTTTGTTATTTGGTTATTTGTTTGTTTTTGTTTTTTTAGTGTATGAAGTTAAACTAAATGAAACTGAGAAATGTTGCTTTGGCTACACTGTAAAATCCAATAGTTTAGCATACTAAGATGTAGTTAGTTTTCTACTTAGTTGTTATACTTCCTAGGTTTTATTAAGCAACTTTATTATTAAGAATAATATAAGAATGACTTACTATTTTGACTGACACTTTAAAAATTCAATTAGCTACAAAGGAACCAATTATATTAATAAACCAGTGAGAGGCACAGGGCACTGTTACTAATGTGCAAAATAACAGAAGAATTTGTTTACTAATTCCTCCATGTCTACAGTTGTCTTTCACTAGTTGCATTCACTTGTTTCCCAAAGTAATCTCCAATGCTGCATTTTCAATAAAACTAAAACGTATGAGAGAACATCACATAAGCCACAGAAGATTTTCCCCCAAATTTTATTTGATTTATTTATTATTATTATTATATTATTTGATTTCAATGAAAGAAAGGTAAATAGGTTGCATTTAATTTTGCATTTGTATTTTTTTGTGCGTTTAGCGTTTTCATTAACATGTTGAGAAACTTTTAATTGGGTTTATATAATTATATAAATTAAATGATTATTATATTATTTAAATTAATATTATATAAAATTGTGGTAATATGCTCAAATCACATACAAACTGTGATTACACATACACATACATTTTTTTCTCTTCTTTTTTATTCTATTTATATGTAAGTTGACTTACATATAAATTGCTTAGGTTAACTTAAGTAATTTATATGTAATTTATATGTAAGTTTTTATTCTGTTTATCTTCTTATGTCATTGTACCTGTAGAAATATGCAGCCACTGGAGAAACAATTTCCTTCGGGATTAATAAAGACTACTCTTACTCTTTTACTTCAGTATGCGAATCACAAGAATGGTAACAAATATTTTATATATATATATATATATATATATATATATATATACACACACACACACACACACATTTCTATTTATTTTTTTTTTATTAATTGTAACAATAACCTTTTTATTTACTCTTTTTGTTGTGCTACTACACATAAAACTTGTAAATAAAAACAACAACTCTGAAACTGCATAATTTAATCTGCTGCAATGCACATTTGGAGTCAGTGAGTAAACCTAAAGTAAGTGATCAAGTAAAATTAACTAAGCATTTGCCAGTACAACATACCATTCCTATTTCACTTTACTTAGTTTAAGGCAATCGGTTGGTATGCTTTTTTTTTTTTTTTTTTTAAGTAGCCCAGCTACTTTTTAAGTGTACTAGCTGAAACAAAATAAGTATAATTTTAGTATATATTATTTCAGTTACCACTTATTTTATTTCAAGTAACAAAAATGTGTTTTGACTCAAGCACACTGCAGAGTGTAGAACAAAACAATAAAGAGCAGAGAGATAGACTGAGAGGAAAAGAAAATAAGGTCTAGACCTGGCCTCTGTGAAGTCAGCAGATGGAATTAGATATGATGTCCTCTCGAGAAAATGTTTTAAATGTGTTCTCGGAAGGAGTACATGATGGATAGAAAGGCACAAGCTCTTTTTTGAGGACATGGAGAGAACTGAAACCACACATTTTCTTGAAAAAATAACTTTGAATCTAATTTGTGAACTTTGTGATTCACGGTTTCACTTGTTAATGGCAGCCCATGTTTCGTATACTGACACCTAGTGGTCTGGATGTTGTATTATGCAAATACAGAGCTTCTGATGTCATTGTAGAAATGTGCCATTCATAGTCCGATATTTATTTATTGTATAAAGTCTCCAATATATATATATATATATATATATAAAAACATTTTATTTTAAGCATTTATTTTATTTTAGAATATATTTTAATTAATTCCTGTGATGGCAAAGCTTTTCAACAGCCAATATATGCTAAATTTGTAAATATTTCTTCTTAATATTATCGGTGTTAAAGATAGCTGTGCTGCTTAATATGTTGTTATATTATTACATTTTTGTGGAAGCATTTTTGTCAGGATTCTATGATGAACAGAAAATTCAAAAGAATGGCATTTATTTTAAATAAAATTATGTAGGATTATAAATGCCTTTACCGTAACTTTTTGACATTTAAATGGATGCTTGCTATTTCTTCCTTTAATAATAAATAAATAAAATCTTATACTAACCTTATACTAATCCAAACTTTTAAATGTTGTACATGACTGAAATTAATTTTTCAAAAGATTCATTACTGCCATGATAAAAAAATGAGTTAGTGAGGTTAAAAAAAATGACAAAGTGCACCACACTTTTCCAACGATCTACAGGACACATTTGTCCCACCTCCTTCTCCAACTAAAGGTCTGTCCTTCACGTGTCAGTGGACACCCACAACCACCATGGAAGAGCAGCAACAGACAGAAACATTATTATCTGTTTCATCCTTAAAGAGATTTTTCCACTGATGTCTGGCCGTCACGACATATTCGAACACACAGCACCTTCATTGAAGTGGCTTGATGGTATCTTGAATAAAAAAAGGAGCAGATCAAAGTAAAAAAATACAGAGTTACAGTTTTTTTTTAGACTCTGTCATGCTATGGGAGAAGGTAAATTGCCCGGCATATAGGATTAGTTAAAATCACTGGGATTAAGAGTGTTCTGGCATTTCCATTGTGTTAGAGGGCTGGCAGGGTTTGGGGCCATTCATCCAAAAATAACATATGGCTTTAAAAGGGGGGAGAAAATTACCCAGCTGAACTGCAAAACGACAGCGGCACACTGACAGCTTGTTTAGAGATGACCAATAACAGCAGACACTTTACATAATGATCTTTTTGGTGTCATTTCTGATTTCAGTTGCTGTTTAAAACTGACATCACACAATAAAAAGGTTCAAATTCACTTCTCAATCTGTAAATGCATGCAGTCACTGGCTGTATGACACGCTACAGTCAAGGTTAGGTTACACTCATTTCAGCCTGTGCGCTGTAATTGCATGGTTGTGTTTCCCATCAACCAAACCATTTCCAAACTCAACTCTCATTAAATACAGTGGGAGGAAATGTTTGCCTGAATGTGATGTTTATGGGCTATATACGGAGAGATGGCCTCATCCACACAATAACAAGGCTGAAACTGGATCTCTGATTCCAGGGAAGTTTAGGAGGAAACTTGGGTTTTGAACAGGCAGCATTTATTTTAGAGATAATGCTTTATGACTCGGTTTGTCATCTGAAATGAACGATAAGAAATTCAGAAATCTTTCCTTAGAGGTTGTTTACAGTTTGAAACTGAGTGGAAATACTGTAGCTGCATAAAATCCTAATTTCCCAGACCACAGTGGAGCTCGGAAATGTGTTTGCTTATTTTCATTGCTGTAAAAACCGATCTAATGGGGCCTTAAAAATGCTCTGGTTGGACTAACAGTTGCTGATGTGCACTTATGTGAATACATCAAATCACAATCCTCTAGATGTGATTGCCTATAAGAACTGGATTTTAAGCATTTGTGGTGTGGGAACACAGTGTGTCATTAAAGGAATAGTTCACCCAAAAATTTTAAGTCATCATTTACTCAACCTCGAGTAGCTCCAAACCTGTATGAATTTCTTTTTTCTACCAAACACAAAGAAAGATATTTTAAAAAAAATGTTTGCAGCCAGACTGTATTGGGTCACGATTGACTCCCATAGTATTTTTTTTCGTGCTATGGAAGATAATGGTGACCAAAAACACACTTTCTTCAATATATCTTCCTTTGTGTTGAGCAGAGCAAATACATTTTGGGGGGAATTAATCCTTTAAATGTTATTACGGTTTAATAGTACTGTTGAATATGGGTTATTTTAAAATGCTATTTATTATTGTGATTGAAAAGCTGAATTTTAGCAGCCATTATTTTATTATATTTTTGTATATTTATTGGGAAACATTTCTTATTATAATCAATGTTGAAAACAGTTGTACCACTTGATATGTTTGTAGAATTTTCTTCAGGATTCTCTGAATCGTTTTCAAATAGAATTCTTTACTTCCACTTTTATTCAGTTAAATGCATCCTTGCTCCAAAACAGTTTGATTTCCTTCAAAACTATTTTTAACTGACTAAAACTTGTGAGCAGTAGTATATTTACATGCAGGATTCATCTGTTTTCAGTTAGTGATGTGGCAAAAGTGTGGCATTATGTAATCTTTTAAGTGAAATTTAGAAAACTGTGTCATTTGCACTCTACATCGTCTCTTGATTTCATTGGTGTAATATCCATACCAACTTGTAAATCTGTAAACTGCAAATGCTGAAATACAAATAGCATGAAAATCTATGTATTCCTATATTATCTTTGTCAGAAGGTACATTAATCTCCCATTAGACATGTCTTCATTGGTCTGATTTCCCATGAGATGAAACCATGCTTGGCCTGATGCAGCACTATTTCAAATGCAATCAGAGCACAGAATACAATATTACCCCATTTACAGACTCCAAGTGCTTGTGTAAGAAACCGCAAACTGCCCAAGTTTTCTCCCTTGTCGCCACAAAGCATCCTTGCAGTCTTGCAAAGGAATGGCAGGGTCAGAATTCCCCATTATCTGGAGTCTATTCCAATTACTTACCCCATTATTGCCGAGAAAGACAAAGCGCACAGGAAATGAGATAAATGTGCTGAAATTACAGCCTATGATTAGGTCTCCGCTCCCACTACCGACTGTGTCTAAATCCATTTGGGATGAAATGGTTCTGTTGGGTGCTTCAAGAATCAGTGCTGTTTTATTGTCTGCTACACTCAGGAGCTGAGAATAGATGCAGTGTATATGTGTGTATACTCAAGTGTCTGTTCATATATGTGCCGAAGGGGCGCATGGGCCTCCCAAAATGGTTCCAGAGTTGAGCTGAACATTAAAATGTATTTTTCAACCTAAGATTAAAGCATGCACACTACCCTGTAATTCAGTGTACTTTGACCTGGTTTTAATTTGAAGGCTGGTGTCTGCAAGTCATATACTCTCAGCATGGAGCCCAAATTAAAACGGACAAGTGTAATTGACCAGCCTTCTTCTGAGTCTCCCTTAAAACAATAATTAGCTTCATGCTAATCAGAAAGCATGCTAATGGTAGTCAAATACCAGGCTAGACCCAATTACCAATACAGGCCTATCTGTAGACTTCTCAAAACTCTGTGTGTTGACACAGTGACAAAGCCGAAAAAGAAAGTAGCTAGTTTACTACAGACGTGTAAGATATAGTCATATTTCAACTTCAGGCTAAAATCAGACGTCTGGCCACACTGACTAAAACTCACTAACCCTCTGGAATCTGGGACTGGGACGGATCCATCTCAGGCCCAAGACCGCAAAGATCTGTATCTAAACTAAGACCAACAAACCGAGGTCAATGCTTTCAGTGTTGCCTCTCGTTGAGCTTTTACCTTTGGGACCGGTACATTTTAGGTTAAGATTCATGTCTATTTTGGCTTATCAACTAAAATGGTTTTGTATTTGTGCTGTACAGTGATGGCAAAACGAACAACAACATGCATTAATAAAGTTCTTAGGTCATTTTCCAAAAAAAAAAAAAAACATTGCCATGAAACGCTTATTGCATGAATAAATGCATCGTTTAATTACACTTGAATCAAGGCAATTGGAAATTATCTGAGTGCGCATAACAGCATTTTAACTCCGTGTACTGTTTTCTTCGCTTATTTCGACCTTTCAAGTGAAATCATCTGAACTCAAACTTAAATTGCCCTTACTGCTTTTCTTGGACAGCAGAGAAGGAGTCAAGTAATTTAGTTTGATTACCGGTAACAGGCTAAGGAAACAGATTTCAGTCACAGGAGGACAAGAGGACTATGTGTCACTACTAAGTTTTTAATTTGAGCCAACTCAAACCATCACACTGCCTACATACTGGGGACATGCCAGAGTGACCCAGAACTGTCTGTCATCACCCTTCTCAAAGATTGTTATCCACCTGTAATGCTGGACCACAAAAGGTGCCATTCTGTTTACTTTGGCATGGAAACAGCTTACAAAGACTCTTTCTGCATGTGCCTGCTGGCCAATTTGTTCTTTCTGGTCCTCAAAACCGATTGGCTTAGAGGTCTTTCTAACTATGAGATACTCACCCAGTATGGCCATTGGAAGTGTTTCACCATTTGTACCACTCTGCTTGAAGCATTTCTCACAGTGTCATGGTGGATACAAAGATATCGCTTTTTTACATTTAAACTGATGTTTTATTCTGAATATGAGATTGGGCTTAAGAATAAGTGCTGTATCAGATGTAGGTAACCACATCTCTCTTTCAGCTTTCAAGCTTTCAATGGAGCAACACAATGTTTCTTCATTACTAGTTTTGATTTAGTAACAGAGCTTGGGATCAGCTGTTTTATTGCCTTACTTGTGCCACTGAACTGTTAAGCACAAAATCACACTCGTGATTGTTACGATATTGCAATATTACTCTATATCAGCATGGCAGCCTCGTGCTTATGGCTAAATAACAGCCTGCTAAAGTAGAGCAATATCATACGAGCTGCGCAAAAGCATGTTCATTATCAGTGTGGATTTGCGCAGCTCGTCAGTGAACAACGGCTGTGTGTAGTATATACACGGCTCAATGTGAAATTACGCACCTGATGGCATTTACCACTGTTTACAGGACCGGCTTTACTGACAAAACGCGCAAACAAACAAGCATCCCTAGTACAGTTAAGAGAAGTCTCTAAGCCTCAAACTGTTATCTCTGTATATATGTGAACACAATGTGTTGTAAGATAATAAAGGCAATTTTCGCATGTATCTTGGCGCCACGCTAGTCAAAGCCGCAGTGTGCTATCAGAAAGCATTAGGATAACACACCTGCCAGTGCAGTGTTTGGCACAGCTATAAACAGCTAGAACATTTGCACAGATAGTGAATTTTGGTGCTCATTTGTCTTCAAGGCTGAAGAACAGTCCTGCTGAATCAAGCTCATCCCCCATGATAAAAGCTACATTCCTTTTTATCATTTATTTTAAACATAGTCATGCTTTGCTTCCAGTCAGTCACACTTATTTTTTGTCCTGCTTCTCTTGCTTTTTTGTTCTTTCCAAATATCTCAGAACCCACTCTTTATGAGCTCATCTTACAAATATGTACTCAGTATGTTTAATGATTTTCTTTTTCAAGACTTTTGCCTTCGGATACAAATATGGCGAAGACAGTCTTAAAATCAAATCATATCAAAATAATAAAGTAAAATAATAGCCTACAATTAAATTAAATATAATCTATTCATTACCTGATTACAAAAATAGTGGCTTTATGCAGGCTAAGTCTATCTGATATTGCAACATGAGATGGGACTCAAAACTTTGTGTGGTCTAAATGGCAGGAGAGAGGAGGGATGATCTGGAATTGCTGTTTTTACAAACTGTGATGCATGTGTGATTTATCTTGTCAAAGTTTTAGTAACTAAAAAGATACTGATCCAGGAGAAACCTCCAGGGTGACATTTAATTGCTTAGGAAGTTTTCTTTACTTTGCATCATGGGAGTGGGGGTTTGGCCTGAAGCCTTGGCACTACAGCAGAGAAATCAAACAGAAAGTGTAACATGAAGGTCATGTTTTTAACTGTTTGACTTGGCAGGGCAAGAGGAAGTAAACACCTACACTCATTAAGGCAGCAGTAAGCAAGATGGACTGATGGACCAACGAAGATTAATGGAATGTGCCTTGTGAAAAAAACAGGAATAATAGGACCTTACATTGAATAAAACATACAGGTTTATGGTTTCATGCATAATAATTAATAATCCATGGTGCATGAATGTGTGCACAACATGTAGGTTTTTGGTTTTTGTTTGAAACAAATTAGATTTTGCAACACAAACAAAATAATAACTCTGTAATATCCATGTCTTTCTATAAATATGTGTCCACATAAAACACCCAAACCAGCACACACACACACACACAGTACCGTTCAAAAGTTTGGGTTCAGTAAGATTTTTTTGCAAGTCTTGTGTGCTCCTCATTGCTTTATGTATTTTATAGATAAAAATGCAAAAAAACAGCAATATTGTTAAATATCACTACAGTTTCAAATGACATGTTTTCTACTTTAATTAGCATATAATTTACTGTGATGGCAAAGCTGAATTTTCAGTAGCCATTTACCTCATATAGTAATAGTAATTTAATAGAATTAATTAAAAAAAAAGTATTTATTTAAAAAAAAAAATTTCTTAAAAGAAATCTGAATGGTAGTGTATTTTACCACACAATTATGTTTTAATACATTATGGACATTTTGGGAAGTGATTTAACTTTATTAGAATAAGGAAAGTATTTTGTGGAGCGTATAAAAAAGGACAGCTATAGCTAAAATTATACAGTGCGCATAAAAATATTACAGAAGAAATGAACTGCAAATAATTACGTGTCACCATCATGCCACTGTTGGTGTGCTTATGTGGCATGTGTATATAAGTGTGTGTTATAAATGAACAGCACCAATTATATCAATGAAAATCTACTGTGCGGACATGAAAGCCTTGCCTTTCCTATTTCCCAGAATAAACTTCATTCATTCATAAAAGCGGGAGACTGGCTATGAACGGAAACTTCAACACAAAACCATATGCCTAGCACTCAAACTCACACACACACACACACTGCAAAAAACTGCAGTGCTCTGAGAGCAAGAGAGCACCACACAGGCTATAATTCCCAGCATTCCAGAGTGAGCGTCCAAGCCACGCTGACGTCTGTGCGTCTGGGAGGAACGCCGCTATTTACCACCACAAACTTCCTCTGCCTGCACATCATTCATAGAGGAAGAAGCAGAGCGAAAAAAAGGGAAGATGGCATGACTACTCTCTATTTAGGCAGCATGCTAAGTCAGCCTGGAAATGCCCCCTGTCTCCACCCTAATTCTGGTGCCAACGTGCCTCACCACAGCGGCTAATGGCTGTTCTCCTGCGTGAGTGTGTGTGAAAATTCCTCAGGGGTTCAGGGGTTATTGGACTGCGGGAGAGAGCTGTAATTATTGCAGTAGCAATGAGATCATGGCCCCCTGTCTCTTAATCTAATGAGGACATCAGTGTCAGCAGTAATCAGCACACTAAAGACAGACAGCAACAGCCACGGGAAAAGACGGAACCGCTGAGAAATTCAATTGCGTAGACGTAAACAGAAAAGGAAATCAAGATCAAGTCAAATGAAAAACTGATAGAAAAAAGCCAGATTAAAAAGCAAAAACAAGAGACAACAGTTTCTTAAAAGGAAAAAATGACAGTTCTGGCAACATTTCACTCACCCTCATGTCGTTCCAAACCTGTGTGACTTTATTTCTTTTGAAGAACGCAAACTGAGAATTTATTGAAGAACTGTTTTTGTCTATCAGTCGACTTTCGTTGACTGTTAATTATAAAGATTGTTTTTAATAAATCTCCTTGTGTACAGAAGAAAGCAAGTTATACAGGTTTGGAATAACATGAATATGAATTTCTGAATTTATTTCAATTTTCCTCTTATATAATTGCTCATGTCCCTGTTTTCTGTCCCTACTAATTGTACCCAAAACAGAAAAAATGTCAACGATATATGGTTATATTGATCAAAGGTTAACTGACTCACTAGTTTACACACACACACACAGTCTTTGTGCCCACAGATTTCCACGGAAATCTCAGAATTCTGCAGAACTGGAACACCTGTCCCAGGCCACATCCCCCCACTCACGACACATTCTTAAAGTAATTATTTTGGTTTATGAAGTATGCTTTAGGCTACTATGTGTCTAGTACTAGTAGTTCTGTTTATATCATAAATATTATTATATTTAAATCCAAACATTGTGGAAAAAGTCAGCAAATTCCGTCTGGGTGTAGTCTAATAGACTAGATTGATTTTTGCATTTCTACCTGATGGCAATAAAATAATTACATCAGTAATCAATGCATTAAAAAAAATCTGTATTTTATTTTTAAAATAAAGAAAGCAAGTAATATTTTTATTCAGCAAAGATGCATTAAACTAAATAGCCAGTTAAAACATTTACACAGTTACAAAAGTTTTAAAATAAATGCTGAAAATCTAATTAAATTATATAAAAAATTTGAAGTGTAATAATATTTGAGAACATTAGTTTTACGGTATTTTTAATCAAATAAATGCAGCTTTGATAAACATTACTAGAGATATCTTTCTGAAACATTACATAAATATCTGATCACAAACTTTTGAAGTTTTTGTATCGAGACACATTAGCACACATAATGTGTTAAATATCCAACATTAACATAATAACTTGCTGTTGTATCCATGTAAGAGACGGAAATGAAAGAAATCTTAATAGACAGGAATCGAAATGAATAGATGTACGGATGTGAGCGTGTCGTTTGTTATGTGTCTGTGTCCCGACTGCATGTGGGTGAAATAAAACGATCAAAATGGCTCGAGAAAGCAGACAGTGAGGCCATCAAACATTAAATGTGGTCATAATTCACTGACTCACAGCCTCACAAACATCCGTATACACAGAAGAGATACTGACAACAAACTTGAGCTTCGCCTTTCCTTTTCTGCTCTCAATCAAATGTTGTCTTTGTCTCGTTAATCATAAAACTTACAGGGAGAATTAAGATGTTTCAATTCCCTTCGAAACTCTTTTGGTTTTTATGAGCTAATTCTCATATTTGCAATGATCTCGTAAAGCGTGCTTTAGGAAAGAAAATTACATTTAATGTAAGCAACGTTCTGTTATGAAAGTGTGTGACTCATGTAATACACACATACATACACACACATACAGCCAAATGGATAATGCCCAGACTTATGTTCTTGTGTGCTGATCTGTTTTATGTCATTCCTTTTACATTCATACTCCAAAAAGTTTGTAAAATAGTTCCTGTACTAAATACAGCAAAAGTCAGCCAACAAAGTCCTGTTTTATTAAATTAAGCTAACACAAGAACACCTCGCTACCTCTACCACAAACCTTTTCACCAGCAATTCATTCGTCAACTGTTCAGATTTAAAGCATGAAAAGTTCTCCAAAGCAGCATATGAGGCAGATCAACAGAACACCAAAGCAGCAAAGACTTTCCTCATTTTGACGTTAACATGTTGCTAAGCTAGCGGCACAGCGCTCTACAACCATAAAATATATAGCATGCACAACTACTGACTAACCTTATGCATTTTTCCATTATATAAAACTATTATTATTGATATTTTTCATGATTTTTCTTGACCCATCCAAGCTAACATGTGATACTAGTTGCCTACCTATTGGATCGGCCTTCGATTGGGAATTACATCTACTATAGTATGATACCTATGTAGGGAGCATTCAGAATTTTGGAACAGAGCAGTGATGTTATAATATAACTTGCCAACAACTATAAATAAGAACTTAGTGAATTATACAGTATCAGAAATAAAGTAAAATTGCAGATGAAGAGGAATGGAATGGCAAGACGTGGAAAGTGGATCTCAATACTCACTTGTTCCATTACCAGCAGAGTATACATGACATTTCAAAATGCTGCTTTCTCTAAACAACCTGGAATAAGCTGAGCGGATATAAACAGAATGGTCATTATTTCAAACGAGTACTTTTAAAAGTCACTAAAAACATGGAACACACACACACACACGACACAAACATTCCAGAGCTGCTTTCATTTTTGTCCATCATGATAGCAGAACCTCCTGCATGTCTGAGTATTCTGCCCGTTGTACTGTTTACCACGTGTATCTAATCTACGGCTCCATTCTGTCTTATCTATTTGCTTCACATAGAAACATGCACGCGCACATGCTGCACGCCATCAAATACTCAACAACCAATCCTACAGCCCCTTGCATTTATGTCAGGAGATGAAATGTACATTCAACATTTCCACATTTTTCACTCAATATATTAATGGGGTCCAAAGCATACAGAATATACATGCATCTAATGAAAATTGTTATGTTTGCCCCTTTTTTTCTTAACTGTCATCATTATCTTGACCAGAAAAAATAAATTTACACAGTATCTTAAAATCTTGTTATTCCTAGTAAAATCTACACATAAATTTCACCTGAAAAAATTACACAAAAAAAGACATTCTTTTAATCTTTATATAACAACAAAAGAAACAAATAAATAAACAATCATATTGGTAACACTTTATTTTAGGGTTTCTTAACTAGTTACTTATTAGCTGGAATATTACTAGAATATTAGCTATTTATTAGTAGTAATTAAGCACATATTAATGCCTTATACATCCCTAATCCTACCCTATAGATAAACTTAACAACTACCTTACTAACTATTAATAAGCAGCAATGTAGGGTTAATTATATGTAAAAAGATACATTCAAGGGATGGTAAGAGGTTTTTAAAGTTGTTGAAAGTGTATTATGCTCACCAAGATTGCTTTTAAGTGATTAAAAACAGTAATATTGTTAAATATTTTTGTCACTTAAAAAAAATAACAGTTTTCTAAGTTTAATTCACGGTGGCAACGTTGATTTTTCAACAGCCATTACTCCAGTCTTCAGTAACAAATCCTTCAGAAACAGTTTTATTTGCTGATTTGCTGCTTTCTTCTTATTTTTGTTATTATTATGATGTTTAAAAAACCTGTGCTGCTTAATATTTTTGTGGAAAATGTGATACTATTTTTTATTTTTTAATAAAGAGCAATTTCAAAAGAACAGCATTTATATGAAAAATGAGTTTTTGTTTACATAAATGTCTCAATGATAAATTCAATGCATGTTTGCTGAAAAAAACACAACAGAGCAATTCTTTCAGCAGTGTATGACATTTAGTCTTATGTGCGTGTGTATATTGACCTCAGAACAATGATGCTCGACAGTCGTCTACAGCCGACTGAAGCAGAAGCAGCTTTGAAGAGAGGGCTGATGAAGTAGATAAGGCATGAGAAAGCTCTCTGGCTACTGGGCGACCAGACCAGCCCTGACATGCAGTGTGTAAGCATGTGTGTGTGTGTGTATGTATATTGTGTGGTTACTGACTAGATTAGAAGCAGCAGTTGCAGGAGATTCTTGTTTCCCCCAGAGCGTTTGGAGACACAAGACTTAGGCGACAGGAACCTCAGACCAACAGAGACCTTCTGTTACACACTCACTAAACCACTCTCTGCCATCCGATCTCCTGATAACACACAGACTCCCACACACACTCATGCTCTCACATGCACGTCAATGCCCAGAAAAGCCTTCATACAACTCATTCATTTCAGATCTAATAAATGAGTATATTTAGATCTGATAACACTTCATAATAACTTTTACTAGCAATACTGACAAATATTACTAGCTGCTTTTTACTTTAATTCGCTGCTTATTACTAGTTAGTAGGGTAGTTGTTAGGTTTAAGTTTAGGTATTGGGTAGGATGTGCTTTATAATTAATACTAAACAATATGTTAATAATAGGCATACTATAAGCAATTTAATAGAACTGGTCCCTGTGCTAAAGTGTTACCTAACTATTGTTAATTTCCAAAAGCATATTGAATCATATCCCACAATTGCACACAAACAGACATTTTTTCTTATTACCTAAAACTACAAAAACCCAAACTTAATTTCTAAGAGTCGTCAGAATCTACAGATTTTCACTCAAAAATTGCGGTAATGCTTTAGAATAGGTAACACCTGTTAACTATTAACTACAAATGTTCCCTCAATAAATTAATTTAACTTAATTTGCTGCTTATTAATAGTTAGTAGGGTAGTTATTAAGTTTAGGCATTGGGGTTACATAAAAAAATATATATTTTTAGTTGTTTGCTCAGTTTACTTAAATTTAATAAGCTAAAACAACACATATCTTTAGTTTTTTCACTCAGTTGTCATTTGCACTCAATTTTATTATGCTAGATGAAATCACATTTGTAAAATATTAAGTTAACTTAACTTGTGTTGTTCCTGCACAGATCATTTACTTTGAAACTGAGCAGTGGATTTCTAGTTGTGATCAAGTGTTATGATGTCTGTTATTTTCCCATAAGATTAAAAAAAATGGTAAAAACAGTTAATGTCAAATTAAATTAGTTTGATCGTATTAAATTAGCATAAATTTTAGTCATCAGTGCAACTTAACTTACTTTAGGTTCAAGTAAATCAGTTCAAATGAATAGAAAAATAGGTAATTATTTCATAATTTTATTAAGTTAGATGAACAAGCTACTTTTTGAGTGTAGGGATGTAGAATAAGGCATTAAGATGTGATAAAACAGCAGTAATAAATGGCTATTATTGTAGCAATATGCATCAATAAGCAACTAATAGGTGTAACCTTATAATAAAGTGTTACCGAAATTGCTAGTAATTTTTACAATTCAAATTTTGACATACAAGAAATTTTGAAATAGCATTTTGTTAATTAATTTATTTATTTTTGATAGTGAAAAATTTGGATGAAAATCGTCCAAAAGAGGAAAATCTCATGAAAATGTAAAGAAAATAGAAATGAGAGTTCATTATATTTTTATATTTGCATATGCATTACTACTCATCTGCCGTGCTACATATGCAGTGTGTTGATGTGTACACTTTGAAAAATGTTTTAAAAGTTATTATTTTAAACAGTTAACTTGTATAATGTATAATAATTATGAGGGATGTGGTACATGTGTATGTTTGCTGCTGTTGTGGGGGGCTGGACCGTGTACATGTGTGATAGTCGGGGCTTTTGGGGGCACTATACATGTCTGGATATCGTTTGGACTGAAGTCTAAATATTTACATGACCCGGGTTCATTAGTCGGAATCGAAGCCTTTCCTTAAACCACACAAAATGTCCATCCATTAGTACGGAAAAGCACTTTAAGCTAAGTGCTCTTTTTTGCGCACACACACATTCTTTGTCTATCTTTTTGTAAAAGTCCATTTTGCGGGGCCACCCTTCGCACAGCTGTCAACTGTCTTTTAAATTGAGTTCAGTATACAATTTATGTACATATAACTCAAGGTTCATACGTTCTTCAGTATCACATTTATCACCCTAACACATTAGTTAAAATGAAAGATAAGCTTACAAACAATGCTTAATCACATTAACCACAAGCCATTGTTTTTCCATATTCTGGTGAATTTGAACATTTAAACTTCAGCATATTTACCATGGCAGAAGGCAGTTGGCAAACTCATCTGATTGGTCGGTTGTAAAAGAGAAATATGAGCACTGGGGAAGTACAGTAGGTTGCTGGAAAAGCTATTGGTACTTCATGTGGACAACAGCTGAGTGAGTGTATGAAACACATTAGAGATAGAGAGAGAGAGAGAGAGAGAGAGAGAGAGAGAGAGGGAGGAAAGTGAGCAGGGGGGAGCTACTCCTCAACAATAAGAATTAATTTATAGACTCTGATTATTGAAAAGGAGCCAGGATTTTTCTGGAGAGGAGTCAGTCTGGCTTAGTGGATGTGTTAGTGTGTTGAGTTCTTCGCCATATAGCACTGAATGAAATCAAGACATGCTAGCTTGCCTTCTATAGTGCTGTTCTAACTTTCTCACACCCACAGGTAACTTCTCACACAGAGTGCACTTGTTAGATAAACATGTTATCTGATTCATGACTGATTGCGGACCAACTATTACGCTAACATAAGTTGTGTATGCTTCGAACAAAAGATTTGAGTGGACTTTTTAAACAACGTCTTGAACAAACAAATCCTGTATCCTCCCTGGATGAGGACTGAGTCATTGTTTGGAGTAGTTTTTTATCTCGGATTGAATCTGTTTACATTTGATTCATACACGCATGTAATATTTACCCATGTTGCATGTATAGGTCAAATAAACTTTTAAAGGATTTGAGTAAACATGTGTAATACATTCTGTATATCTTTATAGAATTACGTAATTGGCATTCACAAATCCTATCTTCCTGTAAATCTGCTCCTGAATTAAGTAATTGCACCTGTATTGGCATTTGGATTGAAACTGAAAATGGTGCAAAGTATGAAAGAAAACTCTCTCCCTCTTTCTCCTTATTAAATTATCTTTGACATTAGCATTTGGCTAATCTCTTAGTTCTGAAGACATCTCGTCAATGGGTCTCTTTATCTTTAGTACGGTTTCATGGGCCAACACTGATCACTGGTTAATCATATTTTACTGACTGCTCTATCACAGTCTGTCTGTCTTAATCTAATATTCCTGGAGCCAGCACTCAACAAAAGCCTGTCAATAGTCCCTCTTCTTTCTCTTCTGCTTTACAGCCATTACAGAAAAAAATCAGGCCTCAGCCAAGCTTAAATTCGCTGTCCAAAGTACTTTTTTGAAACGAGGCAGGAGTCACACAGGAATTACAAACGCTGCTCGATGTAACTCATTTAATCCATTTAAAAATAAGTTTAGCAACTAGGCTCCTGTCGCTTTTGGTGTGGGTTTTCTAGAACTTCTTTGTGCATGTTGAAAAGACATTATATTTTATAATAATTTTAATATTCATTTTGAAATAGTGTCTGCATTGTGTGATGTAGGAAATATTAATTTTATAATATAATAAAACAATATAATCTATATGTTTGGTGTGCAAAATCTTCCTAGTTTTTCACTCTTTTTCAGTACTAGTATATTTCACAAATAACTACAAATAAATGGCAAGTAAAACAATGATTAATTTTAGAAATAAGCATAGTGCAATAAAGAAATCCTTAAAATAAAGTGTAATTATAATGTTATATATGTTATAATATGTTATATTAATTGATCTCAATGAATATATGAATGGAATTTGATGTATTTCAAATTGATTATGGCATGTTTTTAAAGTATACAGCATGATGAATGGAATTAAAGGGATAGTTCACTTTGAAACTAAAGTTTATCAGCTTACCTCAAGGTGTAGGTGTTTTTTTTCTTCTTCATTAGATCCAATTTTGAGATTTTTAAGTCAAACCACTGTAGTCTGTCAGTCATATAAAGGTCGGTATAGGGAACTTTCTCTATGAGAGGGGAAAAAACATGGAGAGAAATCCAAATTAAACCATACCCGATCATAACGATACATTGATGGCCTAAGACATGAAACGAGCGGTTTGTGTGAGAAAACAAACAGTATATCGCTTTTTTTGTTCCTCTTGTACATCATCATGTGCAAATGATCTGAGGGCGCTTCTTGATCACAGTGGCCACATTTCCCCGTTTGATTTTTTTTTTATATATATATAAATTTCCATTCAATGCTCTATGCCCAAATCTAAGTCTTGATAATATGGATTCATCCTTTCTACTTTTCCTTGTTATCATTCCATTACCAGCATTTCTTTGGATCTTATAAAACCATCTTCCCTTTTTTTCCTCATCCCACTGCTTCTGCCATCTTTCCCTTACAAATTGTTTAATTGAAACCTTCATCTCTGTTTTACTAAAATTAACTTTCAAATCTTTTTAAAATATTTTCGATTTTCTTGAAGCTTCCTTAGCATCTTCATCTGCTAATTTGTTTCCAACTATACCTATGTGAGCTGGTACCCAACAAAGTGATACTTCTAAGCCCAACATCTGAATGCTATATAGTGTTTGAAAGATCTCAGTCAATATAACTGCTCTACTTTCAGATTGACCACTCTCCAGTGCCATTAATGATGAGCTTGAGTCAGAACATATAAGTGCCCTCAATGGCCTATTCTCCTCAATCCACTGTATTGCCAATAAAATTGCTATCATCTCACCAGTGTATACTGATAGGTTGTCAGAGATTCTTTTTTAACTCGAACATTAAAATCCGTTATTGTGTATGCCACCCCTACTCTGTTATCAATGTCTTTTGATGCATCCGTATAAATGGTGACATGGCTAAAATATTTATTTTCTACATAGTTATGTACTATTTGGGCATTTTACATATTTCCCTGTTCTTTGTCCCTCTTTTCTAACAAAACCATATCCACATTGGGCTTTGGTAACAACCATTGGGGAATTACTGACCATGGCACTGTTATGCTGATTGGCATTTCACTTATCCCCATTCTTTCCACCAATTTAGGTATAACCCACCCAATACATCTGTTATCTGATTTTTTTTTTTCTTTTTCCCAACTTGGTTTTAATACCTCTTTTACTGGATGACTTATATCATGTCCTTGTATATTGACCCAATAACTTAGAGATAATTGCATTCTCTTTAGTTCTAATGGCCTTTCCCCTGTCTCAACCTGAAGAGCTGCTGTTGGTGTAGATCTTATTGCTCCTGTCTCATATCATATTGACATGGTGGTATAATTTATGCAGCATACATAACAATTACACAACATTTTATACATTGTGTATGTGAGTATGGAGTGTAAAACGTAGTGTTTCTATACAATTACATTTACATCACATTACATTTACATATCCACCCCTTTCCATGTCTCATTTTAAAAAATTATGTCCCTGTATGTGGGCAGGGACATGTCATATAAAACAGGACAATTGCTAACGGCAAGAATGAATTTATCCTTCACCATGCTGGAGCTGAAAGGAGAATGATCACATGAGCGCTATCTTCTTCTTTCCTTTTGAGAGATTCACCTATCATTTAAACTAATCCAGCATTTTCCATCCTCGAAAACTGACACTTTTGAAAACGCTGCAGACCCTGTTTTAGTACTCCAGTGTAAACAAGGATTTTCATTCTAAAAAGCTGTTTTAAAATGAAAACGCGCTGGTGTAAACGGGGCCTCATTTTACATGCTAGCAAAGCTATTCCCATTATCTTACGTGTAGCCTGTTTGATTTTATCAGACGACGATTAGGCTATAAATCAGAATTTTTGTGCAGACTAACATATTGGAAGGTAGAGCAGTATAGATGAAAATGGATTTCTTAAGAAGTTAGCTGCATCAAAATACAACATGTGGAAACAGAGAAGTAAATATTATAGCCTAAACAGGTTTGTGTCAGTAAATATACTAGCCAGTAGTATTTTCACCAAAAAAAGAAAAAAAAGCTTTTAAGTCAGTTATTTCTATCTTTTGCTGTAGCGAAAAATCTGTTTAAATTTACAAACATTATTTTTGTCATTAATTGTAATAATGCTGTGAGATTATTGTCTGCACAAGGAGACAAAACAGCCAGTGCTCCACACAGAGATCTGATCATCATCCAGTCTGTCTGGAATGACATGAAGTAACAGAACAAACTGAGACAGACTATATCCAGAAGAAATGTGTCAACGTCTCTAAGATGAAGAAAAAAACCTACCTGGAAAACTATGGGCAAGTGTACCTCAAAACAGAAGCTGTTTTACCGAAAACTGTACCAAATATGGATTTGATTTAGATAATAAAAGTTAATTGATAAATTAAATCTATTTATCCTCTCCTTGGATCGCCACCTTACCATGGTGGAGGGGTTTGAGTGCCTGAATGATCCTAGAAGCTAGGTTGTCGGGGGCTATATGTCCCTGGTAAGGTCTCCCAAGGCAAAAAGGTCCTAGGTGACAGGCCAGACAAAGAGCGGTCCAGAAAACCCCATATGGTAAAGATAACATCAGGAAAAGTGATGTCGCCCGGTACGGCGCAGCCGTGGCCCCACTCTGGAGCCAGGCCTAGGGTTGGGGTACGTATGCGAGCACCTGGTGGCCGGGTCTTACCCCACAGGGCCCGGCCGGGTCCAGCACGAAAGAGCAACGTGGGGTCACCCTCCCGTGGGCCCATCACCTGCAGGAGGGACCATAAGGGGCCGGTGCTTTGTGGGTTGGGCGGTGGTCGAAGGTGGACCCAAACCTCGGACACAGAATCTGACTCTTGGGACATGGAATGTCACCTCGCTGGGGGGGAAAGAGCCAGAGTTAGTGCGGGAGGTTGAGAGGTACCGTCTAGAGATAGTCGGGCTCACCTCCACGCACAGCTCAGGCACTGGAACTTAACTCCTCGATGGCGGGTGGACTCTCCACTACTCTGGACTCTGGTGTGGGCTTGCTCATAGCCCCCCAGCTTAGCTGCCATGTGTTGGAGTTCACCCCGGTGAACGAGAGGGTTGTTTCCTTGCGCCTTCGGGTCGGGGATAGGTCTCTCACTGTTGTTTGCGCCTACGGGCCGAATGACCACAGTTCTTCTGGATTTAGTCTGTCTCAGTTTGTTCTGTTTCTTCATGTGATTCCAGACAGACTGGATGATGATCAGATCAGATCTCTCTGTGGAGCACTGGCTGTTTTCAGACTCCTTGTGCAGACACCCTAAACTATAATTAACACTGCATTAACACTTGTTAACTATTAACTAGAACTTGTCCCTCAATAAATCTTTTATTTGCGGCTTATTATTAGTTAATGCAGTTGTTCCTAAGTTTAGGTATTGGGTACGATTACAGATGTAGAATACGGTCATGTAGAATATGGCATTAATACAGTATGTGCTTAATTAGCACTATTAAATGGATAATATTCTAGTAGGCCTATGCATGCTAATAAGCGACTAATAGATGTAACAGGGTAAATATACTTCACTACTATACGCCTCTAATTTCTAATTCAGATTTGTTGGTGATATGATCCCTTTATATATGTCCCTCTACCCAAGTCTTTAAAATCCCCATTTTGAAACTGATGTTAGATGAGATTAAGGAAAGAGCCCTAGAAGAATGTTTTATTGTTTAGCTTGAAGACACACACCCTTGTTTGTCTTCCTGCAATCACACAGGAGGAATTTACAAGAGTTATCAATCGATTACAGGCAGGGGAGAAGAGATACACTGAGCCATATAACAGAGATAAAAACGCACACACAAAACATAATCTGGAGTTGTATATAGTCAGCTGTAAGTTTCAAATGACTTGACCCAAGCAGTAGAAGATAATGTTGGATGGGATATAACTGAAATAGTGAAATGCAAAAGCTGAACCACTGTCAGAGTGATGAAACAAATCCAGTGTAAAAGTTACTTCAAGCTCTGTGATCACTGAAAACAACTACAACAAAAGATGCCTTTCTAAGCCAATTTAATACACCCTCTCATGCATTTTTCGCCTGCCATCATCACCTTTTCAAGCCAGCTTAGTCTCCCTGCAGATCAAATAGGTTGGTTGGTCAATAGCAAACACTTCCATCCAGTGACAGAGAGTTCAACTGAAGGGAAAGTGGTCTGTTTTCATGCCGGACAAAAGAAATGATCACTGGGTTTTTACACAGTAATGAAGTGTCACTCATCACATGCTTCATTACTTTAAAGGAGCGGCACAATAGAGTATGTGATATGGATCCCACAAATGTGAGGCCGGCTGCTGCAAGTCTGTTTTTTTAGTGAAATAATCTATTATAATGTTGAGGGGTAATTATAATATAACTTTTCCTCATAATTTCAGCAAGTCATCTCACTTTACTCAAAGGATGGATTAGAATGGAGAGAGTCAGTTGACGTGGGAACTAGAGCTTGAAAAAGTTTGTTAGCTGTAAATAAGTAAAGTGATACCTTCACAAATATGGAGGTATACTGTATGGGGTTGCAAAAATGGCAAATATAATGATTCTGTATTTCTTAGCAAGGCACGTTCAATAAACCATGAAAAAAAACAGAAACAGAAGAACAAGCAGAGAGAGAAAATGTTTTGTGGGGTGAGGTAGGAGGGGGGTCATAGGAAAATGAGGGACAGAGAGGCGAAGAGGGAGAGACAGTCTATTGATTTGGTCCACAGTGAGAGATAAGGTATCTCCACACATGACTTTATCTGACTGGTAACATATCAGCAAGCGACCGTATCGACACGGCAACATCAGTCAATGCCATATGCTGCTCTATTCATCATCCACACTGAATAATGACAGGCACACATGGCTCTGTATTTGTATATATGTGTAAAGCATACAATATATGTACCTTAACGATGCAGAAAAAGGTTTTTATATGATTGATTGTTTTTTTGTTTTTTTTTAGATATTCTGATTATTTTAATTGATCTTTATAGTACTAGGCATTGATGAAAAAAACATGAAATGGCAGGAAAACTTTCATTCTCCTACAAAAATTTTGTTGTGCCCTGAGAAACTTCAGCTTTTTCTCACAAAACATATGTGATCTTTTACAAAAGTATTCCATTCCTCACCAGACTTTCTCACAAAATTACTATTGTTCTCTAGTAAAATTGTCACATTCATTTGCAAAACTGAAATACTTTTTTACATATTTTTAACACAAAAATGTTATGATTGAATTCAAAGTTTCTTGGACAACACAACAGCTACTCTTTTTGAAACATTCTTTGAAATTTCTGAAAAATCTTTGAAAATTCTAAAAAGTAGGTGTCATCACTGTTGTCATTCAAAAAACGGACTTATAGATTTATACACTGAAATCCAACATTATAGGAAGCCAAACAGATGGAGACAGTAACTCACTGTGAATCAAGAAACAGTGATATTGAGATTCCTGATCCTCTAAACAGAGTCAGGTTTATTGGTATAGATTTCGGTGTTGCTTCCTCTCTAGACCTCCTGCCCAAATCAATTACACACACATACAGGTTCCCAAGTCGATGGAGGTATAGGGAGTTTTATCCATGAGTCAATGTCTGTGTCTCCATCTCCACAGCAGCCCCAGATTTATTAGACCGAGGCAGGTGTGTGTGCCTGTGTTCGTGGAGGTTTATATGACAACACTTTCCCATGTTCACATCCTACAGTAATTATTGATAAGACACTGACTCGACTCACCCTGAGTGGATCAATGAGACCAGATGCTCCTGGAGGGGAGGATAGTTTGAACAGCACTATGTGGGTAAAATAGAGAGGAGAGATGGCAGTAGTAAGTATTAGCCACAAGTCATAAACAATAGTCATACTAACATGATTTTAGTCTGAGAAAATACTTTCCTTTTCTAATCAAATTTGCATTTTAACAACAATAGAAAGAGAGAGATTGATAATGGCAAATATAATGGAGTTCAATGCAATGCTCTTTGGTTTTTCAAAAAATCCACAGGGTCCATACACAACTTCTAACAGAGGAATTCTTTTGCTTGCACAAAACTATAAGCTTCACATTTATGTTAAGTTCTGTCATGAAACTCTAGAAGGCACAGACTGAACTATTGCAGAAATGTAATTTATTTCAAGGGTTTAAAGCAAAGTGTTGTTTAACATTATAAAGGCCTATTTATGAGTTCATTAACTTTTATTTATTTTTCACGCTTTTGTGATAATCAACATTATGCAACAAATACTGTTAATTAAGTCTGATGAAAGAAATTATTCTTTGCTCTGTTGTGTTACAGTCAAAGCTGAATATTAAGTGACTGCAGATGTCCACCATATGTCACCAGAGATATAGTATTTTGATTATTAATTACAAAGTCAAAAAAAATAAAGAAATAGCATGTGTTCGATTGTCTAGTAGCTGGAAAGGAGTTTTAGCTGTAGGGTCTTGCTTTAATAGCTTTTCTTTCTGTTCAGTGACAGATTCATTTTTCACTGGGTGAGGCCTTGCTCTCACTGTCTGACAAAAACACAAATTATAGAAGTAACCGACCACTTAATGTCATGGGACAGAAGATGTTGAGGCATGACAGCTTCGATTTAAGTAGTCCTCATCTGACCAGTTCAAAGCGCAGCCGTTCATTATCTATGTCTGGTGCCGACAGCTTCAAAGCGACTCTTCAGACGGTGTAACATGCTCTAATTGTACAGGTTAAGTTTGGTTACTGGCCGGCCACTGGAGCAGTAGCAAACCACATATCATGAAAATGTCTCTGCGGTTCAGCTTTTCCTCCTCTGTTTTGTAGTTGTGAGATTCATGAAGAAGCTGTGGGCTGAGAGAACAGAATACCCCCTACTCGTTCATTCAGAGAGACTACTTGGCGTCTGTTATAATGCCCATGTTGTGTGTTAAAGTCCCATTAAATTACTAAACAAGTACATTTTTCTGTTCTGTGTTGACAGCAATAGCCATTATAGACTTTTGTTTCTTCACAACTATGAAACTACTTGCTAGTCAGTGGCAGTGAAAATTTGATTTTTGTGGTAGCTACTAAAAGCTGATTTTGAACGTCATTCAAACACTTTAGACTGATTAAATTAGTCAATTTTCTGAAAGTTGGACTAACTGACAGGTTATGGTCTTGAATAATGAGAGCATTCTTATTTATTGGTTGAAGTGCCCTTTTAGAGGGTTTTTGGGGTCCTGACCTCTTGGCTGTGAGACTGTCTATGGATGCCTGAGGCTGAGGTGTTCTGGGTTCATTATGACAAAGCCTTTGTGTCAACATCCCATGTTAATCCAAGCATCCATTTTCCTCTCAAACTTAAATCTGATTGAAGTGTGACAGAAAATAGTTTCAGCACTTTTCTAAGCTCCAGGAGCTTTTGACTCCAGGTTTAGTTTTGAACGTTAATTTCTGTATAGGGCCACTCATGGTCCTCAGTAATATTAAAAGGCCTAATGATTTCTGTTAAGTATTAAGAATAAGAATTTTGAAATGTTTTACTCAGAAACTCTACCAGATAAATCATTTCAGAGCTGGAAACTAGAATAATATGAATAATAAAAACAACCATGGTGTTATAAGATTTTAAGACAGTGGATATTCTAGTTGTTGATTCTGTAGCTGTTTCAATTTTGTCCAATTTTTATTCTTCCCACCTGGTCACTTGGATTTTGTAGCAATGGCTGAAAAAAAACAAAAAACACAAAGTTCCCAAAGAATTACCTATTAAACACTTATAATTATACATTTATAATTAACATATTTTTTACAAAAAATATTCATAATGCATTATGATCATGTAAAAAGGTAGTCATCAGACCATTGTTTAAGCCAACAAATAATGTGATTATTACATAATACAAAGTACTTTTATTTACTAGATTTTTTTAGGCAATGTGAAAGAGCCCTTGTGACAACCAGCCCCAGAGTAGATCGTCAGGAAAGAGATCTTGTAAGTTCAGCAGAGGGAGCTCTTTCTATCATGTAGGAAAGAGAATAAGAGAGAGAGAGAGAGAGAGAGAGAGAGAGGGTTGATTCTCTCTCTTCGCAATCTATGTTTCTCCCACAGTCTTCAGACAAACTCCTTGGGCTCCGAACAACTTTTGGCCAACCTCTCGCTTAATATGTAAAACATACATCCCCTTCAGAACACTTCAGAATGACACATTCCGGTGGCCAGATTCATCAAACGTAATGGACCCGCTGTAGGCTGGTGTGGTCGCTTTTTTACCCACCCCCTCTGTCTTTTTTCATTTGCTTCTGTCATTCATAGAGGGCCTTAGGTCAAAGCTAAGTGCTATTCTGCTATTAGCAGAAATTGGAGAGAATCCAGAGTCAAGAAATCTGATCTTACTAGTTTCTGGATTTTGGGAAAACATCATTTGTCTTGTTGTATGAATGGGTAGCAGGAAAGAAAATACAACCACAAGGACCAACATACATTCAGTCAAGACAGAAGATGAGGACAGAAGAAAGGAAGTAAAAAAGCATGCAAAAATGGTGGGTTATAAAAAAAAAAAAAAAAAATGCTTTTGTTCCCTTTTTCCCTGCTACATGCTTCTTGTTCTTTATTATTACCCACAATGCATCATCGTCCCCCTCTTTCCCCCTGTGTTCTTCCACTCTGCTTTTGTCCAGCTATCAGACAGAATTAAAAACTACAGGAGCAACAAACTCAAGCTGACATGACCTGATGAGGGCCACGGTGGGGTGATGGGAAGGGGGGCCGTGGTGGTTAGAAGAGAGCGAATCGCTCAAGTCATGTGACACCCTAGCCCAGTCTGCAATCAGCTACAGATTGTAACAAAGAACAAAACGCTTCATTCCCCCTTCCTCTCTTTTCTTCTCCATTGCTATTGTGCTGATATGAGCAACGGCTTTTTGTATGGATGAGACGTAACTGACGCTTTTCTCCCATTGCGCTTTACAGGTTAAGGCCAAAGGGGAGGCATCCTGTCTATTAAGCATCCATGATCCTCACCTCCTTCCTAAATGCTCTGTGGCCCACAAGGTGTTAGCGCTGGATAAATGGAGTGGGAAGCAGAAAAAGAATTGTTACGGGGTCACAGGAGGAAAGCTAGCACAGTCAGACTCAGTTAGGGAGTTTAGTGACAAGTAACTAAACAACAGACGAATTGTAGATTAATATGTCTTGGATTTTGTTCACTATTCCCAACATTACTCTGCCAATATGGTCTACCCCTGCTGAGCATATGCCGGTTAGGTATGTTTTGATGCTGGATTAAGCTAGTTTATGCTTTCTGCTGGTCCTTTGCTTTTTTATGCCGGCCACATGCTGGAAAAGGATAACCAACAAAAAACCAGCATAAACCAGCAAAACGACCAGCTTAAACCAGCATAAAAACATACCTAACCAGCATATGCAGTTTTTTTCTGCAGGGACTGAAAGGGTGAATGAAAATGAGTAAATGCATTCGGACACAGAATAAACTGATGAGCACTCAGTCAGCATGTTAGGGTAAGTGAAAATGTGATGCGGTGTACTACAAGCTAATATATTAGGCTAATCTGTTTGCTAGTACATAAACTAAAAGACATTATTGATCTTTATAACAGTTCAAACTATCATGAGTTTGTAGGAAATGTGATTAAGCTGTAAAGGGAAGGAAGAGATTTGTTTTTCTTTTCATTTGCTATTGCCTTTAGCTTTAGCAAGTTAGCTTTTTATGTCATTATGTGCTTTTTTATATTGCAAAATATGAAAAAACATACTGAATACTCAAACAACTGTTAATAATGTGTCTAAAATGTAAGTCACTTAAATTTAACCTTGTTTATTAAACTGTATTATAAAAGCAACATCACATGCCTGGTGAAAGCCTAAGCTGGTTTTAGATGGGTGTTTTCTGCAGGGTATGTGCAGAAAGAGGCAGGTTTCATTTCTTCTGAGAACATACACATTCTAAAACACGCAATAATGTCAGTTTATCTTTCCAGATAAATGCTATTAAGCACCTCTGTGTGTGTGTGTGTGTGTTGAGGGAAGTGTTCAGTTAGGCAGTTCAACAGGCAGACACAGCACAGCTGTAGTTGATTTGAACTGTAGCCCTGACAGCTTTAATGAGATACTTTATAGCTAACACAGATCTCCTGCCCTACTCATGCTATTAAACACACACACACACACACATCTACATAAGCACATCAGGGTTAAACCTCAATGCTATATCAAATAAATTTTAATCACAGTGAAAATTGCAACAGAGAATCCACAATAAAGTAGATCCTATAAAAAGTTTGGCCATTTAATGTACCAAACAACATTGGGTAGTGTTTCATTTCCTCACAGTAGTTCAATCAGCAAACTGATTGGGCTCATTGTGATTATACTTCAGTCATTCATTAAATTCAAATGTATGGTAAAGAGCTCAGCTCACGTATATGTTGTGTGCAATTCAAGCTGGTCCATCCCTCAACAACCATCCGTCCATTCCACTCCCGTTATCTCATTCTCTCCCTCCTCTGTCCGTCTGTGCCATTCCCAGGTCAGTCTAGCCCAGGCCTCTGTGTCTGTCTGAAGTCTGGGGGCAGAGTCTGATCAGAGCCTTTCAGCAGAGGCCTCTGTGTATATGAAGCTAATCTGAGTGGGTCATCTCTCCCCCGCTCATGGCCTTTCATTCAGAAGACGTAGCTTCCCTCAGGTGCCCCATTTTCATCTTTAGGTTTTATCTATACATATACATATACATATACAT
>JAUYWG010000046.1:9154512-9183482 GCA_034779775.1 Enteromius afrohamiltoni | reverse complement strand
GTAAAAGCTCAAAGCAGATAGGTCTCTCTGGCGAGTTCCCATATGTAACGTCGAAGTGATTTGACTGAAAGGGTAACCAAATGTAAGAGTATCATAAAAGTATAAAAAAATGTATTATACTATAAATATAATAGCATACATATAGTAAGTGCACTATATTTCCAGTCATCTTTAATAACTTTGAATAAGTAACAGGCATAATATAAGTCTTTATTCTCTAAAAATCTCCTCCTTTGCATTGATGCAAAGTTTTTTTGCCATGCCACACAATGAAATTAGGAAAATGTTTTCAAAGAAGGCATTCTATATGGAATATATATGTGTGAGAGAGTGTGTGTGTACCTTGTATTTACCATGTTATGGGTACCAAATGTCCCCACAAGGATAGTAATACCAATACATTTGGACCTTTTTGGGGATATTTTTTTAAATTTTAATATTAAAATAATATTTAAATATTGTGTTTCATAGTTGTTTCACTGTTTGCTAGTTGAAGTGGCATGAACTGGTCTTCAATAACTAACTTTATCGCATTATTTAACAAAACGTGTGCAGGTGTGAATGTGCTAGCAATCCATTGTGTTTTTTTCTTTTAGAAATGCCTTTAAAGCATTGCAACAGGTGTCAAAATGCACTTGAGGTTAACATCACTAAGCGGGACACATGAATCTTCTGTTATGCCCGAAAAAATGCCAGCTGTAAGACACACTCATTCAGTTCAGCTCTAAAGATTCATTTCAGCTGAAAGCTTTCGACAGCTTTATCTCTCAAACCCTCTCGTTCAATAGCCACATTCATACATTTGGAAAAGTCAAATAGGGGGAGGGATTTGTGAACGACAGGGACAGAGCAAGAGAGAGAATGAAGGACACTGATTGAAAAAAGCCAGACTCTTCTTCTCCTTTAATTATGCAATTCTTCCCGCACCGCAGCCTATTCCCTCGGTTCATTTTCTAAACAATTTTTCCACCTCGATTTCCAGTGACATCTTAAAACTGTAGCGAGCTCCAAATTAAGGGTCAGGCTACAGGCTGCTTCTGATTTAGAACATAAAGAACTGAAGAACAGAGAAGCCGACTGCTGCTACCACTGTGCGGCTAACTGTTACCATCTGTTTGTGTGTGCGTGTGTGTTTGAGAGGGCCTGTAGCCCTCACTCGCATTTCCCCCTCCTTCCATCCACGTCCCGCTGGTTCTTACCCCCTCTAAATGCTTCATAAAGCCTGTGCACATGAGAGGAATTGACTTAACAAGGTGCGAGGCCCGGGCCTGACCAATCACAAGTCATGGTTCGGGGCTTTACTCCCACCCAGCCTTTCTGATTGGTTGCCTGTGTTACCCAGATGTTCTCTTTTTAATGATTTTTTTAACCATTAACTTGATAGTTGTTTATGGCTGTGAAATGCTGGAATGTAGGGCTGAGGGGACAGGGTTTGAGGGATGAAGGGGGTGTGTAAGGTCTGGAGGAGAGGAAATCTAATGTTCAGAGTGGACAAAAGAAATAGACGAGCCTTCAGAGCTTAGCAAAAAGATAATGTGCTTGTTTATAAATTCGTAATTTTACGGTTGTATTTTTTATAATGTTGTACTGACAGGATAAACACAAGAACGAAGACTAGATTGCTAACACATTAAACAGAACAGTAGTAAAGTTGTACAAAATCCCTGTGGCACATTTCCCAAAATATCTGATGTCTAGTATATTTTCAATTTCAAATATTTCATATTTAGAATGATTGAATTTGCATGATAGACAACTGAGTGCTGCAGGGATGATACCTTTTGTAGTTAGCATTACCCTGACAGAAACTCATTAGGATATTTCCATTAGCTTTTTGGATAATTGCAGAAAATATGCTCTGTTGCTAACTAACTGTTACTGCTTTTTTTTCATAACCATGCTCTTCATAAATGAACCTTTTTTCAATTCGTCAGAAGTAAAAAGCCAAATGTAACTAAGTACACCATGATCACATGACTTCCATGTCATCTTATGACAATTCTCTGTAGTAACATTTAGCCACTAGTTTGACTTTTTGAAAGATATAAAAGTAAAATAAATAAATAAATAAGCACATGGTAGTATTACTTGATGCAATTTGTGTTGCAGTTAACCACGGATCTTATTTCAAGCATTTAATCAAAAATCTGTGAAAAAAACACTGACTTTAGGGACTTTATGTAATCATAAGTGCTGAAATGATGAATTAATTTCTAGGTTTTGGAACCTAAAAACCTAAAAAACCTAAAAGCCATATTTTATTTCTGACAAGTTTGTACTACTGTCACACCGTCACCTGTTTCTATGTTTGTTTACCTTGTCCATGTGCTCTGTTTTGTTTTCATTCCGTGCTCCTCATGTCTTCCCTCGTTTGAGTCTCCGCCCTTTCATTAGTGTTCACTCCCTGCCAGCCCCCTGTGCCCAGGTGTTTCCCCTTACGTCCTGATTATGTGTGTATAAATACCGTGTCCTGTGGTTTCCCTAGTGTCAGTTGTTAAAGTTTCGTGTATGTCTGTTGGCGGAGCTCTTCGCGATTTCCTTTGTTTTTTCGTTTCATAAATGTTCCATTTTGTATTCCTGCCTCCGAGTCCTGCCTGTCCTCAAGGAAGCGAGAGCGCGAGCTTAACCACAGCTGAAACGTGACAACTACAGTCCAAATGCTTTGATGTTTAGTTCAGTTTAGTCATGCTGTTGGAGCAGAGATACCAAAGCTATTTTTATTTCTTATTATATTTAGTCATATTTAGTAACTTGCTAGACAGAGTTTCGCACTTTCATATTGCCTTTAGAAGGATCGTATAACAATTCTACATAATATCATACACACTAACAACAGCAAAAGAAAGAAAGAAATTTGCAAACATAGAAATGCTCAAGCAACCACCAATGTTGCCGGTTAGCCCAAAATCCTCATTTCTAATCCGATCGGCCCCAGTAGACTGGGACACACAATTATACACCCATCAGTCATTTGAAACATATAGCATTATAATCACATAAACATAGGCCTGCTGTAAACATTGCATTTCTAAACACTGTATTCAGAGCAGCAGTGATTACAGTTTTCATGTTTTATTTGTAAAAACTAACTGTTCTAGTTTGATAACAAATGAAAAGACCTTGGTTTTACTAATCTTGCTGTGAGGCTTAGATGCAAGAAGATTTTATAAAAATATTTAGTGCAAATAAGAGACCAGTACTATCCAATATACACTACATATACAACATATGCTAACTTGCCATAAATGGCCTGTTATTAACAAAAAGGCCTTAAAACAACTGGAACTGGAAAAAACTGTAGTCTTAGATCCTTTCTTTGGATATGGATGTTTATGATAAATGAAAATTATGATTGCATGATTAGATGCACAAAGATGTATATAAAAAAATGTATATATATATATATATATATATATATACAACCTAGAGGAACTCCGTGGGTCACTGGTAATAGACGTACCACACACTGTGTTTCAGTGTGATTCAGTGTTTGATTAGAGCCTTTGTCCATCAAACCCCTCCATGTCACTCCATTTGCCTTTCAAGGTAACCATAAGCAAATGATATGTTTAAACTTTGCAAGTGTTCTGGGAATGCAAGCTACTGTGACTATGAACCTCTGTTCAGATCATAGGAGCTAAATATAGAGTTCTTTGTTTGAAGCGGCAGTGGATAAAACATAAATGATCGCCATAAATAGTATATTACTAAAACATGTCTGACTGCCTATCATTCTCACAGATCTATGGAAAGCAGAGTCTTACCAGGAACTTTGGTAAACAGGGTTAAACATTGATACAAAAAACAATGACTTCTTCTTTCTTTCCTCAGCATCACTTATAAAGAGAGTCATTAGAACATGTAATGGTGGGAACACAGCGGATAAAGAGCACAAACGTGCCCCAAAATAGTATGTGTTTGTGTGTGGCTCTGAGCTCACCTTATCCATCTCTGTCTTCCTGTAGGGAGTAGAGCTGTATCTTATAACCAAAGGTCAGGACATCTGGTCTAACTCAAACCTTAGACCGCTCACATTACCCCGCTTTATTCATCCATTCACTCTCTCTCATGCACACATGCATGCATGATGCATTTTGATGTACGTATGGTATAACCCACATTTGAAGTGGATCAAAAAAAATTGTCTTAATACAAGAACGCATTTCGGGTTTAGGCTTTAGGATACATTGATCCAAATGTTTGCTACAGATTTAGTGATGTATCATTGTGTTCTATTTTGGGACAGCAAAAATGTACTCTCTGAAGATAAAACTGTAAGAAGATTTTTCTCATGTTATTCATTTTTTTCAATATTTTTGCTGTGACACAATATAGGATTCAGTGAAATTTGTATTTAACTACCCATATATAGTATATATGTTCTTTATAGAATTTATATATATATATATATATATATATATATACTCTGTATATGTGTGTGTGCATGTTCGTGTGGTTTATGAGGACATTTGCATAATGGCATGGGTATGGGTATTACAGTATGAGAGGGATTTATGAGGACATTTTCAGTGTGCCCGTAATTCAAAAGGTTTAAAAAAACATACAAAATGTGATTTTGTAATTTCCTGTGATGGGTATAATTCCCACATTCAAATGAGCAAGCTCTCGAGTTTTGAAACAGATATACCTTCATAGTCATGCTGCCAATATTAGTCTTCTGCTTGATGTTCAGTACTTATGTGACCCTCAGGGCCCCTGTACGCATGACAGGAGAGACGCCACTGGTCAGGTCTGAAGAGAGGTGTCTGTAACTATGCCTGGAAGTGCTCAGCTTCTTCATAAATTACTTAAGCAGTCAGCCTCAAGCTTTTAACCTCCTTCTCTCACCTCTGTTAAAGTGTCAGAGCCATCTTAACCAGCATTTACAGTTCACTGCTAAATGACAGTAAAACAGCTAAACAATGTTTTTAACTGCCATTAGGATCATGTAGCTGTCAAATCACCTCGTCTAAATGCCTTTGATTTCACTTCTGAAAAAATGCCATGTTCGATGTCTTCCTGTTTGGATCTGAAGCTTTACTGAGTCTAGACTGTATAATAATTACTTGGATACATGCATCCACAAATACCAAGACTCCACCTGGTAGAGCTGTATGAAAAGTGCTGCTTTGCTATATAGATATTCCTCAAGTATTAGCTTCTAGTTTTGTAGATGATTTCAGCATTTGGCAAGTTATTTCTGGTTTTGTATACAGATCAAATTTAGTAACTCTTTATTATATGACATTGTTACATTTTAATTAATTTCATGTACTTACTGTAGAGTCAAAGTTAGGGTTTGTTTATAGGTTAGTTACTTGTAATTGTGAATAACTTACTGCTGTTACTAAAGTAAGTACAGTAATGTCTAACTATGTCATCTTAAGCTTTACTGTAAATTCACACATAAATGATGATGTCATCATAATATCTGCATAATAATTAATTCTTACAGTAACACTTTAGTGTAGGGATCAATTCACACTAGTAACCAGTTGCCTATGCATGCCTAATAGCATACTGGCTAAAAGCACACTCTGTATGACTATATTTACAAATTTGTATCCTCGTAAACCACACGAACATGCACACACACATACACATAAAGAGTCATAAAGAACAAATATACTATATATGGGTAGTTAAATACAAATTTGACTGTATCCTATGTTATATAGAAAAAATCTTATCTTCAGAGAGTACATTTTTGCTGTCCCACAATAGAACACATTGATACATCACTAAATTTGTAGCAAAGATTTGGATCAATGTGTCCTAAAGCCTAAACACAAAATGCGTCCTTGTATTAAGACAACTTTTTCGATCCACTTTAAATGGGGTTATGCCATGCATATATCAAAATGCAGTATGTATGCATGTGTGCATGAGAGAGAGTGAATGGATGAATAAAGCGGGGTAATGTGAGCGGTGCCTAATACCTAACTTAACGAATACTAACTATTAATACACAGCAAAGTAGGAGCCTATTAAAGCAAAATTGTAGTTAAGGCTTTGTTAATAATAAGAACTGTGCTTTAAAATAAAGTTTGGCTAAAACTTATGTTGTTTCTATATGAAAAATCATTTCTGTAAGCAAATAAAAAAGTCTTTGTTATTTTTTATAATTATGGCGTAGTCTTGAAATTGTAATTTTTACAGCTCCCATTTACATTTCATGTACTGCAATTATGACTATATTTAACTGAATTAATATTTCTTAATTTTAATTCAGTCTTTTTTTGGCAATTATGACTTTACATCTTACAATATAATTTGATTTCTTATCTTAAACGCTATTTCACATTAATAGAGCAGGAAACCATGATTCTCAAATACAAAAGACCAGGTAACCATACACAATACACCTGTAAATGGCTAGTCTAAAAATATCCTTTACGTGGATAAGACAGGCCTGCAGGTGTGTGCGTGGTTGTTTCTGAGTGTTTGAGTGAAATTTCTGTGCCATTGTGTCACCTAAGTGCGAGTGAGCTCATCAAAACAATGACCAAGAGACACACAGGCGTCAAACTGTCCCATAGATAAGGCGTAGTCTGCCTGTTATTACCCACACTGTGTGTGTGTGTTTGAGGGGAAATCCCTCTCATCATGCCGTCAACTCTCATGCCACGATAATAACACTGAGCATGAATAAGCAAGCAGAAAGCAATGTTTAATAACTGACATTCTTTTTAAAATCCTTTACATTCGGCCCAAACCCAAACGTTCAGTGTTTTAACTTTTCCCTCTCCGCTGTCTTTCTCTATCTCTATCTTTTTTGCTCCCTTTCTCTCACACTGTCTATATCTTTCCGTCTGCTTCAGAAGAGCCTATAATCTTCCTCGACCATAATCTGGTTCAAATGGCACGCCCTACTTTTTTTTTTCATATCCCCTTTCCATATACTGAGGTTGTAGAGAAGTAAATTATAGCATACCCCTTCTTGCTACTCAAATAAGCTTGATTCAGTACCTAGAATCTCGATACACTTTTAAACAGTATTTAGCAATATACTTAATACATGCTTCAGCATTTTGAATGTGTCAAATACAAGGGAAAATTGAAAACACAATTGGTAGCTTTTTTTCATGGCTTTTTTTAGTCAGTCTACTAAATGTGACTGAAACGTCAGAGGAGCCCAATGGCACCAGTTGTATCATTGTAATCAGGAAGGCTTTAATGGAAGGTGGTGTAAGGGCAACTGTAAAGACAGTCCTGTATAGGAGTACATAAAAAGAGCCTGTCATGAATGCCTGCTGCGCCCTATCCTTTAATTTAGAGTCTTTCTGCAACATAATCACAGCCTGACTACTTACAGTTATTACCTGAGCTCACGAGAGGGGGAGAAAAACATGTGTGCGTGTTTGTGTGTGTGTACAATGGTGCCAGTGCTCTAGACTGACCCGAGGGCACTCATTACCCCAGCCAGGGACATTACCGTGTAGCCTCAGTGTCTCTGCCATTCCAGTGAAACTGGTTTACCTCACCATCAACAAATGGTCAGAATCAGCAGATAACTACTTTGTTCCACGTCTCCGTCTGTGTTGCTTATCTCATCATTATTTAAGGTGTTTCTTTTTGTATGTTTATATGTGTCTGTTTTATCATAAATCTTCAATTATAGGGAAATGTTTTTGTTATCTATAAGTTCTTAATTAGCTGCTTATTAGTAGTTAGCAAGGTAGTTTAGGTATTGGGTAGGATTACGGATGTAGGAGAAGGTCACGTAGAATAAGGCATTAATATGTGCTAAATAAATGGCTAATATTTTAGTAATATGCATGCAAACAATAAAGTGTAACCCCTTGTTTCTGCTAAATGATTAAATGGAAACGTTACAATGCAGCAATTAATTAAAGTACTCACATATTAATATATCTATCACAAAGACATGATCAAATTTTTATTTTAGGAATGTGACAGATGTTTTACCGCATGAAACATAGTTTGAAGAATTAGTCAAACAGCCCCTAGTTGAAATTATCCTACCATGAAGTCATAATAGTTTATGGCCTGTAGCTGTATGATTACTGTGAGTGAAAGACATGGGGGAAAAAATGCTGTTTGTTGCAGACAAAACCCGTTTTGTCAGTGTTCTCTCAGGCAGTCAGACAGGTAGACTCTGGCTTTCTGGGAAACAGGTTATTTTTTAACAGTGACAGTGACTTGCCGGACTCTGGACAACTGTCAATTCCAATCGGCAAAGCTTATTTACATTCCCAAGAGAAACCAGTTGTCCAATTAACTTTTTTCTCTATGGTAGGAGATCCAGTGTTTTTTTCGTTGTATCTGTTTATACGAGCAAAACACATAAAATGCTCTCACAAAGTGAAATCACAAATACAGCATAATCCACACCAGAGGGTACAGTGTCATATTCACCAAACTCCCTGTACAAACTAAGTGTTTACAGTGTGACCAGTGTCATGCAAATCTGTCTATTAAACAAGCAGGCAAAAAGCAATAAACAAGAGAGAGAGAAAGAAAGAAAACACATTTTTCATGGAGAAAAAAAGGAAGTTATGCAGGTTTTGGAGCACTTTCATATTTAGATGAACTAGTGCATATTGGCCAAAAGCCAGTTCTTTCTTAATTTGTAAATGCATTGTCATTTGCATTCTCATTATCCAGTGCTATTGGGGAAAAAATGAAGACTCCTCTAGACTCGGAACAAAGCCGTCATTGCTTTTTTCTCTGACAGAAGTCCTAAAGATAGAAATGGGGAAGAAGCTGATATTGCCTCAGAGTTCATGCTTGAAAGATTTATATTTATGTCTCCGGAGCACAAATGTTTTCTCTCTGTTTCTTTTTCTGTGAGTCTGCCCTAAAAAACAGACAGCAAAAAAGAGTGCCCAGCATCAATGTACATTACAACCAGATGTTCCGCCAACCAGGGAGCTGAGATCTATGACCAGACCAAGCTTGCTAAGAGAAAAAGGGGAAAAAAGAATTGAATTATATGACATTTCTTTAATAAGATTCACTGGAAGGCTTTCAAAGGCCTTCTTCACGTTGGGAAGTTCCCAAAGAGAGAGGAAATGACAGTCTTTAAAATATCAACCGACATGCTCACAGTGGTTATGACAAAGACAGAGATGCTGCTTATTTTGTGTGCGTGTGATTATACAGAGTGGCTGGACGATTGCACACAGGGCAAAATGGAGATTTGGGAACGGAGATGGCTTTAACGGCTAAAAAAGACAATACAAAAATAACTTTTAGTTCAGATCCAAAGACCCAACGGATGGTTTCCTGATTATATATTTTCTTCTCTGCCCATTTGTTTAGTTTTTGGTTTTGTAACTCGCTCCTAGGGTAATTCATTTTCTGTGAAAACTGCAAATACCATAAGACATTTGTTTTATTCATCCTAAAATCTCCTAACTAAACTGTTTTGCTTGGTTCTTGTTCAACGTCCAGTTTTTCTCTTCATTGTGAACGTACTGAAAAGACTTTGATGCCAACTACTGACAGGAGAACTGTGTGTGTGATGGAGTAATTATTTGTACGGCTATGATTGAAAAAGTCCTGCTAGAAATTTTGACATGATGCTTGTTTGCAAGTTCTGTAATATCTTTATTTTTCACTCACACTAATGATTTTGTCCTATTCTTTCAACCATTGAAATTAGACATCGTCCCATATTTAGACTCACTCACACACATGGGTTTGGTTGCAGACAGTATTTTTTCAGAGATAAACGCATGGCACTGGACAAACTGATATCTATACATACTTGTCTGGGTTTTATTTTTCTTGGGTTTAACACACTTATGATTAAAGGGTCTGCGGTACATGTCATCTATTAGTCCTTGTTATCCAAAGACAGTGAAAAGGAAAGACAAAAGAGAGGCAATGTTCATTTGCTTATCACTGCATATTTCTCAACGAACATGATGAAGAACATCAGTTACTGTGGAGCAAAATGTGATTGAATAAAGATGTATCCGCAAACTATGAGATTATATAAACATGTAACATGTAATGTTTACATTCTAGACCTTCTTTTAAAAACCTAAAATCTCTCTTTTCCATCAGCATCTGTTCTACCTCCTCATTCAGTCTCTAGTTACGTGAAAAACTAACAAAGGACATTAGAAGAGTTATAATATACCTTAAAAGTTTCAACTTTACTTCATTTGGGTAATTTTTGCATTGTACACCCCAATTTCATTAAATGAAAAAGAGCAGCACAAGCATTCTACTAAATATCTTTTTATATATACCATTTTGGAACAACATGAGGTTGAGTCAAACTGTATTTGTAAACTATAAACTGCTTATATTCTTTAAATATATATCTCTGCAATATATTTTAAATCTCTAATTTGTCATCCACTCTGATCTGCCCATCTTTTCTACCTCCTCACACAATCTCTGGTCCAATCCTAGATGAAAAAAAAATGGAATGAAAGAGAAAAACACAATTAGATTATAGAGAGGAAAAAGCGAGGGATGGATATTTTCTCAGGAGGGGGACAATAGGCGCTCTCCTCCGTTCGTTTCTCCCCCTCTTTCATCCTCAGAGGTCCACAAGGGAGGCGATTGTTAGGACACAATGTGAAACGAGAAAACTTTTGAGAAGACACATCGCATTTAATTAACTAGTGGTAATGATCTCATTACTCTCTCTGAGTCCAAGGCACACACAAATGTACACACACAGTAGAGAGGTGAGACAGAGGTCAGTGGAGCAGAACTGGCCCTCGATGCTATTGAGAGAATGAGTGGTCAGCCTTCTCTCTTCTTCCTGCTTTCTGCATATGATGTTCAGGTTTAAACTGCGGATTTTCATCCATTTGCTTTTACTCAAAAACCCTTATCCCTGTCTAAGGGGTCTTCATAATATTTTCTTTAGCAGATAAATAGGCCTAATAGAGAAGAGAATGTCATGAATTCCTGTGAAGCCAAAGGCCCAATTCATGTTCCCGCTTTTTCCTTTCTAGAGATGAGAGTTAATCTTTTGATATCGCTGAACAAACATTCTTTCCTCTATTTTCCAAAGCTCGCCTTGTCTGAGACTGTTTTTGTTTGGTCTGTCGTTCGCTGAATGGCCTGTTTTGCAGAAAACTATATAGAGAAGGATGTTGCAGTTTAAACACAAGGAAACTTTCAAATGTTTCAGATGCGCCTATATTTAGATGGATCTTTTGATGGGTTGAGTGAATACTGTAGATTACTGATGAAGGACAGGCTGGCTAATGAACATTGATCAGTTTCAGATATCACCAAATTTTTATTCTTACTTAAATGATAACAGTCTGCTAAATGTAGGGCATGTGTTTGAAATTTGGGTTTAGATAAACTTCATTATGACAGTCTATATGATTTATACAATATATTGCAAGTCTTCATAAGTCGTACAGTGACTTAGTGTGCTGAAATATCATTTGTTATTGACTGAAAATCATGCCTTCCAAGATGCTATCTGGTCAGTGAGTTGAACTTGAGAAACCATTTTTTTCTCACCACAGGTTTTGGGGCAGTACCTTTGCAAGAGGTACATCTTTGTACATTGTTTTACATATCTAAACAGTGCAAACTGGTGCCTCAAAAATAAATACTGATCTCTAAAATGCACGTATTAGTACCTGAGTAGTATACATTAGTAAATTTTGAAAGGGTTTTGCACCACAGTGAAAGATTTTGTACCCTATTTTCTGAGAGTATGAGTATGAGTATGTTAATTTAATGACACTGAAAAAAAAATACTGAGATGGAAAAGTGACAGTGTTCAGCTCAATAAGAGAGAAAAGGGTGAATGCAGGACTGGTGCAGGAAGCATGGACACAGGAGGGTAAGAGAGGGGTGGAGAGGGGATTTTTGGCTTGGAAGAGTTTCTTATCTCCAGACAGGAAGGGCCAGAGTGATAATGAGCTCAAGGGACGATGTAAACTATCAAACACACTACGACCTGTGTGTATGTATGTATATGTTTGTTCTGGGTGGAGCACTTGACAAATAATCTGATTTATCAGACAGAGCACGGGTCACTCTGGACATCCTGTGAAACTCCCCTCACTTTAAATACAGTATGTGTAACTTCAAATTTGTGTTAACCCAATATTACCACCATGACAAACATTTTTGATATATGAAATTAGGTAGGCCTACTTCCTGAAAATTGGGTCCTAAAAATGACTCCTGTAAACATCTAATTCTCAAATATAACACGTGTGGATTTAAAATTTAGGGGTAATGTAAGGGTCATATTTTGGTTTTGGGAGTTCCCAACAACAAGTCGACATGCATGCAAGGTCAAAATACACTGTCATTGCCTGACGATGAATAAATATGCATTTATTTTTTACCTTACTTCAACGAAACACTCAAAAATTAATATGCTAATGTTTCATGTTCATGAAACAACTTGGGATTCATTTTAAAAACGAGTCAACTCTTTTGAGAGAAAACTTTGCTATATGTTTTTATTCACTTTGAGCTGTGTTACACTGCATGAAAGGTAATTTTTCAAAACCATAACAGGGGCACTTTAAAACATGGCTGAACCCCTACAACATATGTCTCTGATCTAATAATTTCAGTTTATAGGCAGAGGTTAATGAGACCTGTTACCTGAAGGTTTTGATACCGAAGGGTGTAGTTTTCATACATATCTGCTCTTTAATAAACACAAACACTCTCCTAATATAAAGCCACAGGACCTTGCTAATTAATTCAGCATGCTGAAGTACCAGATGAGTCCATTTAAAGTAGGATTATGTTAAACGCAGTTTCTTCAACAACCAATGCAGGATCCAATATGCTACCAAGAACTACATCAGATCAATGTTCAATCAATGCATTTCAGTTAAAAGCATATTTACAGCTTTTTGAACATATGTCAGTCTTCGTTTTGGTGATGTGGCATACAAATGCACCTGTGTATGTGTGGCTGGTGCTGCTGGTCTCGTTTGTGCTTCTAGAGGACTTCTTGTTAGATCAGTTTGAGGTTTACTCAAAGGTCTCCTCCGCATCCCGAGGGGTAATTCCCTGCAGCCAATGTAAACACTGCGTAAATAATGGGCTCTCCCTCACAATCACACACTCCGCCCAGGACTTAAAACTACAAAGTGTGTTTGGCGCTTACAGTAAACTCCAAACTGCTTTCTGAAAACACAAGAGGTTAGCTCAAATAAGTCCATGAGGACTTACAAAGGTAAATATTTGTGTAGTGTCAGGCTTACTTGAATTAATGCTGGACATGAGTGATAAAACATTTGTCACTAATAAATTATAATACTAATTAAAATATAACAATTTTTTTATGTTGAATATTTAGCTCCACAAATGCTGTTCAGGTTGTGAGCATCCTAGTGCATGTCAGTGAGTCACAATTCCTCGTGCTGTGGTCATGCAGCCACAGTTCAGCCTTCGCACGGCACAGGACTGGGAGAAAGAGAGATTACAGTGGCACAAACATTGTAATTAAACAGCTGTTCTTCCTCGAGCAGGTGTGTGATTATGTGAGCCTGTCGTCTTTGAGAACTGTCCTTTCTGAGAACTTTCCAGGTGCATGTTAACATTCTTTCTGTGGTATTTACAAACTTTGGAAAACATTCACATGGGAGAGAAAACACACTACCAGTCTCACTGCAGCCCAAGAAGCCAGAGAGGTTATTTGTATTATCATTCAATGGGCGAATGATACGAGAAATGCTGCGGGATGATTTCATCATACTTGTACGTTATATTTACCTAGCTCTGTACTGATCCCGTATCATGTATTGTCATTTTACAACTTGGTATGAAAGCCATAAAAATCTAACTTCAAAAAAATCATTTGAACTCACTTTCAAAAATGGATCCGAAATAGTACAGTTTGAAATGTTACAGTTATTGGCATCTGAAGGTTTTCGTCCCTCTACGCTGCTTTGTAGTTTCCTGTCATGACAAAGCTTATATATATATATATATATATATATACTTTATATAGAAGATTCTTTGATTAATATAAAGTTCAAAACAACTAATATTTTTACAATACTGTAATTTATGATCCATTTTAATGTCTACATGTATATGAGTACATATAATTGTTATATATAACAGTTAAATGTATGTGTTTATATTTTATACTAATATAATTATAAAAAATATAACATGTAATAATAAAATGCTGTGTTTTGTCGAACAGGCTTATGAAATATATTAGTAAGTAGATATGATTAAATTTGATTTTTTATTTGTTTATTTTTAAAAATCACACACACACACACACACACATATTAGTGCAGTCAAATAATGAACGATCATAATTAATAGTTCTTACATACATAAAAAATGTTGTTTGTAATAATATGTGTGTGTTCTGTGTATATTTGTTATATCATTATACACACATACAGTGTAAAATATTTACGTTTATATTTAGCGTTTATATTCATATAATTTACATTATAAAAAAATATTTTTTATATATTCAGAAAGATTCTGAAATATATAAATGCATGCTTGTATATTTATATATGCATAATAAATATACACAATACATATGCATATTATTGAAAAAAACTTTTATTAGGTATGGGATAGTCATGAACACTTACACGTGTATGCATATCAGCATTTTATTTTAGATCAGCAAGTCTTGTTTACTTTTGGCAAACCGTGCAGAAGACCTGGGTTGTTAAACTGGCTCCATGAGGTCTCGCTTTAATTTAGGTTTAAATCCAAAACACCAAATGCATCTCATATTATTAGATTTGGTTGAGCTCCTCTCTCAGGAACAACTGTAAATGTGTAAGTTCAGGTGCCGGGCAGGAGAACACAGAAAAAGGCAATAACTCCTGTTTTGCGCCAGACATACATCAGCAGTAAATGTACAGTAAAAGAGAACCAAAAGAAAATAGCACAAATATGGTTCCTTCTCTATAAAATGCTCCTACTGTGTGGTCCGTCTGCTTCTTAAACGCTTGCGGTCACTGTTAAGAAAGTTCTTTCTTCATTTCACCTCATCAGTGGCTGCTCCATCAACCTTCACTGCTGAACGTTGACTACCAGTGAGCGTCTAACAGTCTCAGCGTATAGCTTGTTAAAGTTTGGTTTCTCTGAGGGGTGCTGCAAAGCGTTGGTTGAAAAGAGAGCTCATATCATCTGTCACTCAATATAAATGATGCCAGCTCCCCGCTGCTGAGTTCCTTGGTTTGTGTAATTGGGTAGCAAGTGTAAACCACTTACCATACTTCAGTAATAAGGCATGATAATGAGGCATGTGAGGACACAATCCGTCAAAGTGTGATTTGGTTGGAATGATAGAACAAGGTGCTAAGTGAAATTTTGCTTATGGCTTTAAACTGCTATTATCGAATCAATATTATGGCTCTCTATCAATTCATTTCACGTCCACACCAAACTCATCCGACCGGGTATTTATGGACTTTGCTCTGCGTGCAACATGAAAGGCAAGCAAGCGGCGAAGGGACACAGGGAAACAATAAAACTGTAAAGAAGAATAGACCGGAAAAGGATTAATTTTTTACGAGTGTCCTCCCTTTTCTGCAACATGATAGTATAATAAGCTGGGTCCTGTGAGCCTGTCAAACATACACAACATAAGCTGTTTGATATCTGTTGTATTAATGACATCTGTCCTCAAAAAACAGTTTGGTTAAATTAAGAGTTACTAATAAAACCGTTTGTTCTTAATAGAAGTTAGCTAATCCATGGATCTGTGTTTTCTGGCTCTTTGTGATTTTTTTTTTTGTACAATAGAGAGAGAAAGAGAGAGTTTGAAATATATATATTTATATTAAAAATATATTTTTGTAGCTCCGCCCCCACACATACGACCTCACTCACCTATGGTTTACACGGGACGCGTGCAGTGCGACAAATTACTATAGTCTTTATAATAAGTGATGCTGTCTACACCGGATGTGAGTGGCGTGACAAATCTCCACCAGATAGCTGCTGACACTAATTTCAAATGAGTTTCAACGGTTACCTTATTGCATCCAGCATGGGCAGACTTGTCGTGGGGCGGCGCTCTGCTCTGCTGTTCACTGAACACTCTCCTCCACATCATTAGTGGGCACGCCCCTTACTGCTGATTGGCTACACATTTGTTTGGGTACTCTGCCCAACTGTGTTTCCCAACGGAATATTTGAATAAATATTTATCTTTATTATAACTTTCTATCTTTAGTAAATGTTTTAAGTCTGTCCATGTATACAGTATAATTAATCATTATTATTTTTAAAAAAAAGTGCTTTTTTTAAAAATAATAAACACATTAGATGTTTACAACATTTTAAATACATGATTTTAAAGACAGCATACAATAAAACATGTATGTGCATGCACAGTAACACAAGCCTGTCTAATGTTCAGCAGACATTTGTAACGTACCTTTAAATCACCCCAACAAAGCCGCACAGGTCAAAAATGTAGGAAAAATGAAACCTCTTCAAAAGCCCTTGTGCAGCAGTCTTTAAACTTTGTGTGTGTGTGTATGTGTGTGTGTGGTAGGGAGAAGGTGAAGTTATAAGTTTAACAGCAATAGTTGCTCGAAGAGAACTCGTAAACATGTCACTAGGACCTTGACCTTGCAGTAAACAGCTCCACTCCCCATGGTACCTTTCTTTCAGTCCTTCCTTTTTCTTCCTATCTCACTTCCTCTGCTTTTGTGGACTTCCCTCACCCTACTTGAACCTCCGGCCCAAATTTGTCATCAGTATTTAAATGCTACATCATTGTATTGTAAGCACATTTCATCTTTGATTTAGAATGTTAAATGAATGACATTGTCTTGTTGTATCGTTGTGTGTCTGTCTAAGCAACGGCATTTAGTTCAATTACTCATTCTCTCTCAGGGCGTCTGCTCTGCTCATCTTAAACCCGACTCTGCTTTCAAACAATCCCTGTCATTTAACATTAGCCAGAGAACTGCCATAAAACATCTCAAAAGAATAATTACCAAGCATTTAACCGTTGTGTTTTGGACCGAAGCAGAGCGACTGTCATAATTCACTTCCCTCTCAGCAGATGATGCTCCACACGTGGTGGCGATGATGTCGTTCTCCAAAGTAAACAAACAGATAAATTCATTTTGTCAGCCAGATTTATGAGAAGATGAGATTTAGTGCTTCGTGATGCTTCTACTATGCATTATTTTAGAAGTAGTTTCTAGAAGTAGTTTAGTAGTAAGTCTAGAATATTAGTAGCACACATTAATGCCATGACCTCAATCTACATCCTAATCCTGCCCAATACCTAAACATAACAACCTTACTAACTATTAATAAGAAGCAAATAAGGGAATTTATTGATGGAAAAGTCATAGTTAATATTGAATAAGTGTTCCCTATTATAAAGTGTTACTATATATGACTCTATATATACAGCATGACCCGCCTGTCACCGTTAGCTCTTTAGGTAGATTATCAATGGAGACAATAGTGTAACAGAAATGACATTTTATTTTTATTTTTTTCCAAAAACTCCACTTGCTAGCATAAATGTTAAGAAAACATGACACTGATAAAAACATGATTAAAAGAGCTTTATAACCCAATGTGAGATCAGTAATAAATTCTGTTTTCCTTTTGATATTGTAGTAACAGGGTTGTCAAATAAGGTTTTAGATTCAAATATGTTCTTAGAGGCAGTGCTTTAGATCTTGTCCGTGAGTGAAAGTCATTTACTGTATCTTTTCCTGTAACTTACACAATTGTTGAGAGATAATTCCACCATTTTAATGGCAAAATATGGTTTGGTAACAGAGTTGACGCAATATTTGGGAATACACAGTTTTCTAAGGAAAAAAGTAATTTAATTTTGTAGAATTACTTAAGCAGCTATTTAGGGCGTACTATAAAATATTTTGATTGCACATTGATACATGATGGAAAAAATACACAGACTAAAGCGGACAAGAAGAAATCTGGATTTTTTGCTATTTTAAGACACTTTTTTAAACTATTTTAATTAAAAAAAATAAATTAATTAAGTAAAATATATATACACACACACACACAATATTTCAGCTTTCTATAATAAAAATTAAAAAAATAAAAATTTAAAATAGAAAAAAAAACAAAACTTTTTCTGTCTATCTATGAAGCCTGACTACTCAAACACTCAAAAGAGCGGTATGTTTTTTTTTCTTCTTTGATGACTAGGAAGTTAAAAAGAACTGCATTTATTTAAAATATACAAATCTTTTATAACATTTTAAATCTTTTAATGCCACTTTTGATCATTTTAATGCATCCTTGCCAAATAAAAGTTTTCTTTCTTTTTTTCTCAGATACACCAGTCATGTTGACCACAAATGTTTGAATGGTCATATTTATTATATTTTTAATGTTAGGTTTCAGTGTACTGTTTGAAGCTGAATTTTCAGTCTGACCGCTCAAACACCTGGCGAAGGTGTTACGCTATCAATTTATTTTCAAAGCAGAGCTGAACACAATGATGAAAACGTAAGTCCTTCTCAAAAGACATAATACTTTAGCAAACATGTCTCTCAGAAGTGGAGCTGTTGCCAGCAGACTTATTGTCATATAGGCTCTGTAACCACACCCTTTAAATAATTGCTCAGGAGGTGTGGTTACAGGTGTGGCCCGTGGCATTCTTCACTTATCACCAGCCTGACTAAGAGATAATTGCCTTTACAACCTGTAATATACAGTTCTGGCAGAGTGCTTCGATAACACGCACATGAAAGGTCACATCCACGGGAACATAGGCTTTCATCTTGATCAAAAAGAGCTGGCACAGAATAAAATGCAGATACATACTCAGCTGCTGATTGAAGCCCTTTTTAGTTAAACCATTACATCTTACACTATATATACACTACAATTCAAACTTTTTATGGTTGGTAAGACATCTCTTAAACTCACCAAGGCAACATTTATTCAATTGTGTGCATTATTATTACATCTGTTTTCTAATCTAATATATTTTAATATGTAATTTAGGTCATATTTTATTTTAAGGTCCAATTCTTGCTATTAACAAACCATTAATTATGACTTTTGCCTCAATAAACCGCTAATTTGCTGCTTATTAGTAGGTTGGTAAGTTTATACTGGTTATATGGTTATGCTGGAATATGGTTATGCTGGATATGTGCTTTATACGCACATATTAATAATAGGCATGCTAATAAGCAACTGTGAGTTTTAGTCTTTATACTACACTGTAAAAAAAATCTGTAAAATTTACGGTAAAAACTGGCAGACGTGGTTGCTGGAATTCGACCATAAATATGTATGTTAACAACATTTTAGGTTTTACGGTTTTGAGTTAAATTTACAGTTAAAAACCGTAATTTCATTAACTGGCATACTGTAATGTCAAAATACCAACCTATTAACGTACTGAAATCTGTTTGTATCTTTGAAATACATTGATAACCTCCAAAAGTAGGTGCTGAAGAGAAAGTCACATCCAAAGCCCATCACAAGCAGCTTTTAAATATGAACATATATAGAACATATTTAACAGGTTTTTACTGTTAAATTCACAGTATTTTTTTTTTTCAATTTATTCCTGTGATGGCAAAACTGATTTTCAGCAGCCTTTACTTTATAATTTTTGTTACATAATTACATTTTCTGATATGGTTTTCAAAAAACACGTCTTATAAATAATCAGTGTTTAAAACTGTTGTGCTGCTTAAAGGGACAGTTCATCTAAAGCTGAACATTTGTCATAATTTACTCACCCTCATGTTACTAACACACAAATTAATGTTTTTATTAATGTTGGTAACCAAACTACCTCTGGCAGCTATTGCTATTTTTCCCCTGCACTATAAAAATCTATGTTTTGAACAATAAATAATTACAGAATTTTCCTTTTAGAGTGAACTCTCACTTTAAAAAAAATTGTGGGATGTGATGATTTTTACAGGATTCTTTAATTAACATGAAGGTTTAAAAGACAAAAATTGGACTAAAAATGTTTTGCGTAAATTACTTTGCTTTCTTGTTTGATGGCACTAATAAAGCCTTGCTGTAATGGACAATAATACAAAAAAATGCGTTAATAGTTAACAAGCCTATAGTCAACAGGCTTAGTAAATGTTCATGTTATTAACCTCTTGAAAAAAATTTATTGTAAGGCCAAAAGGAAGCGCTGGGGTGCATCAATGTCGGCGCTTTTCAGTGGCAGCGTAGCAAAGACAGAAGACCGAGAGACACAGACTGCTCTTCTTTCAGTGCTGTAATCCAGGGCTCTGCACTCACAATACGCACACATTATATCTCTGCAGGAGGCCTCGGGCTACGGCTGCCAAATCAGGGTGTGTGTCACAGTTTAAAAAGAAGAGAAGAAAAAAAAAGATAAGAGGCTTTTCGGGCCAGGAGCCAATTCTGTCTGTGGAATCCATTATTAGTCTCGAGCATGCACGCAACCTTAGATTTCTTTATGAATTCTTTCTTCTGTTCTCACCTTTGTTTTGATGATTTTCCTTCCTCTCACCCACCAAACTGGAACAAGATGTTAATTTGTGCGATCTCATATGTGACCCTGGACCACAAAACCAGTCTTAAGTCGCTGGGGTATATTTGTAGCAATAGCCAAAAATACATTGTATGGGTCAAAATTTATTTGTTATTTTTTGCCAAAAATCCTTAGGATAGTAAGTAAAGATCATGTTCCATGAAGGTATTTAGTCAATTTCTTAAAATATATTAAAACTTAATTTTTGATTAGTAATATGCATTGATAAGATCTTTATTTGGACAACTTTAAAGGTGATTTTCTCAGCATTTAGATTTTTCTGTACCCTCAGGTTTCAGATTTTCATCTAGTTGTATCTCGGTCAAATATTGCCCTATCCATCCAAATCATGCATCAATGGGAAGCTTAATTACTTTCAGATCATGTATAAATCTTAATTTCAGAAAATTAACACTTACGACTGGTTTTGTTGTCCAGGGTCACATATAGGGATTTCTGAAGCTTTTTCAAATTAAACACAATAAGGATGAATACACTGACAACCAGCAACAAATCCATTCCCATCTGCTCCTGCTTCCACAATCTCTCTAACATCACCACGCACTCGACCTCCTTAAGCTTGACAGAAATAAACCTGGGTCCATTAGTTCAGAGACACCGAGTGGGGTCAGTGCCATCTCTGAAAGGCCCTTTTTTTAAAGAAAAAGTAGAGGGATCATCGGAAAAGAAGACTGGCAGATGGACAAACTGATAGATAGACAAGACAGATAAACATTTGCACTATTATTTTTTAGACGTAAACCTAATCTTGACATTTGTGTAAATATTTAGAGGTATATGAGGACATTGTTCCGGTTTGTGAACTTCAAAGCATGTCTCTCGGCTCCTTCAGTTGTTCAAATATTTAGGTTCTGTGTCCAGTACATGACTGTCACTTGATTTCCATGACAACGGCTTCCTTCCAAATTCTGTTTGCATAAATAAGCAATGCTGCATGACACGTTGTGTTTGTTTGTTGGGAGTGGCCTGGTTTATTTCATTGGTAGAACTAATAAATAATCAAGCTAGGAAAGGAGAAAACGTCCAGCTTGATTTTTTTGATTAAGTATAAATATGTGAGAAACGATTTGAGGGTTATGACAATCCAGAACAAATCCAAAGACAAGGAAAATGCATGCGTATGACGGATGTACTTGATGCAATCAAACAAGCTGTTAACTTGATTGGCTAATGGCACACAGTAACTATCAGATTGTTTCTAACAATGGTTCGAGGCCACTAAATGATTTACATTTTAAAAATCGAATATCGTCGATGTAAAGGAACTATGTCCAGAGGCTAAATGCGGAGGGGGTCTCAATAAAGCTGCACTGCTGAATAGGAAGAAAGCAATGGCAGTTTGAAGTCAATTCAAAACAAATTAAGCTTGTAAATGAGGCTCAGCCGGTGCCCTTGTTAAATTTGCATGTCAATACAAACGGCCAGACTGACTACAGCCACGACAATGAGTGATGCAAACACGCCTCATGCTGCTTTTATGTTGCTGCTGCTTTTTTTTTTCGACAAACTGAGTTACAGCATCTCATTCAAAACAACCTGTATCCACAGATTCTTCATTTAATAAAATGTCAATACAGCCAGATTACTGCAATCACTAAATAAAAAAACTAGTAACATTTAAGTAAATTATTTGGAGACACATTTAAGCAAAGCACATTTCATCTCCGAAGCAGGGAATTGGCCGGAGCGAAGCTGAGAACACAACGAGATCATTAGCCTGTCCAAACTCTCAGGCTTTTGTTATCATTAACCGAGCGCTAATAGTCCAGGGGGAGGCTAAGCTCACTAATGCCAGGTAATGGCGTCTTCCTGGGGTCCTGATATACAGCAAGGTCAGCTAAGACACATTGGAGAGAGAACAGACGTGAGAGGAAGCTGCAGACAGGACAATAAGCTAGTACTGGAAACACTTCAATTAACTAAGGGCAATGTATTATTTGATCAAGTCTTTGTTATTTTTGAAGGAATGGGTTTTCAATCTGTTGTTTAAACTTGTTAGTACTGGATATAGCTTTCTTAATACCGCTTTGAATCTACGTTTTGTATAAACACACTACCAACAAACTTGATTTTATATTTTTTGAAACAATGTAAATCTAGATCTTCAAAATCAAGGAAATATATACTGTATTAAACTCGAGTTGTGGAATTCAGCAAATAAATGTTCAACTCACATATTCATAACTGTTCATATTCTGTGACAACAATTTTGTTTTCTTATAACTAAGTTGACTTTTCAAAGCCAATATTGCAATGCCTTTTGAACTTAAATATTTCCAGGTGTCGTTTACCTCTTTAACTATGCCACTAATCTTTTACAACCAGAAAGTGTCACAATTTCTGTCTTCATTTTGAAACATTATTTCTGTTGCTGTACATTTAACTTGCTTCAAAACAGTGCTTGTTACTTTCGAATACAGTTTATATGTTGCTGTCTAATGTTTTTGTACAATAACTGTGTAAAGTGTAAATACTCTCCGTGGGCACTATATAATAAACCTACAGCACTTTTTTGCCTTTGACAAAAAATTAAGAACTTTTGACCTCTATGCTGTTTTCTTGTGGTCATTTTGACTTAGATAAGTTTTAATTTTCCAAAAATGCATTGTATAACAACGTCCCCCCCAAAAAGTAAAATTTTGAATATAATTTTTAATAATCGCAGGCCGTGTTGATGTAAGCTTACGTATGTCGGATTTTAATAAACATCAGCAAAATTATTATTGGCGAATAAAGCATTTTTACTAAAAACCGAAGTGCAGAAGCTCATATAGATGAGTTGGTTTTAAAAATGATACGAAACCTGAGCTAACTGAAAGAAAGTAAGTTAACAAAGAGACTGAATCCAAGAATCCAAGGAGAGTAACAAGCATTTTCAGCACGATCCATCTTATAAGGAGTCTGAGTAAGATGTCATATGGAGCCTGTGCTGTACACTTCCACTGCGATGAACGATATCACACAGGAATGTTAGCAACTGCTGCTGGTCTTAAAGACACTTTAGTGTGTAAAGCTGCAAGCATATTTTCAAAGTAGGTCAAAAAAGTTTCACAGTTCTCAAATCTGCCTGTGATTTGTGGATTGTAAAGTCAAGCCAGAGTGCATACAAGGGAATTACTGTGTTCAGGCGAAGGACTCTGAACTCACAGCTTACCGACATTCCCTCACTTACTAAATAAATACTCGCTCTACCTCCAGTATTAATCCCAGGAGAGCAGCCGAGAGAGCCAGAGAGATGTAATGTGTCCCTTTTGGAGGGGTTTCAGAGATGACGCAGTCAGATGAAGGGCACTACTTTAGAACAAGGCCCCTGTGTCAGTATGCCGGCTACTGACTGACCTTCCTCACACACACACACACACACACACAAAAAACACAATTACACAAATGTGTTTGATTCATGAAATCAAAAGCAGAGGCATGTGATTTGTTAGAGTCAAGATTGGTTCCTTTATTCATACAATTTGACTACAACAAATCTTATTTGTACCCTGGTGTCAGTGTAAAATTCTTCAAAAAAGCTGCTTCGAATGCAACTTTCCAACCATCCCACAGTCATCTAGTCCGTTTTAAACAAATGTGCAAAATAAGACGGTCTTTATGAATCCTTCAGTCTTCAGTGTCGTTCCAGGATCCACAGGACGCGGCTCGGTGGGGGAAGGGGCGGGGTTTGCAGTCCATAGCTCCGCCCCTTTCATATTCACCACAGCCCCACAGTGACCGGCCATTCTAATTCAAGTAAAGTGCTCTTTTGAGAAAACACAAAGATTTGCGTCCTTGAAATTTCTTCGCTCTCCATGGAGACAATAAAATAACACGCCGAGCAGGACGCTAATAAAATTATGACAGCAAACTACACAGTTACCCTTTTGTGCCCTAACAAGGAAGCTCCGAGTAGTCATACGAACTCCAGCTTGCCATGTCCCGTGTACATCCCCCAGTGCACAAGAGAGAGGAGACGTTCGCCCCCGCTTCCTCCTCCCGTGCACAACTCCGTCTGCCGCAGCTTATCGCAGCCCAGACAGCAGTTCTCATGTCCCGTTACCGGCACCATGCACTCCAAGTCCAACTTAGCCACGTGGCCTTTCTTGGCGTGGTGGTGTCCATGAAAACTGTAATGCAGGCGAGACAGCATCTGCTGGCGCTGGGCCTGGAGACGCTTGTTTTCGCTACGAAGCATTCGCAAGGCCAGCATTATCAGCAGAACTAGGATAAGCCCACCAGCGATGGGAACCGCTATCACTGCCGCCCGAAACCACACCTCTTTAGCGGATGCTAACTCTTGCACCCTTGTGATCAGGTTCTGATTGGAGCTGTAGTATCGGTCTAGATAGAGAAAGAGAGCATGGTGAGAACAAAGTGAGATTTGGAGCTTAGGCAATGAAGAAGCAGCATGAGGTTTAACGCTAAAGTGTTACGTTTATACTCGTTCCACTCTTTTTAATATCTCAGCACACCTTTTTCATTAAACAGGATTATATTTATGTGCTTTGAGCTGTCTGTCAAGGGACGCTGTGAGAAGCACATTCCAGCACAGTGGGAACGTTTCATGATCCACGTGCAATAAAAAGTATGTGATCTGAATCCAAGTGCTAAAAGGTAAACTGCCAGTTGCCCGCTGCACTGGAAACCATTAAATATGAGCCTGCAGTTTGGAGCCGTGAGAACTGTAAAAGTCAGCCTGCACGTGTATTTCTGATACTAAAGTATGTGTCACAAGTCCATGTTTGCACAGGATTGACGTCAGACATCAGTAAAGATAGTAACCTACTTCGATTAGATAAAAACAAATCTAGGCATAAAGGAAACCTATTCAATGCCAGAGCAGGAACATAAAGGTTAACAGGACAGTTTACCCAAAAATGACAGTTTTATACTAATTTATACACCTTCATGACATTCTTAAGTCTTCTGTGGAACAAGAACAATATTTTCTGAAGAACTGCTAATGAAAAGACTTCACTTACTTTTATTTTATGGACCAAAAAAAAAATATATATATATATTTTTTAAAATATTTGTTTATGTTCCACAGAAGAAAGTCAGTCAGACAGATTGAAAAGACAAGTAAAATGTTTTCATTTTTGGGTGATCTGTATCTTTCAAATGGAAAACAAAGAGCTAACGTACAATACAGCAGTATTACAGCAGTCACACACTAGTCAGATTTGTGTATCTTACCTGTCGAGTCACCTCGAGGGTGCGTGAGGTCATGTAAACCTCTGTAGTTACACATATCATCATGGCAACACTCTACAGGAGAGGAGCTTCCGCTGGAAACGTCCACGTTTTTGCTGGAGCACACGTCTGCTGAGTTTAATAGCGAATCTACACAGCCGTGTGTTAGAGGTGAGTTTGTGTTTAGTGGGTCCAGGACCTTGGTGAAGCAAGCGTTGAGCTCAGATTTACACATGTATCCAGTGGCAACGCAGTGCGGTGCGTCACAGTAGCACCGGATCTCTCCTGCAAAACAGAAAAGCCAGAAAAGATATGTAATAACTGATATCATTAATGCACCATTTTGGATACATTAAATCATAAAACAACTGTCCTGATGTACTTCCAGGAAACTGAACTTTCCAAGGATTCTTGACACTAATTGTGGATACATTTTAAACCAGCACCAACAACTGCAGCTGAATATTTGCCCAGTGTTGCGTGGGAACGCTGAAATTCACATCACATCCATTTCAACAGCAATTGCAGCAAAAGAGTTTTATTACTAAGATTTCAAGTACTTCGACTGGTTAATTTGTTTATTACCAAGATAGCATTCTTCACTTTACCAAAGAGGATGTGTAGGGAAGCAACTAAGACTATACTACTTGCATGTTGTGCTAGAGAAAAGCAAAAAGAGACAGGACTAACCCAGTGTCAGAGCACTAGTATGTGGCTGTTCAACGCCGTAACTGTGTCATGGCTTTTCATGCGAGGATCCTTTTAGTCTGTCTTATAAAACAGGAACCGTGTAGCTTATAATTAGTGGTTTGTTTGCCAAAGTCAATTTCTTTCGACCCAAATGGAAACTTGTAAAGGGGGGGTGAGAGCAGGACTCCTTTTTCAGTTAGCACGCAAACTCACTTGTGGTCAAACCTGGCATTAAGTCGGAGGGTAACTTTTAAAGGGACAGTTCCCCCTAAAATGAAAAAAATTACTCGCACTCGTGTTATCTGTAGAACACAAAATGGGACGCTGAGGACCGACAGCGACAGTTCGTTTCATCGCAACTTAATACAAGGTGACTTAAACTGAATCTAATTTCGTACACCAAAGAAGAGTCGTATAGATTAATAACGCGAAAGACGACACGAATATATTAAGGTTAAACTGTAGGTAAGTCGGTTCATCATTATGACCTACCGCCAGACTACCAATGCGCGTGCACGTGAAACGGAGCACTAAACACACACCACGACACGAACACAAATAAACACGGCCTTTGTGTCGTTGTAAGCTGCTTGTGTACACTGTCTAAAGCTGGGGTTACATGTCATCTCATTAGTGTAAGAAATCACTTGAGTTCTTCTTATCAGTGAGGCTAAATGGGTTTATTATTTATTTAATCTCTGATTGTGGCGCTAAGCCTGTTTAATAATGCACAGAAACGAAGCACATCACTGTTTTTGGCGAGTGTGGCAAATCAAAGTTTAACCAAATGCCCAGAAATTCATATAACTTGTTAGTTTTGTTTTGGAGAATAATAGCTGGTTTATAAAGCAATTACTAAACTATTTTTTGAACGTGTTAGCGGGTCAACCAACACATTTTAAACTGGAACATGCTTTAGATATAATATTTGAGTACTAGTTTTTTTCTCTATTTAAACTATTCATAAAACGCTAGATTTTAAAAACTGAGATTGCAACGTTGCAATAGTGAAATTAAAGTTTTATAATGAATTGTTTACATATTGTTGAAGCATTAATTAAAATTGTAACCACGCATTGAGACGTAACATATGTTTACTTTTTCAGCAACATTGTCTATAATTTAGTTAACACATGTATATATAAAGACTAGATTTTAAAAACGACCACCTAATCTGAGCCTTACCTTTCGTGAGAAGAACAGCCATCGCACAGAGTTCCAGCTGAAACCAGAGAGAAACAAGGCTGGACTGGCGATCCATTTACAACTGCTTTTCCTTGTCTTGATACCCCGTGGCAAGACCCTCCGAATGGTTTGAGGACTCGTTACATATGTCCTACATTGATTACTGCATTCCCAGGGATCCGTGAACAGCGCTGTATCCAAAAACACACGGGAACAGAAAGGCTGTGTCTTGTTCCATCAGAGACCGATGCCGAACTGTGAGATCCGAAGATCCTTGCGCGTAACCAAACCAATCCGTCGTACGTGAGAAACACGAATATATACACACACACACACACAAATTCGTGAAATAATACAAAGAAAAAATCCGAAAGAAATGAGATATGGTCAACTGTTCTCAGTCGCGGAGCAGCGGCTCACTGGCCGGGGAACTTTCACTGGATCACTTTTGGGAGCAGTGTAGCCACGCCCACGCGAACGTTCATTGGTCTGCTTTGTTGGTTCATTTGCATACACCGTCCTATTTGGCATTGGTATTGGTTCACACAGCGGTCACACAATTTGTCTTTCCGCCTACAGATGCTGAGCCAGAATCGCATGATGAGGCAGGTAGCAAGAAAAAATTATAATAATAGCATAATAGTTATTAAATGGGAGCTGGTGTGGCTGATTACAAAACAGAAACCTAATATATTGTATCTGCGCGATTTAAGGACCCTTTCAGAAACTTTCTGATCTTTGTCTCTGAGGGCAGAAGTAAATTCCCCCCCCCCTTTTTTTTTTTTTTTAGAAACGCGTAAAACTAAGTTACGCTTTGTCAGCTATATGACAGCGTTTCCCAGGCTGCTGGAGGTGGATACCGCAGGCCTGCACTAGAGAGTGGATGTAGGCGGGTCGGTTAGAGAAATTAGCAATCCAAAGAGGCACATGGCGCCAGCGAGACGACACAGACAGACAGTGACACTCAATTACCCCCCAGACAATCCCATGCAAAACACACAGAGCACAACGATCGATATCTCAACTGCCCTACCCGCCCTAATGTGTTGAGCACTGTGGTCAGGGCATGTGCTTCACAATTGAAGGCATTTTAGGCAACCTTGAACCATAAATAAACAAATAAATGTTCTGCAAATAAAACCAAGCCTAATGATGCAGTAGGCTATTTACACAAACATTTAGACCCACCCATCAACAGCTGGCTTTTATTTGAACTATTATATTTAAAATTCATAATTAGACTAGGCTAAAGAAACCCCTTTTTTGATTAATCAATTCATGTCGTTGACATGAAAAAAAAACTCACCGTTTATGATTTGTACTTAAACATCTTTGTTGGAAAATTAATTTATTTAGTTAATTAATAATTTATTGTGGCAAGATTAATGACTAGTAAACTAAATCAAAACAGATTTTGTACGCATATTGATATTGCGTATATATA
>JAUYWG010000046.1:9108747-9141407 GCA_034779775.1 Enteromius afrohamiltoni | reverse complement strand
ATATAAACTTTTTTTTTTAAACAAATAACTTCTGTATGTAAGGTAAAATATATATATATATATATTTTTTTTTTAAATATTCCTGTTATAATAAGACTTTTTAGTAGCAATCACTTCTGTCTTCACCATAAGATTCTTCACAAAATCTAGTATGCTGATTTGTTGCTCAAGAAAGATTTATGATCAATGTTAAAAAAAAAAACTCATTAAAATTGTGTGTAAACAGATTTTTGGATTCTTGGTTAAAGTTCAAACAGAATTTATTTCAAATAGATTTTCTGTAACAATGCTTTACTGCTACTTTCAATGAACTTAATGCAAATTTCCTGCAAAAAAAATAAATGTGTTTTGTGTGTATGCGTGGTAAAGGCCAAGCACTTTCCCAAAGCTGAAATCTGAGGAAACGTTTCCTGCAACTAGTTTGAATCAAATATTAATGCACTTAAAGAACGATGCAGCAGCCCTGGCACTGGATCATGCAAACTTGTGCATTACACGGTTTACACAAATCTGGCTAGGAGAATGTTCATCATAGTTTGCAAATGCAGCCAATGACAGAAAGCGAGAAGCAATGACACGCTCACGAATGGCAATTCACACAGGCCATGTTCAGGAAGCAGCATAGCTATGATTCATGCCCGAGATGTGAAGTTAAGAGGAAACGCTGACGCAAGCCCAGTGTGCACCACTACATAACAAGCAATTATCTCCACTCAGCTGGTACAAGAACCACAATCAGAATAAAGCTGCAAACTGATTAATTGCTAGCATACCACACTGAAGTTATAGTGGTGTAGGAAAGTTCAAAGGTGGTAACAGCCATTAATAGGGTTGGGTATCATTCGAGTTTTCTTCGATACTGGTACCAAATCCATCATTTTAATACAGTTCCGGTGACTAAACAGTGTCTGAACTGATACTTATAATAAAAGAAATTCCCAGAAAAGATTGATTGGTCATTAACACTATAAACCAGTGGTTTTCAGACTTAAATACTAGTCGATGTGTTCTTTTTACAGTAGCCTATGGAGCATTTTCTGCCTCATTCTGTGACAAAAGGTATTTCAGATCACAAAAGGAAGCATTTGACTGCTATTGTGAAGTAAAAATGTTCTCTTTTGTTGAGTTTAAAAATCGGTTAGTTGTGCTTTTAAGTCAGAATTTAAAAAACACTTGCGTTAGTACAAAGATTTGTTGGGTTTATATTATTAGAGCTTTCTGACTTGAGTTCAAGTGCATTTTCTCAGTCTGGAAATTATTTTTCATGTGCAGTGCCGGTGATGATTCTTGCATCTGTTTTGGGAAACCGGAGGACAAATATTTCAATCAATCGCTCAGGCATGGCACTAGTACATACAACTTACCAGAAACCTGGTACCAGTGCCATACTGGTACCAAGTTTTGGTACCCAACCTTACTGCAGAACAGTAAGTAAGATTGAAGGTGGGACTGGGACTGTCCCTCTCCCTTTTGGATAAAAGTTTCTGCTAACAGCATTTCTGATTCTGTTCAGTAAGATTTAATACACTTACCTTCATTGATCTTGGCCATGTCTACACTGGCGTTGTTAAGCTGCAGGGCTGTTTGCAGAGCAGGGAGGAGCTGACGTAAGAGGGAGGGATCTTGGAGAAGAGTGGGCGGGGCCGGAGACTGAATCACCGGAGAAACTGGAACTGTAGAGCCTGAGGCGGCGCTGGCAGAGTTGGCCACACTTAAGCCAGACACAGCAGCAGAGGAAGAGGAGGGTGTGAGCGAGGAAGGCTTCTCTGTGGCAATCGAAGACTCTGTTTATAAAGGTGAAAGTGTCAAAATCAATACGTTTAATGATATTTAGTGTTAAGATGTTATTTTTGTAGTTGTGAATGCCTCTTTAGACTGATGTACAAAAAGGATCTTACAGAGACAGTCTGTTCAAAGACTGGAACTGAGAGCATGTTCATAGCTTCACTTAAGCACCAAGAGTAAAACACATGATGAGCGTACAAATGGAGCAGTTAAACTGTACGAATTGTTTAATAGCTGCTGCAGACGTCAGGATCTAAAAATAGCCCACAATTCCCAAGGCAGACGCTACTGAACATTTCTTAACAGGTGCCCTCAGAACAAGCGCGCTGAGCAGCTAGAACACCACGCGCAGTTTCTCATGAAAACACAGCATGCTTTGCACTTAAAATAAAACTCAGGCCATTACAGGCTCATCTCTACAAATTTGATTTTTTCCCCTGCTGCATAACGCATATCGAAATACAGTATTTTTTTCAATTAGAGAAACAATTTCTTTTTTTTTATAGAGACAGGGGACATTCCCTTCTCATAAAATACACATAATTTCAGTACAACTATATAATTCCTTGACATCACATTAGACAATAATTTAATTTCTGTTCTTGAGAAATTTGAGCTGTTGGCTCCTGTGCACGTAAGTTTAAGGAATATTTCATTTAAAAATGAAAATTCTGTCATTACTCACCCTGATGTTGTTCCAAACCCCAAAGACCTTTGCTCATCTTCAGAACACAAATTAATATTTTTGGTCAATTCTAAGAGCTCTCTGACCTTCGCCAGGTTGAATCCCTGAAATCACACAGATTACTTTACCATTGTCCTTGCTACATTTCTGGACCTTGTCCATGTTAAAGAGATCATATAATTCTTTATACAAGTTAAGACTCAACCACTACGTCTACGTCAAGATGTGGGAATATTTGCATGATGCAGCCCAAATGGTCACGCTAAGAAAAAAGGCGTGGTTTCAATAAGTGTTGATGCAGCCATGTCAAGAGAAGCTGTGTGTTTCTGTGCCAAAGCAAACGTGCTTTATTTGGCAGGTAGGAATTATTAAGATTGCATACAAAAAAAAAACCAAAAAAAAAAAAAAAAAAAAAACAGCACAACGGAAGTGCAAAGGTTATTTCTTTAAAAAAAACAGTAAATTTCATCTTTGCTCTGACAATCTTGCGCTTCTGAATCAGCAACTAAACTAAAGTATGTGCTAAGTATTTGCTATTGACTGTGTGCACTTTTTCAAGCTGTTTGGACTGATGTGTTGGGAGAGTGTGTACACAACCACCCTACAATGATAAAGATCCACCTGTAGTTTTCTTTTGATTTAATAAAAATAAGTCGGCCCTTCTGAAATCAAGTCATTCTGCCATTCTCAAATGCATGTCAGTGTAGCGTCACACTGACATAGGCCACACCCACAATATTTGATTGACAGCAGCGTGTCACACAGACTGAACTGGTGTCTTACCTCAGAACCGCTCTGAGTGACCCGTCATCAGACCGAGATGCAGAGACATGACTTCTAAGAGATTGAGGTGTTTTGTTGTCACTGAGTCAATGAGCTCAAGAGAATTCATCAAATATTACAAAACCTTGTCTTCAAGCACTTCTCCCCATTCACAATGCTTTGTGTATTAGGCTAAGCGTTGAATGGTTACTCTGGGTTCCCACACTTTTTAACAAATGGACTGCTTTCCAGTAATATGTAATTATTATATAATGATTTTTAAGAATAATTCAAATCCATTCAACAATTCACTAATCAATCACTTCAACCAGTCTGCGTTCTGGTTTGACTGATTTAATGGAAAGAAAGACTCAATACCAAGTCCTACAAAATAATACATTTTGGTTTGGAAGCAGTTATTACTGCTCTTTCATCTTTCAGTGATATCCAAGTGATGAAATACTTTACAACAGAGCATACCAGCCAAATAGTTCATTCTATATAGAAGTTTTTTTCCAGGCCTGGAAAAATTCTTTTAACATTTTTTTTTAAGATATTTTAAGGTTTTGCATGAGAGTGGGAACCCTGTGCCTTAAACCTGCTGCTTAGCACCTGCTACCCTTCGACTGCCTTGATAAAGTAAAGCATTGAGAACTATACTCAAAAAAAGTAAACTGCTATGAGGACTGAAAAGTAAATGAAGACAAATAGCAGCATGTAGCACAGGAGTGTTTAAAAGCATTAACACGTCATGCTGCATAAGGCAAAGACCTGCTACTGCCTCCTACCAGTATGGACAAGCAGACCCCGGCACTGCTTACGTGGGTGGTGTGGATAAGCAGAAGTTTGAGACATAAAAACATTGCAAAAGCTCTAAATGTTGTCATTCTATAAATACAAATCCAATCTGTGATGCTCTCTGTTTCGGCTCGATTAAACAGTATGTCACTAATGACTCTGCAACAGCAAAACAAGTGACACAATGAACTTTTTCCTTACACTAATATAGATCAAATATGTCCATGCTTTTTAGTTTTTCAGGGCCAGCATCATCTCTGTTGGTTTAGCAATAACAATTCAACTAACCTATAAAGATTACAGCTTGCAGAAATCGATGCTACAGCACACAATATTCCCCCTACACACACACACCTTTACATTTTTGTGAATGACAAATAGTAAAACTGCTTTTGCTGATACTGAACGTTTCCTTTTCTAACATCGTAAACCAATTTTCAGAATTGTAAAATAAAGATGGATTTCATTACCCCTTTAAAGACTCAATCCCTGCCTTTGATTCAGAACACAAAGCATTTCTATGGTTTTCCATGATTAAAGGGTTACTCTATACTGAAATTAAAATGTTGTCATTAATCACTTACCCCCATGTTGTTCCAAACCCTAATAATGTTCGTCTTCGTAACACAATTTAAGGTATTTTGGATGAAAACTTGACCACAGACTGCCAAAACAAATACTGTTTTTTAAACATTTTTCAATTCGGCATAATAACGTTAGCCTGGTAATACCTGGCATAACAGAAAAGCATTTACCCTTCTCGTCCATAGTTTAAAAAAATCATTGGTGTACCCGCATGCCAATCACATATCGCCTTAGGCCTCCCCAGTTTCTCATTGATGTTCGGTAAAAGTTGATCAATTAAAAGAGGTTTCAGTTGGCAAATGCCGGGAATCTCTTCCACAACAGAGCGAACAGCATACCATGTCTATGTCCGATGTCGTTTTAGATTTCCGTAACCTAAATTTGGCTCTTAGCGCCTACGTCTTGCCTCTAAGCCTGCCCTCCGTTCATAGATTGGTCTGGCCGTTTTAGTGCCAGGGAGAAACCGTAAGATAGCCTGCTATCTCAGACCGAGTACAGAAGCGAACTGAAATGGAGCGGAAGTACGAGGTCTGATGTAGTCAGGCTACCAACATAACGTCACAGTAGCACCATTATGGAGAGCATCCACTGGGCGCACATAGCATACACTCTTCAGTGTCAGCAGCAATGCAAGCATACGTTTTGTAGATGTATTTACGATTTAAACGAAAACAGAGCATCCTCACGTTGCTGACAGAACTGCGTACACTTTGTGCATTCAGCGGTGCACTACAGTGGCGTATCGTTGAATTAAGCCATTATTTGGTTTTCTTTCTGTACAAAAAGTATTCTCATAGATTCATAATGTTACGGTTGAAACACTGATGACAGATGGACTATTACAGGGGTTCCCAAACACGTTCCTGGAGCCTCCCCAACACGGCACATTTCGCTTGTCTCCTTTGTCTGACATACTCATTCATACTCAGTTGCTACTAATGAGCTGATGAGTTAAATCAGGTGTTATTGATTAAGGAGACATGCAACATGTGCTGTGTTGGGGAGGGTCCAGGAACGTGTTTGGGAACCCCTGGACTTAACAGTGAAAATTGTTTGGCAGTCAATGGCAGAGTCACAAGCCTGGTATGGTTGAATAGGTGAAACAATGAATGGATGACCTCACATGTGTGGTTTTGTTTACAGTTTTTGGTTTGCTTGCGAAAAGGGCAGAGTGAAAGCAAACCGCATCAAACAAACAAAGGGAGCACTGCATTTAGTCCGGACCAAAGCAAGTGCATTAGCAGACTTTCCTGGTGTAAACCCTGGACTGCATTTACTTAACCTTTACTGCCACTTTACACAGCTAATAATGTGAGCTTTCAGACATTGACACTTACTAGTGCTGGAGAAGCTGGTGGGCGCAGCTTGCATGGCTTCACGCCTGTAGTCCCTGTCTTTAGGGAAACTGTTGACCACTGCTGCCATTTTGGTTGCCTCCTTCTGCCTTTGCTCTCTGAAACAGGAAGGCGTTCACAAATGGTACTGGCATTCAAAAGACAACAAAACCACATCAGCTTTACACACACAAAAAAAAAAGCTTCACAATGAGACTAACTGTCTAAACTTAATTATCAAATCACAAAGACTGTGATTTCATTACATATGCACTCAAAATGCAGAACTGCAATATGTGAGAATCTCATGATGGAGTGTTTCCTGCGTATATTATTTTTCTTCATTCTCTGGAACTATTGAAGAGGTTGTGTGAGAAACTCAAGACATGGCAGATTCGGATGGGAATAAAATTACCAAGTACATGTGTGTAACATTTATCTTACAACTCTTTGTAGGCATATTGCTGCCTCATGGCAAAAACTGAGAAGGAAAAACAGAATTACAAATACACAAAACAATATGTTTTTTAAAATCAACATATGATAAAAATCTAAACGCTCAACTTATTTTACAATAAAATATTGGAAACATTTTGTTTAATATTTTTACTGAAAACCACTTGCAATTCTAAGAGTTAATATTATTTTATACTAATTGTTATATCACAAATGCTTTGGTCAATTTGTACAGATCACCAAACAACAACAAAAAATGTGGAGCTCTGAAAGACTGCAGGCCTAAGACTGTAAAATAAGATGCTAAAATATGTTCCTATTATTGTTGGGAATGTTTCTTCTGTGGCAACATACTAGATTACATTGCACTGATTACTTGATGTTTCACCAGCAACGTGTACGGATTAGCGTATTATTAACAGATAATTAAGTACAATTCAAGACTGAGCCAAGGGGTGAAAGAGTGCATTTAATACCTCTCCAGCCACTCTTTGGGTTTCTCCCACTGAGACACCTCCGTTCTGCAGTTGTAGTAGTACTTCTTCCCTGAAGAACTGATGTGTTCAGACCAATCATCTGCCGGCTCATATGGCTGAATAAAAGAAAAACAACAGGTGTGAGCACCTGGAACACTGACATCATTTAAAGAGACAGGAGCTGCTAAAGGCATGAGAGGGGAAGAGGTATAGGAAGAAAGATAAAAAGAGAGGTAGGGCAAAAACAAAAGGAAAGACCTGTGAGGGGAGGGAAAAAAAAAAAAAAAAGAGGCAATCCAGGTGTTGTTGTTTTTCCTCTGACATAAGAAAAGGCTGCACAGAGCAACAGCATGAGGCAGTTAAAAATGTAGAATAAGACTTAGAAGAAAAGAGTAGGAAAGGGAGCATTACAGAGACAGACAGACGGAGCGTGCAGAGAAAAGAGAGCGAGAATGCTGAATCCTGATGCAAGCGTGTGTAATATTTGATGAGGTGGATCTCTGCACATCGCCCCTGCAGGATGCTTCTTTAATCTGCCCGAGTCCACCCTCCACCTACTAGCAATCTGACTGTCAAAGCCTCTAACACCACCACACCACACAGAAATTGCACACTTCAGCTTTAATGATCGGTACTGTGACACTAGCATCACCATCTGGAATTGAAAATGATGACAATTTTCTTGACAGTTTCCTTCGTTGGCCAAAGGGTCACAATACGGTTTGTTAGAACGGCCTAGTTAACTCCTCACTAGAGACAAAATCGTTCCAATTTTGGGCGAACTATCCCTTGATATATGATCGCTGCATCTGATAAAAATCAACACTACTATCATATACTACCAAATAAAACACACTAATATAATTTTTATAATGCAGCATGGATGAGCATATAAGAGTTTAAAAACATTTTCAAATTCTTTCCAAACAAGCTTTTGAATGGTAGTCAATCTCTTAAATGTGACTCATAGAATACAATGATGTTCATCGCAGAACTGTGTTCTCTTCACTGCACTAAACTGTGTCCTTGAAGACACCACAATTAAGTAGCACATATTTCAAACCATGAAGAAATTCACCTCTGTATGCCTGCCGACAGCTAGTTCTCGCCTTCAACATAATTATAAGGTTTAATACAAAACATAAAATCTTGGGAAAAGTAATTGAGCAGATGAAAAGGGTTTGATGAATGAGTTCATAAAGTAGGTGGAGCATCCCACCATCTTCAGAGTGTGGAAGAGATGAACACTGCATATCCAAAGTGACCCCATAACATACAGAATTAAAGGCCATTTAAACAGAAACACAAGGACAAGGGATAAAATTAGGTTCCTGTGCCATTTCAATACTAAAAGATTTCATGCTGGCTCACCAAATTATCTGAGATTTATAAATACAGCTAATGGATCCAGTCATCAAGGTTGTCAAAATAAGCTAGATACTTTCCAACATATTTCACAAACTCACCACTCATATGACTATGGCTTGGCATAATGTTTTTAGAACCTGAATTCAATCCATTTCGTTTTACTGATAAGCAAATCCCTGTTTCAAATTATTTGCAATGCTACAATTATTTTACAGCAATCAGACCATATGACGTCCAAGTTTTCAGTGCATAAATGAATGATGTAATGTTGAAAGCAGCAAAAGCTCTCCTTATTCTGGTAAAGGTAAGCTGTGCCTTGTATCTCCCAAAAGAGCTCATATTATCTACAGCAAGGGGACAGATGGTCTGCACACAGGAGGGTTGCCACACAACCAGACAACACATTTAACAGCAAAGTCGAATTTAAGCCAGGGATAATTTTGTTAGATAAAAAAAAATGGCCCATAAAACAACATACCACTTATTACAACAGATCTGCCAGGATAAACCTTTTCTGTTTTGACTGAACTGGCGCTAAATTAAAGCTACTTAATTGCTACTTCCAGTAAGCCAGTTATTCAAGATGATTTATGCAAAAATAATAGCACAAATAGCTATAAAGTTATCGTAAAACGCTCTGATTTATTCAATAAACATTGATTCAATAACAGGCCGTTTGTGTCAAAGGGGCAAATGGTTACTGTTGTATATGAATGTGGTCTTGCTGTGTGTGTTAGAGACTGTGTGACTTACCGTGTCTGATGATTTGTTGGGATTTGAATGGGAGTTGGAGCTGTGCAGAGAGCTGTGGTTATGGGAGTTCTCTTGAGGGGATATACTTGTCCCTGAAAAGCAAAAATATTCAATGTAAACAAACCAGTTGTCTTTTTTTTTTGTTTTTTTTTAATTAGTGGAGGAAATCTATGCACGTTAAAAGAGTAATTGCCACATCTGGTTGATCAAAACGACTCTACTACAACACTCCCACTGCGACCTGCAGAACTATAAAGCTTCATAGACAACTTTTAGCAAAATCAAGCATGTGCATCAATGACGCTTACAGCACTCAAGCTTTTAATGGCTGAATCATGCAGACACACGAACACTTCAGGGTCTTTCTTTTGGATCCTGGTTTACTTTGATTCATTAGTCATTTCAGTTTGATCTGCATTAAATTGATTACTAGGGGTGTCAAAATGTGTTCGCGCTGCAGACGAGAACGATTCAGTATCGGTTCAGAAATAGACCATAACCGGTTATAGCATACTAACTTGCTTTGTCGTGGTAGAATACAATGGCTGAGGGAGGTGGATCTCGAGTGGGAGTAATTAAAAATGCTCCAACTGCTTTACATCTAGGCACATTTCGGCTTTTATGAGAAATATATAGCTATTTTACCTAAATAATAAATCAAGGAAACGAATGGAAAAAAAAAAAGTTATCAACAGTGACCCAATATCGAAGATGGCAACGTCCATAAAACTAACTCACTTTCTGACATGACAGGAGTCCAATCGAGGCACAAGTTCTTTCATCAAATCTTCATTAACCGACAGCAGCTTAGAAATTTGGGGCGGAGAGCGGAGCACAGAACCCAAAACCGACGAGAGCGGCCCCAGAAGGAAAGCTGACGAGATCTAATAAAACTTTCAGATGACACGCAGCTCATTTCTCCATCACTATAAGTTACCCAAAACGCACATAACACTCGGTAGATGCACACGCCTCAGATCAACACACCTCTCTTTAGCAGTGTATGACGTGATAGTTGTCCAGTCCTGTTCCGTTCACACAGCACGTGTTCCCAGAATGTGGTTGTGAGTCCTGAACATTTACAGGTGAGTTCTGTTACAGAACACGGTTGCCACTCCTTGTATTAGGACTCAAGCAGCCTGCCTACAGGACTGACAACTGGATTCTGCTGCTGTGTGAATGTGGCCAATAAACAAGACTTTTTTTTTTTCAACAATTTTATATAGGCTATGAGTAGGTAAAATACTTGTTGTTTAACTGACTGTATTAATCGGTCAAAATTCATATCCGTCGGTTAATGGTTAAACTGTTAAAAATGAACATCCCTAGTACAAACAGACATAGTATGTGAAGCGATGTTCTTTATAATGCTCCCAGGTCTTGCTATGTTCTGAAGTAAACAACAGTGAAATAGGAGTGTTTTCAAATGAATTACAAGTGTTCAGTGATATTACTCATTTTGACAAAAACCTAATAATCAGCAGAGCTGGGAGAGATGAAAAACAGCGTAATGATTTTAGAATACCCCAGACTCAAACTCTTAACGATATATCCGGTACACTCATAAATCAGTAACTACCCACGAAAGATTAACTCACAGCAAACAAAACAAATACTAGGCCTTACTGATGACCAGTTAGATGAGATTCAGACCTTTATGATACAGACCACTGGCTACCTGATTTCTCTAGGAGTCACATGTCTTTGATAAACTAAACACAGTACACTAATAAATTAGGATAATGTTTCAGTCTGTTTTTTCAGTTTTATAAGCAATTATCTTTACTCACTTCAGGTAGAAAAGACCGGACCCGTTTACAACTGGTCACTTCTTCATGCTTTTTCTCAGATCAAATAGCCATCTAATTTGGTAAAACAGCTCCATTAACACATGGCCATTATCAGCTCATTTCAAAATCAAAGACTTCAACAGGTGAGAACAGCATCAGCACTGGAAAGATAAGTTGGTCTCACTACTTAGCTAACCATTTTGCCATACATATTCCATCTTCATGTGTGCATGTTCATCACCGTTTGAATGCAGATAGGTTTTTCAAAAAAAAAAAAAAAGCATGTGTCATTCTTTCACCCATAAATAATTAAATGTACAATTGGAATTACATTCAATAAAGAGAAATTGATACACACACACACAAACTCTCACATATACAAATACATATTCAGATCAACAGGCTATCGGACTAGACACGACACAACTATAGATGATTTTTTTTTTCTGTAAAGGCATCTTCCTCATTGACTTCTCGTTCAGATTCAAAAGAGTCAAAATATGATCTACATTTTCTCTGATCCTTCAGTTTATGCCAATCGTTTTGTAGTTGCAACTGGACATGACGTGTACACTCTGCTAAACCCTGATTGGCCGGAGAGAACCGTCACTACCTTCGTCAATTAACTATATTTTAATCAGCACTGCCAGCGAAGGAACTGTTTTGAATTAGCGCAAAAAAAAAAAAGTGTTTTAAAAAAAACGGAGGAGGAACGGTATGAAAGTGTTTTCCAGGAGTCACGGCAGAGGTGGCACAACTATAATGACATGTGAATATTCCCGCCCACTCTACTAAATTGCAGTGGAATTGCAAACCGAACTGAGTCGTGCCGTACTGAACAAAGTTGTAGGGTAGGGTACAGACAGCCCTCACTGCCTCAGAGAAGATGTGTCTGATGTGCTCCGTGAACATGATAATAAAGTCACTATGAACACTGAAAACCAACTCAACATACATTGCATTTTTTGGGTTTTTGGTCCATTCACGTAAGCTTTGAGTTCATGTGCTCCTCAACATGGACAAAGTCTCTCTGATCCAGAAACAAACCAAAATTATGGATTACTCCCTACAATTTTTCTGTCCAATCAAAATATCTTACCATAAGATACTGACCCCTCCCCTAAATAACACCAGCAGCTGATGAACATGGTGAGGAAAGATCTCACTGATATTCCCTACTTCCTGTGAATAAGAAATACACCTTGAACCACTGCTTTCCTTTTCATTCAGAGAGAGAGAGGGAAAAAAAAAGCATGAGAAGCTATTCGACACGTACACACTCAAAAACAAAACTTTGGAGTGGTAGAACAAGTCTGAACTAGCTACAGTTTACATTAGCTTTTATGGAGGAACTAGAAAACCTTGTTTTGTGATTGCTTTTGGCATACATGGTTTAAGAATGTAATCATTACATCAGATGTAATTATGCATTTTGTAGGTAATTCATACTGCTTAAGTTAAATCAAATCATAAAACTGTCAGGATTTGAATTTCTGTCTCGAGATCAGTCCTTTATGCCATTTTCAGCGGTTGTGATTTGTTACTTTAAATGACAGACTCTGCTTTTAAATTCTGCCAATTTTAACATTAATTCAAATATTTAGATTTTCTTTAAATAACATAAGAAGGTATACTGAAAGACTGAAATGCACAATTTCTCACGTCTACCGTAAAAGAAACAAGTCACATAATGCTACATTTAAAGCAGCAAAAGAAATTCAACGTCCATACCTAATAACCTAGAAAAATAATGCTACAGACCAACATTAAATATACACTATTGTATAGTCATTACATTGTCGCCTGTTGGCGAGGCCTCAGAAATTATTCATGCAAAAATGTATATATGATTGATTAAAATCAAACTTGATTGGCGTAACTGAACTGAATTGAATGAACTGTATTTAACCTAGATACCTGGCTTAGCTGCTTTTAGCATTTATGCTTGGTGCAAATTAATTAATTATGCTCTCAGCATACATCTATTTAACAGTTATCCTTTTTAACTGCTTCAAGAGGCTCTTTAACAAAATGCAAGACTTGACCTATATAACAGATGCGGTAAATATGAATGATGGATGTTAAGCTTTTACCCCACCAAGAACCATATGAAAAAATAAATAAAATAATCTATAACGGTACAGAGAGCCAGGCAACAGATCAAGTAGATTCATCACTTATGAAGAATAAAATCCAGAAGTCTTTTTGACTTCAAAACAGATAATAACATTCTCCTAACTAATGCAGCTTTCCTTGTACAACATCTACATTTCAAATAGGCTAGAATCCCTAGTTCAGCAAGATCTAAAGCAGTGTACAGCTTCCACAACGGTCTGATTCATTTCAATGCATGAAGCAGTCGCTGTTCAGTTAGATGATGCATTTATTTGGCAGCAATCTCATTATCTATTCATTATCTGAATAAGAGTAGCAAATCAGCATGTGGTGATTAGCTTCGACTGCCTTTATATGTAGCAGCAGTATATGGTCACAGACGTCTTGTGATGCAAGAAGATAAAAGCCAATTAGACTGAAAAGAAATGACAATGTTTTATCTGAATTCACAATATAATAACAACAACACCACAATAATAAGCTGGTTCACACAAGGCACAATAACTATAAAGATAACACATGACACAACAGATATGTTTCCATCACCCTGTTTTATATGCATTTTGAAGTATCGCATCAGAAACAAGTCCCTAAAATTTAAATAAAAATGCCTTGATTTGCAAAAACGTTTTACACTTGTTTAAGGTGGTTTCTGACTTGCATGAAAAAGGATTCATATGAAAACTGGGAGACGTAAACATATTTGCAGAGAAAATTGTGCATCGAAAGTCACGTGACTTTGAAGGGACAGTAAAACCTGCCTAACCAGGGAACCGATTTTTTTTCCCCACAGCATCTGAAATGTTATGATCAATTTGAAATTCATAAGAAGTCATCTATGAAAGTTTTTCTATATATTTGTTAGTTTTCAAACAACAGGCATCCACCACTAAAAGCAAAGGCAGCAAAAGCAATTTATTTTGTTTCGTCTGTTCACTCTAAAGCTCAAGTAGTTTATTATATATGAAAATTTGTATTTTCATTGGCTTCTCCTATTTTTCTTAGTGATATATAGTGTCAGTTTACCGTTTCTTTTCTCTTTGACTCATTTGATGGAAATATTGCTTACTCGACAATGTTTCATGCAATATTTTAATTTGGTGAATAAGTCTAATTCACAACTTTGGATAAAAGGCCCGACTAATGCAAATATAAACATACCAATAATGACACACAGGAACAATACTGTCGCAATCAATTTCGTAATTATTAGTTATCAACTGATGAACAATGAATACAGCCAATCAGAGTCAATCGGACTTTGAAAGAAGCAGACAATATAATGGCAATGATCGTTTATAATATACAGAGCATTATTGTTGACACGAATACAATTATCTTACTTGGTGTAAACTCAATCTGTGACTTTGCATTTGCCAGGCTGACATTACTTCATTAGATAAAGCCAAATCAACAGGCCTCTCTCTTCATCCAATCAATGGAAGACAATATTTCAATAAATCTTTGGTTAAATTTGGTGACACTGGTGGCACAGGAGTAAGCTTAATTTGAACTGAAATCGTGTAAAATAAGACGTGTGCTTCTCCTGGCAAATCTCATAAATTACTTTGTTGATGTCAACATCTGAACATTTGGTAAAAAAATATATACTGTGGAAAAAGTCTTATGCCCATATTTTCCAATTACGGCTAATCCTATTCAAATACCATACTTTTTAAAATTATTTTTAAAACATTAAGGTGCTTTTTTTCCCCTTTAAAACAAACATCCATGTTCATCAAAAATATTTGGTTCCCAGCAAAATACTTCAAAATACCAACTTTTGTGCTCCGCTGAAGAAGAAACAACACACACAAGAAAAACCATTAAGGTTTGGAGTGCGAGTAAATCAGAATTTTAATTTTAGCATCAAACATACTGCTTAGTTTAAAAAATAATAATAATAATAATAAAAAATCATTATAGCCAATCCGAAAAAAATATGCCCTTACAATTTTGCCAATATCATTAACTTTCGCCAGATCTTGCTACAGAAACAAAAATAATTCTGATGTACAAAATATTTCCTAAAAGAAAACCTTCTTCAGATACAGAAAGCTAAAACGTTCCTAAAACTAATGTGTATAGAACCTGAACATAAAGAGCAATAAAAGCACACTCTGCTCACGGTGCTTGTAAATGTCTGAAGCTGGTGCCACTACCGGAAGTGTGATTTCATATAATGCCTTTTTACCTTAAAGACATCAATCTGATCACTTTATACAGAATGTATCTGACTAGCATTTACATAGAAACACTTACGAACTAATTAAGTCCGTGGTAGGATTTGTATTATCGATCTAGGCTTCAGTATCAGCCTCAGATCTGTGCCTCTTGTCAAACGATCAATATGACTCCAGGTGTCCCCTCTTACCTCCTTCTCTGTCTCTCCCCCGGTGTGGATGGATGGCTTTTGCTCTGCCATGTCCGGTGCTGTCCATGTGTTTGTTTTCTGGACTGTCTGATCGCCGCAGCATCTTGCACGGTGGAGTGGCATCGTTACCGTCGCGCATCTTCTCATGTCGGTGATCAGGGTGACTCTTGGATGAGTACTTAAGAGTCTGTCAAAACACGATATTCCTACATTGAACTCTGCGGCACAATTACTCTCTCTCACATGCAGTGTGCATGCGAGCTGGTTTAAAGCTGGTATCCAACAGTGATTAGCTACCTGACTACTACATTTATTGCTGGTCTGAGATGATATACCAGCTACTCAACAGCTAGCAATCATATAACATGTTGCAAAACACTACAATACTTCACAGAACGATAATGTCTGCCATAACATAAGGTGTGCATTACCTCAAATCTAAGCAAAGCACAAGAAAGGCCATAAGCATGATCCTTGCTGCCATACATATAATGTATCATCTCTTGATGTGCTTCATTTTAATTAGTATCGTTTTATCCATCTAACGTTAGCAACTATCAAGACGACCGTTTATAAACAACGTCGTGTCACTAAATTCGAATTTACGTATGCAACCGTTTTATTAAAGTTGCACAATTTAGACCTTAAATTGATCATTATAAACGTTATTGTGTTGCTAATTTTGAAGTAAATGGTTGGGGCCTGTGATGTAGCCGCTAGCGAGCTAACGTTAGCCTGTTAAAGTCGCTAGTGCTCTGAGCGCATTTAAAACAGACGAAATTCGACGGGCAGGCGGCTTATGGCAGCACAAATTTATGTTTACGACGTAATGTATATTTGTGTGTCATTTTAAACCGAGCCTGGTAATAATGAGGCACTTTTCGCTGTGTTTTACGCACAGAGGCCTAACTTGCTTCAAAAGCCTGCACTAGATTTACCCCATTTTAATCTTATTTGTTTCAGATCTACCTGATAGGGCTGAGAATCCCTTCGGTCGGTGCACCTATGAAATAAAACAAGAAAAAGAGACAGAGGAACAGTTAAAAAAACATTTGCGAGGATAGTGGCAGAAATTGCAACAGCTGAATCGGCTTCCTTAAGTTTCTACTTATTTTGGTTTGGCTAAAAATGGCGGATTGTCAAAGCGGAGAAGGAAAATCGGAGTATAAAATAGAGATCTTTACCCATCGCCGAGTCTCGGTTGTTTCCTTGCATACATTACCATCAATGCCGTGTTAGTGTGTGTGAAGTAGATGTGAAAGATGGACGACTTATTTTGTATTTGGAGTGGGCTATCGACGACCCGATCGCGTATATTATTTCAATAGTCCTGGCTATTGGAGTCGCTCTTCGCCTCTGCTAGTCAGTAGAGCGCCCTCAGTCCATCTCCCACTCACACATACACCAAAACTCTGCCCCTATCTACAGAGCAGCGAAGCTCAGCCTTTCTCACACACCTCAATCCGGGTTACTCCGGGGTTCGCTTCGGCTCTACTCGGCTACTGTCGGGTCATTCCGGTCACTGGTGTGAATTGGCCTGAAGCAGTACATGAAGTAGGAATCTATGTGAATGTTGGCACTTTTTTTGAGTGAAAATACATTGTGCTTGGCGTACTCACAGGAAGTCTAATTAACTATTCTCACTTTACGCTTTACTCCATCTGTTGAGAAATATTGCGTTTCAGTGCCTGGAATTTAAACCCAATCTTCTACTGACATCTACTGGGCATGTGGTGCTAGTGCATGTGTATGTCACTGAGTTTAATGCAGAAAGTCTGATGCAGTATGACTCACTGAAACGACTAAGTCTGGGGAATTCTGGGAAAAGATATTTATACGCGCACTTTTTGAATAGCCAAGTAAACGTGGTTCTGTTCAGTAGAACCTTTAGCCTTCTGTTCATAGGCTACATATACAAAATGTTTTGTTAAATGGCTCAAATGCCATGTTTTGTTAATCTAACAATAAAACAAAGTTAACATTAACTAGTTTTAAACACAGCAGCAATTACAGCCGTGAGGATTTTTTTTTTGTTTATGGGGACGTTTATGTTTCTCCACATTTAGACAGGATTTTTTCCCCCTCTGGTTTTCTATGCAAATTTAGTGCCAGCTCTGTCAAATGTGATGTGGAGCGTGTGGCGGACAGCAGTCATGCATATTTTCAGTTGCATTAAAGCTATTGCATCAGAATTATTCACATTTTCAAAGCCTGTGAAGTCATTTCCAAAGCACTTTTTTACAATACAGATGGTTTCAAAGCAGCATCACATAGGTAAACATGAAACTAAAGTGAATATTCAAGCACAGATCTTAAAATATAAAATGGCTCTCCAGAATATAATTTTCATGATTCAGTCCAGTTTAGCTAAATTTTGATAAAATTTTAATTTAGCTGAAATATTCAGCAGATAAATCTAGAGAGAACAATATTATTTGTCTCAAGTAAGCTCAATGTTGATTCAGCTGAGTCAATGTTTATTCTTTTAAGCCCTAAAGCATTAATTTAAAGCTTTTGTGTGTGCTTTGGTTGAATGTCCCATTGTTCTGCTTTTAAAGGCCGAAGATAAGATCCTCTAAAATAAGCTTGGTTACGGCATAATGTTGGCCTTTAGCTGTCCTCCCCACGTTTTTAAAGCTGGTTTTCATGTTGGTCAAGCACTGATTGGCATGTTGGAATGTAAATAAACACATTTGATAATAAATTAAATTTAATAACTGTCATTTCAGTTTTTGTTTTACTTGCCACTTATTTTAACTTTGCAGAGAGGACTGGGAAGAAATTACATAATGCACTCTGACTCTACTTAAGCTTTTGTTAAAATTATAATAATAATTTTAAGAGTTAATAATTACAAATATATTACATAAATCTATCAATTATACAAGAAATATCCATTATCTTTTTTTGGACCCTGGTGAACCTTTTACATGACCTCTCAGCATTCAGTGTCATGTTAGTTCACTTTTTGAAGACACACTGTTTATTCTAACAATGGAAGCAGGTGCATCAGCACAGTGATTGTCTGTGGCCTTTATCCCATGAGCACTGTTGGCTTTTTACAATTTCCAGAAACAGTTCAGTAGTGCAAATGCAAAAAAAGTCAGGCTATTACTACGCTATTAAATATTTCCAATTAATCTTTGATCAAAGGAATAGTTACCCCATAAATGGAAATTTGCTGAAAGATCTGCTGAAAGTACAACAAAGGCTTCAAAAAGAGTCACGGGGGTTTGGGGGAACGTCATGCAAAGCGAACTTTGATTTAATATTCAGCATTTTATGGGACTTACTCAGATGGGTTGAAAAGAACCCCTGGAGTTTGGAGCAATGTAGTATAATTGATTCTTTTAGGGTTTTGCTATATATACTGAGAAGATATGTTTTGTTTGTTGTAAAAATGTTTAGTAGTAATAGTGTAAAAAAATAGCTGAAAAGTGTTTTTCCATCAAAGAAAGCAGTATTATGAATAGAAGACACATATTTGAAGCTAAAAAGAGTTTTTAATAATGGATGGCTTAACCCTTATGTACTGTTGGGGATGTTTTCATCCACTACGGGGTGATTTTGAGTCTTGATTTGGCCACAACTTTCTCTGTGTTTCAGAGAAATCTTATTTTTACACATATTTTGGGAAAATGCTTTGAAATGTTTCAAAAACGCAATAATTCACTGTGGGCAAATTTACTACCCTTCCGTTATGTTCGGGCTGAAAACATACACTAAATGAAACTGCTGTAAAAATGTATCAGATCATTTTATTTTATTTTACATTTTTCAAAACTGCTAAATGTTAAAAAATGAATCCAGGATTTTGACTCTTTAATTGTCAAGTTCATAAGTGATGTCACTGATTTGGGGGGGAAAAAAACCATACAAAATTACTTATTTTCAATATAAAAGGAAATTGTGGACTGGATATTTTTGTACCTTTTATCACAGTCTTGGACATGGGAAAAAAAGGATGTGACAAGTGGCCACACACACACACACACACACACACACACACACACACACACACACCTGGAGCAGTGGGCAGCCATTGCTGCAGCACCTGGGGAGTGGTTGGGGGAACAGTGCCTTGCTCAAGGGTCTCACCTCAGTCGTGGTATTGATTCTCTAACCCCACCCACAATCCCTGCCAGACCTGGGACTCGAACCCACGACCTTTTGGGTTACAGGTCCAACTCTCTATCCATTAGGCCACAACTGTCCCGTAAAAAGAAAGAAAGAAAGTTTAGTAACAACATTGAGTCATTGTTAGTTTTTGCGCAGCATCAGATTTAGTATTTTTTTCTCCCTCATTTACTGTTTGTGGCTGTTTTTGCTCCATTCATTTCCATTATAACAACATTTTTTGATTGAAATTTGTCATTTTTACAGTTGTTTACCATGTGGCACCATTAACCCTTTAGATAAGCTTGCGCAAAAAAAAGCTTGGTTTATGGCTTTTTATATGGAGTTATATGGAGTATAAGAGCAAATTATAGTGTGTGCATGTGTGTACGCATGTATGCGTGTGAGTGTGTGAGAGAGACCTTTGCGCACTCATCTTGATGTGTCTGAGAAAATCTAAATATCCACCTCACATGTACAACTAAAAACATAGTAAGTGTTTTTATGCACCTGCTGCCTTTTGATGGAGAGAAGGACGGCCTATGTGTGAAATGCTTGTCTTTTTATCTTTTTTGCATCAGATTTATGAACATAATTTATTATGTTTATTACAGCTTTAAATAAACTGAACAACGGTGCAAGAGTTGAGGATGGATGGATGGAGAAATAAACAATGAAACAATTTCTCATTGTGCGACTCCCATGGTTATGCTGACAATAAGGTCAATCATCTCCTCCGAAAAAAAAAAAAAAAAACAGATTGAACACAGAATTCCCTTTCTTTACCCTTGCGATGGCATAGCGCGTTGGCCCTGGAGTCACGTCTCTGGCAGGCTGATGAAAGGGAGTTGTCTCCACGCTAGTGGAAAACCACACTTCACCGTTTCTCCCAATCCACCCAGATCCAGAATTCTCTGAATCCTCCTCGCCTTCAGTGGAAGCTGGAGAGGAGGATGAAGGTGACACAACAAAATCAGGATCTGATTCTCAGTCAGAGTTTCAGAGGGAGAAGACAATACATCCCGCAGCTAGCTAGAGAGTTCAGGCTGCATAATCATTTCTTTGTCAAATCTGTTCTCATGTTGCTTGCTGCTCTTCTTGCCATCAAATGAAAACATGCAAAAACAGCCACAAACAGTAAATGAGGGAGAAAAAAATACAAATCTGATGCTGCACAAAAACTAACAACGACTCAATGTTTTTACTAAACTTTCTCATGTCCAAGACTGTGATAAAAGGTATAAAATCCAGTCCACAATTTCCTTTTATATTAAAAATAAGTAATTTTGTATGGTTTTTTCCCCCCAAATCAGTGACATCACTTATGAACTTGGCAATTAAAGAGTCAAAATCCTGATTTTTTTTTAGAACATTTAGTAGTTTTGATCAGGATTGAGATTGATTAACAGATTTATGCAAAAAAATATTTATCTGTTACATTTTTACAGCAGTTTAATTTAGTGGATGTTTTCATCCCGAACGAAACGAAAGGGTAGTAAATTTTAACTATGCACGAGGGTTAATAATGGATTGACTCTCAGTCTTACGGCAGCAGATCCATTTGTGAACAAGTAGTGCAATATTAAATTCACGAAAGCTCTTTTGATAAAGAAGCAAAAATAATTTACACATTGGATGGACTGAAGGTTGCATGCATGTTTATTTCATTGCTGTTTTACATTAATACTTTTGTTTGTTCAAATAGTCAATCATGGTAAACTGCACTGTACACCTTTATAAGCACTATAAGTCTTGCTTATTGTGCTTAGGTAACCAAGACCAGTTATGACTGGCTTTGTTAATTGCAAGCGGATATGCTAATATTATTATTTAATTTTATTTCAATAGAATTTCATGGTTGAACCTAAATTATATTATGAAGGACAAGTAGAAATTGACACTCAACAAACTTTCCTTTTAAAAAATATTGTGTAGTTCTTCAATCTCGTATGTCGACCGCGAGGGGGTGCTGTAGTAATAGCTCTTAATGTAATCGTGTTACGTTGTTTCCTAATTACTCAAGCGTTAAATCGACATTGTGTATTATTTATGTTTGAGAGTTAGGCCCTGCGCGCATGACAGAATGAGAAGCAGCTCTGGCTCACTGTCCTTTTTCAAGTGGCAAAAATTGCTTCTTTCTTTCTTAAACTTGCCACTGCCTATACAATGTCTATAGTTCTTTGTTCTGAACAGATCAAATGAACATTTTTCATTTTGTTGCGTAGAGACTGAACCTTAGTTGCAGCCATGAGGCATTGTCAAACTTGTCAAACCCGTCTGCCGCATACATTTTCTCAACCACTGAAAACCACTGAATGAGACGTGTCGAGACGGATCAAATCAAGTTACTAGAGATCAATAGGCAAGATATTCAAATAGAAAAAAACTGGCGGTCGTGTGCTCTAGAACAGGAAAGACAGGTGTTCTGCCGTCTGAACTCTAGAGGGTAACGATCCAATTATTCTTGGAAATTTTACCCCTTAGAAAAGACCAGTTTATTAACAACAACAATGAGAAGTGTCATTATGATTTATTAATGTATGCACAATCTCCTGGTGGACCTCTTATAATAAAGCGTAAATTCGTAGACTAAGGGCAGGTGGGGCATATGATTGATTATGTAACCGCCAATGGAATTTCAGGATTACATTTTGGTCCCGCCCTACTTTAGTTAACTGTCCAATCAAGTAAAAGATTACTTCCGCCCGCCTGCCTCGTTGAACGCAGATTGTACGACGTGTTTTGCCTGAAAAGAAAAACAGTTTGGACGCGAAGACCTACTTCAAACCTGGGATATTTTACTTGAAATTCTTCATTTTTACCTTTTAAAAGCAAAGCGGAGGCAACTTTTTCTCAGGAGTGACTGCCCAAGAACCCCGGGGCGTCTTGACTGGACTTTCCCAAACACAGTGAACTGCTCGAGTGAGTAATAACAACTTATTTCTCTTCTGGGACAGCAAACAAAACATTTACCGCGTTGTTTATACATAAGCACGACTAAAAATCGTAAATGTTTAGTGTCCGACTGGACTGTCAAAGGAAGTTCTTTTGAAAGCTCGAGTATCGACTTCTTTTATTGTTTTTGTGTGTCGTGTTTTGCTCGAGCCGACGCTCGGTGCACTTGACAGCGCGAGCTCTGAGTGTCAAGTGCACCCGACCGTTGAGCTGAACTACACAAAGAAACGCTGAAACGAGCTGCTGTCCTTGATGCATGGAAGGGATTGGCTTTATTTCAGCAGTGTTGACGCGGAGCTTGACACTGACATCACCGGGTAGGTTCGCCCTGAGCAACAGGGCAAGACTCTTCAGTCATCGTAAGTGCTCAACTGTTAGGGTTGGCTTGACCTGCTTAATTGTAGTAAAGTGAATGTGTATTTGATTGTTTATTTAATTTAACCCAGTGCTGCTGCTTCTGGGCTGACAGCTAGTAAAGCCATGTGCTACAACTATCGTACGTCCTGTCTTTTAACATGTCAGGTATGTTAGAATAACTATTATGTAATTGTGTGCCATTGTGTCACAGTTTTATTTGTATATTTTGTTGGTGTTATAAATTTGTGTATGTGTTAATTTTATAAAGTTAAAATGTTTCTCTCCCTCAAATTCATTTACATAAACACCAAAATGATTACACACCGAAATTAATATATGAATATATATGCAAGTAAATATTTCCAAAATATATGCTGTAAATTAATGTTTGTGTGCATATATACATAAATACACACATACACGCGTGTGCTGTCAAACTATTAATTGCAATTCACTTTTTAGTACAGTACAAATTCTTAGTAATTGCATTTAATAATCAAGTTAATGTTAATTTAGTTGTATTTTTAATTGCTAAAATTAGTTTATTCCACCTATGTGGTGAAAAACTTTTATTTTTTCAAATAATTTTTTGCTCCAATTTTATGCTCCAATAAAATGTAATGTTATTGTCTAGATTGTACGTTTTGCCATTCCGGCTCATGATAGTATTGGACATGCTGTGGTCTGTAATATTTCTTAACCCAAATTGATGAGGGCTCTTGGCAAAATTGAGAAACGGTGGAAAACGGAATAAACTTCATTATCTATTTCATGGCATGTTTTCATAACTTGACCTTGAGGCTTCGATATGTTCAGCCTTCTGGGATCTTCCTTAAGCAACAGCTTTTTATTGAAAAAGCAGTGTGATAGTTTATTCTCTGACCCAGGGCAAACATGTTTTAATGAAATCATAAAGTATTCAAGTAATGAAATGATTGTGAAAGCACTCTAACCTTCATTCAGCTAGGTCCTGGGAGGTTTTTCAGTCCTGCTGCCCTGTGGGGAAACGCTGGAGACAGTGGTTTGTTTGAGACTTGTGATCTGCTGTGTCAGATATCACTGCTCAGAAGTGCCCTGTCTGCACTCTTTCTGACTCCCCTCTTCTTGACCTCTTTACACACACACACCCCCCCCCTCACTCTCACTCAACGTCTCGCAGTGTCAGTTGACAGGCTGATGTTACGATCCTGTCCTGATCATTCCCTCTTTTGACGGCCGTAACCTTTTAGAGTGCAAGTAATTAAACACAAGAGAGGGAACACAATGCCTAATGTGAGGCTTTAACTAAACTCCTCAGAGGTAGGTTATTCTGAGATTAGAATGCAGAGAATTCCCTACACTCCTTTGAATTCCATGTCATATGTACTGACAGTAGGGAATGTGTTCTTTGGAGGTCCTGTGGGATTGGTGAAATATGAAATACTGAACCTACTCACTTGAAGTGGAGAGGAAATCATTGGTTGGTTGAACTGAGGTGATGTGAATAGACTATTTCAGGTCATTACCTGTTTATGGGTCTAAAATAAAGCTCATATGTCTGAACTGTTCTCACTGTAATCGTCAAACTGTGATCACATGGCTTTTAATACAAACTTCCACTCAGGGAATATTTACACTTGTGTGCTTAATGCATTTTTACTGATAGCTATCATGACTGTGTTTAAATGCCCTTCGTTTAGGTTAAATTTTGTTCTCTCAAACACAATTGTATTATAAGACAACTGCATCCACATGCAAGTAGAAGAAAGCATTCAACAGAAAATTTTGCTACCTTGCGCTGCCTCTGTGATAAACTCCAATATAGTTGCATGTAACATGGGAATAGTGGATTAAATTTGTATGTGAGAGATGTAACACACAGGCTGTTTTTAGATGTTTTAGTAACAGGGTATTTGCCAAAGAGCTTTTATGTGAAAAAAATAAGAAAGAAATGAGAAGAAGCAAAGGGAATGAATTTTTATATTTATATATTGTGCCCCTATTATGTTAAGACTTCTAATGTTGTCTTGGAAGTGTTCTGCAATAGGCTTGCACGCATACAAGGTGCTAAAATGATTTTTTTCTCAGAATATGCATTTAATATCACCTCATTTTCTAGCGATGAAACTGCCTCTCTGAACCCCTCCTTTCCGTAAGCCTACTCTGTGATTGGTCAGATGGCCCATTCTTTTGTTATTGGTTTACTGCGTACGGTGCATTGGAAATGATAGGCCCATTGCCATAGTTCAGTATTTTAAACGCTCCATGCAAATAGAAGCATCTGTTAAACTTACAGCCCCAGTTTTACAGACAAGGCTTAAGCCTAGACCTAGACTAAATTGTAAATTGAGCTGTTTCAAGTGAAAGAAACTTGCATAGAGTGATCTTAAAACATGTAAGGGCCAATGCTTTATCTTAAAGTGCACCCTAGTAATGCTTTTTTCTGAGGAATGTTTATAAAAATGACTTATGTGTCCTAATTGAACTATAACATAATCCTGATTCCTGGCTTAGGCTAAGCCTCGTTTGTAAAACCGGGCCTTAGGGTATAAGTTCTTCGTGGCCGGCCAACGTAGGACATGGGTGGAAGTTATGCAGATGTGTTACCCTGTGATGTGTAGCTGTCACAAAAAGTGGATTCAAATGACTAATGACTCATTTAGGCTTTATAGAGTCAATTCTTTATTTTGGGAGACAATTCTCAAATTTTAGAGGCAGAGCATGAACAGCAGGCCTAGTTAATAGTCTGCACAAAAATAAAAGACAATGCAGAGGAAGGAGTACTAATGCAGTAAATGTTGCTGGCAGAAATCTTGGTAGCAGCAAGTTTTTTTTTTATTCTGTTAACCTAACTGTGCGCGTGTGAGTGTGTGTTTGTGAAGGGGGTCGTCTAAACTGCAGTGGTAGAACAGGTGTCTAATGTCTGGGTGTTAGCTGGCCCAGTGTGTGGCCTTGCGTTACTGGCATTCCTGTGCTGTTGTTTCTGTAATGGTGAGGTCGAAGCTGAGGGAAGAGAGAAGTTTGAACTGTAGCAAATACGGTAATTATCGTCCACTTTAAATGGCAATTTATACTATATTTCATGGATAAATTTACAAAAATCTAAATAAATGTGAGTTTCCAGGGCCATGGAAACCCAAGAAATACCAAAGAATGCTGAGAGTGTTTATTTTTTCAGGCCTATAAAATAAAAAATAATTTTATCTATTTAATTGTAAATGAGATGCATATTATATTCACATTTAAATATACTGAATTTATTAAAAACATTAATATAGCCAAATAAATTAATACATTTATAGATCTATTTATTTATTTTTAAACGTGTAAAAGGATATATGTATTATTTTTAAATCAAATCCAGATTAATAGATTTACAAAAATTAAAAGATTGGTTAACCATTTGCATGTTCCTAGAAAACCTTCAAGTGTGTAAACTGTTTTATTGTCAATATATTTAATATGCAGTATAATAACACAAAGTTGTATAATAATTTTTTTTTTTTACTTTAATATATTTTTATATTGTCTATTACTTTCATTTATTTTTTGTTTGTGTATGCATTATTTTAATAATTAGATGACTCGTAGTTTGACTCCTGTGTCTGGAAAATGTTATGGCCTAATTCTCTGAATTTTGGTGCTTTTATTAGAGGAAGTTTTAAATATAAGTGTTCCCCATCATTAACTGAGGGGGAAGTAAGTGAGCAGTTCAGTCATTTAAAACAATGTGATGTGAAGGTCATACTCAGCTGAGGACTGCTAGCAATAACACCTTTGTCATCACTACATCTTGTAGTGTATCCAAGCTCAGGTGTTCATTTCAGAGAGCCCTACTGCTGCTTTTAGATTACACAGCATCTGAATCAGTGGTTCAGCTCTGCTGACTTACATTATACCACAGATCTGCTGTGTATTCCCCATCTGTCCATCCTATGTCTGTTATTCATTGAACACTAATACTTACTGATCATAAAATGTTGCGCTGCCATTGCTGTTTAACAGCCATTTCAGATTGATCACTGTCAGCTCAAACACACAGAGAGCAAGAAAATAGGCAGCATACAAAAGTCTACTCTTATAAGGTCATCACTAGAACCTGACTTGATATATGTACTTCTGTACTGCGGAGCGCTCATGTCTCTGCCTCTTCAGCACTTACTGTGAAAGCTGAGCCCAGACAAGGCTATAAAGAAGGTGCTTTTTGGGATTTTGAGACTGATGCAACTCATACAACCCATAAGCTCTTGGAAAGGAAAGCAGTATACTGTAAAGCCTCTGATGCATCATTCTACTCATCGTCAAGCTCAAGACTTGCTGGTGAAAGTTGAAGCTTTAGGAGAGTTTAGTATGTTAGAATGTACTTAACAGTGGCAAAGATCTTGCATGTGGTTGCAGTTTGATTTATTGATGAGCGTTTTCCCATAACTAACCTCCTCTCTGCTCAGCACTACTTTTAATAATTTAGTGATGAAGTATGGAAGAACAAGACTAAAATAACCCAGTTACTCTGTAAACCTGCGTTTGTGTTTGGGAGGGCCAAAGGTAATAGTTAACCAACTATTGTGTTGTGTTTTTTTTATTATTTACTCATCGCCATGTCATTCCAAAACTGTATGACTTTGTTCTGTGGAAATTTCTGTGCTCGACAAACTCGATGAGCTCTGGCAAGAACATATCGATGATATATCGAGCAGCATTTTAAAATAATATAATAAATAGTAATAATCCATAATAAAGTAACTGTCAATATTGATTTTATTCTCTGCCCTTCAGCCAAACTCTTTGCCATGCCCTTCATTTTCTTTACTTTTTTTTTGTTTTTTCCGCAAGCTTTTGCTGCCAAAAAGAAAAGCATCTCTTCCTCAGAGTCCATGTTTTTGGCGCTAAACTTCGTGAATGTGATTGCCTTGGAAATCAGCAGGTTTTAAAATCGTGTTGTGTACCACTGCGTCTGTAAACAAAGTCACTTGTGACGTGTGCGTGGCCATACGGTCTTCTAACTTAAGGCGGCCGTACAGTCGGATCACTTAGAAAACTGCTCTTGTCTGGATTGTGATTTAAAATTTAAAGTGGTTTAGTCTTATTTTAAATGAAAAGAGCACAGGCAAAGCCCATGTATAATAATATAATATAAAGGCAGGGAAATATAAAGGCAATGTCCATAGATCAGGAGATAAGGACTGGATCAAGATTTTTTGTATATCTAATGTTTGTTCACTTACAATGCAAAGGGGCCCCTTTTAGTTATGTTGAAATGAACTATGCACATGTTTGTTTTGTAAAATCTAACTTGATGATTATATTTTAATTTATATTAAAATTTGTAATATGCTGTGTGTGTTTAAAAAAAAAAAAACAGTATGCGGATGATCAGGATGGTTGACAGCTTGCATTGACTCTAAACACTTTTACTGTTTTCACTAACAGTAATAAAGGTGAATTTACTTCAAAATTGTGATTGTAAACATTGTGCATTTAAATCCAGCACATGATGCCTGAAGCATTGATTTTGTATGTATTTTGTATTTTGAATACTGGCAACTTTTTCACATGGTGTCTTATTCTTCTCATCCTTGTCTGTGGTCTGCTGGTTCTTTTCAAGTTCTGAATCTTTAGACATGCTGTCAGTGTGTGTGTGACTTGTGTCTTTTGTGTATGTGCCTGTATGAAAGTTTGTGCAATTAGTGTGTGCCTTTCTGTCTGCCAGTCAGTAATCCTCTCGTTATAAGCAGCTGTCTGAAGTGGTTCTTGGCTTTGGCCTCGGCTCTTTAAGATCTCACTCAAAACACTGGGCCTCACTCCAGACCCTCCACACTAGACCCCAGGTTTGAGTTCAACAGTAGCCAAACCCCCAAGCCAAAAACAGTGCTATATACCCTCTGTCTGCTGTTGCCAAATTTCTCGCTGTTTTCCACTTGATGCCTACATTGTGTATTTGTTTGTGAATTAATGAGCATGGAATCTGCGAGAGGAAGCGAGGGATTGTTGGTGTGTGTTACAGGATTATTAAGCTTTGTGAGGGTGGCCTTGGCATTCGGGGTCAATTATGTAGACATACCAATGACTTACTCATGGTGTCAAAGCGATTCAGCTGGGGGTTTCTTAAAGTGATACTGAATGATTCCTTGCATCATTTCTACATGCAATGTCTTTTTTACTATATGAAGTCCCCCCCCCCCCCCACCCAAATGTATCTTCTTTGGGATTTTGCCATTGTTCATTGAGCTTTTACAGGCACAAGATTGTGAATTTCTCATTAGCTTGCTACTCCAGTATCAGTGGCTCTGAATCAGATTGGTTTATTTGATTAATTAGTTAATTAATCTGAATCAGTTTATCTGATTTGATAAGCCAATATTTCTTGCATTTGCTACCTTAGTAAAAGATGACAAGCAGCACAGATGCTTCAGAAGAACTAGCCAGAAGGTGTTGAGAGATGAAATGTCTTATATCAAGCTCACAAATACACCAAAGTTGATATTTTCCAGATTCTTTGAGCAGTTTATCATCTGGTCTGAACCATTTTCCACCTTCCCTTCCAAAAATATAAAGAAGAGTAATGCTTTATTTATGTGATATTTGAGCTTGCTTCAGAACTGGGAGCGCAAATGGCTCCTCTCTGCTCCGAGAAGAGGCTGCAAATGTTTAGCCACAGCGTAATTTGAAACGAGATTTATTCCGTCACCCTGTTTTTAGATGCTGTTTATGGCTTATTGGCTTAAAACACACAAATTCATAGCGTCTTTAGAGTCTCTGCTTAACAGATGTGCCATATTAATGACAGATAGACTTGTGCTAGCCTATAGGTTTAAATATTCCCATAATAATTTCTGTTGTACATAAAGTGCTTGATGCGTCAGTACCATGAAACCATGAAATCCTACCAAGGCCCCTATATAGGTAGTGTTTTTAGGTGTGAACCTGACATAGTTATCCTGCTCTGTAAGATAACCTAAATTATGAAGGTGCATGTTATCTCTACTAAAATTTAGAAATGCATGTATCATTTGCTGAGAATATTCGTAATGTACTAGAATATACCACAATATACTAAAAGTTCAGTATAAATTACAAATGGTAGTCAATCAGTACTGAGAAGTAACTACCTATCATATATATGTTTAAAATGCATTTTTCTGTGGAGTGCACATTTCTCAGTTTAAGCTTGGTTTAATTGTGTTAGCCTGCATGCTAATGCCAAACTCTACTAAAAACAATTAAGTTGTGCACTTTGCATGCAGAGCTATATTTACATGAGAAACAGAGTTTCTATGTAGAGCGTTCCAAATCCATCACTTATTATGTTCCAGTGCAGTTAAATGGTTACAGAGTTTCTGGGCCTCCATTGTAAATCCAGGTAACCAAAACCTAAAAGATTCGAAGTTATAAAGGCACCTTAAAATGAATCCATATAAATTGAGCTGTTTAATTCAGATGCTAGGGATACACTTAGTTAACCAGGCATTAATTGTGCATTTAGCCTAGTCATACTTTGCAGAATGTTTCATTCTCAAGGATTTTTTTTAGATGAGTTTGCTTGATGTGTGCTAATTTGTGGATATTGTTATATAATTTTTATTCTTTTTTTATTTTATTTTTGTGTGTGTGTTACCATAAACTTGAGTACATTATGACAATATGTAAATAAATAAACACAAATAGATTTTGACTGTTACTATTGTAATTTAAACAGCAGACATGGAAAAAAACCCCATCATGAAATGGTAGGAAACACTGGACGCATGTCCACTAATGGTTGTCTGGTTATGCATTTGAATACAGTTTTAGTTTAATTTGAATGAGCCAAGTTGTTTGTTTGTTTACTGAGCTTTTTTTGGAGAAAAATTTTATGTTTTAAAGTCAATATTTATGCCAAATAGTTTGCAGGTGTTTTTGTAAACAATTAATTTTAATGAAAGTATTACAGTGACTGGAAATGTGCACTGTATCATTTGTTGTCATGCCCTTTTCTAGTTTATTAATTTTTTTTTTTAGTAATCTTTCTAGTTCACTCTTGCCAGGTGCATGCACAAATATGCTCTCCTTTTATGCATCTCAGACAAAGGGACTCTATTGTATTATAAAAACTGAAAGGCTTATTGGAGTTAATGTGGATGGCCAACAGTATGTGTGTGCCCCTGCCATTAAGGTTCCTTACACGCCCTGTTATAAGGCCTGTTCGCAAAAAGAATACTGTATTAGCATTCACACCAATCTATGATAACACCCTGTATAATTGCATGCTGCAGTTATGTCCTCTGCTGCTTTAAAACAACTGCATAGCTGTGTGTATTTTTGCGACTTCCTTAAAAATTTGCTTCCACAGAATTTCATACTGCTAGCCAAACTACCACTTCAGAACAGATGTGTCTGGGGAGGGGGAGTGAGGCAAAGAATCATGACGTTTGCTTTATTAGAAGACCATAATAAAAATGATATTCAAGGTGTTTTTTTTTTTTTTTTTTTTTTTTTACATGAGAATGTTTGATCTTGTTGTATATTAATTTCAGATCGATCCAAAAATGATGTGTCATCTCGGTTTCCTTGAGTGTTTGTTTAGTTTAATATCTCCAGAAATCCCCTGACTCAGGATGGTTCTAACATCACAAGCAAGCCCAGACAGAATTGCTACCCAAACTGAAAGCTACCAATAATCAGATTAGCTTATATATATATATACATAGTAATATGCAGCGGCTAAATGTTTGTTTGTTTTTTAATAAAAGGAGAAAAACAAAACTTTTTTTTCTTTTAACTGTTTAAAATAGACAGAAAATTTTAAATAATTACAGCAAGTCAATACGAATATAATTTTACTCACCTTCCACAAAATCCTGACTGGCACTGTCCACTGTTTAATGATGTAATTTGTATGTCTAGCTTGACATGGATCTTCTGTTTAATTTTGTATTTATTTATTTATTTATTAATTTATTGCTCAAATTGTAGCTTGGTAAAATTGTTGGCAAATATTCAATGTTCACATTCGTCTCAAGTTTTATGCCTTAGTCACATTTAGCAGATTAGAGCTTGAAGATTACATTTTTTGATGGTGATGATACGAGCAATCAAGTAGCTGAGATATACTATGTGGTACCCTACACAAATAAACTGTATGAATGCAGATATAACTTTACATTAATACGTGTTTGCAACAAAATAATCATGCAGATTAGATTTACAGTAGTATATAAATCACATTGCCTGATTATACAGTAGCCCAATTTAGCCGTAAGCCGTAGTTCAATTAGGACATTTAAGTAATTTTTATAAACATGCCTTAAAAAAACCTTACTGGTGTGCATCTTAAGACTAAACTTAGACCCTGACATTTTTTAATATCAGTCCGTTTCTTTCAGTTGAAAAAGCTCCGGTTTATATTTTAGTCTTGGACTAGGCTTAAGAAATACAAAAAGTACACATTCTGGAGAAATGGGAAATTTATTAGATTTAGCAAATTGTTAGATTTTCGATCTCAGTATTTAGAATAGTTTGTGCCGCCCTCGCCTTCCCTATTGAGCCATCAATGGTTATGTGTAGAACTTTGGGAGTGATGGACGTCTAATTCCTTGGAAATCTGCAGAGCTTTCTGATGAGTTCTGTAGGATTCAGAGTGGAGCTGGACATTAGTCACTGACTATGGGAACATGTGACACATGAAGTGAGGAATTATTGATAAGATGAAAATTTTATGGGTTATCCATCATTTTTGGATAGATCGATTTCAGGTGGATTTTCAATTTTTCGTTTTTACAGATGTGTGTTCACATTGTTCTGTAGGCCCTACTCTTCTGCAGACTCTGAGACCAGACTTCAAAAAGAAATTTGCAACTGTGTTTAACGACAACAGAGTGACAGAATATATTTACCATCTTAATGTCCAAATTCCAAGGTAACAAATCTATCTATCTATCTATCTATCTATCTATCTATCTATCTATCTATCTATCTATCTATCTATCTATCTAT
>JAUYWG010000046.1:9083707-9099274 GCA_034779775.1 Enteromius afrohamiltoni | reverse complement strand
TATATAATATATCATTTTCTTTTTTTTTTTTTTTTTTTAATTAATAAATTAACCCTTGCTAACTTATCTTCAACTATGTACTCTTAGAAATAGAGGTACAAATACTGTCACCGGGGTGGTACTTCTTCAAAAGGGACACTACCTATTAGTACTTTATTTTAACCTAATATGTAATATTACCAAAATGGGCCATTTAGCTACAAACATGTACCTTTTGAAAAAGTACCTCCCCAGTATCCCCTTTGGTAACTATTTCTGAGAGTGTGTGGTACACTAAGTTTGAATGCATGATTTGTGAAAGGAGATTTATGCTATATCTCCACCTGGTGGTTACAATGTGTAAGCATATATCTTGGCTTTAGGACTCCCTACATTGATGATTCTTCTGCTTTGGTTATTTAAACTGTTTATTCATTTATTTATTCATTTATTTATAAACTCCACTGACCACACAAAACAGAGAAAAAAATTATTCTTATATTTTACCCTTATCATATTGCTACAACAGTGAGAAGAGAAAATAAACTTATGCAAACACGTTATTCCTGTTGTTCAGGTATATGTGTGTGTGTGTGTGTGTGTGTAATCAGTAGGCAGGTGTGAAGTTGTGAGCTGATATGTGCAGACTAAATTAAAGTGCAAAAGCAGATTTAGCAGATTTCTTTTTTGATGTCAATGCACTTTCTCCTATCTTGGCTTCATATTTAAAAATAACTATAATTAAGCCACCAGAAGAGTATAAAAACTGGCTTTTTGATGTTTTCATAACGTTGTTAGGAGCATTTCAGAATAGACAGCCATTTGTAAAAAGATGCCTAATAATAAAGATGGCTAATAGGGCCATGCTAACAAAAGACAAACCTGGACCTCATGCATGTGAGCCCACTGCAGCAGACAAGCAAAGATACACATCTGTGTCACACTGTCAGCCTACTTATACATCCACTTAACTTTTTTGTTTATTATTCCTATGTGAATACTGCTTATAGAAATGGTTTAATCAAAATACACTCATCTGATGTGTCAATAGTTAAATATGCTGTTTGCCAGCATAATGGTGTAAAATCTTCCAGCAGAGGATAACTGCCAAATCCGAACAGCCAACTACTGACCCCTTGAGCCCAACATAGCAACAGATAAGCTCCCATCCAAGTGACTTCATTTTATTATAGTTTAAGCAGACACACTCACAGTCGGAGCGCCTAATGATGCGTTACTGGCAAGTGGCAATTTATTGTGTTCCCAGTGGTTCATTGTATGAAGTCAGCGAAGCGTTTTGTAGTTTATCCATAAAACACACATACCTGTTTTATATGGAAAAGTTCTACTGAGTTTTTATTGCAGCAAACCTGATGTGTGTGAGCACAAGATAAACAGTGAGGAAAAGGTTGTGTGTGGAAAAGCTTTTAAGATCTAAATATACATCTCACGAAATGCAGAATATACACAATATATGGGTCTGTTCAGATGACGTTTCAGCAGTAAAATGCAAACAATGAGTCAGCACAGCTGAATTTAGCCCTTACCTGCTCTTATTACAGCACTGACGTTGCACACGTTTCCAGTAGCCCTTTGTCATAATTCATTTTCCCAGTACATCATCTTTAGAGCTTTAGAGGCTCGTTCAGTCTAACATGAATGTTGTAATTCTATTGATTTACTGATCTACTGTATAAGACTCTAAATGCACCTGGAGATGATTCAGTGATCTCCTGGTGCCCTTGATTTAGCGATTCACATTTTCTCTATGAAGCAGTGATGCTCAAGTATATTAGAGCCCATATCAATTACCTAAAATAATTACTCTTATTTTTATAAAATGTAAAAGGTCCTGACATTTCTCTTGTGGGGGAACGGCTTAAACTGTACAGCTGCATGCAGTAGGAAAAGGCATATGCCATATGCATTATGCTCTGGCTTCTGTAAAAGTTAAGCTCAAGCACAAAAAATAAATAAATAGACTTTAGACCTCAGAATAGGGGTAATGTTTTGGATTTTGGTCCTTGGTAAATGGTACTCATATATTTTCATGTAGGTGCCATACTATAATTTATTTGACTATATTTTGTGTGTGTTTTGTTTTTGTTGCAGTTGCTATTGGTACAGGTTAACGACTACAAAATAAATATATTGAATTTAATAGCTTGATGTAGTTCCTACTTTGTGATAACAAGTCCCCTCATCCTCACCTTGTCCTTGATTTGTGTACAAGTGCAAAAGTGTGTTAGTGGTTTGTTTGTTCTGTCAGAAGCAGCACAGCATTAGTATTAGTCCAAGTGTTTTATTGACTCTTTTTCTTTTTTTTTTCTTTCTTTTTTTTTTAAGTTTACAGACATATAAACACACTTGCGCACATTTGAATAGCGAGGCGCATGTGCTCTTAAAACAGCATGTGCACACAAATGATACGCCATGCGTTTAATAAGAGCACGACTGCCATGAGCCAGTCGCAGGCAGGGCTTACAAGAGCACAGGGAGATAGAAAGATCGACAGAGGAGTCAGAGGAAACGGAGAGTGATGGATAATGTAACAAACAATAACGAGGGAAATGTATCAAACTGACCTCAAGTTAAATTTTTTTTGTGTGTATTTTCTCTGTGAACTTTCTCTGAAATCGCGGGGGTTTGTGTGTAGTATCTGATCTTTGACTGTGTTCTTGCCAGTTTTCTGGAGAGCATGTCTGTGTCTTTAAGTGTGTAAAATCACTTTAAGTCTCTCTCAAATTCACCTCTTCTGTCCTTTTTGGTTCAGATTGCAGATCCACCTGATGGCTGCCTGCTCTTTATAATCTGTAATTAGCTGTAATGTCACCACTAGATGGCAGCAATGCGCTTTGATTATCGCTCAGCAGCATATGTATGATTGAATCTCCAGCATACCGTTCATTGCGATCAGGTGGTTGTTTTTTTTTTTTTTATTCTCTTCTCCATACGGTTTCTTGTTCCACAAACCCGATACTGTGTGATCTATATAGAGGCAGAGCAAGTATGGTTGCCCCCACCTTCCTTTTTCCATCTCTCAGTTTTTCATTTTGTTCTTTTGGGCCACTGGTTACAGGTCTTTGGGGTGACATAAAGGTTTCAGGTGCTTTCGGTGCCGCGGCACGGATCAGGGCAGGCACAGGGCCCTGGACGGAAAAAGCAGAAATTGGAATTGATTTCGGGAACATTTGGTGCTAATGTATCTCTGTGTCTTTCCTGCTTCCTCTGTTCATTTGGTCTTTGAACTCATTAGATATCACAGCGTAAGCTTGAGTCAGTTTAAAGAGCTTGTTCTGTGTAACCTTTGTACATGCATTCTTAAATTTAAAACTGTATTTTTTTAATAAAATGTTTTAATAAATTATACCTTTTATTATGTTTTATAGATTTGCCAATGACATAACCAAGGATTTGCAGACTCTTCCTGGGGTCGAGTCGGCCAGCCCCAAAGCTGCTGGATTCTTGTGGTAACGTTGTGAAGTTGAAAGGAAGCAGATTTGCCAGACACCATGCCGGCCCTCTCCACCAGAACCGGCAGTGAGATAGGTACCTTATCTTACATCTCATACCCTTATTGTGCAGCAGTTAGGGTGTTCTAGGTTGACCCTTCAAGTAACAGTTTATGATCAATAATTTGTAAAAGTGCAGTGGTTCTCAAACATGTCATGTGGACCCCCAAACCACAGCATTTTTTGGTGCACAGCAGTCTTCCTCATTTAACACACCTGAATTTGCTCTTTAGTGGAATCTGCAAGACTTGAACTGCTAGTGACCTCTGATAGAGACAAAATATGTAGTGGCTGGGGGTCCCCAGGACAGGTTTGAAGACAGTTGTGTGTGTGTGTGTGTATATATATATATATATATATATAAAATACACAATTTAATATATTCTTGCAGAAAAATAGTAAGTTCCTTTCAAAAAAATTCTGACCCCAGTTTTTTTTTTTTTTTTTTTTGTAATGGAAGTGTTTTTGGTGTTTGGAGACCATACTGATATATAATTTGTAACTTGGATGCACACCTTGTCTCTCTCTCTCTCTCTCTCTTTTTATTTATTTATTTTTTTCTTCTCTGCCCACATCCCTCACTCGGTCTCATTTCCTTTACAAAGAAGGGATTACCATGTGAATGTAATCCATTAGAAACTAATGCCTAGTTGGGGTATAAAACTCTGATGGACGAGCACAAGGTTGCTGGGAGACATTTGGTATGATTAGGTTACGTCTGCTGTGCACAATCCTGTCTTGCCCAACAGGTTTTTAATGAACACTTTGAAAGCCCAGTAAGCCACTCTGGATCTGATAGATTAGAACCATTACATCCCTCATGTCAAGATGTGCGCAAGGGCTCATGTGCCCAGAACGTTATGCCACTGCTCTTGATGTGTTGTTGGCTGCTTTGCTATTGTTGGACACCTGACATAACCCAACACCCCCCCCCCCACACTTGAAATGTTTCATTCATAAGGCAGGAAATTGGGATTTAATCACCAAAGCCCACTATGAATTAAGGATGATTGCCACTAAGTTATTAGCTTGTTTCTGGCTCCTCTGGATCTTTTTTTTTTTTTTCTGGTTCTCTCTCATTGAAACTCTCCATCACACAGTGTCTGTTCTGTTCTAGTCTGATTCCTCTGTATGGACATAAAATGCTGTTCTTTTACCCCATCATATGTATCCTGTTTTTTGTGTGTGGGTGTTTTGCTTCCTAGTGGCATTTGATTTCACTACCCTGGGGTGTCCTTGGGCTAAAATGTGTATGTGAGAGAATGAGAGTCTGGTGTTGATGTCATATGATAAATTACTGGGATTCCTCTTACATCAACTGCAAGCTCAATCATCCTGTGCACCCACTCCCAAATCCTTTGCATTCATGATATTATTTCCAAAAGAAATTCCAGTCCAGATCAGGTCTGTATTTATAAATAAATATATAATATATAAATTGTTTTTTGTCCTTTTATTAACTTAAGTGTATTGTATTTATATTATTTGTATTATGTATTAATATATATGAAATTAACATTTCATTTGTCTAATTTGTTGTAATTTTATTCATTTTTTGTGTTAAATTAATATTTTATTAAATTATTTATTTTTATTATTATACATATTTAAAACAAACAGACATGCATTTACAATCAATTAATAAATATGAAATAAATGCGTTTCTTTGTATTTATTTAGCTAAATTTGAGCAGGAGTGATTGTTCAGGTGGTCAGTCGTCATTGATTTCTCTGATTTCTTCAGCCACGGTGAAAGGAAAGCTCATTCAGTGAGCGGTTTGGTCCTCAGAGCTGCACTCCCACCTGCCTTCCCCACAGTCTGTTAGCCTGATTACTTTGAGTCTGCCCTTTGATTGGAGCATCATAGCCCCCTACCAGGTTTTTATGAGCCATTTGAAGTTTTACTGTGTTATTCTGGGCTGGCCTGCTTGTCCAATTATGATAACTCTCCCCAAGGCGTCACTAAAAAGAGAAGAGCGCCATGTGGGCTCGAGAGAGACAAAAAGGGACACGTGGGAAATTGTTAGGGCAGAAGTTCTTTAGCAGATAAGCCTCCTCTAATGAAGGTGAATTGATGTGTGACAGGTTTTATGCATGAAGCTATCTGTGCAGGTACTCTACTTGAAACTGGAATTGTTTTTTGATTGGTGTGTGTGGATAAGCTTATTTCCATAAGTCCTGTTCAGAAACAAGTGTATGGTGTAATGATGCTATTGTGCATAACGAGATCCATATTGAGCTCCATATTGTTTATCGTTCAGTTGCTGAGTCTCTCTTATGGCTTCAACAGAGAAGCGGCTGAATATGGCTGCAATGAGGGATATGACAGGAATGGCCATATTAAATTTCTTCTCGGCTAACAGTAAATTTTTCCATTCTGATGTCAAGAATGCAGAGCATCTGGGAACACAGGACAGAACGAAAGAGAGGGAGGGAGAGAGGAACGTTAGTAGCAGCAGCAGCATGTGCTTTGGGAGCACTTTATCGATTTCCAGCCATTTATCCTCCTCTTTTCCATCTCTTTCGCTCTCTCTCTACTGCCACAGGGATACAGAACTGTAACACAAGGATTTGTTGCCACTGGAATAGCTCCCTGTTTCCAATTACATCAGAATGAAAATTTCCACTTCATTTTACCAAATGCAGGAGAAAGGAGAGGGAGAAAAGCAGAAGGACAAGGAATTTCATTTATTTGTATTTTGTTCTTATTTTTCTGTTTTCAGAGGATAAATATCTGGCGATGCAGAAAACATGCAGAGCTGAGTATCTGTTGTGGTGCTGGAATGTAAAAAGGGTCTAAACATATTTAAACACATTGCAACAAAAGCTTTATTTTTGTAGGTATGCAGAAGACTTTATGATGCTATTAGAGTGTGACTAGGAAAAACATAATAGCTCCGTCAGAAGAGGGCAGTGTTATGTAATATTTTGGTCACACATCCCTTATACAGTGTAATAGCTACAGTTTTAAAAACTCAACTTTTAAATTTACATCTTGTCAGTTGTAGTCCTTTTTATTTTTCTGCTGTGATTGAGCTCTGATCTAGACATGAAATGTGTACTGTCACAGGGAATCAGTGCGTGATTGGACCAAATCTCTTCTACAGGTGTTCAGATGGCCGCTTCAGGATCACATTCCCTCCTGTTCTGTCTAATCGCAGTAAAATTACAGAAATTCAGGGCTCCAGAGATGCTCATGTTAAGGGATGGTTTGACCTTGGCTACTGTGCAGCTAGATCAGAAAAGAAGCAGAAAAGCCTATTTGTCTATGTGTCATCATGTTGACAAGCACTTCATGGATCCAAAATGGAAAAAAATCAAAAGCGGAATGACTGATTTAGGAATTTAGGAACCAAATGTCATGCAATAAACATTGCAGTTCAAAAGAAATATTTCAGTTTATTCAGCAAGGACGCATTAAATTGCTCAGACAGTTAAGACATTTATAATGTTGACAAAGTGCATTTTAAAATACTTTAAAATAATGCTGTACATATTTTACAACATTCCTGTTTTTGATCATATAAGTATAGACTTTGTGAGCATGAGATGTTTCAAAACTAGTTTAAATGTTATTGTAGATAAAGTTTCTAAAAGTCTTTTTGACCTTTTATGATTTTTATTATATTGACATATAAATGTGCATCACCAATGGACCACCATGCCTTACTTGCCAAACTAAAATGACTGTGAAACATATTGTATTGGATTGTACTGTATGTAAACAGACAACAGTTTTATTCAGAGATGTGTGTAACTGATTTATTTACGATTGTATTTTAGCGAGCCATGCAACTGCCATGTTCAAGCTCTTACTACTTTTCTGGCCCTTAAAGGTGTCAGTTGCATTGCTTTGTATGCAGGGTAGAGGTCTTTAAAATAAAGCCTGAACCCAGTGATTCTCTAATGCAGGGTCAAAAAGCTCTTAGATTTAATTGAAAATATCTTAATTTCTGTTGCTAAGATGAACAAGGGTATTGTGTTTGAAACAAAAGGACCGTGAGTCATTAATGACCTGTGATTAATGACAGAACTTTTTTTTTTTTTTTTTTTGGGTGAACTATCACTTTAAATGACTGCCACCCATTTACGCTGCAAAACAGTATAAGTTATGGGGTTTACAGCTGAAAGTGATTAGTAGGAAAATAATTTTTATCATAATGTTCGTCAACAACATTTTTTCACAGACGAAAACGAGATGGTAACGAACAAAAACTAATTTGAAATGACAAAAACTATTACGAAGAACTATTAACATTTTCGTCAACGAATAAAAACGAGATGAAAATGTTATGAAGGGACGATTGGAAAGAGATCATTTCAGAACGAATGTGCTGCGTGGTTCAGAGGTTAAATGTGTACATGAACTGTATTTATAACCTATGATACACACTAAAAATCTCAATATGTGGGATTAAGAAAAGAGCCGGTGTAGTGCCGAATTTTGACCCCCTGCCAGATTAGGACTCCCCTAGTTTTGGTAGGTTTAGTGTTAGGTGTGGGGGAGGGGTTAGGATTAGGGGTGGGGTTAGGATTACTGTTGATTTCAACGAGGGGAGTCACAATTCGGCAGGGAGTCAAAATTCGGCACAACACCGGCATATGGATATGTTTGGAGAAGGAAGAGAGAACTCAATTCAGTCCAGTTTCTGAGCACAGACTCTGAAACATACACACAGCGCGAGTAAGTTACTCTTGAATGGAGAATTACACACACAATGATTTCAAATTGGCCTATTTGACTTGCATTCAGGTAAACGGAGTCAAAGGGTTAAATTTAAAGGGACCGCAGCCTAATTTAGTTGCTAAATAAAATACAATAAAGCCTAGCCTATATAACCATTGGTATTTCATTGAAAAGCAGATCAAGTTCTTGACCTTAATGATAAGTAGTTATATAGCGTGCAAAACAAAGAGAAGGTTACGTTTATGTTAATTGTAAATGGCAGACAGGTCGTCATTGGCTAGTGTTTGATTGACAAAACATGACCATATTTTTACTGATTTGCTGTGAGTACACGAAAGAAAAAAAATAAAACTAACAGTTTCGTGGTGGACGAGTAACTTAAACGTAAAAATTTGATTAAATTTCGGCTGGTGATCAAAAAACAATAATTTCATATAGGACTAGACACTGTTTAGTGTGTAGCTATGATTGGAGTAGATGGTCCAGAACATGCAAGTAGATCTGTGAGATCCTGGGCAAAAGCTCTGATGTGGTGTTGTGGTTTAAGAGACCGGAGCTGAGAACACAGCGATAAAAACCCTAAAATTGACTCAGACCGCCAAAATCATGCACTTTTGTATGCTCCATGCATATCGGACGTTAAGACACTGTACAGATTAAAGGTTACAACTTACAACTCATTACAGCTTCACGGTTATGTAGCTGGCTAGATTTTTGGACTTCTCATTTTGTATCTACGTTTCTCTCTCTCTCCTCTACTATAATTTGTCAGCTCTGGAGGGCCTTTTTCTCTCTGTGGATGTAGTTTTTCTGTTTTAGGAGGTAAATCAAAGAGAAAATGAATGGAAGTACGCAGAGTGCAGCTGTTCGTGTTTTCATTTTTCCATTCAGTCGCTCCGTTCTCTCACAGACAGGCATGAACCATGTTCTCAGAGTAGCACCTGAAATACTGACCCCTGAGGTGGTCTTATGCATGAGCGTGTGCTTGCCTGACATATATATTGCTTCACGGAGTCAGTCTCTCAGCGCTCGAAAGAGAGAAGCACGGCCCAGTGTTCATTTCCTGCCACACAGCTCACTGAGCCGAATGTGTGTGAATCTTTTTGCTCTATTGACTCTTGAACTCATCCAAACAAGACATTTTAAGGAGAGACATTTTTCTGTTTTTGAAATGTGGCCTGTGTTGTAAATCTAGCAATTTTTTTTTACCAGTTGTCCTCTTGCTGGCTAGTGTGAGGCCAACAGGAGCCAGACGGGGAGCCAACGGAGCATATTTCCCATGCGGACAGTCTTTTGTGGCATGCGTTTGTGTGTTTACATGTGCTATCCTTGTTTCTTTTACAGGTCCGTGTGTGAGCGCCTTAAATATTCCATGTTGTTCCAGAAAACCACCATGTTTGCGTGCATGTGCACTTAAAGGTTTGTGCACGTCTGTTCGCGTCGACAGTTTGGATGACCTTGGTATTTTCCTGACAGCCTGTGTAATTAAAGCTGCTCTCCATGCCCTGCGCTGCTGACCCATAATGATTTGAAAAGCAAGGCCTTTTACCTTCCGCTCCGCCCTGTTGTACTCCAGCTCCGCCACTGATGTCTAAAGAACGCTGTTATTTTCTGGAGGCCGCTGGGAAGTGTAGGCGTGTGAAAAGGAAACACTGCTTGGCACAACATTCCTTCACATCCCGTCTGGTATATTTGGCCTGGCAGCCAATAATGGTCCGTTTACACGGATCCTTTTATAGGCTGCTGGGACATAAGGTTAGATGTTGATTGTTAAACTCATGTTGTGTCCAAATGGTCAGTGGTCGGAAGAACCACTGTTTTGTTTGTTTTGGGGTGACTGACTAAAAGTAGTGACAGTACTCACTTAACATTGGTGAGTAGCGTGTCTACATCTCAGCTGTTCACAAAAAAGTGCAGCTTTTCCAGTAACAAGCTGTTTTGTTCAAGAAGTGGTTAAGTGAGACAGTGCTGTTTTTTCTTTTTATGTCACATTACCGCTGAGTGAGCTGTGGCCATAATCAAATAGACTAAGTGAATCCTATTCAGGCGTTTACTGTAAAAGAACTTCTGATTCCCAGATTTATGATTCAGGAAACTGCTTTTACATGTCTTTTGAAGTAGAACATAAAAGTAATTTAAAGACTGCTGTTTGTTACCGTCATAACAAATTTACACTTTAAAATAGAAAGTTAGAAAACTGTTTATTTCGATACACTTTTTGTAATATTAACAGTTTATATACCTTTTTTTTTTAATTACACACTTCAAGGTAATGACACTTACAGTATTTAAAATCATATAGATTTGCATTTGTAGTCGATCGTTGCACTAAAGGTGCATCTGAAATCATGTACAACTTGTCCGTATGGGAGCGTTGTTTATCTAAAATGTATTGTATTTCAATCTGCATAAATGATGCATATCGAAGGTAAAACATGGAAATACCAGTGTGTAAAACTGCACATTACACGTCCTGTGTAATGAATCCTGTGATTGCCCTTGTTGTTTTGCTTCAACCATGAGATTTTATGTATTTAATATAAACGTATTGGACATAATGATGAGTTTCCTCTGAATAAAAATGTAAATTATATGTACAGCTGGCTAGTTAGAGATGTTTGAAATGGTTTTGAGGATGCTGGAAAATAGCTGGAAGATCTTGCTGTGCCTATTCTCAGTCAAGAGTGTATAAAGGCTGTAAAGCACAGGTTGTGCAGAAAGCCCTTATATAGAGATGGTAAAGGCGTTTTTATGCAGTTCACTAAGTCGAACATTACTTGTGAATTGGGCAATTGTTGTCATGTTGTCCTGTTCATGTGAAAACTAAATCAAAGCTACTTGTGAATAACGTCCAGTGATGTCATCTCGCACTTTAAGCTTGTTGTGTTGGTGTCTGAATCTGACGACAGCTCTAAATGGTCATCTTATCTATTTGCTGTGTTTTTTTTTAAGCATGTCAAAGATATTATTGTGTGTTTATGCTCGTTTTAACATCACACACATACTAATGAAACTTTAGGGATTTGATTCACAGTTCCAGTTGTGATTCCTAGAAAAACAGGAAGTAGCCAACAAAGGGAGGAAGTGAGGTGCAGCCTGGGAGAGAACCATTTTTACAACCCTCAGTTTGACCCATAGAGCATGCTAAAGTAAACAACGATGTTGTCATTATGATTTTATAAGTGTACTTAGGGTTGGGCGATATATATGGAATGATATATTATGCACATCTCATCAGTAAAGCCGGTTCTTTGATTAGCGCTAAATCTTCGTCAGCTGTTTTTAAAAGCAGCGCCAGTTTATGAACAGAGCCGTACATCACTAACAAGCTACGCGTTAGTTTTGTGGGTGATATAATGGCGCAGCTTCTCAGTGATCTAAGGCTCTGTTCATAAGCTGGCGTTCCTTTTAAAATAAGCTGATGGCGATTTAGCCCTAATCACAGAACCAACTTTACTGATGAGATGCGCATAATGTATAGTTCGATATATATCGGCCAGCCCTAAGTGTACTGTTTAAGGTTTATAAAAACGTCACATCATGTTAGAAGAATTCTCTGGAGAATCATCTTTGTAGCCTATCTGAAGTGCCTCAGGTGTCTGTGCTGATTTCAGATTTTCTGGGTCTTGTTTATATCTGTTTATATATTCTCTTTGGGTATTGGCTGAATGTGTCTGGGTGTGTAATGCGTTTCCTGTATTTCCTCTGCAGGTCTGTATGAGCTGTTGTCTGTACTGCCGTCTCAGCTGCAGCCTCATGTTGAGAGTGCAGATGACCGCTCTTTTCTACACGCTATGTTTGGGGAGAGGAGTCTACATTCATTGGTCAAGGTGAGTGTGTGTGTATGTGTGTACAATGTTAGACATAATCTATTCTTTAGGATGCGATTTAACACACTAGGTCACTAAATCTCTCTCTCATATCTCGTTGCATCAGAGATTGTACAAACCCTACAACACTAAAAAACACAAAGAAGTGGTGATCTAAGGGCACATCTAAAAAAAAAAGGCTAATTAGAGATTTATATTGAATGTGACCTATCTTTAGACTTTAAATAGCATGTAGGCTGTATGACTTGTTGATTCTAAATCTGTTGTGAAGGCCAAAATGTATTTAAAAATGTGTTTTAAATGTATTTGTAATTGAAAATTTTCTCTCTCCTTTAATTTAATTTTATTATCCGGCTTGTCCCACTGAGTGTTAAAGGTTTCACATGCCACTTGTGGGAAATCAGTTTAATCAGGTTGTGCTGTACCTGTGCTTATCAGCTTTCACTTGTTTTTTTTCAATTCCTTTTAACTTGACCATTTTTCTACTCCTCATTTTTTTATGATGCACAGTGTTTTTTTGCGGAACCATTGATGTCCTTGACACTATGGTGATTGGGGCCCATTCGTAATGCAAGTTCACTAGCGATATGTCCTGATGTGCACTGGATTTGCTGTGGACTGAGCTGGCCTGTGCTTCAGAAGTACTCTACTTAACCATCTACCTGCAGAGGAGATCTGACAGGCAGGACAGCAGACTATGATCTGAATTCTGCTCTCTTCTCTCTATGCAATTAAAGCAATTAAAGTTTCACGCATGTCCAGCTGGACTCTGTTCTTTTGCCAAGTTGCCACTCCAAAGAGCCTTACAGGAAATCTGACACATGTAATTTCCACCTTTTTTCATATAAAGGTGGTGTTTTTTTTGAGAGAGAGAAGTAAATTGTTCTCTCACAATGACTATCTAGTCTTTACTATAAAGTTTGAACAAAAAACTGAAGGGAAAAAAGCTAATTTTACGTAATGTCACATAAAGCTTCAAAAATGGGCTGTACTAAATTGTGGATAAATAAGATTGTTTTAAGCATGTGATGCTACTTTAAACTCATTTGGGGCAAGTAACAGGTGTGAGCAAAATAAGAATCACACCTGAAAGCAGATAAAAAGAAGAGAGGTTCACTTAGTCTTTGCATTGTGTATCTGTTTGTGCCATTCTGAGCATGGACAACAGAAAGAGGAGAAGAGAACTGTCTGAGGACTTGAGAACCAAGATTGTGGAAAAATATCAACAATCTCAAGGTTACAAATCCATCTCCAGAGATCTAGATGTTTCAAGAAGTTTGCAACCCATGGCACAGTAGCTAATCTCCCTGGGCTTGGACATTCAAAAGAAGAAATTGAAAAAGCTGTCCTGCAGTCTCCGGGAGCATCAGTGTCAGCATGAACTGTTCTTCGGCATTTAAATGAAATTAAGCGCTGTGGCAGGAGACCCATGAGGACCCCACTGCTGACACAGAGACATAAAAGCAAGACTACAGTTTGACAAAATCTGTCTGGGAAAATGTCTTGTGGACAAATGAGACCACGATGGAGCTTTTTGTTAAAGCACATCATTCTTCTGTTTACCGAAAATGGAAAGAGGCCTGCAAAGAAAAAAACACAGTACCTTCATTCAAATATGGTGAAGGTTCAAAGATGTCTTGGGGTTGTTTTCCTGTCTCTGGCACTGGGTGCCTTGACTGTGTGCAAGGCATCATGAAATCGGAGGATTACCAAAGGATTTGGGGTCACAGTTTAGGGCCCAGTGTCAGAAAGCTTGGTTTGTGTCCAAGATCTTGGGTCTTTCAGCAGGACAATGAACTCAAACATAGTTCAAAACGCACCCAGAAATGAGTGGTAACAAAGCACTGGAGAGTTCTGAAGTGGCCAGCGATGAGTCCAGATCTAAATCCCATTGAACACCTGTGAAAAGATCTTAACATTGCTTTTGGGAAAAGGCGCACTTACAATATGAGGGATCTGGAACCGTTTGCAAAAGAGTGGTCCAAAATTCCGTGTGAGAGAAGAATAAGAAGCTTATTGATGGTTATAGGAAGCAATGTTCTTGTGTGTTTTTTTTTTTTTTTTTTTTTTTTTTTTCCCAAATGGTGTGCAACCAAGTACTAAGTTCAGGGTGCCTTTTTTTTGTTGTTGTTGTTGTTGTGTTCCAACATGCACAAAGGGAATAAACATGTCTCTTAGACAATTCTGTATTTGTTATTACAAGAGGAAACCAGATTCAGCACAGACTCCTGTATTCAGCCTAGGGCTGGGCGATAAAATGATATCGCGATATCAATAAAAAATGTGTTCGATAAACGTTCAATATTTTTTATTCTTCGTCGGAAGAAAACGGTAGTGATGGGTCGTTCTTGAACTATTCGTTCATTTTGAACGAATCTTTAATGTGACCTGAGGTCACTTGAGGTCTGAGGTGATTTTGGGGTCCCTTAGATGTTTGGACGTGCTCTGATATTTGTGATTATTATACTTATAACATACTATTGACCAACACATAATTGTTTTTGTATACAGCAGAAACTGTGCTACAATAATATGTGACCAGGATGGATGTATATGTTTGCATTTTTTAGAAAAAAAATATTATGTGTGATTAGTAAGTTTCGGGAAAATAAAACTTGCTAAAATAAGGCCATCCAAACCATATTGAGTGGTCCTGAATAAGAGTTTAGAGGAACCAGCCTATTATGTTAGAATATTTACTTCGGAATGATGTTAAAATCATTTCAATTACTTATTCACAGAAAACAATATAGTGTTTTAAATTTTAAAAGACATGTTTCGAGGCTGAAAGCTTATATGCCAGGGAGTGAGAATAGCCATTAATATTCAGTGATTATCACCTGAAAAGACAAAGACCCCTCCCCTAATGGCCCGTTAGTGACACTGACAGGTAAGCCAGGTAGAAAGAATGGGAGGAGATTGAAAAAAATTTTTTTTTTATTTACAACACAGTATAATTAAAATATACACAGTAAAGGTCAAAGACACATTATTGAGCACACTGAACTGTGAACAGACTTTGAGTCAATTCTGAAAACAAGTGAACCCTGTAAATACCTGTTATCTGAGTGTTTGCTGCTGCTTTGCAAGAATTCAAGAAAAAATAACCACCATCAGTATTCAGGGAGTCTGGTTTACCAGAGAATATCAGTGCAGATGAACATCTGATGTTGGTACAGCACTCCTAGAGGTAATCAGCTTGAAGAGACTCGAGTATATGTCATCCAGCTTTATCATGCAGCAGGTTTCTAATCCCTAAAAACAAAACAAACACACAAAAACATCTGTGAGTATGTTGATATCAGTATATGTATCATTTTGTTTTATCGTCTATTACTGTATATCAAACATAGAAACAGCATCACGTCCAAAGAAATGTAATCGTTTCACTTGATTTCAAAACATTTTAGTCAGGAATTACAGTTCAAGAAAAACAAACCATAATAACATCAAGCAGCATTCATCATGCACTCGTGATATTGTTTTTATATTGTATTCTTTATATTACAGAACACAGTAGGCTAACAGCATACAGCCTTATTCAACATGCTTCACTCAC
>JAUYWG010000046.1:9047652-9072950 GCA_034779775.1 Enteromius afrohamiltoni | reverse complement strand
AAACAGCAACGTGTCTCTGTGCCTCATTTAGTGAGCATCTGCGCTACTATAAATCTCTCAGTCTCATAAACATATACTACCTGCAGCAAGGGAGAGATTTATACTCAAATTATTCATAATGTGTGTGTTCATGTCTGTATGACCAATGCATGTGTTCACGGATGTTATCGATGCTCATTTTCTCTCGCTCTGGTTTGTTTCCCTCTCTCTTGCTACCCTTCTTGAATGTTTTTGTCAGCTGACCGAGGAACTTCAAGGAAGAAGTGTAAGCAATGAGATCAGAGAGCTTGTCAAGCTACTGTCCAAACCACACATAAAGGTAAGAGAGTAAACAAAACCACGCAAAACGACATGTATAACAAAGTGTTGTTAAAAAAACAAGTTAAAAGTCTGGATATCTAATCATTCTTTAATTTTACTATTTTCAACATTTTTAAATAATGTTTCTAATCAAAGCTAATTTTAACTAAGTTACACATCTTTCTAATGTAACTCGCCAATAATTAAAGTTTTAGGAGATGATACATAATTTATATTTCTTGAAAATCTATTTTCGTTTTTATATATTGCGTTGGTTTTTATATAAAATGCAACTACAAAGCTATTCTATTTTAATATATTTTAAAATGTAATGCAATTTTCATGTCTTGTCAGTTTTTTAAAATCTTTCTTGTATGCAATTATTATTATAATTTTTTTTACTAAAGAGTGATGTTGTGTGTGTGTGTGTGTGTAGGTGTATATACATATACACACATGCATCTCTTAAGTAAAAAAAAAAAAATTATATATTTTGTCTCTTCAGTTTTGTGACGCCTTTAATATTTTTGTTGAAGCATGACATCTTTTTATATTTTGATGAATAGTTACATTTATTAGTGTTAAATCATAATATGCTGTAATATAAATATGTGAAATATTCAAAATATTAATTTCCTATTTTAAAGAAACATACTGACACCATACTTTTGAACGGTAATGTTAATTGTCTTTAATCTGAACTAGTCTGACCACACCACCATTGTACTTTCTGCTCTTCTCTCTGTATTTTTCTTTTCTTTGGTCTATTTTTCTTTCCTCTTATGTCTATAACCCAGTGTCTGCTGGTGCTGTGTAAAGCGCTTGCAGATGGCTTCTGGGGACTAGAATGGCGTCTCTGTACGATAGTAACTGTATCACTCTCAATTAGTGTTGAAATGATCCATTCCCTTCGACCAGACATAAATCAGAACCTATTAAATGATTTCTTTCCTCCTCCCTCCTGTATGATTCACACATGAAAAAACACATTTTACTCATATTAGACCCGCTTACAGACTTATATAGACATTGATGAAAGGGGCAATTACGGCAACCCGCATGTTGCGGAAACTAAGAGCCGCTCTGGTCTGAGCGAGATGAGTGGCTCTTGGTTTGTGTAGGAAAATAGATAGAAGTGTATTACTTCGCCCTTTTTTTCTTTCGAATCTGTGTGCAGATTTTATGCAGGCATGTGTACGGCTAGTTAGTTCAGCAGGTTGAATAATGACTGTTCGGATGACAAACTCTTTCCTAATGAGAGCTGCATGCCCAGTTACATTTCCCAGACTTTATTTAAACAAGTTCAGCAATTTGTTATTCTAAGAGGCCCAGGATAACTAATTAACATGCTCACACAGACACACGACAAGAGTACCTGAAGAAATGAGTTACTGATTTTGACCCTCAATTCACTCTTTTGCCACCTGGCCTGATGTTGACCCTAGTCCTCCAACCTCAGGAGAGAGTTTAACTCCACAAAAAACCCTTTTATACCTCTGTCTGTGCGTGTGTGAGACTGTGTTTGAGTGTGTTATGCATGGCAGGATAGTCAGTTGTTGGACTGTAGACAGATTCTGTGGGAACAGAGTGAAGCTATTACTCTGCCTCACAATTTCACTCATCAGAGAATTGTGATGACCAGTCTTTTAGATTGGGCTAATCAAATGGAAGAGGCAGGGAAATGCTACAATTTTCCTGAAATAATCCTTTCCTCGAACAGACAGTAGTAAAGTCAGATTTAATGCCAATTTCCAGTTTTAGGAAATGTCTGCTTCAAAAAAAAAAAAAACTTTTTGAACACAATTTAATTCATAGAAGAACGAAAAAAGCCTTTTTTTCTCTCTTCTTTTCTTTTTCTTTTTTTTTTTACCATTCCTGGAAAATCCCAAAATATATTTTGACTCATCGGTTGATGGTTTGACTCATTGCTTTCGTGACCTCTATGCAAAAGAATTTGTTGAACTGTTTTGTTGTTACACAGATTAAATTACTTTTCAATGGTATTACTATTCATCTGCTAAGGTGTATTGAATGGATCTTTTAGCAGTTTCTATGTGGTGTGTAATATCAGGGATGCACTGTTATTGAAGTTCCAGCTGAGCATTAAATGAGCATGAAGAATTAAGCATCCAGTATCGAGAAAATCGATGAAGATTTTTGTAGGGTGTCTCAGACATGTTGTGTGTATTTGAATTGTCACATCCATGTACAAATTAATCTTCAGCTCTGCATGCATGCGCATTGTTTCATGTGGCTATGTGTTTGCAAGCTGCACACGTTTTAAGAAAACTGAATCGCAACGTCACATTAATGTTGGACTTTAGAATAAAGAAGACAAAGAGTGTAATGGTAAAAAAAGGTGGTTGCAGATGGTTAATGCTTTGACGCTTTAATAATATTTATATTGTGACATTTTATTCAAGTCCAAGCGTAACACAATCCGAGGGTTTTTTTTTAACTTGGTGAAAGAATAGATGTGGTCATCTGGAAGAATCCAGGTCACAATGTGTGTGTCTGTTTGTCTTCTGGAGGAGGACTTGGACAGAAGAAATGCATGGCAACTCAGTTGCAATTAAAAATGTTCCATTTCAAGTTTGCTTAAAACAACTGCACCATTCAATCTAATCTGAAGAGCTGTGTTTAGTGTAGATGCAAACAACATTGTACCCTAAAGGGATGGTGAAAGCGCTTTTTGGTGTCTGTGGTTGTTTTAAGTTGTTTACATATCATAATATACTGCTTATCTGAAAACATAGTGTGTGGATGTGTGTGATTGGCAGATGTATAGTCCAGTGAGTATTCAGGTTTATTTTACAATGAGAGCCAAATTTGTATCACAGTGGTAGGTCTTTATTAAATTGTATTGAATAAGTAGACTGTTGCAAATATGTATTTTTTTTCTACACGTTATCAAATGACGAGCTAGTCAGAATTAATTTCAAGATGTACCAGACCGAAATTAATGATGACTTGCCATTCAGGAAGTGAGTCACATACAATGAATGAGTGGGATGAACCCATTTTCTAGTGAATTGTTTGAGTCATTTGTGCAGGGTTTGGATCACACTTTTAGTTTTTTTGCATAGATTTCTTTAGCATGGATTTAGCAGCAATGTGTAGACTGAATGAGTTATTCAGATTCAACTTTTATTTTTCTTTGTTCAATTTATGATGCGTTTAGACAAAAACAAATGAATTATCGTCTATTTCTAATGTGTAATTTTCAGTTAAACTGGGTTTGAAATTGACCCGCTTACTAGACACATGACGCGCTTTCTCTCCCTGTTTGTTTCCCCTCTCTCTCTTTCTCTCTCTCCCATCTGTTCTGCTTTAGCCACATGTTGAGTGTTGTTCTGGAGCTTAATCCCATGTCATAAAACAGACACTTTTCTTCTCCTCTCTGTCTTGTCTCTTTTCTCTCTCTTTCTTTTTTTTTTTTTTTTTCACTTTTCTCTTCCCTCCCATTTTTTTATCTCTGGCACACAACTGGAAGATGGTTTTATATTGGAAATGCGAGGGAGAAAAGGAGCAAGAAAAAGTGTTTCCAGCTGCATTTGACACACAGCATCGTTAAAGCAGTTCAGTAATGAATCTCTGAATGCCGTCATTCTATTGCTATACCTTGTTCTCTGAGACCTGAGGTGTGAAATATCTGAAATGGCTGAGAACTTCATTGCCTTCTGTCCGTCCATCTGCCATAAAGTGTCCTCACCCCTTGGAAGCTCACAGCAATGTTGCCGTACTCCCAGCGGGGTACTCGTAATACTCATAATAATCTAATCAAATGAAAGATGACAATATGATTGGTCTTGGTTTTCATTCAGTACTTTTTTTTTTTTTTTTCCCCCTGCTGGAGACACTTTAACAAACAACATTGCCAAAGAGGGTTGTAGTGAAATAGTGACTGTAATCAATTCAAAAGCAGCTTTATTTGTCAGTAGGAGGTAGTAATCTAAAGCAGACCTCTAAAGCTCCATGATTTATACTATAGGATTCAAGCAGATGCTTGGAGTATGAAGGCTGGAATGATTAGCCAAAACGAGTAGCTACACAAAATCAGTCAAATGACTACTGTTTGTCTTACTGCGTGAGCTTCTGTGGGTTTTTATGTGTACAACTCATTCTCTTTGCAGAGTTTGTTGTCTGTTCATGATACCGTGGCCAGGAAGAGTTACGATCCAGAACTTCCTCCACTGCCAGATGACATTGATGATGAAGAAGATTCTGTCAAGATCATTCGACTGGTCAAGAATAAAGAGCCTTTGGTGAGAGAACTTCCTTCTCACACACACTTACAAACACATGCAAATTTCCACATGCTGTCAAAGCCAGACACACAGGGGCTGCCATAATTCAAGCTCACGTAGTGGAAAACACTCTTGTGAACATGAAGCACATAAATACGAATGCACTCGCGCGATAGTGTCAGTGATGTGTTTGGCTCGCGCTGCCTGTTCACCCATATCCTCTAGTTCCTGAGTGACCACATATCCTCCATATAAACATGACACAAGCCACATTCCGCATTACCTTATAGACGTTCTCACCCGCTTTATGTCCAGCGGTCTCCTGCGGCGTTTAGATGTATGTGTCTGTTCCTCTTTCCCTTACGTGTCGTTCACAGCTCTCTCTAGACTAGATTTCTGGCCAACTTTCGCTCCTTCATTTCATCTCATTTCTCTGCGAGCTGTCAGAATCAAGACCTCTGTTTACTCGTGCAGTCATCAGCTGCACAAACCTGTTTGGATTCAAGCTTGAGGCTGTACTGTACTTGAAAGTGACAATGAACCAGCATTGACATCTATTGGCATTCTCGAGTTTCGAGAATCCCAGAATGACATATTGAATCTTTTTGTATTTAGCTGAGCAGTTGTTGAGTGGTTTGCCAATGTATTAGATTTCTTTTACTGCATAACAACTAAAATGCTAGACTAAAGTGCTTGTGGGAAGAAAAATCTAACTAATATACTCCTGGACAAATATTGGCTTTATCATTTCTGGACATATCTGACATAACTGACTTTTTTTTTTTTTTTAATCAATGATGCTTTAAGTTGACCAAAGGTAACCATAACACTTTATTTGTATTCAAATAAATGCTTTCTATTCATGAAAGAATTGTGGGGGAGGGGGAGGTTTCCACCGAAATATTAATCAGCACCACTGTTTCCAGCATTGAAAAAGTGTCTTGAATGCCAAGTCAGCATATAAAAATGATTTCTTAAGGTGATTGGACACTAAAACAATTGCTAAAAGTTAATAAGGTAGTTAAGTTTAGGTATTGGGTAGCACTAGGGATGTAAAATATGTTCATGCACAATATGTGCTTTATAAGCACTGATAAACAGCCAATATGTTAATAGGCAATAAACAACTAGTTAATAGTGAGAATTGGTCCTTATGTGTTTTTTTTATTTATTTATGAATGACAGTTTTACAGTGTTGTGATCATATAATAGTGTTTTAATAGCACTGTACTTGTGCTAGCAGGGTTGACCACGTTTAGTACTTCAAACTTCTTGGGAAAACTTGGTTTCTGGTGGTAAAAGTGTTAGGGAGGCCAGCAGGGGGTGCTCACCCTGTGGCCTGTTTGTATTCTAGTGATTATAGAATTATTATTCTAGGGAGATTATACTGTCAGAATATAGTAGTAAAAGCTCCCAGGAAAGGTAGGATTATAGGTAAAGGTATATCTTTGGCATCCTGGCCAAATTTGGCCCCTACCCTCTGTTCAAATCCCTTTATCAGTTAATTTGCTTCATCACATCTCTGCCCTCTCCACCAATAAGCAGGTCTGTAATGGCCAGGTGGATGCTGCACACTGGTGGTGGTTGAGGAGTTTTCCATCAAGAATATATAAAGAACTTCAAGTCCTATATCTCAAATAATAAACTTTTAACACATTATGAATGAGTGATGATGTAGAATAAACACAACTCCTGTTCAGTTCTGTTGTTTTTGTGAAACGACCTACTGGATTATATTTATAAGACCTGAAATATAGGTGGTCAATTAATAATTGATTTCAAATGCGTTCCGGATCAGATGCATTCAGGATTCAGATTTAACATCTGCAATTGATCAGCATTCAATTTTATTGTGAAATAAAATGCAAAATAAATCTCTCTTTTCCTCTCAATAAACACTGGGCTTTGGTTAGGTATAATGTGACCTGTGGCCAAAGTCCTCAGCAATTTTAGATGCTGGCTCCCCTTCCAAAACCTCTAGCTGTTTTTCAGACAAGAAGGTAAATGTCAATTCTTTATTTAATTTTTTCCCTCTCTGATTTGAACTGGAAATTGTATATATCGGGTGCAGACAGCCTGTGCAGTCATTATGCACTGCAAAGTTGAGCTTTAGTTTCTCTTTCTTCCTCTGGTGTGTGGTAGTTAGCAGGCCTCTGCGGATGATTCATCGGTTTGTATAATTGTGATTAGTCGAATGGGTAGGATTCAGTAGCTCTGATTAATTGCTATCATTTTTCAGCCCATGACATCATGCGTTTTTTAGTGAGGGGAGTAATGAGGAGAAAGTGGAGGGGGTTCAAGCACTTCAAGGATGGGACCCAAATCCTCAAATGCTCTCCCCACAATTTGGTAACTTCAACTTGCTGATTTATTAGCAGCAAAGGCAGGATGCTGAAATAATTGGGCTTGGATCAGCGTACATGTGGGGTGACGGCAACAGCAACCGAAGTGAGCTCAGTGGTGGATTTTATTGAAAGAATGTGTCATTTTGGATAAGGTTACTGAAAGGTCTATAGGAAGGCGAAAGACTGTGTTGGATAGATAAAGTGTGTATATTCTCTCCAAATTTTCAGACTGAGTAATGGAAGAAGAGTAGACAGAACAGACGTTTGCCAGCAAGATGATTTGGCTATAGATTGGGTGTGCACTCTTTTCATTGCAAGGTTTGTTTTGGCAAGCATATTCTCATCTAGGTGCTTATTGCACTTTTAAGATGGAGCCTGCCCAACAAAATCTTTCATCCCTAACTATACAATTTGTCTTTTGATGTAGTAGTCTTCTTTAATTTCCATGTTGCTCATCCTGAGGGCTGTAGTAATCTGGCTTCTGTTCTATTATTTCACAAGTTGAATGAAAAGTTGACACATTTGGTATATACTTTGGGATGTATTGCTTTAATGGTAGCAGCACAAGTCTGTCTCTATATTCATGTATACACTCAGGTGAGGTCTGTTGCAGAACACTTTTTTCGTTAAATATGCAAAGACATTCTTATTTTATGAATCAAACCAAATCATTTTGATTCTTTATATGGTTAATTGTACCGTAAATCTGATTAATTGAAGTGTTTATTGAACGTTTATTGAACGTCTACAGATTTGCCTTTGCTGTATGTTTAACGAAATTAGAGAAATGAAGGAAGTAATAATGGAACTGTATTTGTTTTGCTAATATGATCTCTGCCAGGGTGGATCTCAAGAGGGGTTCTTACGGTCCTAATCAATATCTTGTATTCAAACTCCATGCATTTAGACTTGAGAATCCTGGATTCTCATAACATTCCTAAAAAAAATCTGTATACCTGTAACCTTCTAAGTCAAACACCTATTAAATCAAAAATCAAAATCGAAGTCCCTATTACAACATTTTTGTCCAAGGGCATTGCATATACTCACACAAAGAAATTCACATTATGCATCCATTCTTAAGAGCGCACAAGCATAAATGAGGCTGATCCATTTTGAGACTGGCTCTATAAAAATAATTCTTAAAATCCATTTTAAAATCAAGAAATAAATGGTTCTCGTAGTGCTGAATTCCCTATTCCCTGTTATTAAGGCCCCAATATAGTTCAAACGAAATCGAAGAACGAACAGTGATGTCATTTCAAACAAAATCAGGCCAGAACTAAGTTTGTTTTGAGTTTGTTTTGGCAGTTTGAATTGGCTCACCAAAGTGAACTTTTTGGGGAGTTCGTTTTAGCTAAACACCTTTTGAGCTACAATTGATCCTAGGTGCGTTATGCAGTGGGTGAGTGTGTTCTGAAAATCCACCACCTTTGACATGGGAATTTTTAATTTTTTTCCCCGGTCCGTTTTTCATTCAGCCAAGGTCAGGCAAGGGAGCAACATCTTTAAGTCACTATATATATATATATAATATAGCTGAGCTATGTCATGTATACATCAGTCTACACCCCGCCCCATACCATCACTCAGCCTTTTCTTTTTGGCCTCAAATGACGAACGAAAAACAACCTAGTTTGAATTAAATCAGGGCCTTTTACGATAATGGATATTACTGTAATTCGTATTATTGGATCATCGAATCTTCAGCAAAAACTACCCCACAATCAAATAGCAACAAAGCCTGTGATTTTTAAGGTCTTTTTGAAAATATTTGAGAAGTTTTTCTTAATATTTTTGGGAATCCAGCTCTAGGCTTGTTAGATGTGTTGGGCTAGTTGTGCAGTACATAATCTTTTTTTGAAAAGAAAGTGAAGTGACCGAAATGAATGGCCAAGGTTTGTGTGATTCTTATCAAACAACTTCAGTACCCTAGGACAATGTCAGTGAAGCATGCAGAATGTCCTAAAACACAGACGTGTTTTGGCTTATTGCTTTTGACTCTTCATGGCAATGAAATCTATACAGTGGTAGAAGACCAAGTCTCAGAGACTGTGAAGCCAAAACAAGACTTACTACTTTGGGGGAAAAAAGGTTTTTGAATGTCTGAGCATAGATTTGTCATGTTGAGCCTTGGAACACAAGCACAGCCAACAGACATTCTGTCCTATAAAAGTTCACACTGTTCTCATTTCCTCTTTGACCTCTCATTGGTTGATGACACAATGCTTCATTAATGTTTCCTCTTCAGCAGCTTTATTAGAAAATCCTATTTTGATGCTAAATATTTCTGAAAGGTAGTTGTTGGTGATTCATATATATGCTATGAGAACTTATACGTTAATGACTTGCAGAAAGGGTATAATTGTAGACTGCAGTTAATTATTGGCTTATCAATTGGATATAAAAATGTAATTGATGATCACCTAATTTCCATTCCTACCTGAATTTGTAGTAGTAGGCACTTTCTAGAAATAATGGCTTTTGCGATACATCTGTGTGCTCTGGAGAAATGTATCATGGCCCTGATGGCTCAGAGTGGAAGAGAACGTTCTCTCCACAGTGAGATATTGAGGACAGACAGTGACGTGCACCATCAGAGTGTAATGATGACCTGAGAGCTAATGTGTCACTCATCTCCCTCGTTACCTGCTGAGATCAGTAAAGGACTGATACAGTATATTTCAGGCTATTCGTAAAAGGTTCATTCATACATTCCTACAGCCTTGTCAACAGAATAAACTTTTTTTCTTTCAAATAATTTTATAATGAATGCATTTATTAATAGACAAATGATTCATTTAAAGAATATTTGAAGTGCAGTATTAGGGTTAGAGTTTATTACTGGTCATTATGTAAGTGTGGGGTACAAGTCTCTCTCCTCCTTTTTTTGCTGTTTTTCTAATCTTTCATTCCTTCCTCTGCATAGTGTGGTTTTTTTTTATTTTTTATTTTTTTTATTTTTTTCCCCCAAGTATCCATGTTTTTGTCTATATCCTGTTACAGGGTGCACAGGAGGTGCTCGAGCGCACACATTAACGCACACTGTGTTCTTTGTGTACTGCGGTCTGCTGGTCTTTTGAAGGCATTTCCTCATGTAGGTGAAGCAACAAGATCTGACTTTCTGAAAGATCTGGAAGATCTGAAAGTGATGTTTCTTTTGTGGGGTACATAGGCAACGCTTATAAGACAACCGATGGGTAATCTAGTGTGTGAAACCACAGGGACGCGCATCGATTTCAGTCTTTGACTTATAAACTCAGTAGCCTCAACCATTGATGAATCATATTAGTCCAAAAGCCCATTTTAAATAATATAAAAAAATAAAATTGGTTCTGATTAGCTGCCATTTTTAGTTGCTTTGTGCAGTATTTAGTTTTCAGCTTGGATGGAAAAATCACTTGATGTTGGAAACCTTCTTTGGAGTGTGTTCTCCCATTGGATATAAAATGACCGTTTCTAGCTTTCAGGGTCATACTGCAGGAGACATGAATGATTGTATCCAGCGTTTTATCCCAGGCCTCGACTTCCCTCTCCCGCTCATTCCCTTTTTACCTCCACCCATTCCCATTTACTTTCCTGTCATTCTTACTTATTTCTATTCAAGTCAGGCCTGTCCAGTTTTCAGCACAAACTCTGGCATTCCTCAGCCATTATTACCTTAATGAGACCCAATTTTCCTTTTTTAACAATAATACCTGTTAATGATGGAACTGTAATGCAACAGGGTTAAAGCAACACTGAATGTTTACCGAGCAGGTCATTGAAGGGTCAGTATAACAGTCCGAATATATAAAAGGAGTGAAACATCACAGACTCTGTGTTTGTTTTGAGTCCCACTACGTGTTTGTGTGTGTGCATTCATAATTGAATGTTTAATAACCCTGTTGCCCTGTTTAACACGTATCTTCTTCCTGCTGATATACTCACAGGTGGCATAAATCAGCAGTGATAATTGTGGCTAATTGTGTTTTAATGAGCTCGCTGCTGTTCTTTTTGCTGTCTTTTCCTCCTCCTGCCAAATCTACAGCAAACACAGCCATTTGGTTCTCTGTAATGTAATTTATGTTCATTTGAGCGGCGAGTTGAAGAGAGTGTGTATTGTTGTTTATGTTTTCACGCCAGTTTAAGTGACTTTGTGTCAAACACTCTGTCTCAGCCTGGGTCTTTGTGTTTGTTTTTTCAGGTCTGCCTTCATGGCTAGAGCTTAGATTCTGCTGAAATGATCTGAACCGTAAACTCTTATTTTAATGACGATTGAAAAAGTTATGGTATGATGTCAGATTGTGTTCGGAAAAGCCTAATATGTTAGTATCATGCACCAAGATCATCTATAATAGCTTGAGAAATCTATCAGTTTTCCATTAATTTAAATGGCCATTATTTGGCTGGCGCAGGTGGACCCTCAAAAGTTAAGGACCTGAAAATTGTACACATGCACAAACATCATAAGACTGCACTACATTGATCAAAATTGACAGGAAATATTTTATCTAAGTAATACTAAATAAAATAAATTCTGTAAATGAATTCTGTAAAAATGTATCATGGTTTCCACAAAAAAAAAATTCAACCTACAGTACAATGAATTAAATAAATGACATTTTAAAATATATTCAAATATAAAAAGTTTTGAGTATCACAAAAAGTCTTTTTTCATGATGTTTGTTCAATTAAATGCAGCCTTGCTGAGCTTAATATGCATAAAATCTTCCCAACACCACATTTTTGAGCCTGTGTGTGCATGCATATTCACGGCTAATTAAAAAATCTCTATTTTGGCAGCTAAATGGTGTAGAAATCAACTGATGAGCTAATTGGGTCTTCTTAACCAGTCACACCCCTTGACCCATTGGCACCCACAACATCTGTTTAACATCTAATGTGCTTGTAGATCATCTTTGTTTAAAAAAAAAAAAAAAAAAAGAAAGTTTTTCTTCACTGTTTTCATCCAGTGCCTCTGTCGTGAGAGTAAACGTACACATGATAAGTTACAGTCATCACGCAGTCATTTGATTTTTGCGTCTGTCAATCTGTCAACTGATGAACCATCTCTGAAGAATGACTTTTGTCTCGGCGCTCTTGAGCTTTGCACAGATTAAGCCATCCACTTTTGGCTGGCCTTATAATAACAGTCATAAGCAGTTATGTGCTAAGAGTCTCAGCATATGGAGCTGATCACCTTCACAACTGGCAGCCGTGGGTCACGTTACTGATGAGTAATTTAGAGAGCCACGGCCTCTTATTCTAACTTGCTTAATTTTTCTTCCATCTCAGTTTCTGCTTCCCCACCCCCCTTCTCTCTCTCGACAGTCAGAGGAAAATTTTTCATTAAAGTCTATTTATAGAGCGTGTTTTAATGGGCAACAAGAAAACCTTGAAAATGCTCAATCAAAGAACCTGCTCATTTCCTCCGGCTGCCTATTACAAGTGACCTTACTGCAAGAATGAAGTTGCACTTGCGAGGATCGTGCGAGCGTGATTGCGAGGATGACTAACAGAGGCGGAGTTCCTGATGGGTAAATCATGCCTTCGTGATGAGTTTGGTTAATCAGCCTAGTGTAGCATGGCTCTCTCAGCAGCATGTGTGATTTGGAGGAAGTCCGTTATGGCTGAGACCGAGAGGATAAATTTGCACATGAAAAATATCAGCTCATGCTATCACAACAAGAGGAAAAATATGGACTTTTCATTGTCATTTGCATGGATAAATGACAACAAGATTTTATTTGCTTTAATGCATAACACTTAGACCCTTGCTTGGAGTCCTTCCATATATGGAATTTTCTAAGCCAGGCCTTGAGAGTTGTACTAGAAGCTGTGCATCTGGCTTCTGATTAGTGTTTTAGCATTGCAGAATGATGATCGTCATTACAAGAAAGATTCATTAGAATAATATGAGAAATGTCCCTTCTAATTGTATGTGACAGAAATCTTTGCCTTGGGTTTTGTTTCGCCTTTATCTTTTATGAAAGCATTATGAATATCTAAGTCTGCCTTGCACGATGAGGCAGCTAGTGTTGAGTGTGTAATGATGTATTGATATGAATAATAACCTTGTTGAGTGAATAATGGTCTTTTCCAGCACACTGGAAAAAACTCCTTCCACACTCGATTAAGCACTACTGTACCTTCAGTTCAGCGATTTTAGGTTTGTTTTTTTTGTTTTTTTATTATTATTATTCATGTTTGGATTAAAAGGGAACTTTGGGCTGGTTCTACTGATCACTTTATCACATTTGACCAAATTGAAATGGTATATCTATGGTCTAATTCTCTTTCTTTACTCCCTTTCTCTCTCTCAATCTCCCTTATGTGTGTCATAAACAGCACTGTTTTATCTCACTTTGAGATGTAACAGCTAAACTGATCACTGGTTTCTGTCACCTCCCAAAACTCTGGGCCAATCGCTGCCTTGTCCTCCCAGGTCACCAAATTGTTCCAATTATTTGATCAACAGGAAATATTCAAAGACTTCTGAAGGGAGCGTCGACAAACGGCTGCTCTTTCCATCTTAAAACCTGTGTTTAACACATCAGAGGAGGACCTTGAGCTAAAGTATTGGTCACCTGTAATGATTTTGCAATGTCATCGGCATGACTAAGTCATCAAAACGACTTTGACAGCAGATTATTGGTCTTACTGAGGTAAGGCAGATAGAAGAGGAACATATGTGTGTGTGTCTTCAGTGTGTTTTTTTTTTTTGTTGTTTTTTTTTTTTTAAACAATCCTATTGATGTGCCAATGGAACAAGTTTGTCAAGGTTGTTTTTTCACTCCTTTTAGACACCTGAAATGAGGTGAGGTAACAACAGCAATAGGTTTTAAACACACATGAACACTGGAGGAACCGCTCCGCACCTTCATCCACTGTCACAGATGCTTCAGAAATAATAACAGCCTTAGAGACACTGATGCAGAAAACAGAGGGTGAAAGAAGGCAGACTGAAGCTCAAACTGTCTGACATGTTTGTATGTGAATAGCCGTGCTCCCTGCTAGGAGTCTTGCCGTCTTAGTCTCGCTGTCTAATTTCGCCGTGTGTTTGTGTGTGTGGTGACAGCCCATGCTGCGAGCGTCTGACCACATGTGTCTCTGTTACAGCTGCACATGAGTATGTATGGGGGCAGGATGACACACAGCTGACACACAGCTGCCATGATTTAAAACACTGTGTAAAGATATACTGTGTCAACCCTGTATCAACTTCTTTTATAAATGACATTTACCTGAAGACTTCGTCTATGCCAGCTGACCTTGAAGATTCGTCTCTGTACTAATCTTTTCCATTCTTTTAATCACTTGACACGTGTCTTGTTACTTTCACAATAACAGACATGGAATGTCGACGTTCACAACAAAAACATTTCTCCGATTACAGCTTGCTCCATCCTTCTGTTGCTAACATTGTTCTTTTTTTTATGTTTTTCTTTTTGTTTCCCTTGTTGAACACTGCGCTCAAACGGTGTCATGGTGGACCTGCTTATGTCAGTTCGGAGCACCCAGCGTTGGTGCTCAAAATCATCCCAGCACTTTAGCACTGTACTACTTTAGTTCTGGAACTAAAGTGCTGCGAAAGGGCCTGTTAATAATAACTGAATCTGCTTGTGTTATTGTTGCTGTGTTGTAGCTATGTTCAGCCTTGTGTAGTTCTTTTTATTTGTGTTTGTAGTACTGAACTGAATCCGCCCCCAAAGTATTATGGGTTATTTACAATATTAACTATTAGAGTCATCACGTTCTGTCCTGGAGGGCCAGTCTCCCTGCAGAGTTTTGCTCCAATCCTAATCAAACACACCTGAAACTTACCCACACGTGAACTTACCTTAATAGGTACACTTGAATAAAAGCAGGTGTTGGAACAAGTTGGAGCTAAACTCTTGGGACACCGGCCCTCCAGGATCAAGTTTGACCCCTGCATTAGAGTGTGTATGTATTCACTTTTCAAAAATCTGCCAGAAATCGTAGACTGCCTGGATACTTACTGTTTTCAAAATGCTACGCTTTGGGACATGCAGTGCTTATTCTAAGCTCTCATACTATTTAGGATGGATGTCATGCATATTTGGATGCAGTGACTGTATTCATCAGTGAGTCATTGATTCAATCGATTTTGTCACAAACACTGAATTTATTCAAGAATAAAATAAATAAAACTGTCAGTCATTGAACATTTCAGCTGATACATTCAAAAACGTTGATTAATTCAGCAATGAAACACGTCTTTAGAGTCTTTGAATCATTCATTTAACATTTTAACCACTGGTTTAAATTTGGTCATTCATTCAGAGGAACAAAAGTGATTGTCTAAGGAAATGTGAAGTTTAATTAACATTTATGTGCATATAAACTTGTGCAATGTTAATTGCATGTTTTCTTTGACTTGACTAAATGTGAGTGACAATTTTGTATGCGTGTTACAGGGTGCCACCATAAAAAGGGATGAACATAGTGGAGCAATCTTAATAGCACGCATCATGAGAGGCGGGGCAGCAGACAGAAGTGGTGGGTGCTAATGTATTGTACTTCTTCTCTCTATACACAAATGCTCTCTAACAGCACCCAAATGTTTAGTTTGTTTACATGAAGCCTAAGATGGTTTGTTACACTGAATAAACCGCTCAAGTGCTGTATATGGTCTCTTAACTTCTCCTCTTTGTTGCATCCAGGACTGATACATGTCGGAGATGAGCTGAAAGAGGTCAACGGTATCCCTGTAGATGACAAAAAACCTGAGGAAATAATTCGCATCCTGGTATGCACGTGTGTCTGTGGCCTGTCAACATGAAACATGTATAAAACATTATTTGCCACAAAGTTAATATTAAAAGTGGTTAAAAGTTTCACTGGCTGTTTCTGCAAGAATTTAAAAAAATGCTTGAAGAATTCTTGTTGATATGTTGTCTCTTTTGACTATTTATAGTCCCAGTCGCAAGGTGCCATCACATTCAAAGTGGTCCCAGGCATCAAAGAGGAGGCACAAAGCAAAGAGCCTAAGGTACAATTCATCCTCACTGTTGCTGATCAGACATAATATACAGAGAAAGAGTTGGGCCTAAATGTGATGTTCTACTCAAACCGTGAAAAACTCCCCAACTGTTTAAGTACCATGGGCTGCTGGTTTGATGGATAAGCTTTTGTGCCCATTCATCTTCAACTAGGGGTGGGCGATATGACTATTTTTGATCGTGGACGATCTGCTTTTTAAGAAATATTGTAGTATCGTGCTATATTATCATCTCCATCTCAATATGCTGTACCAAGTGACATACATTCACGTCAGAGTTAACTCAGTGCTGTGTCCGGTGAGTGTAATTCTACCACTATCACAAAAGTACATTATTCACTTTAAAGTCTTGCTGATTAAACCTTTCATATGTGTGCTGTCTGGATGTGCTTTTCCAGCGCGTACACCTGAAGCGCACGCACTACAAGTCTGTCAAATAGTCTTAAGTGTTAATTTTTCAAAATTAAGATTTATACATGATCTGAAAGCTGAATTAATAAGCTTCCCACTAATGTATGATTTGGATGAATAGGGCAATATTTGACTGAGATGCAATCTGAGGGTACAGAAAAATCTTAATGCTGAGAAAATCACTTTTAGAGTTGTCCAAATTAGATCTTATCCATGCATATTACTAATCAAAAATTACATTTTAATATATTTTCAGTAAGAAATTGATAAAATACCTTCATGGAACATGATCTTTACTTACTATCCTAAGGGCTTTTGGCAAAAAAGAAAAATCAATCATTTTGACCCATACAATCTATTTTTGGCTATTGCGATCTTTATCTTCACTCATTTTGGCCTAAATATGTGCCCTTCTTTATTTTATACTTTGTTACCTTGAAAGGCTTTGTTTTTTATTAAAAAAGACAAATTAGTTTGTCTGTACTGCTCAGACAACTCGCAAAATAGTAAAATCAATGACAAAGAATCATGATTTTTTGAGGGAAAAAAAAAAATCATAATATATTTTTGCCATATTGCCCATAGACAGAGCTTTAAATACACTACCATTCAAACATTTAAAGCATGTAAACAGTAATATTAAATAGTACATATTCTGAGAATTTAAAATAACTGTTTTCTATTTTTGAAAATTTTATTTTCCTGCAATGGCAAAGCTGAATTTTCATCAGCCATTACTCCAGTCTTCGGTGTCACACAATCCTTCAAAAAACATTTTAATATGCTGATTCAGTATTCGAATATCATTAATAATTTCCTATTACTATCAAAAAAGGAATTTCGGACTGCACTGTCTATTTCTATATGTATATTTAATGCATCCGTGTTGAATAAGAGAGAGAATCTTTTAAAGAAAAAAAAAAAAGGAACTGACCCCAATCTCTTTTGAGTGTTGTGTTTTAATTAAGCTTTGCAAGTCAATAGTTATATTTTTCTACTGTGCTGTAATGGTTTAAATATGTTTCAGTTTTAAATGTAGTCATAATCCGCATATGTATGTGTGTGATCCAGTGACCGTAGTTTACTGTTTTCCGCACATGTAATGAATATGTTGAAGTGCTGCTAATTGGCTGCACATGTTTAAGAGGGATAAAAAAAGTGATGGAGTGCTAGACAGAGATGAAGAGTTCCCTCAGGATGTATTGGTGTGTTTGTGGGGAACGTTCTCCTCTGTAACATAATTTTTCCTGTATGGCACATGCTGCTCTCTAAATCAGCACAAGCCATTGCTCTGCGCTTTGGGAACTTTGCTGTCTCTCACTAACCCTTATTATTTGTCTTTTTTTATTCATTAGATATGTCAGCACAATCACTCCAATCCTTTAAACGCCCCTAGATCTTCTTTGTTAGAGAAAAACACTAATGAGAATCGCACAGAATGTCCAATTGTTGCATTGCACAGAGTATGTGTGGAAAGTAAGCCTGCCCGCTTACCCAAAATACACCTTTATTTGGTCATGCTTTAGAGAGGGACGGAGCAGATGTGATTTGAATCTCATCCTTCTCTAATTTCATTTTAATCTATTTAATGTTGTTCATTTTAAAGCTGTTTTTCTCTCTTGCTCTTCAGATGTTTGTAAAGACGCTTTTTGATTACAATCCAGCTGAGGATAATGCGATCCCTTGCAAGGAGGCAGGCTTGGCATTCAGGAAAGGAGATATCCTGCAGGTTATGAGCCAGGACGATGCCACCTGGTGGCAAGCCAAACTGGAGGGTGATGGCAACCCGCGTGCAGGACTCATCCCATCCAAACACTTTCAGGAGAGGTTAGCCAATGCTTTTCTCTCTTGCCTGCTCCTTTCCTCCCACTATCACCAGTTTTAAATTCAACGGCACTCCATGACTCCATCATCCTGTCCGCCCTCTGTCCAGCCCCCTCATATATCATATTCTCCCGTCATGCATCCATCTCTCCGTCTCTCGATCATTCCAGACTTCTTCCACTCCATTACAACCTGACTTTCACTCCCTACTATGAAAGGAATGATTTTTTTTTTTCTTTTTTGTCTTCCTCGTCATTTTTTTCCCTTTTTGTGCAAGAGGGCTCGGCCAAAATACTTTGGATTTCCGTGGCTGTCTGGGCTGGAATGAGTAATGACAGACAATGATAGCACTGGTTCGCATCCACTTTGGACGTCCACACACGGAAAATTGCACATCAGTGGCGTGCTTTGTAAAGTGGACTCTGACGTGCATGCACATGTGCGCTGCCTTAGGAAATAGTTTCTTTGCTCTATTTCTCTTGAAAAAAGTAACTTTCAATTGTAAAACATATTTTTGAATCTGTCAGATGTACAGTAGCAAGTGCTGTTTCTGGCTGACCATTCTTTCTCTCTGCCGCTCACACACACTCTCACTCACTAATGGATACTTAGGCAGGTAGCTCTGCATTGTAGTGAAGTGTTTAGTAATCCCCATACGGTCATGAAATCTGATGGTTTTATTGCATGTCTGTGTGACTGCACTCACGGCAACAGAATAAATTTGTCAGTCTGTTTGGGATTACAAAATTTCTAATTAAGTTACATTTGTACATTTAGGTTATAAACAAGTGTAACAAATGTATTAGATTGTCAAATTGACTCCCTTACATTCAGATTTAATGGGTGAAATTACTTTTCACTCTTACCAACAAGTAAATGCATTTGTCAGTTCCAAACATTGACTTTGTGAGTGTAGATTATTTATTTGCTCCTCAAGCTTTTAATCTTTTATCTTTCTCTTCTTCAGGAGGTTGGCAACCTGGAAACCCATGACCGTCATGACTCTTCAGAGAACCCCTAGCAAAAGATTTTGTAAGGACCATACTCATACAATCACGCAACAACTAAAACATGCTCGCACACAGCATTGCTTAACAATAATATATATATGGTAATGCAGTATTTGATCACCCTTTGATTTTGCAAGTTGTCTTACTTAGAAATCATGATGGGGTCTACAATTTTCAGCATAGGTGCATTTCCACTGTGAGAGACAGAATCTAAAAAGAAAAACCCGGAAATCACAATTTATAATTTTTTATTTTATAATTTTTTTTTTTTACAATTTATTTGGTAATTACTGTGTCAAATAAGCATTTGATCACTTGTGTGAAACATTTTTAATATTTGGTGCAGAAGCCTTTGTTAACTATTACAGAGGTTAAACGGTTCCTGTAGTTCTTCACCAGGTTTGCACACACTGCAGGAGGGATTTTGGCCCACTCCTCCATACAGATCTTCTCTAGATCAGTCAGGTTTCGAGGCTGTCGTTGAGAAACACAGTTTCAGCTCCCTCCAAAGATTTTCAATTGGATTTAGGTCTGGATACTGGCTAGGCCACTCCAGAACCTTGATACGCTTCTTATAGAGCCATCCTTGGGTTTTCTGGCTATGTGCTTTTGGGTCATTGTCATGTTGGAAGACCCAGCCAGGACCCATCTTTAATGCTCTGACTAAGGGAAGTAGGTTTTTACAATATAATAATAATAATAAGTAATATGTCACAATATGAAAAACACCCCGAGAGCATGATGCATCCAGCCTCATGCTTCACTAAAGGTATGGTATTATTGGGATGATACTCATTATTCTTCCTCCAAACACGGTGAATGGAGCCAAGACCATAAAGTTCTGCTTTGGTCTCATCTGACCACAGGACTTTCTCCCACAACTCCTCTGGATCATCCAGATGGTCCCTGGCAAACTTCAGACGGGCCTTGACATGGGCTGACTTAAGCAGGGGACCCTTCCGTGCGATGCAAGATTTGAAACCATGACGTCTTAGTGTGTTACTGATAGTAGCCTTGGAAACGATGGTCCCAGCTTTCTTCTCGGCATTGACCAGCTCCTTCCATGTTGTTCTGGGCTGATTCTTCACCATTCTTAGCATCATTGATACCCCACAAGGAGAGATCTTCCGTGGGGCCCCAGTCCAAGGGACATTGACAGTCATCATTAGCCTCTTCCATTTTCTGACAATTGCTCCAACAGTTGTTCTTTTTTCACCAAGCTGCTTGACAATTGCCCCGCCCCAAATTTCCATCTTTGTGAAGGTCTACAATTTTGTCTCTTGTGTCTTTTTACAGCCCTTTGGTTTTTCCCACGTTGCTACTTAGACTTTGGCTGATTGTGGGGTGCACAGGTGTTTTAATGACAGCTAACGACCTCAAACAGGTCCTACTAATTTAGAATCATGAGCAGAGTGTAGCTGGATTTTTAAAAAGCAGGGTCAGAAATCTGACTGATAAGCAAGCGATCAAATACTTTGTCATAATTACAATAGAAATACTAGGGAGGGGTATGTTTAATATTATGTTGGACAGCATGTGTCGTTTGGAATTAAAAAGGTTGAGAACCACTGCCCTAGACACTGATGTAAAAGGTCACTGAATATGAAATTGTCATTGGTAATGCAGTAATAGGCTGAAAAATCAGGCTGGCAGGCCACCTTATTGTTGAGCCCTGTATTCTCATCCTTTGTTCCTGTACTACTGCAGTCGTTAAACAGCATCTGCAATACATGGGCCTCTTGCATATGACAGTGACGTGACACTTTGAGTTGAGCAATGGCTAGAAAAAAAAAAGAATAGTTAGAACAGCAACCGGAAAAGATTAGATGAGAGGGAGGGAAGGTTGGGAAGTGCAAGGTGAAGTGAACGCGGTCAGAGAGCCCAGACTCCCCTGATTGGTGCCAGGCAGATATGTGCACACATGTGTATTTATGAACATGTGCGTTAATGCACGCCTGGACATAAGCTTCCTCTCCTGGTTTCCATTAATCTCTCATGTCTGCTTATTGCATGTGTGTGTGCGTGTATTTGTACGCCACAGCTCTAATCTCTCCCACTGGCTGACAGCAGGGGTCTTTACGGAGCTGTGATGGGTTACTTTCTACACATGGGCACACTTAAGACTCACCACGAGTCAGACGCACAGCAACACTCCCGACATGTTGCCGTCATCCGGGCAGCTACACACACTTGATTGAATAATACAGCCATTCTGGATTCTTATCCCCCCGTGCCACATGCTCGGCCTCCCACCGCTTCCATTTTTCTCTGTCATTCTATCAGCTGCTTAAAACAATGAGAAGGATAAGTTGATGTGCATGTCACTGAGGTATCGGTTCTTGATGAGATTTCTAGGACCACCGTAAAAGTCTTGAAACTGCTGTCGTCTTTATAACAAATAAGCATAAGTAACATGAAAAGTTGAATAAAAGCAGCACTTTAATGTGTAGAATTCACGTATGGGAATTTGTAAGAAAAGCTGAAAGCTCAGTATATGACTTGACCAGAAACAGACCACATACAATACCAATCCAAATGTGTTCTCACACAGGTATAGATATGCGCTTGGAAGAAAGAAGTTTGTTTGTTTGAAACTTGCGTGAGCGTGTGCTTTAAGAGTAAGACCATCTGTCTACTGGCCTGCAGTGCGTTGATGTTTGCCCAGAGATGAGGGACACTCTCTGGATAACTGAAAACACCCTAGTGCTTTGCGCTGCAGATATGGGCACTCATGCAAAGCCTTATTATTAGAACAGCATGATCACTGGCTGAGGCTATATGTACTCATTACAAACCGCATGCCCCTGAACAGGTACAGGTAGTACTGTAAAACTGTTTCTACAGTCATAGAAAATCATTTACAAATCCTGGTTTTCATCTTAAAATAGATACTCATTAATTGCTCTAATATGGGTTAAAAGGGCTGGGAACACACAGACTTCCACTATACTGTAGTTGAATTGTGCACACATAGGTCATAGGTACAGTGTATTAGTAACTAAAACGTTGCTGGTACAGTCCAAAATGGAGCACCATTATATCCTTGAGTAAAGTACTTAGAGTTGGCTTGAAATGGAAATTCACCTTTGTGGTTGTTTAATTAAATATTAATGATATTTACACTTACATTTTAGTCACTTATCAGGCACTTTTATCCAAAGCAACATGCAATCAGGACTAAAGAAGCAATCAAAACCATCAAGTTTCGGCTTGTCTACCCCAATACATATAATTATTATTTTCTTAAAGAAAATGTAATAAGTCCATCTTCCAGTAAAGGAAACTTTGTTAGAATAGATTGCAAGCATATATTTAGATCTGCCTCCATCCAGTCAACAACTAACAGAAACTCAGTCTCAGTACTATACATTTTTGTCTTGTTTAATAATCCCTGTTACATAACAAATGTCAAATCTGCAACCTTCTATTTTCCAACCCTATCTTATTAGTGTGTGTTAATGTCTGTTTATATTTAACTGTTCTCTCTTCCTCTTGCTTCTTTATGAGAAAATTGTATTTCAGTTACACTAGTTGCATTTACATACAACCTAATGTCAGTTAGTAACTTTAACATCTTCAGGGGCCTGTTCCGTAAAACAAGTTTACCAAATAAGCCAGGTTTATTTCAGTTAATCTGACTTATTGTCAGTTGATTTGGTTCCAAATAAGTCAGACTAATTAAAACAAGCCTGGCTTATTTGGTAAACTTGTTTTACGGAACGGACCCCAGGACCACTGATCACAAGCTTCTTGTTGTTATTGTAGTGTTGACGCATAGCACGTGGAAAATTTTCTTTGGGATATATGCACATGTCAACTGATATATTTACATAGGGTCTATATAAACAATACATGTGGAACCTACAGTGGTATTGATTTAAATCTGTTTGTAAACATAGAGAGTTGGTAGGTCTTTCCTGCCTCTTCACACACTCTGGTTTGTGCCCTTTGTTTGTTTGACCAGATATAGTTTCATTCCAACTGTTCTGTCATCATTACAGAAATGGAAACAATTTAAGCACCTCTTTAATCTACACTCAATGTGAAGTGACTTGTAGCCTGGTATGGTGACCCATACTTGGAATTTGTGCTTGAGCAGTTGGGGGTACCTTACCTCAGTCGTGGTGTTGAAGGTGAAGAGAGTGGGGGAAATTCATTCCACCACCCACAATCCCTGCTGAAAATGGGACTCGAATCTGCGACCTTTTGGTTACAAGTCCAACTCCCTATCCATTAGGCCAATATTTTATTTTATTTTTATGGTACTTTGTAAACAAATGGCATGCAAAACCAAATATTTTGGAGGCACATTTTACTGACTACACACTTTACTTTTACTTTATTTTTGGATTTAGTTTATGTGAAGAGACATGAGATTTAGCAATTTTCACCTGTAAATCATACCCATTTACTTGAGACTTTAAAAAAGCCATTATCTCTCCCTTTAAAATTAATTCCAGTGGGTCACACCGACATGAAGGCAGATGCCTAAGGATTCACTTGACTGATAGCACACAAAAGATTTTACTGCCCTCCATCCTTCTCTTCATGGTATTGCTTTTTTGGCAGGACTGTGTGGATGTGTATGGCAGACTGTGTAGATGCTGCCCTTTGCTCGTGTGTGTTTTGATTTAAGCTTGTTTAGTAGAATTGAGACCACATGAACTGGAGGAAGCTTTTAAAATGACTCCAAATGTTCTCATTGTCTTCAGGCCTGCACATGCACTCAAAAACACTTTCTCCGCTGTTATGAACTATGTTAGTTGTTCGGTAGTTACAGTTTCCTATGAGGTAAGCAATGGTTTACCACTTAGTAGCATAATAAAGACTTCTCATAGAAAACAAACATACAGTTTTACATTAGTCTGACATTTAAAGGGGCAGTTCACCCAGAACTGAAAACTGTGATCAATTCCTCACCCTCATGTTGTTCCCAACCTGTATGACTCGCTCTCTTTTGTGCAAAAGAATACTTTTTGAAGAATTTTAGATATAAAATCGTATTGTATCCCACTGACTTTCATCAAACAGCAAATGCAAGTAAAACAGGTTTTGTTGAACTGTCCCTTTAAATTTGTATATCAAATATTTCAAATGTTATTTGTAATGTGTGCTTCCAGTCACATGACTATATCTTTTTGTTTGTTTATATTTGTCTTCATAAGACGATGAGTCGTTTGAATGGGGTAGGTCAGTTTCTTCTTCCTCCACTCTTTTGCTCTCCTCATCCCGCTCTTGATCTGTTTTTAATCTTTTTATGTTTATCATATTGCTTTCTTCGCTTTGCTTTCCCAGTGGAGGACATTGAAGGTACAACTTTCAGACTAACCCTGATTCACCTATTAGATGTCATAGCCATTAGATCATTGGCTGGGGACCCCTGTATGTGGTAACGGAGTACCCAAACAATGAAGACACGGTTGATTAGCATTCATTGGACCACAACCACCTAATGGAGCGTAGCAGAGTGTGTAAAGGGGCCAAGAGTTCACTATACTATAGCTCTCTCATACACAAAGACATACACTCACAGTCACACAATACATCCATTTTTGCCTTACCAGCTGTGCCTTACACTTTAAAAAATATTAGCATGATGAGTGCTCAGATGAATCCCATCCATTTTAGTCTTTCTTGTTCCTAGACCGTGTGAATGTGAGTTTGAACTTGAATGTTTCCCTCAGTATTTCATCGTCTTATTGTTGTGTAAGATGCGACAGATATTTTGAATAACAACTTCTTTTTGTTCCATCTGTATGATATGTATTGAATGCATTATGAGTTGTCTAATAGACAAAAGAAATCTGAAGTTTATGGCCCACATGGAAAGTTGTCCACCTGGTTCGGCTGTAGAGGATCAGTTGATGAAGAAATATGAGAGTTGTTTTTGTCTGTAAAATACACAGCAGTTCAAAAGTTTGGGGTCGGTAATGTCTTGAAAAAAGATATAAAAGCTGTCACTTGGGTGGTACTTTTTCAAATGTACACCTTAATTAGCTTAAATGTACATATTAGTACCTTTTTTATGATACAAATGAATGCATTTTAAAAGATTTTGTACCTTTTGTCTGAGAGTGGCAAAAATCTTCAATGCCACTTTTTATCAATGTAAAATTATTTTATATTTTATCTATCTATATATATATATATATATATC
>JAUYWG010000046.1:9030537-9047555 GCA_034779775.1 Enteromius afrohamiltoni | reverse complement strand
TTTGTTTTGTTTTTTTTTTTAAATCTTACTGATCCCAAACCTTTTAAATGGTACTTTGACCAGTTTTATTTTTATACCTATAAGCCAAATTGGCAAACTTTTGTTTTTGCTCATCTTTCAGTATATAGTAGTATTCCTCTCTAATATAAATCTGTCCTGATTCCTTCTGCCTTTCCTAATTTGAAGAGGACACTGAGTTTGCTTCCTATTTAAGTGGACTCCATATTGGTGAGCTCTTTTTGATTATGCTTGATTATGTGTTTGTCCTGTGTCCCATATCATCCCTCTCTCTTCTGTCTGATTTTCATTATTAATGAAGATATCGTATATCCCTATCTGTGTCATTCTCTCTCTTAACAGTTTCATGTGCTGTTAACTCTCAATCTCCTTCCTCTCTTTTTCTTTCTCTGTGTGTCTGCGGACAAAAATCTTTTTTGACATGTGGCTGCACGCTGTTGCATGTCCTATAGTATCATTGTCTAGTTTCCTTTCTGGCTTTACATATCTCATCATTTTTAAGTGGTAGCAGTCTGCGTTTTCAGTCTGTATTTATTTCCCTGTGGTATTTGCCAAAGTCATTACCATGTGCTTTGTATGTTCTTTCAATGATTGACTTTATTGTTAGCAATTTCTGAGTGTCGTTAAGTCTCATTCACAATACGAAGTGGAGAGTCCAACTGATATCAGTGAAATCTAAACGCTCTCTATAGTCCTGTGGTAAAAATGGAGGCAAACGTGCATTAGTTTCTCATACAATCGCCCTGAGCAGCTGTACTTTCTGATTTTCCTGTGTGTTGGCAGTGTTTTTAGTTTAAATAGCTCTTTGTGAATGTTAAACGTATTGCAGTTAAAGGCACTGGTTCATTTCCAGGCTTTGTGGTGGAGGTCCGGCAGGCTCTTGATGTGGTTTGTGTTGGACATTGGGCTGTTTGAAGGCCAGCTCTCAGTCAGGCCTTAGTCTGGTTTCCATCTCTAGCGTCAGTGTGTGGAAAATGAGTGTGCTGTAGCGCTCTCACCGCACAGACTCATGTACACTGTTGTACAGTATGCCCGTCTGGGACGGCTATGTTCAGTGGCCACAAAAAGTACAGTGTTTCAGTGGATCCTAAAGTATTAAATATCTCAAATAGTACAAAAATCTTTTAGCATTTGCAAGAGTCTTTGGTTCCAGTTCACGGCAATTTCCCCTCAGTGTTCTGTAATCACTCCATTCTAGAGCTACTCCAGGTTTTCCATTTCCTGTTCACAAATCAGTTATTTTGTTTTTCTTTAATTGCAATGGATCTGTCAATATGATATGAATTTAAATGTTTATTTGTGTAGCTACTTTGCTGTAGAAGTATATATTTTTTTATCTCTTTCAAAGTCTTTCCAAACTTTATTTGGTCAAAAAACAGTATTATTATTACATTTTTGGGCAATGCAGTGTAATACGCCTTTCTTTTTTTCCCCTTTAATGCAACCTTGCTGATTAAGAATATTAAAATTAACTTAAAATACTCACCCCCAAACGTTTTGAGCAGTACAGTGTATTGTATGCAGGTTAAGTACTGTATAGTAATTAGATCTTTATGTTCTGCTGCTGTTTTTTGAGTTTTTGTTTGCTACTTGTTTCACAAATTTTTTCTTTGACAATCGCCCAAATTGATTTCCTCCTCTCTCTTTTGCTTGTGGGTTTTTTTCTCTTGTTTTTGTTTCTCTCTCTCTCTCTCTCTCTCTCTCTCTCTCTCGTAGACATTAGTCTGTTTGTGTAAACCCTTTGCTGCTGGCCACTCATTTTAATTCTTTTGATTTCACAGGCGATCCTGTGGGTAGAAAGTTTATAAATAAAGCCGCACAGTCTTGTCTGCCAAGCTCAATCAAGCACCGTCATTCAATAGGGATAACCTTTTCAACGCTGTGCCTCTCGCTTCTTTTTTTTTTTTTTTTTCCTTCTTCTTTTTTCTTTTCTCTCTCTCTGCCCTCCTTTTTTCTTACACGCTTTGATTACCGGCCTTCTGACCTCAGCCTCTCCTCTTCCTCCCAACGGCCAAAGCACCTCAAGGTCTGGTCCCAGGACAGCTCCTTCCAGCTTCCGTGCCCTGCCATTCATTACATATTCCATGTAACAGGAGAGTTTTTTGAAGGGGAAAACATTGACCTCTTTAAAGCCTATGGTCTAATTCGCTGTTATGATTTGAACCTGGTGTTGTAGTAATGTAAGACTGTATAACAAGGATGCTAAGGATTGCTAGTCCTGCTCCCCCTGTGTCACACAGGAGTATTAGTCTTAATCCCACGTGTCCCATTCATTCATGTACATCAGCAGTACGGTTTTCAGCTAAACCGGTGTGTTTGTGCATGTATGTGTGTGTGAGATGACAGAAAATTTTTAGATGATTATTTTTTTTTATTATTACCATCAATTCAGCATATTAGTATTATTCAAGGGTCATGTGACACGAACCTGTGTTTTTATGGTAATTTTGGGACATTAGTGTATTAGTGAATAAAATGTCCAAAATGTGCAAAAAAAATTAAATGAATAAAAAGTACAAAACACTATCATACACCTGCTGGCTGTTAAAATAGTTTGTGAAAAACAGGGCATAAAAGATGAAAGCAAGAGATGTTTTAAAATTGTTCTAAAATATCAAACGTTTTCAAAACTACTCCAAATTATTTTGCATAAAGTATATGATGTTATATGATGTGAGGACAGGTTTGCAGTGATCGGCTAATCCTAATGACCTCTCTGCAGACTGAGGGCGACCACAATTGAGGACAACGGTAGAAAGGGGAAGAACGTCAACGGGAGTCAGAAGAAAGAACAAAAAATGAAAACATTTGGGGGGAGAAGCTAAAGCTGGGAAAGCCATTAGCCCTTAGAATCCAATTAAGGCAGGAGTTATGGAAAAATGGAGACGTGTTTTAGACTGAAATAAAAAACGCTTCAGTTCCAAAATGAGTTTATCTCATCTGTCCACAGGTTCACTCCTGGAGGAGGAGCACCGGGGCCAGAAGCCTCGAGGCCTGTAGCTGTGCGCAGCTTTCGATTACCACGCTTTTCCCCACACTGACCTCGGCTCAGGTGGATACACTTTAGCACAATCTGCTGAAGTCACTGGGATATTAATTTGGAGGGGTCATTTGGCAGTGTCTCTAATTTTGTATGTATGGTTGACCAGATTCGAATTAGCCATGGACGTGGAGAGCAAATAGTCATCTGTTCGTCTGATTACTTGCCAGTAGTGGATGATTATAGTCTCAATGTCCTTTTCTCAGTGTTTGGCCATCCGTCTGTGGGGGTCAGGAATGGACAGACTTTGCAGCGGTTCAGTGAATAGGTTTTGTGTCTGTTGATGTTTGCGTGTGGGTGTTTCGTATCTCTGATGGAAGGAACAGGTGATTGATGAGACTAACAGCAGAACTGTGTCCTCCAGCTAGCCTATTGGATTTGTAGTTCAGATACTTACTAAACCTGCTAGTGATGACTGCACCAGCTTGACCTGGCAGCCCACTCTATTTGTCTGCGAGTTAGACTGTGTATATGTGTCTCCACTGATGCATCAAACCCATTTTTTGTAGACATTGAGACATTGTGCTTATTAGAACAAACTGTACCAGATGAGTTCCTGTTTCACAAATGATTTTAAGCATTTTTCACTCCCATAAGAAATCTAAACTTAAGAAATGTAAATGCCTTGCTTCTCAGAAAAGTTATTTTTGTTTATTTAATAATAATAATAATGGTAACACTTATTTTACAGATACACTTATTAGTAACTACCCAATACCTAAACTTAACAACTACCTTACAAACTATTAATAAGCAGCAAATGAATACTTTATTTAGGCAAAAGTCATAGTTAATAGTATTCTAAAGTTGCCATAATATGTATTCTATTTCTAAATTCTGTACATTAAATATTTATAAATATGTTTGTGGTTACATACATTTACTTTTAGCTATTTATATTCATATAAGGAACTGTATATAATAATAATCATAACTGAACAAATTGTGGCTCTGTCTTTAAATAAATTACTATAATTACATTTTCTTAACATAGAAGGTTGCAAAAATTGCATCATAATAAAATACAAATAAAATGCCTTTATCTGAAGCACATTTCATGACAGTTAAGGTATAATTTGATCAGTTCTTAAAAATATAGTTTAATAATTTACCCTAATTTCTTTCCAAGCCCACTAGACCTTTGTTCTTCTTCAGAACACATTAAGATATTTTTAATGAAATCCGAAAGCTTTCTGATTGAAGACTGACCAAGAAGAGAAGAAATTGTTGAAATGAAGTCACAATTTCTGTTTTTTGTTTTTTTTTAGTTTAGTTTTGTTTTTTTGCACAAAATGTATTCTTGTAGCTTCATTTAAAATAAAGATTGACCCACTGATGTCACATGGGCTGTTTTAACAATATCCTTACTGCCTTTCTGGGTCCTAAACATTCCTAAACGTTCCTTTTCCATCTGAGGAGGGTCAGAATGCTCTTGGATTTCATCAAAAATGCCTTAATTTATGTTCTTTAGATGAGTAGTTAGTTCTGAAGGGTAAGTAATTAATGACTTTTAATTTTGAGTAAACTATCTCTTTAACTACATATAGAGTTTTGGGGTGTGTGTTTGTGCGTGTGCATGTTTATGTGGTTCATGAGGACACAAATTTGTATAATGACATGGGTATTACAATATGAAGGTGATTTATGAGGAAATTTTCAGTGTCCCCGTAATTCAACAGGCTTATAAAAACATACTAAATGGTGCTTTTTTAAAAACCGGAAAGTGCACATAGTTTCCCGTAAGGTGTAGCATCAGTGTAGGACAATACCACACACAGTCTGTACAGTATAAAAAAACATTATGCCTATGGAGAGTCCCCATAAATCACAAAAACCAATGTGTGTGTATATAGTGGCTCAAAGACATCTGAACAATTCTTTCTCTCAATTTGGAATTTTGACTAGGGCAGAGAAAGAAATATCACTCCTTGAATCAAGTCTATTCTCCTCTGTCCAACAGGAATGAAGAGTCGGTATTCAGCGCAAGCCTGTAACACTTGGGCAGAACACGACTTTCCACTTAGGCAGCACAATGGAATCCACTCCTACAGTGTGTTTCCCCTAGACAGCCATTCTTAACGAGTTCAACATGATACAAAGCTGTGCCCAATACATATTTCAAATAGCACTACTAAATACTCGTTTTTCATTAATGGTTGCCTGTGATGGCTATCCATCTTCTCCCCTGGATCCGGGCAGCCAGTCCGTGCTTATCTGTGGGAATGCTGAGCGATAACTGGAGTTGGTAAACCGTTTGTCTGAGTGCACAGAAAGGCATTATCCCACTACAAGAGATGGAATATAGTTAGTGTGCACATGAGATGAGATCAGACGACTCTTGTACGTGCGATATGCGCCGGAAACTCCTCAATGTTTGATGCTGGGGGTCTCCCTGACACCACCCCAGGGGCCTGTACAATACCGCTAAACCTTTCCGCAGATGACTGTAAAAGAGGGTGGGAGGGAGTGAAGGCCACATGCCTGTCTATCTGAATGTATCGTTCACATGCTCGACAGGCAGCTCTCCGTTAACCTTGTTTAGGGTGGAAGGTGTAGGCAGAGGCATTTCTCAAGAGAGAACTTTATTTGAGTTCATTTCCTCCTTTCAGGAAGCCTTGAAACCACAGCTAACTTTGTTCAACCATATCCACCTTCACTCTTCAATCTGTAAAAAGCAGCAAAATTTAGTACACGATTAAATATGACTTACAAGCACAGGACAAGGATTATCCATTCCAAAATAATGGATAAAAGAATTAGTCGCAGGTTGTAAAGCAAAAGATGATGGAAAAATAAGGGAGCTCTTTGTTATGAAATCCTTTTCGGTTTGATCGATCGCTCTACAGAGTGTTATGATTCCCCTTTTTGACCTTTTTCTGGTTCCCTTATCTTTTTGATGAATGTGAAAGTGCATCATTGCAGGGAGTTGATGCATTTGACGGTTACAACCCTCATCATCCTCGAAGCTTTTGAATCCCTGAGGGCTTTCACCTCACACATCTACTAAATTTCTTCCACGGCTGTAAGATATTATTGCTGTGGAAAATGGGCATTCGGGAGCCACAGCAGCTCTCAGGCGATTGTGTGTGCGGCAGCAGCGCGTGTCTTTCTGTGTTTACACTGAATTTGGGCCTTTTCATTGTTTTTCCTTGCATGTCTCAGTGGAAGAACAGGTTTGATTTGTGAACTGCTAGTTGGTGATGGTAGGTTGCATAGCTCTGAGGTCCAATTAACTCGTCACGCCGCAGTGCACGCCATTGGGAGAGGTGCATGTTTGGGCCTCTACAGCGGGCACGTGTCTGTCTTCTAGCCTGTGCTGTCATACTGGAAGGGAAATAGAAGGGTTTTTATGACTGTCCTTGGCTAGCTGGCTTTCTCTTTTTATATTTATCTTCGTCCCCAAAACCAGAAGGTCCTTGGCTGAGCATTTCTAATATACTCAAGCTGCCTTCTGTCACCCTACATATAGATTTGCTTCACAAAGCCGCGTCCTTTGGAAAAAGAGAGAATTAAGGAGAAGCAGGCCCAAAATTTCTGCTCAGACTGGAATGGATTAATTTTCATGTCGTTTTTTTATCCTTATTCGTGCCTCAATCAGTTACGGGGACTGGGGTTCAAGAGTAGAGTAGAGTTGCTTGCTTTCTGAGTCTTGATTTATTTATCCTCATTGAGATGGAAAGCAATATTTCGGCTATTTGGATGGAGCCGTCTATCCTGTTTTAAGTGATTTTGAAGGGTCTCGATTACGAATCGTCTTCAGACAGTAAACCGCAATTTGCATTGACTAGCCACAGCCGGGCAGCCGTAATAAAAGCTTTGCACCTGCTCTGTGTTTGGGGAAAATGGAGATTCCTGATGCCACAGCCAATTGACTATCGAAACCGAAGGGTACGAAAATTAAATGGAACAAGCCACTCAACGTTTCAGCTTACGAAAGGTCGCCCTCATATCCTCTCGAAAGGAATGATTTGGCACCTGGTACCTTTTCCCCTTCGAACGATGTTGATATTTCTCAGATAATCATACTTGCATGCTTACCTTGTTGTTATAACGCAGTTCTTGATGTTTGGCTCAGGATTGCGTTTTAGCTTGATGGCAACATGTCAAGTGGCACAGGCAGCAGAGACCACAGGTTAGCCCGAGTGGAGGAATGCTCTGTCCTAAAAGCTTGTAACCAAATCCTCACTGTGGAACCACACAAACACTTGTGTTGTGGTACAGGGGCGCTTGACTTACGGTGTGTTTCATTTGTATCCCAGCGTAGGTCCCCACCAGCCCTTATTAGGTGACTGTGTGGAAAAGAACAAGCTGTAAAGAATGCAGGATCTGTCCACGGCCGCACATCTGCGCTCCGCGGTCTCTCGGTGCTGTGGAAAGTATTAAAGGGGGACTGGGCTTTTTTTTTTTTTTTCTTTTTCTTCTCAGTCCATAATTTTCTTACTGCCTTAATCTTGCTTGGGCATCTTGCATCATATCCCTGCGTTCATTAATCACAGTTTAAAAAATAAAACGCAGTAGAGGCGGGAGGGGAAAATGCCTTGTGCAGAGATGGGGTATTAGGTGTCTCTGGTTTGGTGCTGTGCTAGACTAACTAGCATCTGTCATGAATATAAAACCGTGCTGCTTAAATGAGGGGTACGTTTTGAGTTTTGATACAGTCTGGGGTCATTAAAGACAGACTGGTGCTGTCCAGAGTAATCAGGCAGGAAGTTTTGCGGTGAGGTTCTTTAACAACCTTTTAGGGCATGAAAAAACCACCCGTAGGTATGACCGTGTCCTGAAATAGCCCACCTCCTGCCGTGTCCCCATGAAATGCGTAGCCTCAAATATTTCGGTCTGGTCGTTTTGTTACCTGGACGCGGATGAAAGAACCACAAGTCGGTTCGTGTGATGATGGCGCACAGGAAAATCTGTTATGATCGGGCCCAGACGGAATCGGAGGACGTTTTTAGTATTTTCCATGCTGATTTTTAGGGGAAAATCTGTGGAATGGGTTTAGATATGGTAAAATGCGGTATATTGAATTAATAGACCTAAACACTTGACAGATGAAAGCGTAACCAATACACCAAATTATCTGATGAATCATACACATAAGGAATGAGGGATATGTAAAAAAAAAAATCTTATAGAAGAAAAACAAATATACCACAATTATTAATATAGCATATTTTAAAAAATTACCCAAGATGCTAAGGAATATGCATATACTGTCTATATATAATAATTTTTATTCAGCAAGCGTGCAATAAATCGATCATAACTGACAGAAAAGTAAAAAATCACCAAAAAAGATTAGATAACACAACTCTTTTCAACATTAAAGAGAGACATATCGAGCACCAAATCAGCTTTTTATATTAGGCCTACTTCTAAAAAACATATTAAGCACTGACCACAACCAATAAAGGTGCAGGAGGCAGTGTGTAAGGCTTGTGAATGTGTTAAGAATGTAAAAGCGTTGGAGTGTGTTAAGATCCTTTTAAGACTTCTCATTCTCTAATGCACACAAGAATGCAAGACAAGCTTGTTCTGTTGTCTTTATTTGTTTCTCTCTTCCTCTCCAGCGGGTCTACGGAGGAGTTTTCGTCTCAGCAGAAGGGATAAGAAGACAAATAAGTCCATGTATGAGTGTAAGAGAAGCGAGCAGTATGACACAGCTGATGTGCCCACTTATGAAGAGGTGACGGCCTACCACAGAAAACACGGAGACAGGCACAGACTTGTCGTGTTAGTTGGTAAGTGTAACAGATTTGGTATGTAAAACAAACATGTTTTGCTGTCAGAATGATCTTCATCTTCATTCTCTTTAAAGTTTTCAAAAATGTCAAAATACAAATAAGGAATAGACCTAGTTCAAAACACCACCATTTTGAGGCTATGCACAAGCATTGCTTTCCCCTTGACAGCACTTGACTGTAACCTATAAATCCTGTTCTGCTGTGGGACTCTCACTCAACCCGGCCCTCCAAGGACCCGAGACCGGTTGAGGATTAATTCATCTTTGTGACACTTCATTTGCAGTGCTGGTGTTCTATTGGAACCTTAATATTATTCACCAAAGGATTGTTAACACTTATTTTCAAGGGAACAGCGTGGGCAAAACCACGATAAGACGTCAGCTTTACAAAGTGAAAAAATCTTTAAATGATATTAGATTTTTGAATGTCAGATTTGGTGATGAAATGTTGGATATAGAGGCCTGAACAGTAAATTAAGTGTTTCATAAAAGTGCGACTAAAATGTCATTTGTATGACACACAACTTTTTTTGTTTTAGTTTTTTGTAATGTTGAAATGCTGCATTAACCTCTTCTCATAGACCTCCTCCACTCTAAATCAAGTGCATAATTTGTTCTTCTCAGTGTAAAGGGTTGTTGTTGTAAAAATGTCCCCATATACTGACAAGTAATGTTGACCAGGTCTATAAAATATTTCACGTACAAATCTGTGAGAGGTAGCACAGGGTCACGGTTCACCGCATTAGACCAGGCCGTGTGTTTGTGAATGCAACAAGGCATATGGATTCTATCACAGTTTTGTTGGTGCATGTAATTAATGGGGTGTGTGTTCACATGCCTGTGTGAGCGAGTGCATAAGGTGGTCTGTTTAATTAATCAAGCTTTTCCTACTGTCAGGATGCCCCTCTGGTAATTTGCAACTCATACGTTCAAACTAACACAAATATTTCATTTAGTCTCATAAGGTGGAGGGCAGCATCATGGATGTATCAGTCGTGACAAACCCAAGGATGGAGTAATAGGGTCTGCTGTGTTTTCTCTATGAACTGTTATTCTGTCCCTTGAGGTCATGCTTTAACTTTTCCTGGCCTGCACTTTTTTTTTTTTTCTTTTTTTTTCTTGTCTGTCTTTGTCATTCTTCTCTGTTGTTTTATTGCATTTAATAATGCGGCCATTAATGATGCCTTTTAAATCTTTTTCCCCACACATTTTTCATTGTGCTTTCTAGCTCTATAGTGATTCATTTGAAAGGACTTTAAACTTTTACACTCCCATTAGGTGTTTACCCATGTCTGCGGACAACAGGGTCAAGCAAAACCACCCAGTACAAAATAGCCTTTTTTCCCTTTGCTTTCTCTAACACGACTGACCCACGGTTTGCGGTTGGGTTTCAAACGACTTTCCAGACGAATCAAGATCTTATCTGTTTGGATACATATTAATCGAGCGGCCAAAGTCAACACATTTAACACATGCGAGCTTCGCAAGCCCACCGTAGTGTTTTAACTGAAACCTGATTATTTAACATAGCAAATGATCTGTTTTTTTTCCTACATGTTTGAGTTAAGATGGAAGAGATTTCAGTTGATATAGACCCAGACAGAATAACCGTGGAACAGAAGAATGACCATTGAGGAAAATGATGATCTAAAGGAGCTGTCTGTTCAAATGACGTATCAGATTCTTTATTTCCTTTTATATCAGAATTTTGATTCTCTTTCCAAACATCTCCGTCTGGGCTTTTGTAATTGAACATTACAATTTGGGCTGCATTGTGTTGTTTCTTCCTAGAACTATCAAGTATAATTTTTACACATCTGAGCAGTTGGCAGGGTGCTGTACAAGTTGCATAGTGCCCAGCTTAAAATCTCACCAAAAAACCTTTAATTGTGAACTAATCACACATAGAACTGTGAAGAGAGGTTATTTATCGGACACACTTGGTGGAATATGTTGATGCTGATAATATGAGGACATGATGACAGTGTTTTTTAAGGAGCGTTGAGAGAACGTTGGACGGCGGCCCCCCATGTTCAGCCAGCCTAGCAGCTCCTCTAGGTTAACTGCATCTGCTCCGTGCTTAGCCTGGAAGTTATTAAGCCTTTCGTATTAGCCTTCTCCCCTAATGAGCGCCCTAATGACTACTGACACTTTTACGACTGCTGCAACCTGCCCCCATGAGTGCGCCCATACACTTGGATTGAAAAACAATTACTCAAATGTGTTATTTTATTGGGGCTGTTGAAGAGTAGTTTTTGTTTGGGTCTGTAATAAAGCGCATGACAATGAACAGAATAATCATGAAAAAATACACAAAGGCGGGTAAGTCAACCTATTCTGTCCCATCCATTTCGGTGCTCAGTAGTTTTGAACACAGGCAGCTAAATATCAGAGATGGGGTGAGCCGCTTGCAGAGATGAGTGACTGGGAGCTTTAAACTCTTTTAGTGCACGTGATGAGTGAATAGAATGGCCAAGGGACTATGGATCATCCGTCTTCCCTTTGACAAGGTTTCTATGTGGCAGGCAGACAGGGCCTAGTAGGGTCTGGAGATTAACATCCCCTGAAAATAAAGACTGTTTGAGTTTGTGGGTCTTTTTAAGGGGAAGGAGCATTTGCGTATGAAATATGGTTGGTTGGAAACATGTATTGCGGTGTACTTTTTTTCCTTTTCCACCTATAAACACACACACACACACATATATACACAGTTTTTACATATGGCTCTCAAACAGGAGCTTCACATTACTCAGTGACCCTGAAACACAAGAAATAATCTCCTGTTTCCTCACCGTAATAAATCAGCATCTTGCTCTATCGCGGTGGAATAAGGATAGCACGTTTTGCACCGTCATGGGCTTCTCATGATGTCATGCGTGTGTTGGAAAGTGTATGATGCATCAAATGAAAATGAAAAAATTTCCCAGATAGTAGGAAAAACATCTGTTTTGTGTTTTCTAACATATAGATTTTTGATTTGTGCATGTCTCATAGCAATCTTTAATGGCTAATAGAAAAAACACGCTTGACTCTTTGCGTTATGCAGTGTGAATCTTGGCCTGTCTTGGAGAGGGCCTTGACATGCATGGAGGGATCAAATCTCCGTTGCTGTGTATTTTTGCTGCATATGTGGTTCAGACTCAGAAAGAACAACTCAGAGTTTGTAGTGAAAAAGAGATGAGAGAGGAGAAATGGATGACTAAAATTGTTCAGTGTTCATTATGGGCTGGCTAGTACAGTACACTTGTTTATTTGTTATATTTTATATACTGTATTTGAATGTATAATGCATAAAACAAAATGTAAATAAAAAGTGTACTGTACTTTCAAAACGAAGAAATTTAATTTGTAATCCAACTTTATTTTTGTACTTGGGTTACTAAGGTTATCTAAGGCTGGGATCATACCAGCTTATTCTCACCAAGGCAGCTATTTGATCATAGAAAAAAAATAAATAAATAAAATTAAATTCAGGGTCAAATGATCCTTCAATGTTTTTGTGGAAAATCTGATTCAAGTTCAAGTTTTTTTTTTTTTTTTTTTTTACTAGAATAGAAATGACAGCATGCTAAGAAAGATATTAATGACCTTTGTTTCTGTGTCTCTCTCTGTTTTGCTTGTCTAGGGCCTACTGGTGTTGGTTTAAATGAGCTCAAAAGGAAGTTGTTGATATCCGATCCACAACATTTTAGTGTCACCATCCCACGTAAGTCCTTCCTTGTGTGTGTGAGTGTGTGTGTGTGTGTGTGTGTGTGTGCGCGCTTTTGTGTGACCAAATGACAGATTTTTTTATTTGTATTTGTTGTCATACTCATCACAGTGCTATAGATTACCTTTGTGACAATGACAATCTCACCTCATCAGTCTGTCACAGCTCTACTTGACACATTCCTCTGTCCCGAGCAGCAGCGCCCATTCCCTCCGTCCAGCATCCAGAAATGCATAATCCAGGGAAATACACCAGAGCAGATATTTTTGGGACATATAAATAATCCTGCGATTTATGTATTTAAACAGGCTGACGCTGTGGAGAAATTGCATATTTAGAGGCAGGAAAGTGAGAGACGGAGCTTGAAAGTTTAAAGGAGTTGGAGACAGTGGCCAGAAAACCCGTGACTGTTGATATAACAGCTGGATGTTTGTTACGTTTGAGTTTGGCTTTAATAGATGTGTCTGATTTAGGCTCTGACACTTTGAAATGCCACTGGTATTAAAATCCCATCCAAAGCTTTTTGCCTTAATGCTGCCTAATTGCTCACAAATGTGACCCCTGCATTAGTCTGTATTATGTAGCCTGGATCCCCTTAGACCTTACGAAGGATTTAGATTAAAGGGATGGATTGTTGGAAAGTGCTTTTTGGTCATCATCCTCTTTTATTTCAATCCTGCTAGTTCCAGCTCTCTTTGTTATTATAGAATATTTAAACATTGAATATATGTCTGTTTAATTTCTCTAAAGAAGACCAACGTGAACGATTGTTTCACATTTCCAACAACTGGGTCTTTTAAAATGCAAACCAGTCATGGCAGCTATGCTAGAGAGATTGTAGAATACGATTAGTTGGGAGCACTTGAACATTTTGTCTCCTCTCCAAGTTTTACTGCTATTTTCCATGATCTTAGAATGAAAATTCAAATTCTTTTGCCACACCAAAAACATTTCCTATGCCACAGAGCTAATGCCAGATGCCAGAATATTCTATTTCTTTCAGCAGTACAAGGGAGTAACTTTTTTTTCTTTGTTTTGTGAGCACCAGCAGTTGGAGGTATAATAACATGTTATCTTATGTCTGTGGTGGGCTGTCATCATGAGAGGGAGATGCCTCTTCATCAAATATGTGATGGGTAGAGGGCAGCTAATAATTTACTCCCATCCCACTCAACTCCTACTTTCTCTCTCGTCTCTCTCCCTCTGTCTTTATCTATAGTAATAGGTTTCCACTTACAAACTAAATGAGCAAAGTAGTCAACCGCTTTACTTTGTATTTTTTTTTAAGGAGTCTCTAATGCTTACCAAGGCTACATTTATTTGATTAAAAAAAAAAAAAGCAAAAATTGGAAAAATAATATTGCAAGTGAGACATGGTCATTCAGAAATTATTCTAATATGCTGATTTGGTGCTCAAGAAATGTATTATGACAGTTGAGAATGATATTTGATATTTATGTGCAAAACCTTTTTTTAAATTATGCCTTAAATAGAAAGTTCAAAGATGACAATATTAGTTTCTTTGAATAAAAAACACATCTGAACTGTAATGCGTTTTAAAAAAAATACAGAAAAGTTACCCATACATGTCATGATGAATAGATAAAGCGATAGAGACTATTCAATAGGGGCCTTGAAAAAGCAGAAGGAAAAAAGCAGAGGAAGGAAAAACCTGGAACAAGGCGAGTTGGAATGGTGATAAAGTTTAATAGTTTGTTTTGGAGCTGCTGGCGGCTTGCAGACGATTTGTCGGAGGTGTGTTCTACAGTGACCTTTGACCTCCGTGACACTCGTTAAACACACCGCTGTCTCTCTCCACACGGCAGACTCTGACCCTGGCTGTACCCGTCGGAGCCGTGCTGGCTGGACTGGCACGCGCCGACTGATTTAAAGACAGGAGTTTATAAGCAGCTGAAAGCAGGAACGGGGCTAATGAGGGACAGAGTAAACTCAGTGCTGGTACTGTACAGTGTGCTCCTGGGGCTTTACAAGCAGCGCTATACTCTCACTGCCCTTTAGAAGCCTTGTGGTGAGGTGAGCCAAGACAGACGCGGTGGGTGTGGCGTCAGACCTTGGAGAGGTGGTTTACTTTAAATAAAATTAAGTGGGAAATAAAGTACCCACGGGGAAACTCCCTTTAATCAAGGAAATGTCTGTAATGAACATTTCTTCACATGTTCTTCTTGAAGCACCTTTAACCATTAAGTTATTACACCACAGTGCTCTAAGGCGCCTTGCTGGGAATGCACTTTCTTTCAGTTAGGGAAACTGTATCTAATGCCACTTATTTATTCTTCTTAATCAACACTGATATTATGTACATAATGGGATTACAATTTTATGATCAAGCTTTTAGGTTAATACATATTTTTTGAGGGTGTGTGAATATCTGTAAAGCACCTCCTGTCCTGGACTCTACTTGCACGGTCTTCATTGTTCATGTAGAAGATACTGTATAGTGTGACCAGTGTACGTGTAGTTCAATTTAAGAAGTTGACTCTCATGAACCAGTTCTGTTTAGTGAATCCAAAACATGCACTGACTGATGTAGCCCAATTCCCAAAACATTTTGACTCTTTGGTGCCAGTTTATGTAATTCTATTACTCTTTTTATTGTGGGCTGGTTAATCATAATCAATTTCATTTCTTATGAAATTGTATTTAGGTTTTCTGAAGCTATAGTAGAGGTTTCTTAATCCTCAAGTAATGTGGTAGTGCGTTTTTTTTGTGGATGGGCTTTGTAAAAGCTAGAATACGCTAAAGCTTTAGCCCAAATTTTTGCCCCAGTTTACAGTATGGCCAAGTCAGTTTTATGAAGTGATTTTAGAACACGTGGTTAATTTTTTTCTCTTTAACCATTTGCAGAATAGGCAAGTGCATGATGTCTTGCGTTTTGAAATCATTTAAGATTTCCCTTGTCTTTCACAGATACATCTCGATCAAAGCGCCATCAGGAAAGCGATGGAGTGGAGTATCATTTCATATCCAAACACCTTTTTGAGGCAGACATTCAGAACAACAAGTAAGTTACCATCCGACACGGTCTTGATTGAAACACACTGCTAGTGTGTATTATTCGGAATGAGCATATGAACATTTCTTCTGTGATTTGGATTTGAGATGTGAAAGTTTACCGTGGCGATCAAATAGTCAGTATTAATCACTGAAGTTTAGCGAACCGCTTCCTTTATTCTCAGGATTGTAATTATGTCAACCGTAACCCTGACACAAACACTTCACAGTGGGAGAGACATAAATCTGAGACGGAGCCTCCGTGGCCAGTTAGTATTCAACACATCGTCCAGAGCCCTGACTGAACTTAAGTAAATCAGCACCCCAGTCAAAACACTGCACAACAATTTTCACTGATGTCGTCTGTCTCAGACGCTATGGCAAACATTCACCAGCCCAGCCTTTCAGCTGCCCACTATTCTTTCATTTTTCCACTCCATTTCCTTCAAGCAAATTGTGTGTGTGAGTGTGTGCTACTTGTGTAGCAGCATGATGTGGGTTCAGATCCCTTCTGTGTAAGTGAGAGTGAGAGGGTGTTGACAGGTGGTCTGTTTCTGTGTGTGTGTGAGTGAGCGAGAGAGGTGTATCAGACTCCTTTTACCCAGTGGTTTGTAAGCTCGGATTTGTATGGATGGCCTGGTGATGGATGTTTTTCTGGAGCCCCTCATCAGAGGATAAAACAACACAACAGGAACGCGTATAGAATGTCACCTCGCTAGCAAACTGGGCATTTTAACTGCCTTGTGGTGGAAAAAACAAGCAGTGGCTTGTTCTGTGGTGAAATGAACATCAAATTGAGTAAACCACAATTATCAATGTTGAGAATGAGCAAGATCGAGCAGGTGGGCACGAGAGACTGCAACAGGGCTGGAAAGACTATTTATTTCCCCTTCTGTCAGCGTTTTCTCTTCCAATTTTTTTTTTTTTTTTTTTTCTGTCCAGATCTATAATTTATTTAAAAATACATGAAATGCGCAACTGACAAATACAAATACTTAATTTAATTAATTAATAAACAGTTAATTTTTGTTTAGTAAACTTTTTGTATGTATATACATGTACTGTAAATGTTTTTTAAAATATGTACAGTATGTGTGCGTGCATGTATGTATGTATGTATGTATGTATATATACAAATACAGTACAAATACTTTTATAAACAAAAACATTTAATCGCGATTAAACATTTGACTGCAATAGTTATAAACAGTGGACACGTAAAATATTTAGACCCCCTTAAATTTTTCACACTGGTATATTGCAGCGATTGGCTAAAATCATTTAACTTTTACCATCCAACCTGACAGAACTGGAGAGGATTCCCAAATCCAGATGTGGAAAAACTTGTTGCATCTTTCCCAAAAAGACTCATGGCTGTATTCGATCAAAAGGGTGCTGCTTCTAAATACTGAGCGAAGGGTGTGAATACTTAGGACCATGTGATATTTCAGTTTTTCTTTTTTAATAAATCTGCAAAAATGTCAACAATTCTGTGTTTT
>JAUYWG010000046.1:9016873-9029400 GCA_034779775.1 Enteromius afrohamiltoni | reverse complement strand
CACCGGTGTTCTGTGATGCTGGTCAGGAGAAAAAAAAAATCAATGGATTGGATTGAACGAGAGGCAGGTTAAATACTTTGTTTGCCTTTGTCTTCTCAGGAAGTCAAGTTACTCTTGCTGTTGGCATTCAGGCTTGACTGTGCTACAAGGAAACAGGTGTTACTGATTTAAACTGTAACATAGAAGATTATATAAAAGAGCCTTGTGTCAGACTGTCTGGAATCGCCATGTGGGGAAGAATGCGAGTGACGGTGAACAAACCCTGCATGTCTAAGCAGCCTTGTACACTGAAAGCATCAGAACAGGCTGGGAGTAAATAATGGGTTATGAGTTTCCTGTTATTATCCTGTCCATTGACTTCTCTCTGTATTCTAGGGTCACGTAGACCCATGGGCATTGCTTTTGCATTTAGAGTCATCAATCATTACAAACCTCTCCTGTTTTCTCCGTCTTTTCCTGTGCCTCAGGTTCATCGAACACGGAGAGTATAAGGGAAACTACTATGGGACGAGTTTCGACTCTGTGCGTTCAGTCCTATCCAAGAACAAGGTGTGCCTTTTAGACGTACAGCCACATGTGAGTAACTCCTCAGATACACATTCTACCTCTCCATTTTACCTCCCTCTGCGTCACTCCATTCTTCAGTGTCTGTTCCAGATTTATTCCACCCCCCCTTTCACAGGTGTGACATTCCACACTATTCCTCCTGGATCTTTTCTGAGATCTCTGCATGTGTGTGTATGTGAGAGAGAGAGAGAGAGAGAGAGTTTGCACTCATCCTTTTGGTCTTCAGGTCAGGGCTGCAGAATCTAATGTTATCTCTACTAATTGTCCCACCTTTGAAGATTTCCTCAGGCTTTGTGTTAGTCTGTGAGAGCAGTGTAGGGGGAAATTAGTTAGTTGGTTGAGTCTTCACAGAACTGCATTAGGTGTCCACATTAAAGTCTGTGAAAGACCTCTGTCACCCCTTCCCTTAGACATCTTACCTTGGTGGTCTGAGCCTGGCTTCTCTCTTGGAGTAGTGAGAGAGAGAATGAGCCAATGACATGGTTATCTGTATTATAAAACACATTCTTGGTGTGAAGAAGCTCTCCTTGTCCTCTGGCTCTTGTTTTACCATCTATATTATCTCATAATTTCACATAGTGTGGCAAGTCTGTAACACCAGGAGAGAGCTGTATATGTATATTAGCATTCCAATTCATTTCAATGTCTCAGACACCGTCAGTGGAGTAATGGAGTATTAGTGAAAATTAAATTATTATTTACTCATTCCAGAGATGAACAATCCCCTTAAATGAACAGTGGCAAGAACAGGCTGTTTTAAGGGGTTAAAAAATGGAAAATTGTAGAAAAAATGTTACAAAACTTTACCGTATGCTTTAAAGCCAATGATTAATTCAGTCACTTGAAACATCTCCAAATAGAAAATGTGGTGAAGTTCAGTGGTCTGATTGTTTTGAAGATTTCATCAGGATCCCGACTACCTGAAGTGTAATGTGTCTGACCAGAGAGCTTTATTTTCACTCATGGAGTCAGATCAGTTGAGCTCAGTGTGAATCAGCTGCTCTGTTTTCTGTCAAAATGTAACTGTGACTAACAGTAATAACGTACAGAAGTATCAATGTCAAACTAAATCATGATGGCATGAGTGATGCTGCTTTAATGACTGCGGTTCACCCTGCTCTCTTTATCTTTCTCCCCTTTTTTCCACGTTCCCTCTCCATCAGACACTAAAGCATCTTCGTACGGCTGAGTTCAAGCCCTATGTGGTGTTTGTGAAGCCTCCGTCCATCGAGCGTTTGAGAGAGACCAGGAAGAGCGCAAAAGTCATCTCAGGCAAAGATGATAAGAACTCGGCCAAACCCTTCTCGGTAATACACACCACACACAGCTTTGACTTCACCCTGTCCATACTGTATATCATCCTCTCTCATCCCAATTGGATCTCTCTTATTGTGGGTTTTAGGTTTTCATTCCACTAGCTCGCATAGTTCTTGGTGAAATAAGAAATGGATTTCATCACTTACTGGCAACATTCACATCATTTATTATAGTCGTTTTCATTTTGGACCCTGCAAACAAATCCTGGTTTAGTGCTTGAATGTGCATATGTGTGCGCGCACACGTCGTGTGTATATGTGTTTATGTGTAACCGCTCCCCTGAGCATCAACCTGAAATGAGACCCATGAGCTCACACTACACCTGTGACTGCACTCAAAGAAAACACATGAAATCAATTAACACGTACACCAGACCCTTACCCTGTCCTGCCGTTAGTTTGTGCTATGTATGTGTGTGCGCGCGATATGGTGTTGAATATGCGGGGTATTTAATGACTTTCCCAGAGTTTAGCTCTTGCCTGTGTATCTCGCTGTGTGTCTGCACCGAGGCCAAGCACGCTTGCTACAGGATAAGTGACCCCGGGAACCTGACTCCACCACACGCAGAGATGGCTTGATGCCGATTGTTACCGTTGAGACTTTCTATGTCAAGTGCGGTTAGGAGCTCCAAACACGTGCTCACCTGTCAACCTATTGACCCAACAAGTGTTCAAATACAATACAGACTATTTTTCAGTCTTTTGCACGACACAGACCAGCAACAGTCACGCATTGCAATTTTGGACAATGGTTCATCTGTTTGCTAATCATTTTAAAGGTGTATTTTATGGGCTTTTTAATGTTTTTTTTATTAGGATGGAACAGTAGAAGACAGGGCTAATCATTTTAACACATCAGCTTTGGTCTGTTTAACCATTATGATTTCATAGAAGCAACTTCTTGCTGTGAAGACCTTTTTAAGTTTGAGTTTTTTGGTGCGTTTTTTTTTTCAAAAGGAATGGTACAATGCTCATGAAATAACTCAGAGCAAATCTGGAGATTTTGTGTTAATTCATATACTATATTTTAAGGCAAGAGTGAAAACACAAAATTATGAAAACAAGTATTTTTGTAGTAAACAAAATTTGTTCACGCAGACACAGAACATGCAGGATTTTTGTTTAAATAGTATTTTTGTGACTTGATGTTCACAGGAGCTAATCCATTTTGCTCTTTAATCACCTACTTTTATTTTATTTATCCAAAATTTGGCAAATTCTGTGACAGTTCACATACAATAAATCCCATTTTTTGACTGTTTCACAATTCTATCCATATTTTCTACATAATGGAAATCATAGTACCCTGTATAGAGAATCACCAGATTTGTGAAGGATTTTGTTGGTGGGGATTTTGGTTGTTTGGGGAGTGCATAAGCATACAAAAGAAAGTAATACATAAATAAATAAAAGCTGTGAAATAGATTTTTATTTAAGTGCAAATCTTCATTTTAGGGTTAAACAATTTGGAAAAACACGAGCAAATTTTACAGGAACCAACTGAAACCTTCAGTAAACATAAAGGAAGGGGAAAAAAATATTTCTTTCCACTTGAGCTTTAAGAGGCCATGTTTCCACTGCTTTTGTGGGATATGATTATTTTCAGTATGACTGAAATTTTTTTCAGTAATGCAGAAGTACTGTTTTACTGTAAAGTATTTCATAATAATGGCATTTTTTTGCGCTTTCTCAGCAAGTAATATACTGTATGCGCTGCCAGTTTAAAAGATGAAGTATCACACTGTTAGTTTACAGCTTAGCTTTGAAACGCTGAAGCTCTGTATCATGAGCTGTTTGTATGTACAGGTACTGTATATGAAAAATGCCAAACTGCACTCTTGATATCACCAGTGCACGTTTATTTAAATAAATCCCATGCAGCCTTCATGATTTGCCATCACGTTAAACCATATCCCAATATCTATTTTATTTTGACTTTGTGCAGCCCTAATACACATGCTCACAAATTTATACTATTATAAATTATAACTTATTTCAACAACTTTGTAGATGCTGGTCACATTAATTCAAACCACTGAATTTGTGATTAGACCACACCGTACTCCCCAAGGTTTTAAATTCCCCGAAAGCTAAAGGATTATGCCGTTGTCAGTGGGAATGTTGCCCTGGCTATCTCTGTTATAAGAGGAACCAAAGGCTGTCCACACAATCCTCAGCAACGTCTGCCTGCTTTCAACAGGTCACTGTGGGTACTAGTAAAGGGAAAAAGAAAGCCTTCGTAGCTGGCAAAACTTAGCAAAAGTGCATTATAGACCCTGACAGTGTTAAAGGCACCCAGATTCAGCCTATTATAGGTATGTAAGAAAAATTGTGTTTGATGAAATGTCACAGACATATTTTATCCAGGACTTTGCAGTATTTCTTTCCCAGAGAGAGAGATGCTGCGTCTGTTAGAACCATGAACTTGAGCACTGTCGGCTCTGTGCAAGAAAACAGGCATCCCTTTGTTTCTGTGAATCCAGTCTTCCACTCAATTGTTCTCCCTTTTAGTATTGCTTATATAACATTAATGTGTAGAAGATCAAAATATCACTCATTCTCTTTTTAGGAATAGCAAAAAAAAAGTGGAATTTTATAAAAATGTCATCAGAGGAGGAAGGGCAGAGGGTTTCATTGTCTGACATTAAATCGTCATAATGAGAAATAGAAACATAAGCTAAAATTGGAGGATGTTTTTTTTTTTTTCCCTTTTTTTTGTCCTGTGCTCATGTCAGCCCAGTCGACAGATGATGTGCCTTTACTTTGGGAATATAAAAACGGGGACCTTTTGACGACCCGGGGATGTCCTTTTTGAACTGGTTTAATGATAAGGGCAGGTGCACTTTATATGATCCAATAAAAATCGATTTTCCGGCAAGGATTGAGAGATAAGCAGACCTTACTCTAAGGAGAGCGAGAGGCAGCTTAGAACTAAATTCTTCAGTTTTAGAAGAGGGAAGACCCAGATTTTGAGTGAGAGAACGCATTAGAACCTTTGGGGAAATAAACAATCGGAAAGAAATGCAGAGGAAAAATAGATTTAAACCCTTGAAACTGATCAGATTTGGTAATAACACTCCCCTGGAGGCACAACATCTGTTATACCTCAATTAGCATGAGGTTTGTATTTGATGACAGAATGAAGAAAAAAAATATTCAGACCTTGGGCCAAACCTTTGACTGTTTAGGCCAAATACAAGTTAATTCACCACGTATAACCAGATCTTTATTAAAGCCAGCACTAAGTCAATGAACTGCGACTGTTGATGCGTTCTGCCAATAACTCAGATTAAGAGACTGCTGTAATTTTCAGAACACCAGAACCTCTGTGACCCAGATGAAACAGAAATGTTGACTAAATCTCAACTCTTGATCAGGAAAGATGGGAAGGCTTCAACAGAGTGGGAGGGGAAGTTGCCGTCTGACAATGGCCATGCTCCATGACTTCGCTAAGCTTGTCTGTTAATGCCAAATTCCAACATTTCCACACTTACTACATGCTTAATAGCTTTTAAATCTGGCCAAAAGCTTCTGAGTGGCAATATGTTTTATAAGGCCATATCGCTCTCAGTATGGGTCCCATGTTTATATGTTGTAAAAGTTGAGTCTATATTGGTAAAGCCACTCAAACCCTGCCATGTTCTTTGAGACTGGCACCAAATGCCAAGATTGCCCACATAAACACTCATTTAGGACCCACAAGCCCAGAAAGGTCAAAGGCCATGCTAGAAAGTCCATAACTAGCCTATACCAAGACGTGTTATAAAGTATGTCTGATTTTAGCTTATTGTATTTTTTACGTTTTTCTGCAACATCAGTTCGTTTTGAACAGTAAAAGTATTTAATGAATAATGGCACTTGATAATTTTCTGGGGCTTTTAAGCACTGATGTGTGCCAGGGTATAAAATTGCGGTCTGTTTATTTGCTCCACTGTTCCTGTGATCAAAACCACTGGAGATCCAGACCTCAGACTATAACTCTTAACTGTGTAGAACATTAAATATCAGTTTATAGTTTTATCTTTTATCACATGTTGATATTTTTGCATTTCTGCATCTAGCACCGTTTTATTGTAAACAAAAAAGAATACTTTTTAATTAAGTCAATGTTGAGGGCATCTATGAAAGTCCTTTTTGGAAGCTGGTTTTTGGAATACTGTGGGAAAGTGTGTGTTGGACTTTTTTGGGGGTGTTTTTTATGCCTTTAAAAAGAACTTTGAATGTGTTTGTTGTTTAGGAGGAGGACTTCCAGGAGATGATCAGTACCGCTCAGATGATGGAAAACCAGTACAGTCACCTCTTTGAAAAGGTCATTGTGAACGATGACCTCACGATTGCCTTCAACGAGCTCAAGCAGGCGCTCAGGAAAGTGGAGACAGAAGCTCACTGGGTGCCCGTCAGCTGGACTCATTCCTGAGTGTCAGCACAAAACAGGACAAAAGAACAAGGCATCAAATTTGGGGGGAAACTAAGGGAAGGACTTTTAAGAACTGTGAAAGGAATTTGTTTTATTGTGTGCTTTTATTGTAGATGGTGACAGGGAAATATTTTAATTGTCTTAACGCATCTGAAGTGGAAACCTATAGGTTTGTTTTTGTTTTGTCGTGGCAGATATAACTGAACGGGTGTAACTGCAGTCAGAGATTGTTAAGCCGCCGCTGAGAGAGTGTTTCAGACTGCCAATCAAGTGGTCTGGTGGCGTTGACCAATCCTTAGTGTATTTTTAACATTAGTTTATAGAAACCAAAGGGATGATTATTATTTTTCTTTGCTCAAAGAACACATTTTTGTATTTTGGAACTTGTAGTCAATTGGCCTGTTACTCTGCAGCTAGTTTAATCAGCACAGCATTAAAGTGGGCCCAAAGTGATTTTATTTAAATAGAAAATTAATATATTTTGATATTTTGGGGACTTTTACTTTTTTAGCCCGTTCCCTATTGAGATTTTTAAATTAAAATCAGAGCTTTGAGGATTTATTTAGCCTTTTTAGTAAGTGCTCTTGGCTGATCAAAGCCTCAGGGTCCCTTTAGACAGAGCTTTTATTAATGTACAGTAGAACCTGATGTGCGCAGAAGCTGACTTCTTTCTTTCTGTTCCATCTATCTGGTTTTCTTTATTACTTTCCCTTCCGTTTTCATTTTCCTTTATTGCCCAGGCCATAAGGACTAGCTGTTGTTGAGGGCAGGCGTTTGGAAAGGACTCGGTCTGAGCTGATTAGTCAATAGTCTTGGAAGCCTAACAGCAGCACTTCCCCAATTGAATCGAATCCTCGAATGTTACAAAGCATTTCAGACAGGATTAGTTCAACCACATATGAAAATTCTGTCATAATTTAGTTTTGTTGTATAACTTGGAGGACTTGAATATAGAACATGAGTCATATGGACTTCAATGGTACTTAATTTATTTTTGGTGCTCAGCAGTCCCCTTCCTACTTAACTCATGTGTAACGCATATGTAGAATGTCACTAGTGATGCTCTAAAATTTCAGCAGCCCAAGTCTGGGCCTAAATAGTTTTATAGACCCAATGAAGTTTAATTAACACTTCTTAGATGATGCATAAGGTGCAAAAGGGTAAACATGTCAGCAGTTTGGACACATTTCAATGTGTCGTATAAATGAGGAATTTTATTTTGTTTTTTAGTTTTGTTAAAAAATCAAATTTGGTGCATCACTGGTAGCAACATGAGTGTGTACATTTGGACCGAATCATTATTGGGTGAACTTTTTGAGTCTTTTCAGACATTAAAGGGATAAAGATATGTCACGCAATACATGTTTTTGTAGTCATTTTCTTCTAATGCCTCAAGCAGTGTCAATCTCTCACTCCATACTGTTAGGCCCAGGGACGGGGCTTAGCATAAATCAGGATTAGGACATACTATAACAACTATAATCTTAAGACAAAACAAATGCACAGACGTTTTAAAATTTAAAATCAGTCAGTGCAAGTTTCTTTCAGTTGAAACAGCTCAGATTAAAATTTTAGTCTAGGACTAGGCTTAAGCCTTGTCTGTGAAACCGGGAATCCTGCAGTCCACATACATCCAACACAAATCAAGGTGCACTGATATTTGTTCATTTGCTTCACTGTTATGTTTGTCCTTGCCTTGTTTTTAAACATATTCCTGTTTTTATTTTCATACAAAACAGACTCTCAACATTTGTCAAGCTTTCTTAAATGAAATATGCTGAGTAAATATTGAATCCTGTATTTTAGTAATATACCTCTATATCTGGTTGTCTGTCCTCTGTTAAGTGGTCTCTTGTGGAAGCCTCATCTGAACAACAGTTCATGTTACCTGTATTGTTTTGTTCTGTCAATGATCATGAGTTTACAACCTGTGCTGTTATAAAAGAACATCTCCGAATGAACATTAAATATGTCAATCAGTTATGTTCTGTACACTTTTTATTCAACAGGGTTGTGAAAAGAGAGGTGTTTTTGTTCCTAGTCCCGTAATTAAGTGTTTCCTTTAATACTTCATTCACATTCAGACACAAAGAGCCAGTGGGACAGACTCATCACTCAGGACTCGCTCACTATGGAGATCTCACTGTCTGATGAGATGCCAAAACAAACCAGCAGCCAACACGGCGACCCATAATCCTCCATCACATAGTCCTGCTGCTGCCGCTCAGAGCTGATAGTGAGCTGATTGAATGTGACCGATGAAAGGGATGGATGACATGAGACAGGAAGATGAACAGGGGTAGAGTGTAGCTGGCCAGGAAAGAGGTAACCATGTTTTTCAAGATTGATAGAAGCCCACTTCATGTGTCACTAGTTTCTTTGTGTTTTCATCTTTGTTCTTAGTATTAGTAAAGGGAGAGTTCACCCAAACTACTCTGTAGACACAAAATGGGAATCTTTTAAGTTACTTTTGGCTCCAGATCAACCAATAAATAATCATAAAAGTGGCTTGTATGCTTTGTCCAATGTTTGCCAAGTGTACTAAAGCCATACAATAGATGTAATTTAATTTAAAAAATCTGGACATCGGCATTGTTTTAAATGTATGAGAGAGATGGCAATCTGGTTTATAAATTAACCATTCTTTTGAGTTGAATCTTTTTAAGGAATCGTTCACAAAACGGGTCTAAATCATTTGTTCATGAATCAGACAGACCATGTTCTCAAGTGATTCAAAGTTGTACAGCTTTTAACTCGCTGAAGGAAAATGTAATCGGTGAATACAAATTTAAAGGGGCAGTTCACCAAAAAATAACATTCAGTCATCATTTACTCGCCTTCAGGTCATTCCAGGTCTGGCTAACTTTCTACTGTAATGAAGTGTAATGCCCATTAATTTAAATTGAAGTACAGTAAATATAAACAATAAAAACAAATCCTAAATTATGAATAAAAGCAAGAAAGAACAAGAAAAAAAATGGACTTAGAACAAGGAAAGAGTGCAAATGTCAATGTTAAAACATGCTTGAGCACGTCCTTACTCTCTTTTCCATCCATTTCGCCCTCACTTCTTTTCCTTTAGACTGTCAAACACAGGAAGTGTGTCACAGGACCACTGATCTGGTGAAGCGTGGGAATGTTGAGATGTTGTAATGCTGTTGTAATAATAATAAGGATGTGTTTGTGTGTGTCAGGTAGAGACCATTATACCAACCTCCTCTGATTACCATCTTTGTCGCAACAGGCCTGTCAGAAAGCCAGTGCCACTTACAGGCATGACGGAGCTCAGCAGCTTTGGCAGGAGTAAAATGAGGAAATGAGAGAGCGAGTCGGTCCGGAGGGGGAAAAGACAGACCGTCTACTTTAAACTTAATCAGCGCTGGTGCCGCCGCGCCTTAGCACTTGTCTGTCTGAGGCTGTGGCCATTGTGTTAAAAGCGTTTTGATGCCTTGCTCACTTAGAAAACCTCCTGATCTCTTTGAGGCAGATCCTGGGGTGAAAAGTCCAGCAGCCCCACTTAGTTTGTCTGTTCTCTATTCATTTAGTCTTTGTGGAGATTAATTTAGGTAACTCCGTTTTTGTTTGTTTTCTCCATGTGTCAGAGGTTCTCAGGATTCTCTGAGAGTTCCCAGGACTTATGTGATGGTGCCATGCTTGGCTTTTCTTTCTTTCTTAAAGCGTGCAGACGGTGGGGATGAATGATGGTCTGTTTCATTGGGAAAGGAAGGGAGGAATGAGCATCTTTATGTTTCAAGGTTATGTTCATGATGTGTTCATCTAACAAACTAATGTCTATATATATATATATATATATATATATATATATATATATTTTTTTTTTTAAATCAAATATCAAATATTGTGAATTTTTTTATACAATTAAACAGATTTCCAATTTAATATATTTAAAATTGTAATTTATTTCTGTGATGGCAAAGCTTACTTTCCCACTGCATTTTTTCTGTGGTGATTCAGAAATCATTCTAATATGGTGATTTAGTGCTCAAGAAAAAAACTCTTGCTGCTAAAATATTTAAACAGTAGTGCTGCTTAATATTTTTGAAGAAAATGTGATACTTGTTTTCAGGGGTTTTTTATTTTATTTTTTTTATTAAGTTTAAAATAACTTTTTGACAATGTAGAAGTTTGTGTTATTTTCAGTAAAATAACTTTAGTGTTTTATGGGATTATGTGTGTATAATTTCTATTAATTTTTATCTACAGTTATATATATTCTTGGTTAACACTTTAGTATAGGTAACACTTGTTAACTATTAACTATGACTTTTCCCTCAATAAATTCTTAATTTGCTGCTTATTAGTATTAATACTTAGTAAGGTACAGTAGTTAAGTTTAGGTATTGGTTAGGATTAGGAATGTAGCATAAGGCATATGTATGTGCTTAATTAGCACTAATAAATGGCTAATATTCTAGTAATATACATATTAATAAGGAACTAATAGATGTAACCGTAAAAAGATAAGTGTTAACCTTTATTTATTTATTTTTTTTTATGATGTTTCATTTAAAATCCACTTGCTCTGAAATCTGAGGGTGCGCTTGATCCATCAGTTTAAACGTGCATGACTCTACTGCTTACACCATGCTTCAGCTCCTCAAGCATGAGAACATGAGATGAATCAGTGTTCAGTATGTTTGACAGACTCTTTGTGTGTATGTGTTTCTTTCTATGCTTTTAGTCTTGCATCAGCCTGTTTGGTGTTCTCCCGCAGCTAAGATCAGAGCGGACAGGAAAGCATGTAGTCAGATTAGATTTCTGCCACCCTGTCATTAATAATCAAGCAGCTTTGGAGAGGAACGCAACCATTACCACTGACACATCTTCATTTGAATGAAAGCACCACAGTCCCCATTTCAGTCAGTCTCTTCTTCTTCTGTTATTTCCCCCCACAACTCTTTTGCAGTAAGTTATTTTCACTATATGTCACTGATTAAGTCAATGATGTTGATTGAAGATTATATACTGTACATTATCTTTCCATTCTGCATGCCCTCTTCAGGGAATGAAATCATCTTAAGCTTCTCTGAACCACAACGTGACTCGATATGAAGGTGGGGGAGTCAGAAGAGCATGGCTAAAATGTAAGCTCCATTTTCCACTTTTTAATGTAAACCGTTTAGTAAAGCTAAAGACCTCTCTTTTGTGTGAGTGCTGCAGGGATATATTTTTGTAGGCCAACCCACAGGTTAAAATCACCCTGGTTTCCTTGCATTCAATTGGATTTTGCATTATTGCAGAAAATAAGCTCTTTGGCTAATAAATGTTCATCATGAAAATTACAAATGAACACAACGTTTATCAATTTTAAAGCTGAAATACAATTGAGATGTACATGTGGCCTATTAACAAATTAAAAATGTTTGTAAGAATAGTTTACAAGAGTGTCACACAGCAATATTTTGAATCGCCGACAGGACCAGATATTTAACATGCCAAATATCTCACGGGTGCTGGCAATTCTCTCAGAGCACGTCCATGATACAGTAGTTCAAACAGTGTAATTGTCACTCGCGTGAACAAGCACTGATTTGCCTGGGATTTCAGGCATTTGTCTGTGATTTCTGAAAACCTGTCGGCAAGTCAAAATCGGGCTAATATCGTGCAGTCTGGACTCGGCATTAATGTCTTGCTTGCATTTTGTTACTAATTACTAGCAGTTTTTTTCAGTGTAATAACATTTAGTCTGCCTTTTTCAAGACAAAGGGAATATATATAAGTAGAAAAAAATCTATAAAATTTACAGTGAAAAACTTGCAGCTGTGGTTGCAAAGATTCTACCATTAAAAAATATGGTAACAACATTTTAGGGTTTACAGTTTTCAGTTGTAACTGATATAATGTTGATATACCAATCTATTAAAGTACTGAAATCTGTTTTGTACCTTAAAATGCACTAACCAACAAGCGCAGTTGGTGATGAGAAAGTCACATGATGAAACAAAGCTCATCACAAGCAGCTTTTAAATATTAATATATATAAAAGGTGCTCAGTGTCATTTACAAAAACATTAGACTCATTAAACTAAAATATGAAATGCGTATTAGTTTGAAGTGCCTCTGTTATGCCATTTTAAAGGTTGCTAATATTGTTCTATGAGTCTCTTAAAACAGATTTACGGGTATGCAAGGTTAAAAAAAAACTTTCGTTTTCTCCAAAAATAGATTTAATTTTACCCCATTTCTAAATGATTCGTGATTCGTGA
>JAUYWG010000046.1:8970223-9016773 GCA_034779775.1 Enteromius afrohamiltoni | reverse complement strand
TGATTCGTGATTCGTGACTCGTGTGAAGCAGTTCGAAGTCTGTCTAAACACCTCCCTCCCGTGAGCCCTCACTGCTGTGATTAGTCAGACGGAGCAGTCCTTTATGACTGGTCTACCGCCGTCTTTCTGACATTACTAGGGATGCTTTCAGACAGCATACTGTACATCAACTAGTTAGCATGGACTACTGTGGAAAGTGCTCGCAATTTGTTTTTTGTTAGTGAATCTGGCACACCTCTACGTTGTGAACTTCAACATTGTATAATGCATAACACTGCGTTTAAACATAATTTACTATTACTTAAACTAGTTAGCCAGTTACCAAATTGTACTGTTTGTAGGCAGGGCAAGTTGTTTGTGACGTAGAATGTGGGCGGACATTATGCAAATATGTTACTTAGTGACGTGGATCCATAACAGAAAAAGATTCAAATTGCTGACGACTCAGTTAGGTGAATGTGAGCTGACTTTTTTTTTTTTTTTTTGGATTGAAAATAACTTTATTTATCGTGCGCTGTCGGCATCACAACTGCAGATAGTTTATGTTCACATACAGCTACATGACACACATGAACGATCATATTTGAAATGGCATAATAGGAGCACTTTAACAACATTAGATGTAACATACAACCCTAATTAACAAGAATAAGAAAAACTAAGAAGAAACAATTATTTCAAAGATAAAAATATAATTCCAGCTCAATTTGAAAAGCAATGCTGGGAATTCTCGGAACATACATTTTACCATTAATTTACTATTAACTATTTGACAGGTTTTTACTGCATCAATAATACTATTGTTGATTCCGTATTATTCATTCATACATTCAGCTTGGTTATCAACAAAAACCCGTTAAAAAACCCATTGACTTTACAATGAAAAGCTATAAAATGTTGACTAATTTCTGTGTTTTGACCTACAAAAATAAGTCATCCCTGCAGCACTCTATTAATCAGGCTCTTTGGCCAGGGACCACAGAGCAAGCCATCCAATCCTAATCTTTGAAGCATTTCTGCAGTGTTTCCCTCCTGCTGCAGACTATTAGAAGTAAGTGACGAGGCCTCCTTCCTGATATACACTCCAATCATTTTGATTTAAAGACCAATGTGAGGTTGCCTGGCCCCTTCTTCCTGATCCTGACCCCTGTCTCCTGTGGATGTGGTGTAAGCCCTAGTATTCTTCACTGGACTGGATGAGTTACACAGAGCAGAAGTGGAGGTGGATGCGTGGGTGGGTCACTGGGGTTAGGGGGTCTCTCTATTACTACTACTAAAGTTTGATATTCATCCAAAAAGACACTCTGGAGGGAGAAGCAGTCTCTCTCGCTCTTAGATTCTCACTATTCCCAAACTATAATCTCTCCACACTTTACTTTCGTCCTCTTTGACCCATAATTCAAGCATTATCACTCGCTTTTTCACTCACAACAGTACATATCTCCTCTTTCTGTCCCTGTCCTGGCTGGATTTGAACACATAAGTCCTTGCGATGTGACACTTTACTGTCTGGCTTGTTAATACTTTGTCCTCATGCTGTTTGTCTGCTTTGGCTCTCATAGTCCACTCTGGTTTTCTCATCTGACCTTAGAGAGACAGAGAAAAGGGTAACAAGAGACAAAGAGGAAAGATATACAAGACAAAGGGTGGTGGAGTGGGTACAGAAGTGAAGAATGGGCTTTCTCATGTGTTAACTGTACATTACTTCACGTCTGAGATGTAGACTCTTGCAGGTCTGCTTAACCTAGAGCTGCTCCTCTTAATCAAAACGAGACGTCGGAGCATTTCGCACCAGTGAAGGTATTAGATATGTAGATATGAATTTAATGTGTAACACTGATGTCACCACTTCGTGCATAATCATGCAATCTTAAAGCAGTTTGGAGGTCGAAGGTTAATGTACTTCATTTGATTCAAGGACTGTTGCAATCCAACTGATGTATGCGGAGTTGAAACTCAGTTCAAGAACCTGTCTGTTAAAAACATAATGACAACAGGAACAAATGAGTAATTTTGGGGCATTATGCTGACAATATGTAGACGATATGCAGAGGGACCACTGATGGTGTAAAGACTGATGGAAGGCATGGGCTTCTATATGGCTACACATGGGCTGTTTTGGGAAATCATTGAAAATGTTTAGGGAATGTATCGGCAGTGTTTGCAGAACAATTTGGCTGAGTCTTGAGAATGTCGGGGTAACCCGTAGGCTACTAAGAAAAGCCCCCCCTGTTTTCTTAAACTCCCCCTCACTGCTCTCAATGGAGCCCCTTCACTCCTGACATTATACTAATTACATGACCAGAACAACCGCATTCATAGTTAACCGAGAACTGAGTGGGTGTCAGGAGCTAAATCATCTGAATCAATTGAGAAATGGGGAAGAAAAAAAGAAAAGTACATGTTTTATTATATACACATTAAATGTGTTTTGTCATGAAATCATTTGTTGTATTACATTATGTATTTTATATTAGTTTGACAACCATTTGTTTTATTTGTTCGTTCATTCACTCTCAAGAAAGACTGAGTCTGGTTTCAAATACATGCTGTTCATTGGAAATTTCTATTCATCGAAAATCTGGGGGGAAAAATGTATCATGGTTTCCACAAAAATATTATTAATTTGAAATGATCGTACACCACTTTTTTGCATATGTAGAGTTCAGATGCAAAAGCCCCTTAGTGCTGTCAGAATTTTCTTCTAAAATGAGCATTTTGTATCAGGCTCCTATAAAAAATAACTGATTTTAACGGTAAAAAAATGCTACGGTAAAAAACAGTTAAATGGTTAATGGTAAATTCCTGTAAAATTTCCATTTCCTGCATTGCATTTTACATTTTTTTGGGAACTTGATGTTTTTTCTTTAACTTATTTTTTCTTAGTTATTTTGTATCATTTATGTTTATTACGGTTGTATGTTACAAGTTATGTTGTTAAATTAATGTTTATTGCACATTTCAGTTTCATAATTCCAATTACCGTGATGGTGTTTAGTGCTTGAGTGAATGACACTGAGCACCTTCTAATATATAGGCTTCTATATTCATATTTAAAAGCTGCTTGTGGTGGCCTTTGGTTCTCCTCACCACCTGCATTTGGAGGTTATCAATGTATTTCAAAGGTACAAAATAGATTTCACTTTAATAGGTTGGTATATTAACATTATATCACTTATTAAGGCTTTATAATCAGTAATTACGGTATTCAACTGTAAATTTAACATAAAACCATAAAACAAAAAACATTACTGTATTTGTCACAGGGTTTATTCTGGCAACCACAGCTGCAGTTAGTTTTTAAAACTAAATTTTACGGATTTTTTTTTTTTTTTTTTTTTAATAGTGTGTTTAAGTTATTACACGTAAATTGCGCGAAAGGTACATATACTGATGTATATCAGTGCAGACTCATTAGAGTAAAATTACTCAATCCAAACATAGATGCCTGATAAAAATGCTCATTTTAGATAAAAATTTCAGTCAGCAGAGGCTGATGATGAATTAGAGAGATGGATGTTATGTCAGAACACCAGCGTCAGCAGCATCACACCCGTATGACATGGTGCTCTTGTCAACGTGAACCAAAGACTGATGCAGAAAAGAAGAAATTGTTGAATAAAGTCTCTAGCTTTATTTGCATACAAAACGTGTTCTTGTAGCTACTTATGAACTCATGTTTAATGGACTACTTTAACAATGTCCTTACTACCTTTCTGGGCCTTCAACATGTCAATTGCATTGCTGTCCGTTGAAGATCAGAAGGATTTCGGATTTTATCAAAAGCAATCTTAATTTGTGTTCCGAAGGTGAACAAATGTTTGGAATAACACAAGGGTGAGAAATTAGTGACAGAATTTTCTTTCTTTCTTGTTTTTTTTTGGTGAACTATCCCTTTAACAGCCAAAAAGGCTTGTCTTAACCTTCTGCATTTGACATGGCTGTGCTCTTGGTAGATTGCGTTGATCCCTTTGCAATTTTATTGATAATTTGCCCAGTTTTTAATAAATCTGGTTGAAAATCGGCATATTACAATAATTTCTAAAGAATCACATGACATTGAAGCCTGGAGTAATGATTTCTGAAAATTAAGTTTTCACAGGAATTAATTACTTTTTAAAATACATTAAAATAGTCTTGGTGAGCAACACTGTGTACTGTATAATTTTTTACAAACATTTACACTTCATTTTTTTTTCCCATGTAGGAAGAATTTGTACAATGGAAGAGTTTGTACTGTAAGCTTGATGAAAGTATAGGACTGTGTTTTCTCAGCTTGAGTGAGAAGACAATGTGATTTCAAGATTGGTCTCCAGACTAAAACACACACACACACACACACACTCATTAGGGTACAGTCTTCACTGGCTGAGACTGTCTATCCTCAGACTCTGACATGGCAGCGCTGAAGGAAACTGTGACAGTCACAATCATCATCAACCAACAAATATTCCCCTGCAGGTTATGCGCGCACATACAAACTGACACACTCAGCAAGCTTATGCACAAACTTGTGATTAAGCAGGCTCCTCAGTTTTGACATAACATACACTTTGCATAAATTGGCCACTGTAGCCTCAGTGAATTTCAGTGGGTTGTATGGGTTCATTTTTGGTCCAGGTGTGTGTTGAGTTTCTCTAAGCTCACTTAGCTGTTGACCAGTATATGTTGGACCAACACGGTCTCAACCAATTTACAGATATTCATACGAGGAGGCTAATTCATGCTAATTCATATGACCGCCCTTGTACGATTTGTCTAAAGCTCCATGATGGGTAGGTTTAGGGATGGGATTACGTGAAGGTCATTTATGCAAATTCATACAATTTGGCAACTCGTTAAATGCGTACAATTTTGCGTACAAAAGTGTACAGGTATATGTAAAAATTATGTACACTACCATTTTAGAAATTTACTGTTTCTTTTACAATTTTATAATTTGTCTATGTTAAACAAGATCAAAATTATGTACTGAACCGTGTCAACCTTCACAAGCTGACGTAGTGCACACTAAAACACATCCACTAATACTGCGACTCTAAGCTTTATGTATCTCCATGACCCGGTCTCTCTCCTTAACACTATGGTATGTTCACGTCTCAAGGGTGTATGAACCTCCCCGTAGCAATATTTAACCCTAACAGGTTGTCATCAGCTCAGAACTTTTAAAACGTGTCACACATAAGATGACTCATGTAACACACCATCAGCGCAAACACAGCATAAAAGAGGCTTTTGCCCCTGACGAGAGCCTGGAACCACTAAAGCACTAAATCCTGGCCTGCGTGTAGAAATCCCCCTCTAAAGTAAGGTGCTGTGAACTGCATGCGAGAGCGGTCGCCTTTAATTAGAGTTTAGGAGGCAGATGTTGCGCATATCACTATCTGATCTGAGTGAAGGGAAAATAAAACACTTCTAGTCCTAAGAGCCACATGGAATCTGCCTGCATAACATTTCCACTGAATTCCACTGTTTTTCATGATCTTCTTTTTTTATATATTTTTATATTTTGACTAAAATTTATCTTTTCTGCCTCAAAGTAAAAAAAAAGGTAATCCTTATTTGTAATCCCAACTTTATATAATTATATCATAATTATGGCAACTTTTATTTGATTTTAAAATCTCATAATGTTATTTTTTATAATTCATTTTTTATATATACATTTAAACTTTTTTTGCAGTTACACCTTTTATTGTCTACTCTTAAGGCAAAACTCTTCCACATCAGATAATACTATGAGTATATTGTTATAATTAACTTCTTTACCTATACTAAGTTTTACACACTATTTTCCACAAATTATATTTATTTCACATAAAATTCTAGTTAATTATTTAACAAAACTTGTTTAATCTTGAGCAAAGGTGCAAATACAAATAACAATGTTTAATTCAATTCTGTTTAATTATATTGAAGCAAGTGATATTTAATGATCAGTAGCATTTTACAATAAAGTCCATTTAGTTAATGCATTGTCAATACAAAGATAATGCGTTAACTAACATTAATTAGCCATACATTTGTTACTGTATTTAACTTGGTTAATTTTAGTAAATATAATCCTTGTAAATAAAGTGTATTAGTTGTTAGTTTATGTTACCTGAGTTCCATTAAAGGTAGTTTGTTCACCCAAAAATCCAGAAACGTGGCAAAACACATTAGTCATAGGAGAAGAATAGTTGAGCATGAGCTATTTTTTGTTTGTTTTCTTTGCGCAAAAAAAAAGTATTCTTGTAGCATCGCAACGCTAGTTGATCCACCGATGTCAAATGGACTTTTTTGCTGGTGTTTTTGCCACGTTTCTGAACTTGGGATAATTTCAGTTGGATTGATTTCTATGGAGGGAGAGATGACTCTCTGATATCATCAAAAGAGGTCTTATGGGTCTGGAACAACACAAGGGTGAGTAAATGACTGAATTTTCCTTTTAGGGTGAACTAACCCTTTAAATGACAATAGTAGAATCATAGTAGTAACATAGATTTAAGGCTTGTTCACACCAAGCATGATAACTATAAAGACTGCCATTTAAATCTTAATGATTGAGTCCACACAACAACAATAACGATAAAGGCACATAGAAACTATACCATTTGAATCATTTTCAGAATTATTTTTTTCCAGCTGATGAACGATACTAAACATTGACAGCCAATCAGAATCATCCTGCTCTCACAAGCTGGAGAATTTAAAGTGACAGACATGTGTTAGCTTAAGATTGGAATACGCTACACGACATTTAAAATCTGAACAGAAGTCTGAACATTAAGTTAGCATCAACTTATTCAGACTGTAAAATCGGGGCAAAAATCATTGTTTGCTGGTGTGAACGCTAATATAATTATCTTTATAGTTAATAAATACTGTTGAAATGTTTCAGTTTTGGTTCATGGTTGCCAATGGAACCCTACTGTAAAGTGATACCATATATGTATATATATTTTAAACGGTGTAGTTGTCCTATTTTATTTTCTAGATTTGTCCTGCTAATGTCTGTTCTAATGACTTTCAACTGCGCTACAAAGGGAAAGAATGGATACTGGGTAGAGATCTTGACTCACTGTCCTGTTTCTGGACTCTGGCCAAAAGGAGGAAAAGAATTGTTGAAGCCCAGAGACCTGCCCTTTTGATTTGCCATTACACCAACTCTCAGAATTTCAGCAAGCTTGCCACACTCAGCTTCCACTTGACGTCTACAGACGCCTGAGGTAAAGAAAAGGAGGTGCAGACCGAGGGCTTTGTCTTTGATCAGACCTCAGCTGTTAGCGAGCATGGCAGCGCTTGTGATCTGAGGAAACATCAGCGCTGTCTTATGTGACTTTAAGTGCTTTTCCATGGTGCCATAGCGGGATATCACTGTTACAAAGTTCTGTTTTTTCTCCATGTCACGGGCTCCTCATTCCTTCCAGGTCTTTCCTCTCTATCTTCCCCCACCAAATTACAAGAACGGTGCCAGTGTTGGGCTTATTAGAACCTAAACTCTTAACCAATGACCGTGTTAGACAAACAGCCTGACACCACAACGCACACACACACCACCCGAGAGAGAAATACCAAGTGGCACATCTGTGTGCGTTCATCGAGACAGGAGGGCAGGGGAGAAAGGGAGAGAAAGAACCGGAGAGCCTGTAATGTTTGCCCGCAGAGTTTATAAACCAGAAGTCAAGCTGTATTAAAACACCCAGCACATTACTGCCATAGACTCTGCCAAACCATGACAGCCTCCCCAGACCACACTTTCAAAAATAATAATTACACCACGCAAGAGAGGAAAGAACATTAAGATCTGTGCTTCGGCTCAAACATGGCTTTGAAATCATAGAAGCACCAGTTATCAGCAGGAGAGGGAGGTGTGGGTGTTCAGCCGGACGCTTGGGAGCCGTCTTCGGTCAGAGAGCGGGAAAACCAAGGCATATGTAGTGTGGATTAAGAGAGACATACAGTATGGGGAGAGGGGCAGGTCAAGTCAGATGAGAGAAAATAACGAGCAGGTCCAATAAACAGATAGAGCTCAACAAAACCGTTTGCTTGAAAGGAGTTAGATATGACCTGGCTGGAGTTAAGTTGTGAGATCATAAGACGCTGGTGTTTTGTATATGCGCAACATCATCTGAACCCTGCTATTTGTGTCTATGTTGAAACATTTGGAAAGTATTTAGGGAAAAAAAGGATTTTTGATGTCATTAAATGTTTGGTTTTCAGTGCTAAATGGCATCAGGAGGCTACTTTTAGATGCAGGCTAAATTGACCCAAATCAGAGCTGCACAAACCACTTGGATCCTCATCTTTTTCATTTCAAAATTTGCGGCACTTCCATATGCGCTCCTAAATAAGACACAGCTACAATGTTTTGCAATTTAACATCGGTCTGAACAGTCATATCGTGATTCATGCCACTTTTACGTCACTGGTTGTTATTTGGTCACTCTGTGAATATGGAAAACAGCTGTGAAGATAATGGGTCCAGAGAAAGATTAACTTTATGTCTCCTTGATTTTTTTTAGCATCCTCTTCACCTCCTTATGACTTTGTTGACTTCTTCAGCACACCATGTGATAAATGAATGCGGAAACATTAGCATCGGTAGCATATATGTTTACTTTTTGCTATTGTTCTGTAAACAGACTAGTCATTTTGGATCCAAGAACTTTGTGTCAGTAAGTCATAAATACAACAAGACATAAATGTACTGTCTGGATTTGTCATGTTGCTTCTCACTGCATCCAGTTATACTAGTTTCTATTGCGTTTGACTCTGTGTAGGGCTTGCAGTGTGAACACAGCCAAAATGGTCCAGTGAGTAATATTCTGGGCATCCCAAATGTATTCAATTTTATGTTGATGTGATTTTCTTGAAGACATGATTTGAGGTTTGAGGTTGCTTGATCAGCTTATTCCGTATCTGTAAAGTTCTGGTAAAAGTTCTCGTTGATTTAGTCTGAGGAATTGGGGTTTTGTGGAACAACGATGAAAAACGTTAAATAAACAAACAATGCCCAAAAAACCCACTCCAATATGTACTACTGTCACAAAGAACCATTATTGGTTTTTACCATAAATCCATATATTCATAAATCTCCTTTTAACATCTATATTTGAAAGTCAGACTCCCGCTCCAAAGAAAGCACAGGCACACAGCGGCTTGACATGCGCACACATCACATGAAAGCCTCAATTGTAGGTTTTGAAGCTGGCCAGGCCTGAGCACTGATATTCATTGTTACAGAGAAAACATTTTGTCGTATCTGATGTTGTTTTCTCAGCGGAGAGAGAAGGTTTAGTGCAAAAATAATTGACTTTATTGCCTACATTTTATAGCGTGGCTCCTTTACGAACACCCTGTGCGGTGATTTGTAATGTGTTTACCTTTCGCTGCGCCCGGTGGAAGTATTGGCTTGGGCTCGGGATCTCAAGTTTGTGTTTGTTGCAGATACCGTAGACATGAAAGTTATGACTGTTGTTTTAGAGCAAGAAAAACTTCAGAAAGATGAAGAACAGGTCTTTATTGCAGAAAGAAACGAATGTAAAATCTAAAACCTCTTGAGAATTTTCTTTCATTTTTTTCATTTCCCCCAAACATTTTCACAATTTAAGCCTTCTCGTGACTTGAGGGCATTTTTGACTTACTGTACTGTAAAGTTCAAGATTACAAATTTTTAGTGTCAGATCCAGAGTTCCTAATGGAAAACCTAAACCAAAATAACAAGTGCAAGATTGCATATTATATATAAACATAACAAGCTGCTTTTTTCTGGCAATTTAGATGTTTTATTTAGATTTATATTCCATTTAGTAAATTATGGGATCTAAAATAAGCCTGTGGATTACATTTAATAAAATAAATGGGCCATTTTCTTCAAAACTCAAATTTATGTATTATTTTAGTTTCTTAAATACACGTTAGAATTTTTTTTTTTTTTTTAATGCAAGTCAAATTTGGTTCAGTGTCTTAGGAAAAGAAGTTGGTCACCATGACAGGTTTCCCCCCCGCCCCCTCCCAAAGCTATTGTCTTTTAATATTTTCCAAGAATGTTAGAGAAAAATAAAGGCATTTCAGGAAACATTACTGCCCTTCTATAAAAAGTAAAAATAAAAAAGGAACAGGTGCAGAGTCTATTTGAATGAAAATATTAAACAGACTGTTTCTTATAGTGCGGGTCAGTGAATCTCTCCAGCCCCGCCAGCTAGTGCTGTTTAACAACCTGCTATCGCAATACGAGTTTCTGTCATAAATCAAAAACTCAGTCTCCTTAAACCATCCTAGCTGATTTGACAGTCCTGGAGCTTATCGTGCTAAACTAAGAAGAGGTGAGCGCACGGCAGCCGTGAATCCCATCACACAACGCTTCATAAACATACTGATGCACCGAGGTCTTTCTCTTGTCTGCTGTTGAAAATTAAGTGAGGTTGACTTTGGCACCCGACTCCCTCTATGTGTCTGCCTGTCTGGCCTATCAAACCATTGTAAGGGTTTAAGCATTTTCGCTTTGGCTCGTGCGCGCACACACATTAACACACACTCACACTTGTACAGCTGCCTATGCAAACACCCTATAAAACGGTCTATTATTCATAATGAGCAAATAACAGTAGCATTTATACTTGAGTCTGGGATGAGATGTAGCAGATTTGTGGAATGCGAACGCTTGCGAGTTCAAGTTGAGATGATGTGGAGTTCATCGGCTGTGTTCATAACAGGTCATCAGCTTTCTTGTAAGTTAGTCTCACAATCTTACAGCTTTATCCCTCATAATCTTTTCTCTAAAATCTGCTCACAAGATCAAGCTCACAGCTGGAAAGTAGCATGGTGGGCTTTTCTCATTCACCCCCCTCCCCACATGAGTCTATGTCACTCCATCTACTCCGCTGATTTTCCTTTTTACGACTATCTGACAGATTTTGCAGGTGTTCATTACCGTGACCAAAGTCACCCGTGTTCCAACCAGGCTGCTTGTGGAGTTTAACGGAGTTGTTGAACTGTACTTAACTGTGCTGAACTGTTGTTGACTTCCTTCCCTGTGCAGTAATGGGATTGTCCGCTGTGGGAGCTTTAGGTCTAGGTACGCTGCTTTATGAAAAAAAAAAAAAAAAATCCACAGCGTGCTGTTGAAAATAATATTGCATGTCATCAAAGGACGTGACATGTGGCCAGGTATGGTTTCCCATACTAGGAATTTGTACTCTGCATTTAACCCATCCAAGTGCACACACACAGCAGTGAGAAGTGAACATCCTCATGCACACACACCAGGAGCAGTGGGCAGCCATTGCTGCGGCGCCCGGGGAGCAGTGCCTTGCTCAAGGGTCGTGGTATTAAAGGTGGAGAGAGCGCTAATTATTCACTAACCCCACCCACAATCCCTGCCGGACCTGGGACTTGAACCCGCGACCTTTGGGCTAAAGCCCAACTCCCTATCCATTAGGCCATGACTACCTGGCCTAATGTGAGCTGGTTGCATGACCATATCAACACCCCATCGTAGTAAGTCTTTATTACATAAAATGGTTCTTAGTGGAGCCTCTGGGCCTGTTACATCCAGTCTGAGCATGCTCTGGCCCCTATCCCCATGTTTATGCGTGAAGCCAGGGTGTCAGTCCATGTAACCTTATAAATAACTCTATACCTAATCATACTTGCTGCTAAACAGCACAACAAAGACACATCGGCATACAGTACCTGCCAATCAGCTGGTAAATAAATGTATATGAACGGCCTTCTGCTCTGCAACACTTGAAGAGAGCACAAACGCATAGATCTCAGAAATGCATGATCTTCTGTGATTTCTCATCACACTCGACACACAAGGTGCATCTTGAGCCCAAGATTTCCTTGGTTTGCAAACAGTATGTGGTGTTTGGTGACAACTCATACACTGTTACTCTGAGAAAGGTGCACTTCCAAATTCTAAATTTGTGCAAAGCAAGGTGCATAAGTGTCGGTGCCCAGAAATTCAAAGCTATTACACCTAGGACAAAGTGCAGGATTCCCAGTCCTCAGAGTGTGCACTTGTGCATAAACTAGCCTGCCATGTAGCTTATTATTATAGTACGTTCACACGGGGCGTCAGCGTCAACGTTTGACGGAAGGCGTGGCTGAAGTTTGGCACTGACACCTGGTCATAGCAGCGTCAGCCAATGAAATTAGATAGTTTGCTGCTCTTGAACAGGACGATACAATGCAGCTACTATACAATTCTCCTAATTGGCTGACGCTTCTGTCGGAGGCGCTTCACTGGCGTTTTTCGCGGCAGAAGTTGAAAAATTCTCAACTTCGAGCAATGCCAGGGAAGAGCTGCCGACGGATCCACAATGCTTTTCGCCAAGATTTGATGTCACCCATTCAAAGTCAATGGGAAACATTGACACCCCGTGTGAACGTATCGTTAATCCCCCAACAGCTTCATTAGCTGGTTTGGGTGTGTTTGATCAACGTTAGAGTTAAAATTGAGGCCCAGGGTTGAGAAAGTCTGCTCTAGTTATTCTCTTAGGCCAGGGGTAGGCAACATCGGCCCTTTTGTGCTGCTGTCCTGCAGGGTTTAGCTCTAACCCTAATCAAACACACCTGAATAAGCTAATTAAGGTCCTCAGAAATACTAGGGCCACAGGCAGGCTTTTTTCAGGGTTGAAGATAAACTATTCGGGACATTGGCAATCTTGGACCAACGTTGTACCCTGATTATATACGGGGCAACTTTTTCTGAGCAAGGTTTCTTGGGCACGTTCCCATTGAGAATGGGTAACAAATTTCTAACTGGATTCTTTAGACCAGTGGTCTCAAACTCAATTCTGGAAGGGCCATAGCTCTGCAGAGTTTAGGAAATGATTCATGTGTTAAGCCTGAAACACAGCACAATTTTCGAAAATCTGGCATAGTAAAACAATCGCTGTGATTTCTGATTGGCCACGATTGTTTCATGATGCCAATATTTCGTCTGCAACAGCCAGAACTCGTGCAATTTATCTCAGGCTTTAGCTGTTTAAGCTGGAGATGGCATGGGGGGAAAAAACTATGTGCATGCCTAGATGTTCTAGTGCACAGAGATCTAGCATACAAACAGGTTGTGTCCAGGGTAAGAGGAGTCTGTGATGATGTAACTTCACTGTGAAGTTGTACAAGTCCTGAAGCCTGGGCAGGTGGCCAATGATCCTTTTTGCTGTCCTGACAGTCTGTTGCAGGCTTCTTATCATCAGCCTGAGTGGAAATGATTTTTTTGCCCAACTTAAGCAAACGTTTTTTACTTCATTGTAGTTTTAACTTTTAAGAAGAAAATAAATACTTGTTTGTAAAAGTTAAGATATTTAGGTCAAGTTTAACTTGACATGCTCTTTTAAAAACGCTGCACTGGTTAAAAAGCTGATGCTTAAAACAGCAAGACACAGCGGTCAAAGACTGTGACTGCAAAGAAAATGATTTAGAAAGCAGCGCAAAAACTTGCAGTGTTTGAACTGGCCCTAACTCCTGTAGGTCGGTGCCCTTTATCGCCCCAAAACTTGTGTGTAATCCATCCTGAGCCTGATTTCCCCTCGTTAATGGACTGTTTTGAGAGTGGAGAGTGAGTTGTGGACGGATGCAATCACAGCCTCCGTGCTCGAAGACAGAGCCGCGCCTCGTAAATCTTCTGCTGTGTGTTCCCGCTTCGGCTCAATCAGCATCACTGCCGGACCGTTCCAGAAGCCGCCTCTGTTTATTATGCCGAGTTAGATTCAAAGGCAGAGAGAGTTGGAGGAGCTGACAGGTGCTTCTGACCACAGGCTGTGTGTGTTTATGTTTGAAGGAAGCTCTGGTGCACCAGCACATTGTACCTAGCCTTCTTAACGAACAGCAATTAGTAAGAGCTAATGAGAGTGTATAGTGGATTACAAGCCTTTTTCTGTTTTCTCTCTTTTCTGTTTATCTTTCTCTCATTCTTTCTTGACATTCAATTTGAAACCTTTAGTTTTCTTTTCTCTCCGATCAATCATCTGTTGTTGTTTCCTGCTTCTGTAGCAGTTTTTATTTTTTTAATGGGTAGGCCTATAATATTAATTAATTTATTTATATATATATACACTGTGTAGAGAAATAGTGTGATTTTTATAATGACATGTTGTTAAAAAAAAATGAATAATTAGCTTTTCTTTTCTTTTTTTTTCCTTTTTTAAATTGTAGTGTTATATTATATTATACTGTAGTGTTTTTTAAATAACTGTTAAACTTAAGTGAATGTAGTTAAAATGTTTTTTTTTTTAAACGCTTTCGGCCCTTGCACTGGTATTTCAGTGCCATCATCTTGAATCTATTTACAATTTATCATTGAATGATTGCAGACATGAGAGTGAGGGATCGCAATGCTTTAACGATAGAGAGGGTCTGTTTTTTATTGCCCTCAGAGTCTCAGCGTCGTGGGCTCCCCTCTTTAGGCTGTTGGATTTCCGAGAAGTGGCTGGGGCAGACAAAATGTCACACAGTAAGATCGACGACACTGATTTGCACCCATTTATTCAACCAAGGATGAAAGACTGGGCTTTTGCAAATACATGCAGAATAAAAGCATGTCTGGGCTGTAGGTATAAATCAAAATGTTGACACTCTTAAAGTTAAGTGAGTATTTGCATTTCATTTCTGTTTCTGTTCATCATCGCCTTATGGTTGTAAATGACCAGACTGTAGCGAAAAGGAGCAATAACAGGTATTTTCGCAGTTTTAAAATCACAGGTCTATAACGCTGGCTGCTTATTTCCTAATCTACGCACAAAGGAAATAAACAGTAGTATAACGGTAATTAAACCTATTCAGTGTTGTTTACTGGTGACGTGTGTGGAAGCTCTGATATACCCATATTTTATACCGCTTGACAGACATGATTAAATGAATTTGAAAAAGTGTCTGCTCCTATAATTTACTTTGTGAGTTGAAGTCTAGTGGAAATGCTTGTAAATTTCCATTCAATATTAAATGCTGAGAAAAATGCTGAGTAATGATCTCTTAATCTGGAGCAAAAAGTGAAATCATTAACTCAGTAAGAGAGAATGGTCTAAAAAGCACTATTTAAGTGCAAAAGCATGGAAATGTTAATCTCCAGGTCATCGGTGTGGTTTGGCAGAGAGCGAGAGAGACTAATACACCTGGCGCTAGACCTTGCATCTGCATGATGTGAAAATAGGGAGCTCCTGTTCGGTTTTGGTTCACTTGAAGGCTCACGAGTGAGACCTATCAAAGTTAAACCCAGCGTGAATAATGCTGTGCTGAATTTACTTATTTTGAGAAGCTGTACGGGCAGGATCAATGGGAAAATGAAATCTTTTCTGTGGCCCAAATGCCTGTGTGTAATTTTCGGCCAAACCATACAGCACAGCACGGAAGTTTATAAAGAGCCTCTCAAAAGTGTGGTTCTGTGGGCACGCAACCTCAGAGAGAAAACAAACAGTTGACATAATGCAGAAGCCTTTAATTTGGTCAGGTAAGCTTGTTTTTGGACCTCACTTTTATGTTTCAAAATCATCCTCATGTGAATGTTGATCATTCATAAACAATAAAGCATTTTCTGCAAACACGAAAAGCGTTGCCAAATCATTTTCAGGGGAAGTTGCCAAAGGAAGGTCAATTTGTTGCTCCAAGTTGCCAAATGACATTGCACGATGATGTCACTGCGTAATCACTATGCAAAATTCTCAATGATTCAAATCTTGGCAAAAATATTTTTTATGTATATTTTATATTTCTTCATAAAAGGTTATAAATGCACAATATATTAAAAAATAAATACCTGTATTTTTAAAAACATTGAACTATTAAACATTTTTCAACCATTTTACGTTTTTTTTTAAATTATAAAGAAGAATAGTACGGTAATGCATTCTCAACAATTCTAATTTTAAGCAGTGTATTAGTAGAGAATCTGTAAAAGTAGGGTGTAATCGACTAGCCTAGGTTAATATGAAGGAATTCTGCATATTGAACTTTCCTTTTTTTTCTTTTACCTGCATTTTAAATGATGCATTGTATTTTGTGTTTTTGGGTTAAAGGGTTACAATGGATAAACCATATGTCTTGGAAAATGAGTACCCTTTTCATTTTTCTAGATTTTTTTTCTAACCTGATGAACAAATGCAGGCAAGCTTACAATATGTATCATAGATTAATGTATTATTATTATATTACTATTATTATTATTATTATATTACAAATGCAAAAAACAGGTATCTTAATCCATGTGATGCTAGGCATCATTGCTTCCCTATTTTTTGTAATTTAGATTATATCTTTAGATTTAGATATAGAAATATGTGCGTTTTTATCGTTTCAACAGTTACAAAAAGTGACCATATATATATATATATATATATATATATATATATATATGTAGCTAAATATGTTGCTATATACTTTTGAAAGAAAAAGTTGCTAAGGGCTGAAAGTGATGCCTGCACTTCTTTTTTTTTACCCTTTCTGCCCCTCGTTGTTTGGCCGTATCTTAGCAACCGAAGCCAGGCCGGCTCGTAGTTAGTTTGCGGTTACTTAGTAACTAAAGGGAACGCAGAAAAGTTAGCAAGACAGCGAATTTGAAAACGGATTGAAACTTTGTACATACTTCTTTAGTCACATTTGTTGGTGAGTAATTAACCGTTTAATAATCGACCCTTTCAAGAGGGTAACAAATATTACGTCTTTAAAGTTAAATCATAATAATTATCCGTTAGATGTGTGTGAAACACCACATATCGGTCCTCTCGTTTTAATGCATGCATTGATGTACGTCATTTTTTTTTTAACCTAAAACTCAGTTTCAGGTTAAGGATATCCGTTGTCCGTCATGGGAGAGACGATCTCCAGGGCGATTGAGTGGAGTTCTGATGCAGATAAACTCGAGAACAGCCCTCTGAATCATGACATACTGACCGAAATCCTGCTCTTCACGGAGGACTTCGACGACAGATACCCGCACGAGACCAGGATTCAATTCAGGGAGCCTTTACGATGGAAAACATCTCTAGAAGCGGCTGATTTCACATCAGATATATATGACACCAAGTAATACCAACAACTGTAACTTAGATTGTTAGATGTGCAGTTGACTAGGCTTTGGAGAAAGGTTAACTTACCAACCCTTTGCTCTTTCTCGTTTTCAGAGGAGAATTAGCTGTGTCCCTGGAATGTGATGATAACGGAAGTCCCCTTCTCCAGCTGAGTCCACCTGACATCACAGTGCGCTCATTTCACCATCTCTCTAACCTTTTGCAACTAAGCAAAGATAAAAAGGTGAAGGAGATCCAGGCCTGTTTGGAAGGTGAGCTGCATGCAAAACATTCAGTATTACTTAATATTAACACCTTTGCATACTTCATTATTCCAGTGCATACATTCAATTGATGAAGATTTTTAAAAAATAAACATTGAACTAATAACACACTGTAAAGTAAGATTCTGCACTATTTATAAGACCTAATCAAATAACATTTGTTACTTGGACCATGTAACCTATTAAACAGTCAAATGTTCTTTCACTGAGGCACAAGATGCTCTTGGGGTCATTCGTAGAGAAGGTCCTCACTGCAGAACACAAGATCCAGGGGGTGAGGTTGGACTCAAATCCAACTCCTCCCAATTACATATACCTAAACCTAGTCTCCACCCCCCAATTTCTAAACCCATCCATCTCCAACACTAAACCTACCCTAGATGTGGATCCAAACCAGCCCTCTGGATCTTTGTTCTGCAGTGAGGGGCTACTGCAATCTTAGTTCAGGCTGGAAACATGATCATCAAGCTTTACATAAACTTGTAGAGTTTTGTGCAGCTTGTATGCTGCTGTCAATACTAACACAGTATGAAATTTGTGTTATTTTCAGTTTATAGTAAATGTACAATAGAAGCATTTTCCTTAGTGATCTTTGGCATTTAGACCACAGTTCTTAAAGCAAATTTTCCATCTGTAGATTAATTCCAGCCATGCTTTCTACAGCTTTTGGCTAACATTTAAATGTAAAGTAGATAAACTTTTGTTCACGTTTAGTGGGCTCTTGTTTGTCCCAATAGTACCCGTGTTTTTTTTACTGACACCTATCGCCCTGGTTCCAAGAGTCTTGGAGTGAAACCTTCAATGGGGTTTAGGGAAAAAACTTAAGATTAGTTGAAGTGTTTTTGTAAGACAAGCAGGTGTGAATAATATGTGTTAATGGCCAACAGGTAACAGGGAGCCAATAAAGAAGATCTTTGGGCCCATGTCTCCCACAACACATGAAGACAAGCTATTCAATATCCTGCACCAGCTGGACGAGAAGCTGTTAAGTATTGCTGTCAAACCGATCACTGGGTAATCACTCTTTCTGTATACATATACTTACACTGCCCTAATAGTTAGCCATGCTATAATATGTTTACAATGAAGATACGAAATAAATACTACTAAATCTACAGCATTTAATGTTTTTACTTTGGAGTTGTGCGTGCGTTCATAATTTTATTACTGTTAATGAGCTGTTTTTTTGTTCTGTGTTGTGTGTATGTTTTTGCCCAGAGAGGGCAGGCTAAGCCCAGCAGCTGTTAATACAGAGGTAGATCTGTTGAAGAGATTTTATGGAACAGGAGAAGACCGGGTGCTGAAGTCTGTGAGCTACACATCAGGTTTGCATTATCCTCACTTTCCCCCCTCTCCATCACTTCTGCTCACTTTATCTCTTTCTGTCACTCACTCACTTCCAGACTTATTTTCACCCTCAATCTGATTAATCTTGTTTCTCTCTAACATATTTCTCCCTCACTCTCACTTTCTCTCTCTGAGTTGATGCTGGAAGCGTGTGATTATAGTTTTCCGGCATGAATGAGAGTTGTTCAATTGGACTAAAGTTCATTGGGAAAAATGGAGACAACTTCACACATGCGACTGTCAGACATAGCTGCAATTGCTTGACTGATGCTTTGTAAAATCCAGAAGCAATTTCTACAGTAAACATTTTTGAAGTTACATTCCATAAGATATTACGCCTTCATATAAATCAGATAAATCAATTGCTTATGCTTAAAATGAGAAAAAGATCTTCCAAGTGGGTAAATAAAATATTATTGTCGTTTACATATTGTCGTTTTGTTTTTTTGTTTTTTTTACACTTTTTCATTACAACATATATACATTTCTTTTTTTAAACCTCAAAACAAGACTTTTATCTAATGTCATTTTTCTTTCCAATTAAAGATCATTTGCACCACGTTTTGTACTTTGTCTATTTTAGTAGTTCAAAGTAAATACATTTTTTGTGTGTTTCAATTATGAACACATTAGGCAGACCTACTCTAACAAAAACGAGATGAACACCACTAATGTGGCTGTTAGTGATGATGTGCAGAACTGCGACAGGAAGAGTGCTGCTGAGTTAAATGTGGCCACTGAACCATCACAGTTCCCGCAGGCCAGCGAGAAATTGACTCAAGAGAGGCTGGTGTCAGATAACTCAAAAGATGGATCTGTAGAGACAACTGAGGTGACAGGTGGCCCCAGTGAAATGCTCACAGTCCCATTTTCAGAGTCGAACCTCATGCAGGTGCGCGGGGCCGACATCCATGCTGAAGTAAAACGAACAGCCTGCCATAAATGAAATCAAAACCAACTGATATCTGAGTTCAGCAAACGGTATTTCTCAAGGCTTTGGAGGATTCAGTTAATGATTATGAAGACTATAACAGTGTTCTAGGTGAAAATGTTGAGGTAATCAAAGAAGAACACAAAGCAGACTTTCAGCGGCGAGACTGAACTATATTCAGTTCAACAGATTGATTATTTTCTTGAAAGTACCAGAAAACTGTATAAGACTGTATAATATTTTAACCAAACTACTAAAGTCTGTAAATGGGACAACACATTAAGGGATTTCTACTCTTTTTTTTTTTTTGGCAAAATCCAGAAATTTCATTAGGAGTCAGTGCAACTGGGATTTTTCTGTGAGCTTGAAAGCAGGTTTTTAACAGACTCGCCACATTGAACAACATAAAACTGTTTGTTTTGTTGTGGTTTGCATTGGTATACTGTTTACAATATATTAAATAGACCTTTTTTTTGCCTGTGATTTTTTTTGGACTGCAGCTTTAAGATCGAAACATTTTCCAGAGTAGTTTTCCTATAAGAAACTCACGAAATGTAATAATTCTGATCATTTTAGTGCTTATTGGCTTATGATTAACACTCTTAAATGTCAAAAAAGCTTTTCTCTCTGCCTTACACTCTTCAAGCCATCACTATTAGTGGCAATTTTGGATATCCTTTAAATATAACATGTCTGTATTCAAGTCTCTGCAACATGGAAACCATTACATATGTCAGATTTCAGTTTACAAAGAGATTAATCAATTCTTCCTTTCTCCCTGAGGAGAACGGGCAGATTTGCTGTGCCATAACAATCAACCGTTTTTGGAAAGAGGAGTGCGGCCTGCAAATTTTGAATGATGAATGTGGCTTCTTTTGAAAAATGTGTCCCCATATACCGAGTAAAAATTGGAAGCTTCTATGCAAATAAAAGGGGGGGCACTGTGAGGATGCGCAGGGCAGTTTGAAGCATGTGGAGTATCGGCGGGGGTGTTTGGCGAGGGTGATTTATCTTGGGGTTATGTCTGCAGCAGCTCAGTCCTGAGGAACGATCAGTCTTCCTCACTGGCAGGGCTACTGGGAAAGAGTGTCCATCTGCCCCGATGGAGCCAAAACTGTATGAATTTTCCAAAACTGAAGTTTATTGCAAATATTTACTGTCGAGAGGTGACAACGGTGCACTAATTTAACTTTTGACACAATATACATGTAACATAATATATAAATCTCTAAAGCATAAATCTTGCCTCCGCAGAATACATTTTCTCCAATGGTTGTCGTTCTCCACCGTGGAGGCAGATGGATGGAGAGATCTGCTCCCTTATAATTGAGACCTGTGACACAGAGTCCACGCTGTTCATCACTTGCAGTACGAGCGGAGTTTTTTTCGATGAGGTGAGAAAACCGTCAAGAAAGTAATAACAGTCATTTGGTATGTTGGTTTTAGATTGCTCTAGGAACACAATTCTCTCATATGTCAAAGCAAAACACAGTTTCGCTACATTCGTGTCAAAAAAGATTCAGCTACATAACGTATCATCTGCCGTAAGTAATTAGTTTCAGAAGTGTGGACATTCTCTCAGTTTATTATGTATTATATTTTTATCATAAAACCAATACAGAGGAGGCTGATAATCTAAACGGAGCATATCCCAACAAGCCCGAGCACCTAGCAGATGGAAATTAATGCATCCCATCGGAATGTTGCTATGAGTTTTCTGAATCTGAAATGTGTCAGGCTGTCAAGAGAGCAAAGTTTGGTAGACAATTTGATCATACACAATGTGCTCTTAATGTGTTTGAAAGGTATGGTATACAGACGCTTTTCCAAAAACATGAGGTAAGTGAAACTGAAAAGTTTAGACATGACAGTTATATGATTCAGTTCCAGATCTGCTTCTCTTGCTGTGTTCAGTGTTTCGAGCCGCCCTGCAGAACTAAATATGAGTGCAATTAGTCAAAAGCGGCATTTCACACAACACAATATTTTTCGTTCAGAGTGCCGGTTAATCAAGTACATATCTGTCTATTTTTATCTTTCTTTCTTGTTTCTTTCTTCGATCGAATTTCTCTCCACCTCCACCACTCTCTAAATTTCTGTAGTTTTTGGAGTCTCTTGTCCTCGTCTGTGTTCTGTTCAATGCTTTTTGACACTCACCTGTTCATTGTACATTTGAGGTCAGTTTCAATCTACTGCGAATGACAGTGATGCTAATTGTATAGATTAGATATTTAATCAGAACAATTCACCCCTAAACCTCAGAGATTAAAAGTTGAAAGTACAGTTATGTCCGTGATTTTGTGCTGAGCTGATGGACGTTTTATGTTACTTGAGTGAGTGTCTTGCTCTTTTACTTGTCTTGTTTCAAATATGACGTTATGATTGAGATATCTATTGTAACCCGACTTAAATATCAGCCAGAAATACAGTACATTGGGAATGTTGTCAATCAGTGTTTAAACTTACAATATGATTTCATTTTCCAGAGAATCCGTGGAGAAGAAGGTGTAAACTACTATATGAGAAAAAGCGAACTCTACAAAGACATTACTACTATGCTGATGAACATGTCTCCTCATTTCGCTGCGGCTGCTAATGAACAGGTATTGCTTAACACCACAGAAATACAGCAGTTTTATCTCTTTCAGCATATATTACTCATGCCTCGTTTCCTCTGTTGGTTTCATACCATTGATTGGCAGAGTCATCCTCTTCCACTGCATTTGGCCTTAAAATGCTCCAGATGACAGTGGTTTTATTATAGTGTCTGCTGCACACCACAGGGCTTTGGATATCCTAACCATGCACTGGGCAATCCTGACATGTGAATGACATAATTCATGGTTACGCACTAATCATCCAAAATTTGACAACACAGTTGTGACAAACCTATATAATCCATCTACTAAAGTTTAAAAAAAGACATTAGCGCTCATTAATTGCACATCTCAGATGCTACTGTAGATGGTTTCTTCATCTAAAAGTATTTTTGAAAAGCCGGTATGTTTTGTGCGTATTGAAAATGCTTGGAGCTCAATAGCAGTGTTCTGGATAGCCTGAGATTTCTGGCATCAGAGACGGATGACATCATCACACGAGTATGCCATGCTCTTGACAGACATGTGCAGCCAAGTAGACGTCTGCTATTAGTGGAGTGGTGTATAGCCGCTAGAAGAATGTTGTGTTAAATAAGTTATTTGTAAATTAGCGATTATGTTGTGGATGGGTGCAAGCTACTAGGAGACTGCAAGTCCCAAATAGATTAAGGTATACTAGATTTCAAAGGTTCAGTGTCAGTAAGATTTGTTTTTAATATGAAATTATAATTTTTTTATCTGGAAAGAATTCATTAAATTTATCAAACTTGACAGTAAAGACGTTTATTATTAATCAAAGAATCATTTCAGCAGTGTTTTCAACATTAATTGTAATAACTAATGGTTCTTGACCTCCAGATCAGCATATTAAAATGATTTCTGGAAGAACATGTAACATCAAAGAGAAGAGTGAGGAAGAGCAGAAAGAAATTCCATTTCAAGTCAGTTTTATTTACATAGCGCTTTTCACAAAACACATTCTTTCAAAGCACCTTTACAGAAAATAACAATGTTCATGTTTATAATATTTTAATTTAATGCCTTAATAGTTTATGTTTAATAGATTAAGTCTGCATAATAATAGTTTAAAATGCAATAAAAAAATAATCAGGTTTGGTATGTAGTGTGTATACAGTATGTATATAGACTGTATGTATACTAGTAAAGTTGGATATACTTATTTTTCCCCAAATGAAAATAGTGATTTTCTTTTTTTTTTTTTTTTATTGGATTTCTGATCAAGATTTTCAAAAAACATTAGAAAAACTTACCAACCCCAAATTTCTTTCTTCAAATGTATAGCTTTCATGTTTTAAAATGTATTTTACTATAGGCATATGGGAAGTGCACATTGTATTGAGTTGCAGTACCTGTCATAAGGTCTGATACTGATCTCCTTTCTCTCATCCTGTCTTATTTGTACTAATTTGTCTAATAAAGACAAAAATGCAAAATAATAACGCTAATAGCAAATGAAAAAGAACACATATTAAACATGTAGACTACTGATTCAGTTATTCATTTAGAATTCTAAATATTTGCAAACAGACTTGAGGAAAGAGGCCAATACTTCAAACACAGGCTTCAACTTGAAGCGTTGTGCTCTTGCTCGCTCCTCATCCTGTGGTGTGAGGTATGCAGCCTAAGATTAATCACAGCTGAGGAGAAGAGAGCAAAGGGAAAGAGGGGACAACCTAATGTCTACACTTCTCTCTGTGCGCAGAGTGTCTGCTTGTCACAATAACCAAGAGAGAGACAGATTAAGAGACTGAGCTGGAGAGCGAGGGAGTTCTCTTCTCTTGTCACTCTGCTATTTTTCACATCACCACAGTGTGAAAGAATGTGAGAACAGGCCAGTTAGTCAGACCCCTCTGAATTAAGTAAAAGATAAATTAACAAATTGGGTCTCCGATAATGGCCTCAAGATGTGGTGAAAAGTGTGTTTATTGTTTGAGATATGATATCCTATCTCTCATCACCGACATAATGTATTTGTTGGAAAAATGTTTTGTTTTACGGCACCAAATATTTAGTCCCTTCTACACGAGATTTAACAGGAAAGAATTCTATCAAAAATCATTTTTATATATACAACATCTTTTTCTTTTCACGCGTGTGCTTGTATGTGTTTTTTGGGCTGACTCAATGTTGTCCAGATCTGTCTTCAGCTTCATCGGTAGCACAGTTCACTAAATGCCTTTTTGTTGATGCAGACAAAAGATTTCCTCCAACTTGTACTTTTCTTTTCTTAAAACAAAGTCTTTAGATCCGCGCTAATGTTTTATGCCGAGCGTTGGCGGTTTTATAACCGACATAATTCTGTCCTTGAGCAATATAAACGGAAACTCCATCATCGAGACAGATTTCTCTTTATGTTCGTTGCTAAATGATGGTGATGTTATCTCTCGCCGATATAATTTGCAGATGGAAAGTGAAGGCAGACAGAAAGATTACTGCTCTACCATATAGTAATGGTTATTGTCTAGCGCTACTCTGCTGGTGTAAAAAACCCTCTGTCTGGTGCTCCCGTCAGTTACCTTGAGGACAAAAAGTGTAAAATGTTCCTTTCATCTATTCATTCTGCGTTCAGAGCCAGTTTTCAGACACAAGCTAAGCCTGCTGCAGAATTTTACCTTTACTCTCAGCAGAGATGTCCAAGTTAAACTCTGTCAGGTCCAGGACAGGCTTCATCTTCCTTACTTGAGGAACAGTTCCCATGAGTCTGTGCTCAGTAGCTCTGCTCACCTTCCATAACTCTTGCCTCTGATGAATGTTCAGTCTAAGTGTGCTATCATTCTAAAGCTCTATGAGAAAAAGCTGAAGTCGAGCTATACGCTATATTTGCTCTCTGGATCAACATCCTTTGTAGGTCCTAGAACAACATCCTCAGCAACCAATCAAATCTCTAACGCTCTAAAGTCATAAAGCAATGATAGAATAATAGGATTGTTATTTCATAAACAACAAAGGATGTTGATAAAGGAACATGTCCTACTTGTTTAAATCACTCCAGGCTGTTTATTTGGTACGTAACCGTTACAGTCATACTTGCTGTTGCTGAAAGGTGTCTGAATATTGTTGGCAATATATATGTTTTTGGAAATTAGCGTTCTTAAAGAGACCGGAAATGCCACTTCAAAGTTCATTCTGACTACGGTTAACCTACTGAACAGATGGTGCACTTCTGCTGTGATATTCTAGAATTTTTTTTGCTTGCCATGTTGCCTTTGGCTTGCTCACTGGGGGTATTAAAGCACTATTTTCTGCAAAGCTGCTTTGAAACAATATGTATTGGCGAAAAAAAAAGAAATGAAAAAGAATGAGGTGAATATTCTCAGTGCGGTTTTAGTGTTTGGTTTTTGAACAAGGCTGGATATGTGCTAGCAGGTTGAGTTCGATTATTGGTGGCAGCGAGGAGAAAGACTTTATTATTCTTTGCAGCGATGATGCCAGGCGGGCGGTTCAGCGTGCGAGCGTTTGTGTGTGTAAAAATGCCCACCAGACTTTCATGTTTTATTATGCCAGCGGGCGGGATCTCAACCATGAGCGCTAGCAGCTGACGGGTGATGGACAGAGGCCGTAAAGACAGAGCCATAAAAGTAGTCTGCTTAGACACAAATCAAACCTCTCTTTGTTCTCCATATTTTGCATTGGTTCCTTGTTTGCTAGATTTCGTGAGTTTGCTTTTCTATGTCTTTCTAAGGTCTTCCAAACACATTTTTGCAAGACTACATATGAGAGTTCTTGTTTTTGCTCAAGACTCTCATCACCTTCTACAAATACACGTTTATCCGCCTAAAGCGAACCCGTTACTTTAGGGCGCATGTTGATTTGAGTGCAGATAATGCTTTTTGCTCGCACTTTGGGACTCTTGTAACGTGAAAAGTTCAGCAGAGAATAGACTCTGGATTGCAGCCTGCAGTTTGCTGTAATAAGTCTCAGACACGCTCTGGTCCTTCAGCCATCAGTCAAGCACCGGGCCGTGATTATTCAGCCCAGAAACCCTCAGCACACACCAGATCTCAGCCAAAGACAACAGGCTGTATCTCCTAACATATCAGCTGTGTGAGGAACCGATGCGTTTCTATACTTTTATCAGATCAGACACTTTTAATCTAATGTGCACAGCCAGGGCTGAGCAGAAGGTGACATTCATCAGGGAAAAGATATCATACTCTACTGCTTTGTCAGATTTTGACAGGAAGACTGTCGCTCTGTTCCAAAACCTAGTAAGCTTCCTCTGAAGAAGGTGGTATTTCAGTGCATCATAGACACAAGGTTACTTCAAAAGGTGACTTATTCATGCTGCCTTGAAAGTAACCTTGAAACCACAAATTCTAATGCAGAATTCTGTGTGTTCTTTGAAAATCAATAACATACTGTAATGTAATGCAATTAAAAAACATACACAAAATGACAACCAAAGTGAAATAATTACCTAGAAATACCTTTGACTGTAGCATATTAGAATGATTTCTGAAGGATCGTGTGACACTGAAGACAAGAATAGTGACTGCTGAAAATTTAGCATTTCCATCTCTGCATAAATTACCTTTTAAAATTTATTAAATTAGAAAAGTTATTTTGTAATAATTGTAATCATTTTTTTTTTAAATCAGCCTAAGAGACTTTTAAAAACATTAAAAAACTTACATACCCCAAACTTTAGAACTGTAGTGAATATAAGTACAAAATATTTTACATTTTATAAATAAACATATGCATATTAGAGTACTGCATCATCAAGTGTGAATACCATCTATAATAATCATCTCACTGGGTTTTTAAGTAGACTTCTTCATTTCTTTGTCTTTCTTTCTTTTATAGTTAGATGTTGTAGTAGTTTGAGGTTTATTGGGCACTTTTCAAGGTTTTCTCTTGATATTCAGGCTTCTTGGGATGCCATACTGAAGAGAGAGTTCACTCTCCCTACTTAGTCTTGGACAGGGTTTTTGCAGGTTTATTACTTCAATTATAATATTAAAGGTGGGTGGAGTGGTATAAGGAAATGGATATAACTTTGGCTCTTCTTAACTTTGGCCTTCTATAGGCCAGACAAGCTCATGAAAGGCACAAAGTGTGCTTAGCCCAGCTGGATCTACACAGAGTCCCTTGTGCCATATTAAAAGCTTTTTCCCTTGTGTACTCTTTCTGAACTCTTCTTCTCCAATACTGTTCTTTATTCTTCTTGCACTTTCTGTTAGGTTTTCTTGCTACATCTCTCTAAAAAGATGGAACCAATGAAGGGGCGGATGGCAGGTGCCTGTGACTTAAATCTTTCCTGCCTCTTAACCATTCATATGTCTCCCGTTGAGCTTCTCACAAAATTAATAAAGAAGTAGGAGAGAGAAAGAAAGAGTCTCTTTTAATTTCCAGAATCATTGTTGCGTTACTTTGCCACAAAGACTCAACTGACTGTGTGCCAGATTTCCAGCTGCAGTTCAAGAATGCACAGAAACAATAAACCTCTCATATTGTATAGGCAATTAACAGAAGAAATTTTGGAAATACATTTCTATTTTTTCAATTCTTCTCATAACTCAAAGGCAGGATTGTTTTTTTGGCAGTAGACTGTGGAGAAAGGCTGTATTATATAAATGTTCAGGGATACAAATTCATAAGCGGGATTAAGTTTTTATACGTCTCTTTTTCAGAATGAAAAGTCTGCACTAGCTCGAAGATGAGTGTGTGATGTGCCTCCCCAATAAAGAGGCAATATGTCAGATGTAAAATGGAAAATAACACTGCATTCATGAAGAACTTAATTAAATGAAGAATACTTGAAAAATAGAACTACCAAAGTTTGTGTGTTTGGTACAAATTGAGACATGTCCTTTTCTTAACTATCTTGTTTCTGTTTTATTCATTCTTTTCTGCAGGACTCTGCCATTCAAGATGTGCCATCCGCTAAAAAGATCTTACATGTGGAAACGGTTGATGTTGAGGAAACAGGCCAAACCCTGAAGTCTTACGACCATGAGGAAAAGAATGTGCCTGAGAAGGCGAGACAACAGCTTGCGCGGAACAAGCCGGGCGGTAGGAAGAAGAAATTAGAACCATCTTTGAAATGGAAGAACCTCGGCCTCACGTCGTCTTATAAGTAAGTGATAATTCCAAATCCCAGTGGACTCCCAAAAATCATGCCATGAACATCACTGACACTAATGTTTTCTGGAGTGCTACATGCATTCTAGATACTGTTTGTCTACATACTCTGTAGATACACAGTTCAACAGTCACCAGACTTGGTTATATGTCTTATGCATTAGTGGCTGTTCTCTTGTGAGCGTCGGTTGGTGAAGTCAAGGCATAGCTATACCTAGTGACAGTCAGCTGATAAAGCCAGACTTGATCACTCAGGCATGTGTTCTCTTCCTTTGAATTGATCCAGCAGACAAATCAGGCCTTTGGCTATTTCAACGCTTGTTACTGGTATACCTCCTCGGACCGGTCATCTAGGATTTCCAAAACAATAATCCTTTGTTTTGGAGAAATAAGAATTTCCCAGATGTGAAAATTTACGCTGTTCTGCCAGAACCAAACTTTCTAATGATGTAAGCTTTCTTTGTAAGATGAAACAGAACTTGACACACTTGATAGCGCTACAGAAGACTCAAACAAACATATTACCTGAAAGGAGAAAAAAAATCTATTAATCAGACTAGACATACAAAGCATATGCAATATTATATAACAGGTGAATTTAAAATTGGAAAAGTTACCTGACTTTTTTGAACCACAAAAAAACTTGTGCCAACTGTTTTCTCAAAAAGTGAAACAAATGTATGCTGGGACTTAATTGTTTCCCACCTGACATTGATTGGCATGTATTTACTTGCTAATTACTGTTGTCATTTAATGTGAGACCATTTCAACAATTATGACAGTTTTTATTTTTAAATACATTTTTACATGTCAACCAGCAGTCATTGGAGTATTAGTAGACTGTTTGCTTAATAACTTCTAACAATTTATTTTGATGGGTCCACAACATACTGACTATGAGAAACTATGCAAGTATTTCTCAACTGATTCTACTAACCCTAAACCTACACTGTAAATAGCAACCTATAGAAACTACTCAATAAAATTACTTGCACTCAGTTTGTGTGAGTAGATTATATCCTGTATATTTGGGTAAAGAATACCTACATTTAACAGTTTGACAAATTAGAGTCTACCTAATATTTTGTAATACATTACACAATTAATTACCCATTAAAACGGAGTTAATATTAACTCTATTTTATTAGGCAGTTAACAGTTAATTTACTGAATTACTATTAATAATAATAATAATAATAATAATAATAATTATCCAATAGAAATAATTACACATTATTTACTGAGGAAAGTTACATTTTCTTAAAAATGGTCAGACACAGAATATTGAATCAGTTACTTTTTATTGACCAAATAACAAACATTTCATCTTTAAAATGCATGTTTATTTCATAAACTCATTTTATATAAAACCTCTTAAAAGTTTCCCAATAAAAAAATAAACCAATCTCTTCATGCATGTCAGAATATGCACCAATAAACAACATTCTTAAATTCTTTTCATTTCAAACAATAAGAAACCGTGATTAATGTAATTTGTGACTTCAATAGTTATGACACTAGAAATGTGAGACTGGGTCCTCCTCAGCTGTCATCAACACCTTCTTTATTTGGTTTGTGTGGCCCTCGAGTTCATTCTCCCGTTAGAAAGAAAAACACGAAGAATATAATTAGTTTGTTTGTTTTTTAACATTAGTCTAAACATATTAACATGTTCCACATATTAACGTGTAAACTTAAAGGTTTTGTCTTGTCTTGTTTTGTTTTGTTTTTGTAAAATTACATTGTCAATGTGTCTTCACAAAAGTGGGCCAATATATACTCCCAATTAAAAAATCTGAAGATGAACACTGTCATCATTTACTCACTCTCATGTTTTTTTCCAAAATAAGAACCCTTTTGTTCATCAAAACATGAAAATATATTTATATATTATTATAGTTATTATATATATATATGTTATATATTATAAGTGTATTTATAGTTTTGACTCAAAACTACATTTAAAATTCATAAAAAGATCCATGTGAAAACAGGTCAATGTGTTGATAGTTCTCACTAGTTCTCCTTGTTAATTAGAGAACAGTGTTTGCAGCACACAGTTTTGTGCCACAGCTAATAGTTTTAGGGTATAAATGACTTAATCCTTTAGTGTTGCAGATATTTCTGTAAACAAATAGGTAGTGTGGGTAGAATTAACCCATTATTCTATATTTTACTTGCTAACTAATATAGTGGAGTAAAATATAATTTTTTATAGTTTTCATGGGTTATTGTTAACACAGAGTAATTTTTTACAGTGTACCCCAACAGTCCAAGTGTAACCAAAAAAAATTTTGGTTTTGATTTCATGGTGACTTTTTAAAATATGAAAACATGTTAAATATCTGATTTTGTTTTTTTTCCAGTGGGGTAGAGGAGAAGTCTAGAAGGAGCAGGGAAAGCAAGAAGATCTTGGAAAATGGCACAAAGTCACCCACATCCGAGAACAAAAAAAAGGCTGTTTTTTCTGGATCGTCTTTGCCAGGCTGCCAATCTTCTCAAAAAATGTATGCCACCATAATCTCAGTCCACAAAAATTGCCTTTTCATTGTACATATGGTATTTTCTCTGAGGTAAAAACCTAACCATTGAAACAGGATCTGAAAAACCCTCTCCCAGGAACACGCATAATTGAATAACCCTTTATTCTCCCGGCCAAACATAAAAAACTTATCCAATCACTGAATTGGAAATAAAGACTCACTTTCAGGGCAAATTATTTCAGCTGTGGATAAGTATTCATTTTTATAGCCTTTAATAAGACACGGATGAAGCAGCCGTTCAGGTTGGTGTGCACACAGAACGGTCCTCTGGTGCTACTGGGAGTAGCGGTCTGTAATAACCGGCCTGTGCCTGAGCCGCTGATAACCCTGTTCCTTCTCCTGACTCCTCTCTGTCTGTTTGGCGATGGTGAGTGAAAACTCCAGCTGTCCCTATTACGTTGACTGCCAGAATACACAGTCCTGCCTGTAAGGAGCTCGGGGTGTAGCCACAGCCTCTCTTTCCCCGAATCCTACTGCTAATAGAAATGTTTTAAATGTAGCTTTCTGAAGATGGTTTGTGTGTTCATTTTGCACAAACACATCAGTAATGTAAGGCGTAAGTTAGCACACTATGCCAGCACAGTTCCAATCTTTTGCATTGCGGTACACACATTTTACTTCCAGTAAGTGGCTAACACCAATGGCGGGTATTACAAAGAGATGAGTCCATTGCTGTTATCCCCTGGAAAACATATCTGAGTCCCTCTGGGCTCTTCTCCGTGTGTACCGGGTTTCATGACTCGTTTGGCGATACGTTCATTTCAGTAGCCTGATCCGCTTTAACGGCCATCTGCGTTTGTGCGTGCTTGTATAAGCTTGCGATGAAAGAGTTCAGAAACGCACTGATGACCACTCCAGTCTTCCTCTCTCTCTGTTGCTCTGTCTCTGTTCTCTCCATCCCCTGCAGTTTAATTTGATGCCATGGCTTAAGATGACACTTCAAATACACCCCTGAGTTTGATGGCCGTTGTGTCTAAGGGTTTGAGCATGAAGGCCTTTCAGAGAGCAATAATTCATTCCACATTGGATTCACAGAGATTTTACCAGAGCTTTGAGAGAACGTGCTATGTGGTTTGGCTTGCACCTGCTCCAACTCTCCTCCAATTTGATGTATTAAGCTCTATTTATTATAGAAAGGGCTTTTTCTATAATGTCCTGTTATGTATGGATGATTCTCGTTTCTACTCTGAGAAAATTCTGTGGGAGAGTGATTCTCCCAGGTTGTGTCTGAAAGACATAAAATTGTGGGCCAGCTTGAATATTAATATGTCTAATAGGTGCATATGTGTGTGTATGCGCAGTAAAAGCCCAGGATCAGCTGACGACTTCAGTGAGAGTTCATCGGAGGATGAGGAAGATGAGGAACAGCCAGAAAGACGTGCCGAGATCCCCACCGACCTACCCTCTGAATACTGGCAGATCCAAAAACTAGTTAAATACTTAAAGGTAAAAAACACATTGGCTTGTATATGCACACAGCAGCAAGTTTCAGCTGTCATGGAGCATGATTTTCACTACACAATTACTGTGGCCAAAATAATGAACTATAATAATATCATCACAAAATACATAAAATATGTTGTTAATTATTATCTTGCTACTTTATCTGTAGAATTTGTTTTTTCTGGAAAATAAAAATTAATCACAATAAAAATATTAGAACTGGGAGATGGAAAGAGACTTTGTAACCATAACAAGAGCATACAAAATCATACTTCCTGCAGACAGTGTTGCCAGGGTTTTTTTGGGGGGGCTACTTTCATAATAAAACTATTTTTATAGTGTACTGCACCCATTTAAAAAAGACAGAAAACTAATGTGCACTGGTACTTGGAATAAACACCTGGCAACCTAAAGGAGAAATAGCAACTGAAGAAAAGATGGCACATTTGGAACTCTCGCAGCTGTCAACTGTGATTGGATAAAACAGGGGGAAAATTAGGCTAGTTGTTATTCTGTTTGGTCGGCCTTTGAATTAGCTTTATGGCTAAACAATTTTCAGGCACATGGCAAGTCTGTGGTGTCCAATGCCCTCATCCTCATGTGCAGGGAGTGTGTCTCACTTCTGGCTGGCATCTCTTCTGACATGATTTTTGTACAGCAGCACTATCTACACACCATTGCAATCTTTTTTTATGGTTGTTTTGCAACCAGGTGCAGTATTCCCATTTACTGTTGGCCAGATAACAGAACATAGCAATATTAGCATGATATCAGGATTTAATTTGATCAATACTGGATATTGCACCACCCTAGTCAATACATTTAAATGGTGTTTACATTTGCAAAGCTGGTCTTTTGCATTAGCATATGAGAATAAACTAATTGAAAGGCACATCACATCCTTTATAATTTAGTAAATAGTTTCACTGAAAGCCTACTCTAGATAAAATAAAGGGCGCTGATGTCAAACACCCAAGGGCACAGTGTGTACACATTTGTAAAAGGATCTTCTTCAGTGTAGGGAGCTATAAATCATGTAAAGAAAACATCCAAGCAAAGTTCAGCCGCAGGTAGATATTTTTAGCCCAGTAAAACACAGGATAACGAATGTGATTTTCCCAGAGGGAGGTGCTCATCCTCTACCAAACGTCAGGAAAAAGAAGCACTTGATACCAAAATCCTGTTTGATATTCACCGAATGAACGTTTGGAAAGTGGTTTTGAAAAGTTAGTTTTTTTGTGATTTGTGTGAGGTGTTTGGGGATGCGTTTGTTACAGTGCTGTGTTCAACTCTAGACGGGATGTGTTTGTAACGTGCCCTTCCCAGCATTCTATCTGTCTGGAAACCACAGTTCTTATTTATGAGGGTTTGTCCAGTAGCGCTCTTATAATGTCATTACCATCAGAAGCCGAAACACAGTCTGTGCCAAACTAAATATCTGTTTTATTTTTGGAGTGAAGGTTCAGATTTTCTCCTCCCCTCTGTCTTTTCTTCTGCTCTTTTCCAGGGTATAGACATGCATTTGTATTTCTGGGAGATTACATTTCTATAAGGTGATGCATGAATGATCGGACTTGTGCTTTAATGGCTGTTTATCTAGGGATATTTTTGCAGTGTATATTACCTGAACTGTACATTTACATGTCTTCGTGTTTGCGTTTCTGTACACATGTACGGAGGGCAGTTTGCACCAGTGACTATATCCTTTCACGATGTTCACGGCAGCATTAGTGTTATATTAAGAAATCGAGCATGTCTTCAGACCGCAAAACATATTACACACACCAAACTCCATTCAGTCGTTGCCTGGATGTGTCAAAGAACAAGCGTTGAGTATAATTGCACATTCACACATTCACAGACGCACTTTGTAACTGCATCAGTGTGTAGAGGAGGTGGCCATGGGCTGTTTGTCTCACCAGATTCAGCCCAACTGCCTCATTAGCTTGAATTAGAGAAACATGGCAGGCAAACAAAGTTGCAAAGAAACATTCTCTCTCACTCTGCCTTTTCCCAATTACCCCGTTCTGCTCCTCGTTAATCGCTTGTAAGTAAGCGAATTGCTAGTGCCCTAATGCTCTTATATGCTGAAATAGTGTTTGCAATTTTCACCAATGTGATTAGCTAAATTTTATATTACTGCCTCAATTTGACTGAAACGTTGCAGAGTGTCTCTGTCTGCTCAGGAAATGTCTAAATCTGGATCTCTCTCTCTCTCTCTCTGCAGTAGCTCATGCCTCACTTACATAGTGCTCACTGTTTCTTGCAGACTACCAGATTGAGAAATACTCTTTAAAAAAAAAAAATAATGTGCATAAATAGACTTTTATAGTCTTTAGATTAAATAAAAGGATAAATCATATGCAAATGCTAGACTTTTCCATCTGCGTAGTGAAATTCCTGTTAGAACAGAACAGTTGATATTTGTTACCAGAGTAATGTCCACATTTTGTTATCTCTCATGGCCGTTATGAGGTCTCGCTCCCTCTACTGGACAAAGTGTGTAATTAAATGAACGTGTCAGGTCAAGCTTCTGGTGCATCTCACTTGAGTCCTGTGTGATGTAGTGCCGTCAAGCGAATCGCTTTTCTTCTTTAAAAAAGCTTTACATCTGTATAAATTAATAATATTTTTGAAATGTTTTTTATAAAAGGTGCACAGTCAACTCATTATTCTAATAAAAGCTTTTATTTTATATAGAGCGATTCGATTGAGATAAATGAAATGATACATGACCAGCCAAATTCTATTCTCTTTACCACTGTGACATTCAGTACACTTTTATTCAGAAATGCTCTTATGCTCACAGGCTGCATTTATTGTGTCAAAAAATTATTAGTGGATTTCTATTTTAATAGTTTTTAAATTTTCATTTATTTCTGTGATGTCAAAACTGAGCTTTCAGCAGACGTTGATCAATTGATCTTTTTTAGAAATGATTGTAATATGTTGATTTGGTACCCAGATAACATTTCTGCTTATTATCAGTGTTTAAAACCATTGTGCTGCTTAATAGTTTTTGAAGATCATTTTGTGTGATATCATAATTGTATTTACTGTCACTTTTGATGAGCTTGTTATATCCATTCTGAACAATATTATCTACAGCAGTACACCCATTCCATCCAAATGGTTTGAGTGTGTGTGTGTGCGCTTGCATGAGTCGGCGCTCATAAATACGCTGTGGATATGCTGTTTTGCATCAAGTTAATACTGTCCATTAAATCCGATACTTCTTTGCTCTTAAATCTAGAGGAGACGGCTCTGCTCTGTGGCTCTATGGCTTCTCTCTGTGTAAATCATTTATACAGCTGTCTTTATCTTGCTCTGGAGAGCTGGCTGCTTAATTGAGGATAAATGATAATGATCAGACCTCAGTCAGCTTCTCTATAAATTAACTCTAATGTGTGTATCATACACAACACCCGTGCCAGAATGAACATTCACGTTCTCTTTTCCTAATACCTCCTTGTTCTCCTGATCACTCTACCACTAGTTTTTTCTTTCTGTCATCTCACTTTTCTCCAGAGCATCAGCACAGCTTTGTTTTCTTCTTAGGTTTTATTTATACTGTATATCCATTCTCTCTGTTTGTCTTTTCCTCCTTTTTCCTTTCTGCTTTCTTTCTCTGTTTCCCCGTCCTTCTGTGATGTTCTCTTCATTTACTAATTTTCTGAGCTCTGTCTGCAATTGGGCAGGATTTATGAATGCTGGCTCATTCCACGCTGTTTTTTTCTAAACATTTCAAGTATTCTTTCCTCAGGATAGATTTTTATGGTGACACACAGCTTGTGCTGTCATTGGGTCCTGCTTTTCTGCTCTCAAACAGAACTACAATCTATCAGCTCGCTCTGTAGTTTTGTGACAGTTAAATTATTTCAGAGACCACTAGACTTGGTTATTTATTGAAGACAAAAGGTTTTCAGCAAGTAGAGAGCAATTTAATAAGCTTTTTTGCCTTTTTAACCTTGATCACAGATTAAAGTTTCCGACCTTTTTTCTGAAGATGTTTAATACAGCTGTCAGATAAGGCCTGCAGACCTGGGCAGCATCGTTCTTCTCATCCATTTTATAGTGCGTTAGGTTATTTCTCATACATCTGTGACTGAGTTTAATTATTTGAAGCAGCTTTACAGACAATCTTGATGCTAATGTTTAATGTTAAGATTTTAATATGTACATTTTGGGACGATGTAAACTATCAAGCAGCTGAACTTCACTATATCACTTTTAGGTGATTACAATACTGTATGTACAGTATGCTGGTGAAGTTGGTATCCAATATAGCTTACATTTTGTGATGTTATAAACAATTAGTTGAGATTACTTTTAAATGCATTAAATGTCTCTCTGTGCACCTTTGTACCTTATTTGCCCTGTTAGTACCTTAAAGAAATGATTGTACCCAAAGTAAAATACAGCAAAACAGTGATACTGTGAAATATTATTACAGTTTTAAAATATAACTTATTCCTGTAATAGCACAGCCTTTGAGAATTTTCTGAGGAAATTACTCTAGTATTCATTGTCACACGATCCTTCAAAAATAGTTTCAAAAACGTTGCAAAGTTTCGATGAATCCAACTTTATTAATAGAGCTGTGTGATAATATGAAAATTATAAAATAACAAGCAATAAAGCAATGCTTTTGTCTTACAGTAGTTTTCGGGTACAAAATACTATAATGTATAAATGTAAATACAGATTAATCCATATTAAAGCTAAAGAAGTTATCCAGTCAATTGCAGAGTGATTTTCTTTTATTCTTTAATAAACATTACAGGAATAGTTCACCCAAAAATGAAAATTCTGTCAACATTTACCCACCCTCAAGTACTTCAAACCTGTATGAATTTCTTTGTTCTGCAGAACACCAAAGGAAGATATTTTGAAGAAAGTTTGTAACCTGGCTGTTTTGGTCACCATTGAATGCTGTGGAAGTCAATGGAGACCAAAACTTGCCTGCTCACAAACTTTTTTCCAAATATCTTCTTTTGTGTTCGGCAGAACAAAGAAATTCATACAGGTTCTTACAGAGTAAATGACAGAATTTTCAGTATTGGGTGAACTATTTCTATAATGACAAGACAGTAGATATATTCAGCTGCTGACACATAAAACCTTCTCCCTCTTTACATTCATTAAGTTCTTTTATTTTTAACTTGCCAATATGGTCTCCAAGGTGACTGATTTTGTGTATATGTCCATTTAAGCATGATAAAATGCACCAGAACTCACTACAATAATAGAGCGCAGTCTGACTTGCTTTAGGTGTGTGTGCACGCGCAGAAAACTGCACAGGAGTACTGATTTGAGTTCTACTTCTTGGCTAGGGTTAGCAAAGCTCCTGGCTCACCCTAGACCCCCGTGGAATCAGGCCTGGAGCTGAGATTTGCTATATCTACAGTAGTAAGTGTAGTAACATCCCTAGGGCTGGGCATAGAGTTCGATACTTTTTAGGTACCGACCAAAACGTCTTGTCCTTCAGTACCTAATTTCGATACCTAAAGGAGTTCATCTCATCAACGTCAGTGAGCCAATAAAAGACTGCAGGACTAGCCAGTGTGTTTGACCAGAAGTGTGTAAAATCTGTCTCTACATTAAGTTGCGCTTTCTGTATCACACACGACGCAGTTCCGTGCAGACACACACACACACCTTCATATTGTAATACCGATGTCATACCCATGCTATGATACGAATTTGTGTCCTCATAAACATGCACATGTGGCGCACCGCACACACATTGAGCACTCTCCTGCTTTCAATCATATCTGTCAGTATTTACAGTAACCGCAAAAAAGATTCATTCTGCTTGTCTCTGTGTCAAAGGTTTTGAGTCTATATAAATGTCAACAAACTGAAAATTTTTTTTTTTTGTTAAACTGCATTTTATTTAATAAAATTGGTATCGTTAAAGGTATCGCTCAGGAACCGGTATCGAACTCAAGCTATCGGTATCGAAATTTGTTGAACGATACTCAGCCCTATCCCTAAGTAAGTTTGCACATCCCTGCAGTTAAATATCAGAGGTGAGATAGAACATTAATGTGAGTATGGTATATAGTGATTTCAAATGATAAACCTGTCAGTCATCCATGTTCACAGCTTTTATCTGTGTGCATCGGTGCTGAACATCTGTCTTCACACCACAGATTGTGAGCGAGGGCCTGTTAGATTCAAGACAGAGACATTATAAAAGACCTTCAGATGTTTTCTGATTTGTGAAGAATGTCTACAGCACATTGAGACCAAAGCTGCTAGAAAATGAAAGCATATGAACATTGGATTTCTTTTTCCCTGGTATCAGTACTAAATATAGCTTCATGTTTTTACAAGGTTCATTGCTAAACCATCGAATGCTTTGAAGATGGAGAGAGTGGCAAAGCAGAAAGTGCAGTGGATTCACTGCTAGTGCTTGGTTCGGTCACTTAATGTGGACAACACATGTGCTGTTGCTTCTTTCTTCTCTGTATCTTTCTCCACCTCTCTTTAACTATTTTTCTCACTTGTTATCACTGTCTCTTTCATCGCTCTTATTAGTTTCTTCATATTTGCCCACCCCTTCTTTTAACTCTGTCTGTCATTCTTCATTATGTGTCCTATCATGCTCTGATGTTCTCTTCTTCTCACATCCTCGTTCCTTGTTTTGTTTTCTTCCAAAACATATGAATTCAAGTGCTACTTTTTATACCTAGTGACCACATCTGTCATTTTTAATAGTATCCATGCCATCATCTAATCTAATAATTTAATAACACTGTTAAATACAACCTTGAGCAAATCTCAAAAGACAATGTTTTCATGTAGCAGGTAAGATAAAATAGCATATATTTTAATATCAGGCCATACTAAAAAATTGCTGTCTCTTTTCCATTCTTTAATTATTCCATTCTATTTCACAAAACTCTTTAATAGCAAACATTGCAGTCCCTGAAATATTTACATTTAGTTCCCACTTAAGTGTATTCTTTTAAAGTATGTTATTTCCTTACCTACTCTTTTTAAAATAATGCTGAAATGTCCTACTTTTCTGCTTATGCTACAAAACATAATAAAATAGGTATGCAAACTGGGACGCACCACGTGTGTGATAAACAAGGGTGCGAGACTGGCCTAATCACTGGATCTTATCTGTTGCTCGTTTTATGAAAAAGAAACATGAGTGTTTATTCGGTTTTGGAATTGAGTGTCACATTTCAAAGGGCTGCTGCACGAACAGCATTACAGCGGCTTACATGCCTCTTTGGGACCGACTGCAATGAGCACAACGCCAGCCTCGGAGAGAAAAGCCTGTCTTTAAAACGAGAAAAATGAGGCATCACATTAAAAACAAACGTGGAAGTTGAGTTTCTGGTGTTTTCTCTAGGGGAAAGCTGATCTTAGATCTGTGGTTTTGACCTAAACAAACAGCAATCACTAAAGAAGTCGTAATTTTTGATTAAAGATGATTAATAGTGTAGTATTTTTGCTGGATCCTCTGCTTTATTTATCTGTCATTCTCCCTTCTGTTATTTCATTCCAGCGATAAAAGACATGCCGTGAATGATATCAAAACCGCATTCGTCTGCGATACATATCTGTTAAGGAGCTTGGCCCAACAAATGCCACATGTTTGGTTTGTTGTACTCACTGTGTAGGCAACTTCTAAGGAACGACCAGCCTAAAACACTGTGTATATAGCAACTGTCAAAACAGAGCTTTTTCTAAGGCCAATCCATTATCATCTCCAACATTTCAGAGCTTGTTTTCTTTTAATTGCTAACTTAGGTCATTGTCTATGGTTTGAGGCCGCAGCACAGCAGTAGTTTGTATCAAAGGATCTCTCCCCACCCCTGTTTATAGTCACAATACCAAACGCTTATACACAACATGTGGTCAACAAAATAAGACTCAAAGATGATTTTGGGGTGTTGGTCAAATGGGTCGAAAAAAGAGGTTCATGCAGAAATTAGGCCATTGATTACAAGAATTTTATGATGCAAATGTGACCGTGTACATCTGCCTTACACATATAAATTCATACAGTACTGTATAAAGTAAGTGTGTCCTTTCATGTTTCATGACTGAAATATATAAAACAATAGGTGTTTTGTTCGTCTGCCTGTGGGTTATGATGGAACAGCTAATGTAATTGCTGCACATGTGTTTGAACAGGGGGCTAATCAGACAGCCACGGTGATTGTGTTATGCGCTTTGAGAGACTTTAACCTGGTCCAGGAGACGTGTCAGCTGGCTATCAGAGACGTGGGGGGGCTGGAGGTCCTCATCAACCTGCTTGACACAGATGACATCCGATGTAAAGTAAGTGCTTCCAGACTCAATTAATTGGGTCAGAGGTCACAGTTTGAATCTGAGAAATGATTCATTTCATTTATTTCATCAAAATAAACAGCAAAATAGGAAAATATTATTCATATTTAGTACTCTGATTGGCAAAGCCAAATTTTCAGAATCCTTACTCTACAGTCTTTAGTATCACACAATCCTTCAGAAATCACTCTTAATATGCTTATTTGGTGCTCGAGAAATTTCTTATTTTTTTATCAATGTTGAAAACAGTTGCACTGCTTAATATTTTGGGGGAAATTGTGATACACTTTGTAAGGATTCTTTGAACAATAGAAAGTTCAAAGTAACAGCAATTATTCTTGTAATAGAAATATCTTGTAATAGTGTAATATGTGTCCTTGCTGAATACAAGTTATTAATTCTTTCAGAAAAAAACTCCGGCTCTTTGAACTAGCAATTTAATTGTTACATAAAACATGCACATGTAACATGCAATTACGATAATAAAGGAATATCAAACCAAAATGTGACCCTGGACAACAAAATCAGTCATAAGTGTTAATTTTTCAAAATTAAGATTTATACATGATCTGAAAGCTGAATGAATAAGCTTCCCATTAATGTATGAATTGGATGAATAGGGCAATATTTGAGGGTACAGAGAAATCTAAATGCTGAGAAAATCACCTTTAGAGTTGTCCTAATGAAGATCTTATCCATGCATATTACTAATCAAAAATGTTAATATATTTTTGGTAAGAAATTGGCTAAATACCTTCATGAAACATGATCTTTACTTACTATCCTAAGGATTTTTGGCAAAAAAGAAAAATCTATAATTTTGACCCATACAATCTATTTTTGGCTATCGCTACAAATATACCCCAGTGACTTAAGACTGGTTTTGTTGTCCAGGGTCACAAATAAGTTGAGACCACTGCCGCTTTTGCTGTTTTGATATGGCAACAACAGTACAGTAAATGAGCTTTGGAGTTTTCTCAAAAAAAAAGAAAAGAAAACCCATACATTTCAATCAATTCAACAGCATAAGATATGTAAAGCAGTTATTTTAAAAATACATATATACATACTTTACTCTCCCTTGTTATTAGATTGGTTCTTTGAAAATCTTGAAGGAGATCAGTTGTAACTCTCAGATTCGGCAAACCATCGCTGATCTGGGTGGCTTGCAGACCATGGTGTCCATCCTGGACTCTCCTGACAAAGAGCTGAAGTGCCTGGCTGCAGAGACCATCGCTAATGTGGCCAAGTTCAGACGGGCCCGCAGGACAGTCCGACAACATGGTGGCATCAAGAGACTGGTGAGAAACGTGAAAGCTGTTCGTGTGTTTGTCAAAACTGGTTGACTATGATTAAAAACCTGCATAAAAAAAGGAGACAAAAGGATGAAGAATATGTTGAAGGTAAATACGTATACCATACTATATTTCTCCACTTGCTCTCTTTCTTTCGAGACTGTTTCTCCCAATCATTTTCTATGCTAGCATCAAAGGGAGCACACTGCAGGTAAAAACAGATTGAATGTCATGCTCCCCCTCATCCTGGCATGTGTGTTTATTGACAGAGTGACGCTCGGTATGATTAGGGCTTGCGTGTTACTCTGCTCTGTATATTTACTCGGGGCCAGACTCGGACGTTCTCAATGTAGTTATCATAGATTAGTTACGTTTAAAGACCCAGACCACCTCTGAATGGCACGCTCGTGTAATGCGGTGTTAGAGCGGCCTTTCTGGTTTGACGGCAGGGGAAACACGAAAATCTACTCTTTGAAGGATGTGGTCATTTGTAGATTTTGGTGTGACATAGTCAGAATTTTCAAGCGCTCTTAAGGAACAGCTAGTCTTTGGCTGGTGATGAATGTTTAGATGAATGTTGGCAGCTTCAGGGCAGGAGATTGTGTTCCACATCCTGCAGACTCAGTGACAGAAGTGCACCGAAGATGTCATAAAGTACACCATGACCCTATTAATAAAACATTCAAGTTCGTTTTGACATGACATGACTCTCCTACCTTAATGCGGAGTGAAATTAAAGCAGTACAAAGCGCAATAATGTAATAATAATAATGTCATGTGAAGTGGAGTGACAAATCTATTGCAGTATTTCAAAGCTCAACCACAGGAAAGTGCGTTTGAAAAGTTGAAGTTGTTTCTGGCAGGTGGAGTTGTTGGACTGCATGCCTAATGGTGCTTCTCTGAGTGCGGAGCGGGAGAGGGACGCGGAGGTGGCTCGCTGCGGGGCTCTGGCTCTTTGGAGCTGCAGTAAGAGCACAAGGAACAAGGAGTCTATCCGTCGGGCTGGGGGAATCCCTCTGCTCGCCCGGCTGCTCAAGTCATCACAGAAGAGCATGCTCATCCCTGTGGTGGGAACCTTGCAGGAGTGCGCTTCTGAGGTTTGCTTCATCATGCTAAACCAAAAGCAGATGCTTAAAAATGTTCATTTGAAATTTCTTTAATAGCAACGATTCATTTATTTAAAATAATACATGCACAAGTAACTGTTTGATTTTGACAGTCCTTACAGTATTGCATTATTATAATTTCTTTGTAATTTTTGCAATCAAAAGGATTTTGCGGTTTTAAATAGTGATTTTTATTAGGCTAGCACATTAAAAGATTATAATGTCATGAATGACATAAAGAACAAACAAAATGCATAATAAAATTAGGGATAATTCAGTTAGATTATTATTATTTCGTTTTTGTAAGAACTTAATTTTTGTGGTTATTCAGTAAAATGACGAATTATGCAGCATCACAAAAAATGCAATATTTTGTTGATTTTGCGTCGGATTCAGGGATCGCAGAACTGAAAAACTGAAGTGCAAACACTGAAATACTATGGCATGTCTTTGTAAAACATGGAAGAAACAAAAAATAAATGAATGCTATTATTATGTTAAAAATGTTTCAAATAAATTCTGTTCTTTTAAACGTTCTATTCAATAAAGAATCCTAAAAAGTGTCATGATCCCTGAGTGCCACATACAAATATTGTTATATTGTAAATGTTTGGAGTATCATGTGACACTTGTGACTCAAAGTTCTTTAGCTGTATAAAATCAGCTTTGCCTGCTTTACACCTTAAAGAATATTAAAATAGAAGCTTTTTTTCTTTTGTTTATTAAAATAATATTTCACAATATTTATTTTTTTGATCAATTACACGCAACCTTAGTGTGGTAAATTACTAAGTAAATGAGTAATCTCACAGCCCCCTTACATTAACCCTTTAATTCTAAATTAATTTTTAATAACAATTATCTTTATGTCATAGCATTATAAATAGCGTTAAATACTTTAAAGTACATTTACATACACAAAAGCATTGTGAAACATAATGCAAGCTTCAAATGCTATATGTAAAGCCACTCAATACAAGGGCACTTGACTGAAAATAGCATGCTGTTCATAAAACCTTACTTTTGACTGGCAGATTGTTTCTATTAAAGGGCCAGTTTGAAGATGTGAATGACTGTATGAGGCCAGAAGCAAGAAACCCTAGGATGAAATAAGCGCTACGCCGCTGCACACAGTGTTGTTTGGCAAGGCAGAGTGGTTTTTACAGTAGGTGTTCAGCATAGAGAGTCATTCTGCATGTTTGTGTTGGCAGAAGAGCTACAGAATTGCAATACAGACGGAGGGCATGATTGAGGATCTGGTGAAGAACCTCAGCTGTGACAACCAGGAGCTCCAAATGCACTGCGCCAGCGCTATCTTTAAGGTACGGCTGTGCACACTCAACTACACTTTTCTTTGGCATTGTATAAAAAGGGCTGAGGTTGAAATGAAAATACAAATTTAGCCCTGTCTCTGATAGTCAGTGTGGCGCTCATCTCGATGCTGGCTAAATCTGTGTACTGTATGTGTGTGTGCGGCTTCACTCCTGTGTTAGTGTGCAGAAGATAAACATACCCGTGATTTGGTGCGGCAGTACGACGGACTGAAGCCACTGGTCATGTTGCTCAACGAAGCTGAAAACAAGCAGTTACTAGCTGCCACGACTGGAGCCATCTGGAAATGTTCCATCAGCTTGGAAAATGTAGCTAAGTATGTGCATGAAACTGCAGAGCTTCTGCACAAACATCTCTTTCATTTTTAGAATCACTCATTGTGTATGGACAAAATAATTCACATAGTTTATCAAAAATGAGAAGTTGGATGTTTCGGATTTTGCAGAATACAGATCAAAAAATCATTGTATGGTCAATAGACATTTTGATCTCAGAGTGGCATATTTAGACTAGGACGAGGCAAGTCAACGTAAAATGCGTAATTGGCTCCAGATTTGGTCAAATTTGTGCGGCACTCAAGAAAAGGGGTCCTTCAACTTAGTGAAGGACAGAGGATGTGCAATCAAACGCAGCCTTCGTTTTTATGAGATGTCTCATTTGTTCACTTCTAAAGCTCACATTTTCCATGGCTCAAAGCTGTCTACCATTGTCCGTCCGAGTCTGCGCTGAGTGCAGCTACAGAAGTGATTATTTGAAGAGAGAGCAAAAGTTTTTCTAAACTCTGTGAATTAGCTCTGATCTTTTATGATGACTTTTTGCTAGAGGAATGCGAATTGTTCTTTCACCCATACCGCTAACAAAAGATGAAGTAAAGTGTTGATTTTATAGACACCAGTGATGTGTTAGTCGAGGCCGTTGCTCCATTAGTGGCAAGTGGGCTGTGGGAGATGTGGAATGCTTCTCTGAAACAGTCGTGCTGTAATAATCAGGAGTGTAAGCTGAAAGACTCTTAAAGCGTTTGTCATGTAAAGCATGCTGGTCTTTATTCCAACGTCACTTAGCTCGGTGAAGATGATGACCATCCTGGAGGCTTTCCTGGTGTAATTTTTCTGGCGGCTGATGTCTTTTAAGCCAGTCATTTTCCCCCATAAATACAAAAAAAACTTGGAATCATTATCTGGCTTGCCCGTTCTGTCACACAAGCACTCTCATATAAAAGTGATTTACACATATTACTTTGCTTTGCAGTATGCGTTTAGGGACATGTACTCTACAGGGCTCAAAAATGCATTTTTTAATTCCACCATTACCTGTCTATAAATTATCAGGTGTTATTTTCACAACTTTGAAGCCAGGGGGCTGATAAATCTGCATTTTTAGTTTATGATAAGAACATTTTTTAGCATTTTATGGGATTGTTATAGGCTAGGATCTGTAGAAGGATCTACTGTCTGGCCTCACACCAGCCGCAAATAGAACAGTATTGAAATAGGAATTCAGAGGGAGGCTTGTGTCTGAAATGGCCCAGTAGCAGCATTGCCGCTCTCTCTCCACCTCATAAGTCAAAGCTGACAAAAGCTCATCCTGCGTTTACTGAACGCTTAGTTTGCTGAAACTGGAGGCAGGTGCCCCATGCCACATTCAATTCGCTTAATGTCCCATTAGCCAAATAGGTGTCCTCTAAGAAAAGTAATGCTCTGTGAAAACATTCAGTTGTTAAGATTGGGGCCATGGTAATACCCCGAAGAAGCGTTGTTGCTTAACTTATGCTTAAAAGTGAGATTAACCAAGCCAGTTAACAAAATGAGTGAACACTACTAAAGTGTAAACTCCTAAAAAGTTAGCTATAACTAAAAAGATTTTCAAAATCATTCTGGAGAATAGTGGAGTCAGGGATACTCCGCCCAAAAATGAAATTTCTGTGAGTATTTACTAATTTTATTTCTCTCTTATGTGGAACACAAACAGAGATGAAAAAAAGTAATCCAGCCAACGAGTGTTAGCACTGTGTGATTTTGCTAAGTTAGATGTGTAACTGGGTCAAGGTATTTTGTTGACCCTGGAACAACATTTCAATCCAAAAATAACAATATCCCTACACCTAAACCTCATCCTAATCAAGAGTAATCTCTAAAGTCAGAGGAAATGATAGATGGATGACACTGATGTACAAGCACTAATAAGCCTAAACTTTACAAGAGCTTTAAACCAGTTCTTTAGATTGTTAATGATTGGTTAATCACAATGTTGTTCCAGG
>JAUYWG010000046.1:8958119-8970123 GCA_034779775.1 Enteromius afrohamiltoni | reverse complement strand
TAAGCCTAAACTTTACAAGAGCTTTAAACCAGTTCTTTAGATTGTTAATGATTGGTTAATCACAATGTTGTTCCAGGGTCAACAAAGATGTTAATCCAGGAACACGTTGCACTTGGTAAAATCAGGTTCTGCTGAGTGTCAGTTTATTTTGTTTTTGATGCATTCATTTTGAGAGTTCCATCAACAGGCTTTTTATGGACTGAGATTTTTTTAAATTTTATAATTAAATATTTTTTAGTTTCTGTTGATTAAATTTTATGCAGAACAGGGACTTTTTATTGTATTAATTATTGTCTCTTTATCTTTATCCAGAACATAATACAAATTCATCTCAAGCTAGATGTGCCGAACTAGATTTACACTTCTCTAACATATGTTTTGTTCACTTGTGCAGGTGGCTGGTTTAAAGTTTTAGACGTCAGCTCTATAGAAAACAACTGGCATAATATTTAATGCAAACTTGGACATGAAGAAAGAACTGGTTTTATTATAATATTTTTTTTTGTACAACATCAAGGTCGAACACAGCATTTGCAATAAAACAAACCAACCATTTATGTAAAATTAAATCTGCTGAGGCAGTGGAGCGCTTGGTCAGTGATCATTTACCGGAGTGTTTTCCCAATCCATCTGGTCTCAGTGTAAGTGCAGTGTGCCATTTCAGAAACAATCAAGGCCTGGCGTTTTAAGGCGCAAATCATTTCAGAATGTATTTTACAGTGGTCATAATTTTGAGGTGCTTTTCCTCCTTATTTTTCTGAGAGTCGTGGTGTTGCCAGCAGCAGACAGCATGTCTTTGTGTGGCTGATGAGAGAGCTGGTCACATGAGTACAGCAGAAATAGGGGTTCAGGGCTGGTTCAAAGGGGCTTTTAGAAGGTGGTAGTTACTGAGGATGTGAGACCTCCACAAATGTGCTGGGAAAGGCATGTGTTAACCATTTACCTGATTAATGATGCATACATTTTAAATTGTTATATTATAACAAGAAAAATATCATTATGATTATTCTAATAACCTGAATTTTATTATACACAAAGGGTGATATTCACTTGATTTTTGTAGTTATATCAGTCATTCATGATCTTGCAACTATGAATTCATAAAATGCTTAATTATACATACTAATTTCTGGTGATGAATATTCTAAATAATCCAAAATAATTGAAATAAACTGAAATCCCTGACCGAAACAGTGACTTTTAATTAATGTCATCCAATGGAGTGTTTTTACCATGTCAGCACTTTGCCGTTGCCAAATATTATGCTGGATAGGTGGCTTAGGTATTGCTGAAGAACTTCACTGCGAAAATGAACAGCATATGAAGAGTTTATTTGCAAAAACAGATAACATGAAAAAAATATATTTTTATCCGTTTTTGCAAATTAAATCTTTATTTGGAGTTCAATTACCCAGTTACCCAAATTGAATTACCAAAATTCCAAATAAACACTTGGTTGCAAACACAGTGAAATTTAGAAATAGATCAATAAAAATGTACATCACTACTGTTTTCCCTAATTTTTCATACTGTGCCATCAAAGTCCATAATTGCTTCATTTTGAATTGGCTGACCTTTGCTGTTGCTGACAAGCTTTACAGAACACCCCATAGAAATTAAATGGAGATTTCTATGAATAGTGAAATACTATGTAAATTGTGCTCATGAAATAATAACTTCCAATAGTTTATTGGAAATTATTCTTTAAATGGGGTGGAATGAAGTGACATAGCAAAGCATTTTATCAGATGCTTTTTTTTTCTTCAGAGAAACAAATTACACAGTAATGAGATTAAAAACTGAAAAGAATTGTGACAAACAATTCTCAAACTAAATAAAAGCATAATTGGAAACAAATTGGAACTGAAAAACTTAAAATTGCATATAAATTAACATTAGTTAAGTCTAAAAGCTATGAAAATGAGTGAAAGCAGCAGTTCCAAGTCAGGAATGTTTTACCTGTGGGTCCTAGCAAATGGTTAATTTATTTATTTTTGGTCTTTAAAAGATCTAAAAATGATTTTTGCAGTCTTTTGGATTCTCCCAGGAGCTCTAAAATGGTGCATGCTCACTTTTTAACCTTTTTTTTTTCCTTTTTGGTGGTAGCGACTGAACGGTGCTGTTTCATGTTGTTTCTCTTGGCATTATTATTTGGCAGGTTGATGTTGGCTTTACAAAAATAGACAACACCCACAGTCCATTAATCAGAGGTAACATGTAATTGCTCCACAACTTTTAATGTAGCATGCTGATAGCAATTCACTGATGGCATCTCTGTTTTACATGCTATGTTTAAGTGTAGGCCTGACCTTTTTTCTGACTTTTTATGCTGTGCTAATTTTGGCAGCTTTTTTTAAATTTCTGTTTTACTTGCAAGAAAATGTTTGGTTGACTTTGACCAGCACCAATTGACCTTGGACACTCAATGGTCTTCAGGACTGCTTGGCCAGAAACCGTAACTGTGAATAAAAACAGCCTTATAGCTTAACCATACATCAGAGATTACTTGAGGCTCCCTGCAACCACATTATTTGCCTTTTAAATGTTTACTGTAGTTCACCACTACTTGGCAAACAAATCCCAAATCGCACCAAAAGCTCTTGTTGTCTTGCTCCAAACCAGAAAATGTGGTCATTGGGCATAAATGCATATTGAGCGCAGCGTGGGAAATGTTGCGGTGATAAAGCATCAGAGGATTTATTCTCCTCCGAGATATCCACAACCCATACGAATGCTTCCTGTTGCTATTTGGGGTTTTGAGTCTTCATGTTTTTACAATCCATTACATGATGAAAAGAAAATGCTTCTAATTATAAACAAACTATTTCATGTTTTTGTGTCCATTGAAGAAAGGTCATTCAGAGCAATATTGACACAACTTGTTCTCTTTCATGACATTCCCATGGATTTCCCATTATCCCATCAGCTACCACATTTAAACACACAGGGGGAAATCTCACTATGCGTTACAAAACTTCATACAGCTTTCAACAGTTGTGATTTTTATACAGTGTGTTCACAGAGGTTCCCAAAAGTGCACCATAAATGCTTGTTGTGTGGAAGCAATCAAAAGTAGTATGTTTCTTGGAGATAAGCAATTGATGTGGTATATTGAGTCCTAGTATTTTTTCATTTAAAACACTTGCATATGAGTAATAATTTCTTGCTATTTCTTTCACAGGTTTCAGGAGTATAAGGCACTAGAAATTCTGGTAGGTCTGCTCAAAGACCAACCTGAAGAGGTACTTGTGAATGTAGTGGGTGCTTTGGGAGAATGTGCCCAAATATCTGAGAATCTTTCCACCATCCGCAAAAGCCGTGGTATCCAGCCGTTGGTCAACTTACTCACCGGCACCAACCAGGCCCTTCTGGTCAACGTCACAAGGGCCGTGGGAGCCTGTGCCACTGATCCTGAAAACATGGTGTAAGTCTTACCTCTTAAAATGTGTCCTTTAAAAGCATATACTAACCTTGTGCATGATAACACATTTCCCTGTGCTCATATCAGAATGTGTTCACTGTTTTTGGATTACCTAATCAACCTTGATCCAAAACAGTTGTCCAGAAACAATGCAGCTACTGACAATGCTCATAGTATCCAACCTTGGCCTTGTAATCCCTCTCACTGTTGCAACTGGCTCGGTTTAGCATGACAAGGCATTGTACTTCTTCTCTGTAAAAGATTCCATGTTCACCACTTCTGCAGCGGATCCAACGGATCCTGGGATGTGCCACTTGACCAGTCTCCATGCTCCGCACATGCAGGGCAGGAGCCCTCAGCCCTGGTTCTGTAATTACAGGGCTCTGAGATCTGTGTTTACTCTACCTGCTGTGAGACTCATAGCTGCGGCCAGGGTGGAGGCCTTTTATTGTCTCTATGCGGTCAGTTTGTATAAGCTGTAAAGCACTTCTGACAACGGCCATTGGACTTGCTAAACAGAAACAGGCAGGCAAGCATAAGCACAGATGACTACACAGAATGTCTTTTTCAGCTTACTGTGCTAGATTATGGTCTGTATTGAGTGTCGAACAATAAAAACACTGTGTACTCAAGAAATAAAAGGAAGAAACATTCACAGAGATTTGACTATCGGTTTTTCTGTATATTTAACACATCTGACTCTCATTGTTTTTACAAGACTGTTATAGACTGCAGTCCCCTTCTTAATTAATGCTGGACACAAATAAAGAGCATTTTGTTCCCTTCTATTCGGCACCCAAGCTCACACAGCCTTTGTCTGAAAGATTAATACGTTTATGGATGTGAGCAACCACAGTGGCGTAGTAAAAGTCCACAAAGCTTGTTTTTGAAGAAATAAGGTCATTCATTTAATTTTAACTCTTTGAGTGACCAAAAACTTTAGTCCTGTAGACATATGTAACAGCCCTTGAACATGTTGTTCTTGTTTTCTCATGCAAGCTATATTTAGGACATGTCTTTTTGTTCCAATTTCTTAGTTCTAACAAAGCCCTTTTTAATGTTTTTTCATTCCTCTTTGTTCTGTGTTGATGGTTTATTTTGAGAATTAAGTGCAGTAGTTTACAAAGCAATTAGCATAGCTCATATTTGATGATGCTTTTATTTCATAGAACAGCATGTTCAAGTCTGTTTCTGAAATTAAAAGCAGTAAAAGGCATTCATGACACCTCCTCATGGTACAAAATATTGGCGTCACAATTATTGGTCAGTTTTAAAACATACTAATTACATTTTCTTAATGATTAATGAAATATTAGATTGTAATGGCTAAATTAAACAATTTTTTCCATTGTTGTTATCAAACACACAAACTTCCACGGCTAAACCAGCTCAGTAGTAGGATGTATTTCTAGATACACCCTACTACTGTAGTGTTGAGTGCATCTTACCTGTTCAAGTGCAGCATTATGTCATGCTCCTGAAGGATTTATAGTGGCCTCCTGGGATAGTGTGGGGCTCTCCCTGTTATCATGCTGCTCATAGTGATTTATTGTAAGGATGGGTTCGGGGGGTACGCTGGCGTTAAGATGGCTCTGACCAGTGCTCAGCCTGGCCTCTGCTCACTGGCTTCCCCCTTTGTGGCGTGGTTTAGCAATTATGACAGCATTGAATGTCGGCCTTGTCGCTGGATGCACACATGGGAAACAGGTTACATGTTATTTATACCTGACAAACGGACCGCACTGAAGAGTCATTTTCCCGTTCTTCCCAGAGCCTGACTACATCCTTTAGTAGAATCATATCCGCAGCATGAAATACAGCCTGTTCTAAAGTAAACCTCACTCAGAAGCAGTGAAATATAGAAAGACTTGTCTCTGAGAATGTTTGACTTGGAAAACATACTTTCTCTGGGTTTTTTCCTCCTCAGAGTCGCCGACAGGAACCAAGTTAAACGGTGTGCTCCGTGCAAGTGTGTGTGTTTGTCCATGGTCCGCTATAAATATCTGCACGGACCTCCTAAAAGCATTGTACGGGTCAAGCCTCGGCCAGGCTGATGCGAACATGTTTTAATGGAGTCGCTGGAAGGTTTGGAAGGTGAGCAGGGGGTACCGGCGTAAGGGACTGAGCAGGTGGGATGTGATGGGAAAGCCATGCTGAGCAGCTTTCTGATCTGCTACTGGAATGTTTTCATCATCACACCAGGAGGGATAGTCTGCTCCAAAAGCCAAACTGAACCCTGGGAAAAACAGACATACTGTATAAACATGTTGGGAATACAAGTCATGAGCTTACACTGTACATTGCACTCTAAACTATGTAATGGGGGGGTGATAAATCAGGTTGGTGTGACATCTCTCTCAGTACCCAGAAGATGGACTTTGTTATTCTTCTCTTTCAGGATAATCGATCGTCTTGATGGTGTACGTCTTCTTTGGTCTTTGCTGAAGAACCCCAATCCAGAAGTTCAGGCCAGTGCTGCCTGGGCCATCTGCCCCTGCATAGAGAATACAAAGGTATGTTTAATTTTGACTAGAGATGCACGAGTTGTGTGAATCTAATGCTGTTGTGGTATAAGTGCAGAAAGAACATGAAGAACAGAGAAGCTTGCGCTTGAAAGCAAACTTACTAAATGCACGTTTAACCTAGAGCGCTGCCCTCCATTAGCTTTCTACCAATCCCCAAGTCAACATAGAAATCACACGTTAAGAATTACATCCAGCACACGGACAAAGCAGTTGGTTTCTTCTATATATAGAATATTAATCTCATAGCTGGCAAAGAGCAAGTCTGCTTTCTTGAGCCTCTTGTGTAACACATTAAAAAACAAATGTATTATTGTTCCTGTAAATTATTAGTACAGTTGCAAATAAAAGAGCGTTGTTATATAAATGTTTATTTTTTTATCTAAATCAAACGTTCTCTGTTTCTTCCAGAATATCTTGTTTTTCTTCTCTTTCTCTGTAGCCCCCCTGGCTGTGATCTGTCACTAAAACAATGCAGGTTCACTTCATTGACTACAATAGGTCATAGATACCCTTAGTATTCGCATTTGAGGAGAGTAGAGTGAGAGTTAGTGGCAAGTGCTATGTGAAATTATGTACCCATCCAGACCTGATAGGCCTCACAGCGAGCAGTTATTTTGATAAAGGCCCATGTGGATTGAGTTGGCAGCTCCAGGGCCAGATTTATGAGAATCAAGCTTGAGGAACCGAATCTGGGGATTTCAAAATCCCTACCAGCGCACAAGCACACGCTCACAGCTGTTGCTTACTGTGAATCCTCCAGTGATTATTAGCTACTGTAGGATAGTTCATAGTGTAGTGCTTTAACGAGGACCATGCTTAATTAGTCTAAAGAATCAAGTCTTGTCTGCAATATGTATGAAGCACAGCTTACACAGAAATCTCTTTCAAACCAAACAATTTTATGTTGGTTAACAAGGTGAATCAACTTGAGCCCAATATGAAATCTGAATAAGAAATTATTTAGCAAAATCCCTGATCCTGTGTATTCCTTAATGTATTTTGTCCATGAACATTTGTCTTACAATGATAAACGTGTCCTCACCTTCACAATGCAGTTGAGTATTCATAATAAGTTCAAACAGCTGAGCAGCGGCATAATCTTTGCAAACGTATTACTGGGGGTCACATATTTTTGAACCCATGGAAGTAAGTTGTTAACAATTGGTAAAAAAAACAATCTTTCCTTGTTTTCATTTAAAATCTTCTTAAAAGTTGTGCACACAGCTGTCTGTCAACCTGCACCAGTGACACTAGTCGGTCATGTTGAATCAGTGCCAGAGCCTGTTTATTAGAGAGATTGTTGACTGAGAAACTGGCTATTTGGCTTAACGAACCAGTACATGAAAAATGTGATGAAAGCAAATGACAGATGAAGTCAAGTGGGCATAAAACGTACTCAACTAATCTGACATATGCAAGGAGGCTTTGTAGCAAATCTGTTGTAAGGCAAGCACTACTTTGTTTATCATTCACATATCCACAGTCCTAGGTCTTCCGGTGAATACAGGCTACTGCCATCTGGAGGTATGGAGAGTTATTTGCTCTAATGCAGTGCAGAATATACATGCTAGTTGGTCAGTGGATGTAGCATTTGTAGTACGTTCAAGCACAACCAGAAGCAGTTTATGTAAAGAGAGACAATAATCTGCTTTTGATGTATGTTTTAAATTAAAACATCTTCCAAAAGCATTAATGTAAGAGTTAAAATGTTATACTTCACACGCAATTACCTGAATGCTAAAATTTCTCTCTCATATTCACACTTAGCATCTTAGTTCTTCTCTTTTTCTCTTTTGGGCCTTTTCCTTTCCCTCTTTCAGCTTGGCTTACATTGGTTTTTGTACACTGTTTGTGTTTCATCCTTTCTCCGTCTTTCTCCCTCACTCTTCCTCCCTCTCTGCATGTCTCGCTTCGTGCTGTGTTTGCTGATGTGGAACTTAGTTGGGGATGTTTTTGTGGGCCCTGGGTTGAAAGGGTTCCTCAGTGACCCTCCGCAGCTGGTGGCTCTGCCATACTTCCTCTTCTGCTCCCGCTTCTCTCTTTCTCCCTCTTACGCATTCCCAGTGTTCATCAGTATTCCTGTACTGCCATTTCCTGTGTGAGACACGCTGCAGATTCCTCCCCTCTCCTCCCTGATCTCTGCCCAGACACACTAAACACAGAGCTCATCCTTTGGCATCACTTTAGAGACTCACCCTGCTCTGCACGCATGACCTGCTCTGGGTCTTCTCTTTCTGGGTCTGCAGGGGGAAGGCTGATTTCTGCTGTGCTATGCACAAGGGTTTATTAGGGTTAAGCTGTGTTGTGAAATACGGGGTTATAGAGGGACAGACTTTATTGTTCTCAAGAGAACCCCAGAGGATTGTACTTACAGTACAAGAAAGTCAGAGACTTTAGACTCAAGGTAAGGAGACTCCGATTCATACAAAGCTGAACTCAAGTTCTTACAAGAACAGAAGCAGCAACCTGTGGTACTCCATAATCATTCCTTGTCTTCACAAGTGACATCTTTATTCAGTAAAAATAGCAGGTGGGGATACAAGATTGGGTTGTTTACTGAATGTTTGGCTTCATCTGGTTCCAGAACCATAATGATATGCTTCTGTACCATCAATAAAGATATCACTGTACTATTTTATAATCATCCTAAACTGTCTGGTTCCGTGTTGGAATGCCACATACCCTCTGGCACGACTGAAATGACTGGACTGAATATAAAAGATTGCCATTTTTGTGCAATATGTGTGGGCATCTCTGTTTTTTAATGCCCACTGTTCTACTGTGGTTGACCCTCTACTTTGGCATGAGCTATCATGTGACCCAAAGCCTTCGGGAAAAAGTGCATCCTCCATTGTGGTACCGCTAAGCCTAAACCAGCTCTGCTTTACACATACACAAATGCTCTTTTTTTCAGCTATATTTGCTCTGTGATGTGAATATATTCTCTAGGTAGTACTAATTGAGTTTGACATGTACAGGTATTATATGTGACAGAATGAGTACAGACTTGCTGAATCTCACAGTCTGCGTCTCATCCCAAAGCATGGTGGAGTGTCTCCATGCATCACAAGAGAAATGTGTCAAGTTTCAGTAGTTAAGTGAATGATTTAACACATGATGACACATAAAAAAAGGAAACATTTTTGCAATTCATGACATTTTCTTGTTTTCTCTGTGTTTAGGAAGCTGGAGAAATGGTGCGTTCCTTTGTGGGTGGTTTGGAGCTCATTGTTAACCTTCTAAAATCACAGAATAAAGACGTGCTGGCCAGTGTTTGTGCAGCCATTGCCAAAATTGCTAAAGATGTGGAGAACCTGGCAGTTATTACAGACCATGGTGTGGTTCCCATGCTGGCCAATCTCACCAATACCGTAAGTGCTGATCTAGCCTTGTTTCACATTGACGAATTCCCTTCTCTGGAATTAGAGGCATTTTTGTTACTCTAACGTAAGCCAAGCAAACAGTACAGGCACCTCATAATATTAATGTACTTTTTCTATTACTGATAATGTAACTGTATGCTTAATTGAAATCATGCTTAAAATGTACTATATCCGTCAATGCTTCATTTAATTAAGTTTTCTCTGTCTCCGTCTCTTTGTGTGATTGTACAGGGGGATGATAAGTTACGGCGGTACCTGGCAGAAGCCATCGCCTGCTGCTGTACATGGGGGAGTAATTGTGTATCATTTGGAGAAGCTGGAGCTGTAGCCCCACTGGTACACTACCTTCGATCAAAAGACCCTTTGGTGCATCAAGCAACAGCCCGGGCTCTGTTTGAGCTGTCTAAAGACCCTAACAACTGCATCACAATGCATGAAAACGGAGTAGTCAAGGTACTGCATGATCTCATTTTTTGCATTGCTAGATGAGAATTTTCTCCAAAGTACAAGCAGTGTTGGCACATGAAAACATCACTAATAAGCTTAGAGAGGATGTATTTCAAACTATTTTTGAGCAATGAGTGCAGGAGAACAAGGCATGTTTTTTTTTTCTTTCTTTTTTTTTTCTTTTTTTTGAAGGGGGTGTGGGTGATGATTTTGTGTTTAGGTGGTGGGGAGAGGGGCGGAAGTTAGAGCGTTTTCTAACCGTTATGGGAATTCAGCAGAGCAAACAGCAGTGTGTATACTGAGCTTCACTCCGCCACCCCCCAGTTATCCCCAGAGCCCTAGCATGCCAGGGCTGCTGAGCATTGAAAGGCTGTTGCGCGGGGAACGGTTGCTCAGCAAGCTGCTGGGAAGAAGGAGCAGAATGTGACTGTGGCATGGCTTTGGCCAGGACAGACTGGTCTGGGGTTGCAGAACACTGCTGGGATACTTTCTGAGTGGCAGTTTCTGGAATCTACTCAATATGGTGCAAAAGATACATTCTATGTTAGACAACAATGCCTTACATGGTCTTTAAAACTTTCTGTAATAATTGCTCAATTTACAAGTAACTAAACAGATTTATGTGTTAGGTGTGATGTAGGTTTTATTGTAGCTCTTGCAGGGTTATTTAGGGAAAACTGCTCTCCGCTAATGCCAAAAATCAAGCATTTCAAGATGTGGCTGTTAGAGTGACAGGTCTAGACTGCAGCAGCTCAAAAGAAACCTAATGCATTTTATTATAGAACTCTATAATGTCATCTAGTGATTAGAATAACCCTTAAAATGTTCAGTACCCTTAAAGGTACATATTTTACCTTATTTTTCCATTAAAAGATTCATAGTAATAACTTAGGTTTATATGTAACTTCTTAAAGGTACAAATATGCACCCCTTTAGGTGTGGGTAAGGTTCATAGTTGTCTTTTTTAAAGGGGTTGTGACACGAGAAAACAAATTTACCTTGATCTTTTGGCGTATTCGAAATTTTTGTACCATCCTGGAAGTTACATAACTTAAAACACCCTACTCATAAACAAAGCGTTTTTTAATTAAGCTCCAAAAAAAGCTTGTTTTGGATCCAAGGTGACATCATCAGGGCACATTCCCTCCAGAGCAAGACACTGACAAACAGTCATCTTCCCAGTGGCATTCAGTAATTTAACGTCTTGACTCTTGATCACACTGAATATGAGTGTGCCATCACGTTTAAAACTAATAGAAATTAAAATCACTGGTGCTATTTTGTTTACAGTATACAGACGTGCATTCGTTTTCTGACATACTCCACATGCTTGTGTCTGTCGTAAGAAGAAAAAATAGAGTGAAAGAACATGGTAGGTTTAAACAGCTCATTCACATTTTTTGTACAGTGCATTTCGTTTTGTAAATGGTGCACAGTGTCATGGAGATTTCACTAAAAAACATTTGTTTGAAAGATGAAGCAGTGCTGTATCTCACTGCAGCTGCCTCACAAACTGTAAGTAAATTATTTCATTATGCTTTGTCTGAAAATGGCTGTTACATTTTGATTATGTTGTCAAAATACGCATGTAATAATCGTTAATATGGTCTCCTATGCAGTTAGCAGACGTTAGCCAATCATAACAGTGGTTGATTACTGAGAAGCATTAAATGACATGCCCTTTAGAGAGCGGTTCAGAATGAGGGTTAAAAATAATAATTTTTGTTTGCATTTAGATATTTTTGTTTATTTTGTGATAAAGAGTAATGTATCTACAAGTGCACAGCACCCCATATTGACAGAAAAACAGAATTGTTGACATTTTTACAGGTTTAAAAAAAAAAGAAAAACTGAAACATTACATGGTCCTAAGTATAGACCCTTTGCTCAGTATTTAGTAGAAGGCTTTTGGGGAAAGATGCAACAAGTTTTTCACACCTGGATTTGGGGATCCCCACCAGTTCTGTCAGGTTGGATGGTAAACGTTGATGGACAGCCATTTTTAGGTCTCTTCAGAGATGCTCAATTGGGATTAAGTCGGGGCTCTGGCTGGGCCGTTCAAGAACAGTTACAGAGTTGTTGTGAAGCCACTCCTTTGTTATTTTAGCTGTGTGCTTAGGTTTATTGTCTGGTTGGAAGGTAAACATTCTACCCAGTCTGAGGTCCTGAGCACTCTGGAGAAGGTTTTGGTCCAGGATATCCCTGTACTTGGCCGCGTTCATCTTTCC
>JAUYWG010000046.1:8919366-8958019 GCA_034779775.1 Enteromius afrohamiltoni | reverse complement strand
TCCAATCAGTATAATCAAACACAGCTGGACTCAAATAAAGGTCTAGAACCATCAAGGATGATCAGAAGAAATGGACACCAAAGGGTCTAAATACTTAGGACCATGCGATATTTCAGTTTTTCTTTTTTAATAAATCTACAAAAATGTCAACAATTCTGTGTTTTTCTGTCAATATTGGGTACTGTGCGTACATTAATGAGGGAAAAAATGAACTTAAATGATTTTAGCAAATGGCTGAAATATAACAAAGAGTGAAAAATTTAAGGGGGTCTAAATACTTTCCATACCCACTGTATATAGACTAAACCAGAAACCTTCTTGTACTCAGATTGGGTTTAGTATAGACTCAAGTAACTCTCTACCTGTTGACTGTGCAGTTAACACTGTAGTGAACTACATATTCTTCAATAAAAGATGACGTTTTATTTATGTATACTGTAATTCAGTTTGGGAGAAAAAAATATGTTTTGCCAATATTCAGATGTAACCACATTAACTGTCCCAATGAGATTTTCACATGAGAAAACAGTTTGAGAGCTTGTACATACATTTAAAACGCTTTCCCCACACCCCCAATAACAACTGGATATAAATTATGAGAGTGGTTGTCGTGTTGCAGCCAAATATTTTTTCCCATGTTCCTTTAATGGTGTGCTGTAGTCTGATGTGCTGGTGCAGTGAATGTGGTTCAGCTCAGCCCATAATTGGAGGCTGGACTGAACTTTGGGTGTTCCAAAAGAATAATGTCCAATTTGCAAAAAGGCGAATGATTTTTTTTTCCCCCGCTTTAAGCAATGACAAAAACTGGACAGCTCAGTGTTTGTGTCTGTGTGAATGCGTGTGTCTGCACAAGTTGCACCATCTAGCCTTCAATTTCGCCCTCATTACCTCTTTAACTTGTTCTCACTGACATATTTGCTGCCTCCACCTGAACAACCACAGACACAACTGTCATTTAAAATGATATATCAGCTATTGTGACAGAAGACATGTTAAAACAATATTTCCTACCGTTGTAAATGGGTTTCGAGAGACAGTTTATCAGGGAACGATGTCTGCGCTGGAGTCTAATTTATGAAGGGGTGTAAAACTCAAGACTGCCTCTTGCTATTATTGCAATCGTATTTCAGAGTCAGAAGCTCTTGTACACCCAACAGCTTAGAGCTGTAATGATTTCCTCCGCTCTTTCGCTTTGCATGCTGTGCCCTCTCAGACTTATGTTCTGTCTATAACTTTGCAGCTCGACGTTCTTAATGGTGTAGAACCCAGTCCCCCAAGCTTCAGCAGAGGAAATTAAGCATTCAGAAGAAAGTATTTTACACTGGAAAACACATTAGAGATGGTCTCTGCACCCTCCAGTCTCTCCAGATCCTGCCTTTACGCTTTTTATACAATTTAGTTAAACTCTAAAAACAACTTTTAATATTCCATTTGAATATTTCATAAAATATGAAAGAGCATTTTAAATTATTTCTAGAACAAAAGCCTTTTATGATTTTACAAGTGTGTTACACCTCAAAAAACAGACGTATGAAATTTCAGCCCATTTGGGAACTACTATGGGTTTGCTGAGCTCTGAAAGACACTGTCCAGCATGTTGTGTGTGGATGAGTGTCCTATAGCATGTGGGAACGAAACACGCACCCCGTTTGATTAGACATGTAAGCTCAGTATCTCAGCTTTCTTTCGGATGTGCCTTGTTGCGCCTGAAAACTTTTCATCCAGTTTCTCTTTCCCTCCCGCACACCGCCACAGCTTTGCAGATTGTTTGTTGAAACCATAAATCCTTGCAGACAGCTTTAGCCAGATTTTTCTGTTAAAGAGCTCCTTTCATAGGCAAAAATACCTCTGCGAGACAAATTACAAAATGCGAACTGTAATTATCAGCCATTTTCATCTGAGAGGATTCCAGCTGGTGTGAGTTGCCAGATCCTTGTATGTTTTACTGTATTTTTGTGGACTTGTCATGTCCCGTGATGTTGCTTCTGTTTTCCCTCCTGTGCTGTTTGTGTGTTCAAAACAAACCAGTATGCGTGCAGATGTGCTTATATGTGCAAAATATGAAGGAGAGGGCATGATTTAGCCTCGACCTGTAGAAAAACCATACGTTTCATTTTAGTCATGGTCTGTGTGTATCAGGTTGAAGCTGCTGTGGATATGGCAAGCAGATGACGTCCTTATACACACTCAGCCTATTCAGTCTTCTCTCTTTCCCTCTCTCTCTCTGAGCTCTCTGATCTGGCTACTGCAGCATGTGTCTGAAGTTTGGAGTGTTTTATGTCTTGAAACAGCATGACTCGACCCTCTGTTTCGTCTGAGGTGAGGAATGCAGGGTATCTCAGGTGTAAGAGTAGAAAAAGGTTTAAAAGATGTGTGTAGATAACATAAAAAAGCCTTATTAGAAAGACTTTTTTCTTTCTGTTTATTGAGGAAAATTAGAAAAAACAAGAGGGAGAGCCTGGAAAATAATAAAACAAAGACTAAGACTGAGGATATCCTGAAAGTGAATTTGGAAAATAGTAAAATAATGTTGTGTGCTTTTGTGTGTAGCTCACAGGAACAATATGCCAATTATGACACAAACCATTTATAACGGAGTTCTAATTAATCAATGTATGGAGAAGAAAACTGGAATAAGTAGTAAAAAGGTACAGACAAAAGTGAGGGTAGAGGACGAGAACCAGTAGAGGTGGGTGGATAGTGGGCTTTTACTGAGATTTAAACCCTCTCCTCAGGAAACGGCAGCTTACCGCTGCTGCACTTAACACCACAACACCTACATGCGTGACATGGCATGTGTGTGCAAGTGTGCGTACATGTGTGAGAACTTATGTACATGTGCTTGTGCTGAAAGAGAAGCCTGGGAAAACATGTTTTCACTCTACCTTCCTGGAGGTCAGGATCCTCCCGCTCTTGCGGCATATAAGAAAGAAGAAAGTCTTAGAGGCTCTGATTCATTTTTCAAACATGAGGCAAGTTATCATGTTACTGAGGTTTTGGAGTATTTAACAAGTGGACTATTATAGTCTGTTCAGAAACCAGCTGGGAGAGCTGAGAGGGGCAGGGGTAGACAGAGAGCAGTGCTTATCTGAGGCTCCGCTCCAGGCCCTAGGAGCCCCTGTTTGGCCACGGCTGAATAACACTCTATGAGCTCTGGCAAACGGTGGCTGACCCTGTCGCGGGCATCCTCTGACTGCTCACAAAAGCAGCTTGTCTGAACGTGCTGGCATGTTGCTGCAGCCTCGTGTTTGCATCCGTTCGCCTCTTCGAGGTGTTTTGGGATCTATTTTAAAAACTGCAAATCTGGAAATCCAGCTGAACATGATAGCTAATGCATTCATGTGCTGGAGAAAGACTGCTGAGATTATTTAAAGAACCTGGAAGCGATTTTAATAAATAAAGACGAGGAGAGATACTATCGAAGCTGTTGTTTTTGTGTATGTCAGTTCAGGAATCTGGTGAAGCTCACAGAATATTAGTCTTTCCATTTGTTTATTCTTCACTATTTAACATTTAGCAAGGAATTTTGGGAATGTCTTGCCCCTCTGTGTCTTTGCTTAGTGTTGTCTATATAAACTTTGTGCATGTGTGTAGAACATGAAAAGAGTTAGCCTGAACACGCATCACATTCATGAGTAGATCTAACAGTTTTAGAAAGGTTTTGAGGGTGTACATTATATTGGTATAATATATTACTGGTTAATAATGGGCATATTAAAAATATCCATCTGTGGCTGCGTTCACACAGCAGCAGAATACGGTTGTCAATCTTGTTTTTCAGTCCTTAATACGGTTACGTTCACACACAGTTCGGTTATTTACGGGTGTGACAACCAAATTCTGTAACCAAACTCACACCAGTAAATTTTCAGGATTCACAACCGCATTCTCGGAACACAGGAGCTGTGTGAACAAAACAGGACTGGACAACTAGTTGTCTATCACGTCATTCACTGTGGGAGAGAGCAGCTCTGGAGAAATAAGCTGAGAAATAAGGAGAAAAGAGAAATAAGCTGCATGTCATAAAGTTGACTTGAAAAAGCCAACTTACTGATATACTATTTAAACTTCTTATAATTATTGTTAGCTTGAGAACTTCTTGAACTACTTTTTCTTCTGAGACTAAAAGTTCTGACTCTAATTCCTCCTAGAGCTTTAACTCTGCAGACTCCAAACCCAGATCTTCTGACTGATCTCACCGGGTCTGCTATGTAAGGGATAATGTACAGGCAGCCGGTAGTTATCACAGAAATACAGTGTGATCAGGACCGGACGCGAAGCAGAGGGTCTTGTATCACGCTGAAGGGGCGATAACTACAGGCTGCCTGAACATTATCCCGCTTATTACATGGCTATTTGCCACATAAGGAAAAAAAAACTGGACATAAATATGAATTTTAAAAATTTTATTGGCATATTTGTTTTAAATTTACATTTTCATCCTTCCGCGAAACAATATAGTACCACATGACTAACATTCAAACGTTAGTAAGACAATTTATAACATCTACATATGAATATATAACAATGGATGTATTTTACATTTTCCATTGTTAATTGTGGTTGCCCAGTGTTTGTCACAAGATGGCGCCAAACGGGAATCTTTGATGGTGCGGAGGGATTTTAAACATACAAGTAGCACCGGCTATGCGTTATTACTTTGGAGTGGTTATTATTTTAAAAGAATGTACCTGCAAATGTCTCAACTGACCAATCAGAATCAAGCATTCCAGAGAGCCGTGTAATAAATCTTTTTACTAACTGATCAGACATTTGTTTACATAAAAATGATACCATTATGTACTGTGTAATATGTACTATTTCTAACCCATTTTAGCTCCTTAATACTAATTCTAATACTATTTCTAATTTACCTAAATCATGCTAGCAACATGCTAATAATGTAAAATAGTCATGCTAAATTACATGCTAGTAACTAGCTTATGCTAGCAACATGCTAGTAACTTGCTAATCGTGTTAACCAAATGCTAATCATGTTATAATCATGCTAACAACATGCTAGTGCTATGCTAATCATGCTATTAACTTGCTAATAATGCTAACAACATGCTAATCATGCTAGTAACAAGGTACCCTAGCAACCGTATAGCAAAACATTGGCAACCACCCCGGTTACCCTAGGAACCACTCCAAGTACCATGGCAACCCTATAGCAACACCCTAGCAACCACTCAGTACCTAAGAAACCACCTTGGGTACCCTAGCAACCGCCTTAGCAACCACCCCAAGTACCCCTAGCAACAGCCTAGCAACCACTCTAAGGTCCTTGGCATCTATCCATCTTCAAAACTTTTAAACTTTAAAATGACTTTATAGTTCAAACTAGTTTCAACTGAAAACCTATAAATTTAAAGTCTTCTATAAACTACTTCAAACTTTCTAGCTAGGCTTTTTCGCCAGTTTTCCACCGGAGCCGCTCCCCAGTCAGCTCTGTGTTCTGCACACGCCACCCAATTCAAATGCTCCACTCTCCACCCAAATTTAAAAGCTGCTGTCAGTTAATGAAGATTTGAAGAAAGAACTCGCGGCTAAATTGAAATCTTGTCATCTTGTCAAACAGTGATAAAACTTTCAGTTTTGTGGGCGTCGCCTGTCACTGTCGCTATGGTTATTGGAATACAGGCCTGACTCCTGATGCACGTTCACACCGCTAAAGAAAATACTGTTGTCAATTCCAAATACAGGATTGAGCTGCTGTATGAATGCAGGCAATATTAGGTATCATCATCTAATGATCATCTAATCATTTTTTTACACTTATGTCATTCCAAAACTTTAAGACTTTGCTCATCTTCAGAAATCAAAGGAATTATTCTCTCATCATTTTTGTCCATCTGTGTCCATTTGCTCTATGCAACCAAAATGTTCACGCTTCCAAAAGTACAAAAAGATAATAATAATAATTAGACACATAAAGAATCAAGCAGTTTAATCCAAGACTTCTGTGAAAACACATTACCACTTTTAAGATTAACTAATTTAATTTAGTATTTTTATTCACATTGATCAACATACACACATTGAGCATATCAAATATGTGCTCACTGTGACCATAAAACATATATGGAAGCATAAACAAATATGATTCTTTATATATAATGACTTACATTTCGCATATTCAGTATTTTTTGACCTACAGTAATGGTATCAGCCATTTTTAAATTGTAAAATGCTGAGGTTTATTTGAATATATGTGTGACAACAGTCACATCCTGGCTTTAAGCATTCAGAAACAAAACAATCCATGTTTTTTGAGAATCTGGTTTGACGGTGGCCTGCTAAAGTAAAACTTCTGCCCTAAATGTGCTGGCATAAACTGGATGAAGCTCAATGAATGACCTCCTGTTGGTATTGCAGTGAGCGGCACACACATACCAAACAGATTTAGACTGCCCGTTGTGCCAGTGTGTTTGCCTGCAGTTTGTGTTTATTTAGATTTAGAAACACAACTCTCCACTAATCTTTCTGTCTGTCTGTCTCTCTCCTTCCCTCAACAGAAAGACAACTGTATTATAACTTGCCCACAGTGTGGCCTTGGCACAAACTCTACCCCTTAGATTCACTTTGTATGACAGTATAATAAGCAACTGTCATTGTACAGTAAAAGAAAAATCTTATAATACATAGTATGCATGTTCCAGAAAGAGCTCTTTTTTAGAATCTGGTGTTGAGAGAACGGATCAAAAGCAGCGGGTTACACAATACCGAAGTAGAGGGATCTGATATGACCTTTGATCTGATGGAGGATGCAGCCAAACTGCGGTTAAGTACATAGGCAAATGTTCAGGAGAATTTGTAAACAACTACTCAGCCTATTCATTGCAGTAACAAACACAATACACTCTCTTGCATAAATTCTGTGCCATGTTATCACTTTCTACCTCTTATCTCGCTCTCTCAACGCAACTAAACACACCGACGTGTGAGTTAATGAGCCAGCGCAGTGCTGATTCCATCCAGTAGGCAACGGGTCTTGGCAGCCGCAGGAGCTGTAAACTCCTCTGGCAAAAATCTGTGCATTTATAGCTTAATAACAGATTAGATGTCTCCTTCAAGCCCCAGGACAGAACTGCTGTAAGAGGCATTCGTGAATGACTGTTATTGTAGCTATGCGGTTTTCTTTCTGTTTAATGAAAGGAGAATGTTGGCCAGCGTTATCATGCTGTTTCTGACATGTTCCTCTAATCTTCGCAGCTCCTGCTCATCATGATCGGATCCACGGATGAGATTCTGCAGGAGGCTGCAGCCAGCTGTGTGGCCAACATTCGACGCCTGGCGCTGGCCAATGACAAGGCTAAATATGGGTAAAAGTGACCACATCTTGCCTTTGATCTCACACGCAGTGGGCAACAAATGAGTTACTTTACCCACTCGATGAATGTAAATGGATCAGCTGGGATGCCCGATGTGTGTTTATTTATATTTTACTTCAGCTCTGTAATAATAGGAAGCATTTAGCCAAAGATAAACATGTCATTAATTAATTAGTTTGAGTCTACAACCCTGGCTCACCCTTTTCCCTCAATTTCCTTATCGCAGCATCTAATTTAACAATAACAATAAACGCTTTCTTCTCCTTTGTGTGTAGACGCCAAATGTTCCACAGTTTACGTTCTCTGAAGTGGTTTTGAGCATGAATACAACAAATTCACGAATGCAGCAGGTACTGTTGTCCACACGTCTGAGTTACAGGCACATCTGGTGATGTGACTTTTGTTTAAAAAGTTCATGCAACCCTGTAATTGAAGACTGCTTGCTGATTAAAGCAGAAGCACTCACCATATTTTCTTCGTCCTCATCTCATATGCTCACAGACACAATAGTTATTCAGGCCTTATGATGACCACATACACAAACATGTAGGAAAAATAAAACCAACCAAACACACTCACACACACATGGTTTCAACCAGACAAAGACAGTCCCATTAATGTGAAAAATCGCTCATAAATTCAATCAACAGTGACATGAATGGGCAGAATGCTTGGAGAACTTGGAGCAATGCAGTAGCAGGTCTATTCTGCACTGTGAGTAAATATGATTTTGTGCATAATTGACGGGCAGCAGCTCCCTGATGAGATGGAGTATTTTGCGTTATTATTTGTTATTGAAAAAATATGGTGATGGCTCCTCTCAATCTCCTCATTAATTCTGCCTGTTAAAAGTAGGAGCGAGCATGAGGAAAATGAGACCACCTCAACAGTACAGCAGCAGCGTGCGTTTTGCTCAGACAGCCCCATAAAATGTAATCCTTAAAAATAATCATGTTTTATATTATCGGCTTCAATCCAATGTCCAGTACTTTCACTACCAGATATAATGAACGCAAAACAACAAAACAAGAGAAGTTAAAATTACGCAGAATTGTGGAACAAACAGTGGAAATTTGTCATATAATGGCTCAAATGTCAATGCTGCACTGTAAAAATGTGCAGTTATTAACTTTTTACCTGATCTGAACCTGATTCTTGACTTTAATTAGTCTAACCTACTATAGATAGGTTGAGCCAACTATCCTTTATTCTTATGACTAAATCAAATCAGTTATGATATTAACACATGAAGCAACATGGGTTTATCTCAATGGTCCTGGCTGTTATTTTAAATGGGTAAAGATAAATAGTTTGCTTCCGACCTCATTTGTGAAAAAGATTCCTGACTCAGAGCATTCACATCCATCATTTTCATTATAGATTACAGACTTTGCAAGTTTACAAGTTGGATATACTTAGTTTTATGGGAGCAAGCCAAAACATGAATGTTGTATAATAATGATATTTTTGTTATATCAGTAATATAATACTATTTGTATATTATAATTTTATGAGTAGGATATGTTAAAGGGTTAGTTCACTCAAACATGAAAATTCTGTCATTAATTACTCACCCTTGTATCGTTCCAAACCCATATGACCTTCATCTTCGGAACACAAATTAAAATATTTTTGATGATATCAGAGAGCCATCTGAACCTCCATAGACAGCAATACAACTGAAATGATCCGGTTCAAAACCGTAGTAAAAACACTGGTAAAACAGTCCATGTGACAAGAAACAAGTACTAACAGGATGTGTCATTTTATATATATCTATGCATTCAGAGCATTAGAAACGGTAATTGGTGCTCCAGTATAATCGGTCCAGCGAAACTCATCCAGTGAGAAGCGTTCCGTGGTGCAAAAATAAGTGCGATTAAAATGCGTTTACAAATTCTTTTTATGTAATTAATTAATCTAAATTAACACGTTAAAGTCCCGGCCCTAATATATACATAAATATAACCGAGGTATTGCACTGTAAGGGTATATGTAAAAAACTCAATTGTATACATATTTATACATAAATATAGATGCATTTGGAAAACTATGGTAATAAATACTGTATGCCATAAGGTGCAGATAAGGTAAGGTGCAGATGTGCCATTTGGTATAGATATTCTTAATTTCCAGCAGGAAATTACATTATAGGTGATTGAGTGTGTGGTTGTCTGTTATGTGCTGTGTGCGTAGTTGTCCATCATGTTGTCATGTTTGTGCTGTGGTCTCACTGCTTGTGGGTAAAAACTCCTCCTGAACCATTCCGTTCTTGTTTTCAGGCTACAGAAGCGTTTCCCTGACCTTAGTGGCCTGAACAGTTTATGGGCGGGATGGCTGGAGTCACTAGTGATCCTGCTGGCCCGGGATCTGCACCTTTCAGTGTAGATGGTGCGGTCTGCTGTGCGCACTACCCTCTGCAGGGCCTTCTTCCGCTGTACAGTGCAGTTTCCGTACCAAACCATGATGTTATTGCACAGGATGTTCTCAATGACTCCAGTGTAGAATCTCCTCTGGATGTTTTTGGAGATCTTAAACCTCTTGAGACGCCTCAGGTGATAGAGGCCATTTCTGCCCTTGATGATGAGGAAGTCCGTGTGTGTCTTCCAGGTAGGGTCCTCAGTTATGTGGACACCAAGGTATTTGAGGTTTGAGTTTGCTTTCCTCTCTGTCTCCTGAAGTCAGTCACCATCTACTTTGTTTTACTGATGTTCATGGAGAAGTGATTTGCCTCACACCACTTTGCTAGTTCGTCCACCTCACACCGGTAGGCACCTCTCCTCATTTCAGAAGATGAGTCCTACCACCACTGTCTCGTCAGCAAACATCACAATGGAGTTAGTGGGGTATCTGGCCATGCAGTCTGCGTTGTAGAGGGAGTAGAGAAGGGGGCTCAGCACGCATCCCTGGGGGGCCCCTATGTTCAGTGTGAGTGTATGGGTGTATCAGGAAACTGTATATCCACCTTCACAAGGACGAACTGAAACCCAAGTCCTGTAGCTTTTCCTAAAGGGTGTGCGGGATTATGGTGTTAAATGCTGAGCTATAGTCTATGAACAGCATTCTCACATAATTACCACGTACCTCATCAAGATGGCTCAATGTGGTGTGCAGGACCATCTCCGGTGGATCTGTTAGATGAAGGGTTTCATTAGCCTCTCAAAACACTTCATTACTACAGATGTCAGGGCTAATGGTGCGATTATTATTAAGGCTGGCTGGGCGGGTGTTCTTTGGGATCGGAACAGTCACAGAAGTTTTAATGCAGGTGGGGACTACCTGCTGGGCCAGGGAGGCATTGAAGATGCTGGTGAATACCGTGGGCAGCTGATCCGCACATACTCTTAGCACACATCCCGGAATGCCGTCTGGTCCCTCTGCCTTCTTTCAGTTGGTTGCCCTTAGAGCTCTCCTCATGTCAAGCTGAGAGAGTATCAGTGGTGCCTGCTCAGCAGTGGTGGCGTGTGTAGCACTCTGATTTGCCAGCGTAGCAGACACCTCGAAACGTGCCAAAAAAAAAGCATTGAGGTTGCTATTCTCGTAGCATTGCAGAAGTGAAGTTGATACACCGATGTCACATGGAATGTTTTTCAGATTTTTTTGCGACGTTTCTGGATCTGGATCATTTCAGTTTCGTTGCCATCTATGAAGGGACAGATGGCTCTCTGATATATCTTAATTTGTGTTCTGAAGATGAACAGAGGTCTTATGGGGTTTGGAATGACGTGAGGTTATATAAGTAATTAATGACCAAATTAATTTTTTTGGGTGAACAAACCCTTCAAGAGATATTTACATAATACTATAATAAAATATTTTATAATATTGATGATATTGATAATGATAATGATAATGTTAAAAATATTTTTTTGCATCTGTTAAATGTCCTGCAGTTATTGTAGGTACAAAATGAATAGTGCCCCAAACCTGCCTTTTAGTGAATTTCACACTTTTAAAGCTAAAATATATTACAGTGTATGCATATAGGTGGGTGGGTCCAACATTTAATGATATGTTAATTTTTATCTTTTTGTGAAAATTACTTTTGCTGATCATCCAAAATCAATGTATTCTAGGTAATATGTTGGGGTCCAGCATGTTTCTTTTAAGGTCTACAGAGAATAATCTCTGCTACTGAATGTGGAGGACTAAATTCAAAGCAAGACTTATAGTTTTAATATTCTCAATATTCCTAAATCGCTACAGTAAATCCAATAATAATGTAGGTTTTTACTTGAACTAATCATTCAACATCATATAACTGGATCTGAAGACATTGCATTAATTACTACAGTGAAAGTTTTATTATGCCAGCCTAAAACACACCAACAACCCAGTGCAATATCTCTGCTGACACCGTTTTCTACAGTATTTAAATATGTGAGGTAGGAGACAAACAGAACTGGATATTTAAATGTTTGAATCAATATCGAGCTTGATTACAGCTGATTTCCTGTGGCTCCGTATTTGTCATACTGGATTCTCCTGTGTTGAGTCTATCATGTATGGCTAAGTGCAGTTTACTTCAACAGACTATAAACTAAGAGACTCTAAATGAGAATCATTGTCTTCTGAGTATATGACTCTGATCACCAAAAATAAATAAGGCTTTTTTAAACCCAAGCAGTGCAGATGTTACAACCACTACCCTTCCTTTTTTTACATCCCCTCTTCATCCATCTTGGTCTCTCTCTGTTTCTCTCTCTGAGGTTGATGACTAGTAGGACATGCCTAACTAACATCATTAAACAAATGTTGCGTGTTTGACTGAAGGACAGGAATTTATGGGATGGTGAGTTGAGGACAGAGGACATGTTAAAGTCATTGGGATGAGAATTAGTGCTCTAGCGTCTGTCTTCCTGCCCTGTCAGCTCAAAAGTGCAGACCGTTCTCAACCGCACCGCCTGTTCAAACCTCAGTTCACTTCTGATCCAGCCATACTTTTGTTTTTAGAAACTACCTGAGATCTTAAATTAGAGAGAAAAAAATGATCTCAATGCATACATTACGTCTTTGCTAACATCTAGCGGATCTGTTATTTGGTCAAGGATATTTTTAAAAGCTAATGATGGGTTTTGTCAGCTCTCTCATACACATACACACTTGAGCCCTTAATATTTGGAAGTCAGTGGGGAGGGTAATACGCTGAGAAATGTTGCGGTCATGCTTCACCTAAACCTCCATCTCTGCCCTCACCGAGAAATCTGACCTCATCACAACAACCAGGAACCGTTTCCTTATTAGATTTTGATTGAATTACATTGAATACAGTCTGATTTGTATAAAATCATAATTCAGTGTGTTTACTTAAGGTCGTGGTGGGATGGAGTGGTGAAATGCAAGTGCGTGCTGCATGTGCTGCTTTTTGTGAAAATGAAACGCGTCTGTTTGAAGTGGAGGGTTCCCGCAGCTCCCTAGGCAGTGGGATAAAATATTTCATAAAGAAACTAATGACTAGTAAAATTTTCTTCCAAATATCAGAAGTGGCTTTGCCTTGCCTCAAGAGGACAAGACGACAGTGTTTTAATATAAAGCCAAATCGGGAGCAGAGCATCAAGACCGTTAGAATATAAACCTAGTAGTGCGTGCTCGCTTAACCCACAGGCCAAAGTTCTGCATGTTACCTTTTTAGAGATTTTTTTGGTTTCACACACACATGCACAAACTAGTGTGCTCAGGATGTTGCAACAAAGTGTTAGGTTTCTGTTCTTATGTGGTCACAAACCCTCAAAATGTAATACGCTCTCAAAGGTTAAATATGTCTTATAATGCCTTTGCATAACTAGATGGTTTTGGTTTGCTCGCTCACTCTCCTTATTGCTCCAGTTCCCTCCCTCTGTCTTTTTTTTCTCTTTTAAATGGTTTAACTGCCTCAAATGAATTCTGACGTTCCCATCCATAAAGTGTAAATAACTAGCTGGCCTAACAATAAATAAACAGAGAAATGAGTGTGCAAATACCACAGTGTCTGGGTCGGCTTTCAGACCTGTCCCCTATAAAGAGCTCAATGACTTTAATAAAGACTGCATTGGTGCTGACAGGCTATGCTTATGGTTACATACTTTATGGAGTTTACCGATTTATTACAGTAGGAAAAATCACCTGTAGTATGCTATCAACAAGGGGCATAGGAATTATCTAAAATGGCAGTAGGGGGTGATAAATCTCATCAGCCTCTCTTTAACATAAAAAGCAGTTTTTTATTCACTTTTACAGTTAAAACTAAGTGCGGTTGAGCATGAGAGATTACTGTGTTCATGGTCAGCGTTAACAATAAAAGGTCAGAGATTAAAAACTTGTTAAATGCTACCAAGTTGTAAATAGTTTTAATCTGTTTAACAGCATTAACCTATAATATTCATGTATGTGTGTATTTTTTACTATTTTTCAAGTTTAAGTTCACTAAAGTTTATCTACTCTCCTTTCCAATTTGCGTGTCGGACAATGATTCGTGGTTATGATTGATCAGCTCACCTTTCAGTCAAGCTCTCTGCGAAGAGTCAATTGCAGCTGAAGCATCTGTCTTGCTAATGTCTCAAAGAGACTGTTGGGCTTATGGATGTTAATTATGTCTGCATTCTCCCAAACTGAATGATTCAATGATTTATAGCTGCATCCAAATATGCATAGTTTCCTATTATACAGTAGATGAGAAAACGGTATGTGAAAAGAATAGGATTACATTCATTCTACAAACACATTCACATTGTATAAAATGTTTGTTAATGGTTGTTGAGTAATTACTTATTTATAAACAAGTACTTACTTAGAGATGTTACTGCTTTTATCTTAGTTCTGCCCTTTGCCAAAGCAACAAAGCTGGCAGAATAATTGTATAGTAAACGGAAATCTAGATTATATAAAAAAAATGATGCCAGTTAACAAATCTGATATGACAATTTGATAGTAACCTGATATAAGCATATGTAGCCTACTAAGTATACATTACCTACCTACCTCCCACACACACACACACACACACACACATCCAAAAAATTAGACATATAGAAGGTCTATAGCAGCACAGACCTTCCCCTTTCTGGGTTCTAAACCTGCCTGGGAGGCTTGTGGCTCTGGACCAAGAATGATATTATCCTTGAATTTTCATCAGGATGTGTTCATCAAGCTCTCAGCACCCAACATGGGTGAGAGAAAGAGAGAGGAGGTTGAGACCGAGACGGAAAAAGACAGACAGAGGGAGTAGAGCAGAAGGCCAACTGCTGATGATTATCAGACTTTTTCTCCTCATATAGTGTGTTCAAGACTGTGTAATGGGAGCTTTTTGCTTTGGATTTTTACACAGCAGGAGAAGGTGGCGGTAACTGATCGGACCAGATATATCAAACTGCTGCCAGTCATCCTTATGTGCAACAATCTTTTATGGTTTTTACGTATTTGATATGCTGCTGCTAGTTGCTTATAATGCTATCCGTAAATCACATAATGGCAGCATGTCTAAATGTGCTCAATGTAATGTTATATTGAAGTTCCTTTGTTCTCCTGAAATCTAAAATAAACCCTGCACTGTCAGCGTGCACACAGGATTCTTAATATGAGGTCACGAAGCGTCCAACCTCAATACACCAACCGCACGAAAAAGCAGCCACTTCAAAAAAGGAACAGTATTACCTCTGAAAACAGTGCAACCTGAAAAGATAACAGCTTGCCAAAACACAGAGCCAGGCGACCCAGTAGATTACTAAACAAAACACGACACGCATACTTCACAGGCACTGATGTATTTTAGGAAACCGTCTTTAAAAGAAAAACGCTGCTTAAAAAAAAGAAAGCCGAGGTGGGAAAAAATGAACCAACAGCTCAACACACAATTATTCTTCAAGATATTGTGTTTGCCAGCTTGAAAGACACTAATGCCATTCAGACTGGACACCGTAATGGTCGTGAGTATGTGTGGAAAGGCTGCTGAGAGTATACATACTCTGACTTGTGCTCTGAATGTTTAAGGTAATTTGAAAAACACCGATTGAATCACTTTTAACAATCTCTAATGGCTGTAATTGTTGAACAGTTTATATTTTCCACAAGGCCCAATGATTTTAACAAATCTTGTCTGTGGCTTTCTTTAAGTGGCCCCAACAGCACAACCTTCAGTGGCTGCTCAACTCAAGGCCAGTGTGAAAATGTTGGTTTAAATGAGGGACAGACTATTAATGATACCGCAAAAGGGATTGAGATTTTAATGAGGATATGTTAGCATCAAGGAAATTTCAAAAAGTTACAACTGTGGCAAAAGACTTACCTGCGTTTAATTTAGCCCAGTTTCCATTACCCTTTGGTTTGCCATGTTGGATACTGTGAGAAACGGGGTTGGATCTCGCCTAGCTCTAACACATCCTGAAAACTCCGGCGGTGTGGCATTTAGTTGAATAAAACATCTTGGTTTGTCATCAAACTTCTGTGTTGAACGTGGGGTTTTGGGTTAGTTCTTCATAAACACTTAATTGTTTTTTATGCAGATGCTGTTGCGGCAATTCGAATAAAACACAAGTATGTTTCCCCAGCAGAAGAGGAAATAAAATGGTAATGAAGAACACTTGGGTTCATTGCTCACGGGTTCTGTAACATATTTTCTGTCAGGATTTCTCAACCTGTGTTTTTCACTTGAAATTAAAGTTTCCAAAAGGAGGTTTTCACAGAGATGCCATAGAATAACAATTTTGGGATGCTTTTGGGAACAGTTCTTAAAAGAACCATTTTTTCAACACTTTATTCCATTTTCTATAAGTAGAATATTTTGTGCAGTGTTCAAAGGTGTTCACAGAACAATAAATGCCAATGAAGAACCTTTATCTTTAAGTGTGTTCATGTACATGTACCAGCAGGTCTTTGGATCACTCAGAGTTTTTCCTTGACCCATGGAGCAGCTTTGTGACAGCTTGGTAGAAACTGTACAAATAAACTTGACTAGATCTTAAATAAGACACTTGGTCTGGCAGACACCCAAAGCACCAGGGCAGTTTACTGGTGAAGTGCATTTAAGGGTCATTACACTTTCAGCAAGGCTTCAGAGCGCACATTATCTCTCCCTCTGACCACACCACAGCAGTGGGCATCCCACAAAATGAAGTACACCACAAAGTGATGTGACTACCTGCCCAGGGGCATGTGGTTACCCTGGAGATGCCACTGTTAGAGTAAACCTGTGGGCACCCACATGTGGTAAACCCCTGGTAGACAAGAGACAGAAAATACATCGTTTCAGTGGTCGAGGAGCACTGTCTTTTTCTCTCCATAAACTGCAATCACGAGGGGAGTGAGTCACCCTGCTGATGTCCGGGAGTGTTTGTTCATTAAATAGGTAAAAATATACGCAAATAAAAGGAACGCGCCAATTATACGGGGCGTAAGGAGCGCACATGTGCCTCCGAGTTTAGTCACTTCACCTCCAAACACCACCCTGAATAAACCCGAAAGACACAGTCAATGGCATTCAATGCGACGTGTAAGTCGGGTAATTTGGGAAAATGAAAGGGTACCAGAATCACATCGATGCTCGCGAGGGAACTCACGCGAGCAGCGTTTCCTCAGCACGCTAAGTCTCCAGATAAAGCATCGCACATGGCGTTGATATAATTAATTTGTTTATATATTGGTTTATAGAGGTCTTAAGCGAACTGGAATAGAAGTAATTGTAGACCTCGGTAACCATGTTTGGAAAAGAATTAGGTTGTTCAATGGAGTGATTCCGCTCTCAAAATGTTAAGACAATAAAAATGAGGTCTCGAGGGATTTTCTGTCCTCGAGCGGTAAGCGTTTTTGGTGAACGAGAGGAACCCAAACTTCCGCGAGGTCTCTCGTTAGGCTATTACAGGGAATGAAGCCAAATATGTTATTTAACCATAGTGTGGTATATGATATGATATGCAATACATTGGTTTAAGATAGTAAGAACTACTATTTTAACGATAACGAATCGCCATGTACTTGAGCAGTTGTCAGTGATGCACATAGGCCTACGTGACCTTAGAAATAAATACATATTTAATATGTACTTGAAATTAATGTACCTATTTCATGTAGCCTCAGTAGTGGGGTTATAAACAAATTTATCAGATATCTAATCAGTACAGTATTACCTATCAAAATAACACTATAAATTACAAAGGAAAAACTAATCTGTTACAACACTTCTGAACATTTGTCTCTCCTCCCCGCGCCTAAGTCTCCCTGAATTATTTCTCCACTCGACTGCAATTTATTCATTCGTTTGTCTCGCGTCAAAATGGTGACTGTTTTGCACATCAGACTCAGGTGAAGCTGCTTCTGATAAACTGCGTCCAATCACACCAGCTCTCGGGAAGTTTATACAACTCTCATGCAGTTGGACTGATGGACGCGTTCCAGACGTGAACCCGCACAAGGGAATACACTGTTGCGCTGGATGTCTCCCGGTAGCCTCCCCCTGCAGGGCGGCGGAACCGGCATAAAACAATCACTGTATGTTCGCCGTCTGAGCCGCTTAGCTGGGAAACACGAGACGAGTCGTGTATTCATGTTCCCGGGCGCGCTTGAATAAAGCGCAGAGGCGAAAGCGGTTCGTGTGGTTTGCGCACGGGATCTTAGAGCGGAGAACATGTGAGAGGGGAATGGGAAACTGGAAACTGGATTACACTTTACAGAAAGACGCAGAAGGGGTTACGTTCAGGTACGTTCCTTCGGCCTGTGTATATATATTTTCACAAGTGTTTTCAGTTATGACTTTTAAATGTTTTCACTTAGTGAGTCGTGTCGCGTCACATTCATTGAACTATGACAGAGATGTCATGCAGTTTTTGGTTAATTTCCATCGCGCGCTATGGATTGTATAAAAGCTCCATAAACTTGTGTTCCTTTAATAAATAGGGTTCTTTCTATATGAATGTAAAAAAAAGATAAATAGTCGCTACAGTAAAATAAATTGCCTAAATAAATAAAACATATTTAATCGCATTAAATTAAGGAGGCTAGATTATAAACAAATATTTTTGAATAAATTGAATGACACACGTTCTGTTCTAGTCGTGTGAAATATATGATATTTGTGTGTTACTCCTTGTGTCAAACAGGCATCATTCATTCTGAATGCTTCTGATGCTATGCAAGTCTGCATAAATAAACTCTACAGAAGTTTCAAACAGATCAGAGTAGAAATATTCATCTGTCTCGGACGCGCGCTTAATTAGTTTGGAGGGTTTTGTTTTGACTGAGATGATCTTCTTTAGGCGTGTATACATTATAATAAAAACAGTTTTTACCTAAGCCAGAAAATGAAGTTTGTCTGAGATGAGTGTGCGGGGGATCTCACCTATGATAATAAACATAAACGTCATCTTTTTCTGTTTGGCAGGGTTTTGACAAGGCGCAGCGGCTCCGTTGAATAGGACATCCCAGCGGCGGCCAGGGCGCTTTCAGTGGACACAGGGGGGAAAGAAGGACTAATATACCAAAGATGAACACAATTGTGTTTAATAAGTTAAGCAGCCAGGTTTTATTCGAGGAGAAGGCGAATGAGGTGGAAAGAAGCAGTCGAAATTATTTAGAGGTGATAGATGGACAGCATCCGGACCTGCTCGCCAGCAGCCCAGTCATCAAAGACAGCTCAGCTATCCGGCACAGGAGATCCGGGTATGTCACAAACTTCAGTGTCTTTTATCAAATGTGCTGCAGGTTCGTGGACTTGTTTCCTACTTTAATAATACTCCAAAAACGAAGCCGAAGCACTGTCAAATATAGATTTATCAGGTTTCATTAAATGGCAAATTCCTTCGGTTTTCTTTATTTAGATCTAAAAATATAACTTGTGCTATTTATCACTGCAGATTGTCACATTAGCACCGCATGTTTTAATGGTTGCATATTTGTTCACAGTGGATGATAACTGCTTTGCACATCATATATTTTTCAGGACGGAATAATCATCCTAATTATTCTGGCAAGATACTTAGACTAATATAATGATAGCCTGTTCAAGTCATCTGTGGTCATTTTAACGCTGTTAATGCTTTTAACCGCGTGACAGCACGGAGAACCTTATTAAAGAAAAACATCAAGTTGTTCAATTTTAGAGCCAACGGTGAAAAGCAGTGGCACGTCCAACTGTTTGACTTTTCATAGTCTTTGTGTTTTCTTTCCATAGATTTGCGCTCAGTTGTGGTTGGAGAGCATATGGTTTGAATTTACAGCCTGTTCGCCTTCTTCTTATCTAGGATACGTTGAGGTTTCAAAAAGAGAATTGCAGGAAATTAATATTCACAATTCAATTAAGTCGCTGTCGATGGTGCTGAATTAGCAGGGGCTTGTCGTTGGGGTACATGAGGTCATTCGTGTTCGGTAGCTAATTTAAAACACGTCCAGGCCTGTTTCTAATAAATAAACATTTCCTTCAACTGTATGTGTGGTCCAGTCAATCACGAATATTTTTGTAGTGAGGGCGCAAGAAGAAGCCGTGTCATCCCTTATTTGCCCTCCGAACCCAGCGCGTTCAGCCTCGCCGCCCAGAGCTGTTTACCCCAACCTGTTTTCTATTTGCAGACAACACAGTGCTTCATTATACGACTGCGATAAACAGCAACGGCCAACCTAAAAGCGATGTCTTGTGAAAAACCTGTGCAAACATCCTCCGCTGCGGGTGCGTCTGGCTCGCGCTTACTGAAGGTCCGTTTGCGCGTGTAAGCGGAGCCAATAGGAAAACACTATAGCCGCGCTGCTCGCCTCGAGGGGAATATCACTGCTAATGAAAATTATTAATATAAATACAGAGGTGTGTGTCGCCGATATCGAGAACAGGCAGGGGAAAAAAATCTTCTTTAGGTAGTTAATACAGTTCTGGGTTACAAGGAAAATATTTGCTGAACATGAACCTCGGAGCGTTGGGGAAAATATGTTAAATGTGCAGTCAGGTTTTGGGAAGATAACAAGGTGATATAACAGCGCCATACTGACATCTACAGGTTTAAATAACCAGCTTCTGTTCTCTCTTGGAAATAAAGGTTTTAATTAGAAGAAAAACTGATGCTTCAGAAGAGCATTTTAAAGTTTTACAAAGACCTTTTATCTCTGTCTCTCTCTGTCTTCTGAAACCCATGCGTTGATCTGATCTGGAGCTGTATTGGGTTCCTGATGAAAGAGGAACCATTAAAGAACCTTTATTTTAAAAAAAAGTTTAATATTTGTCATGAATTGAGAATAAAAGTGACTGTTAGAATGAGCACACTTTTTGTTGTGCAAATCTGCAGATTTGAGTTTTTTTGTCAAATGATTCCAGTCCCTAGAGCAGTACGTAGCACATGTGTCATTGTGCAGATGTTGGATTACATGCAGCTATTTCAGTGCACCGTTATTGTTTTTTGTAGCCAGACTGTGAATTGATTTTGAATGAAAAAGCCTCACTGGGAGAGTTAATTATAGCATGATGCTGGTTTCACAGAGCATGAGTGTTAATTAGGCTCTCATGTAAGAATATTTAACCCTTACAGAATCTCTTAAAATTGAACAACATTTTTGTATGTTTTCTTTTAAACATTGCTTGTTTTTTTAATTAAAATTTTCCACTAAATGTTTACCTCGAGATCATTGGTCTGCTCACTGAATCTCACATTTAGATGAAGGTGGTTATTTCATATTGATGATAATAATAATAATAATAATAATAATAATAATAATACACATTTAAATTTTTCAGTACATTAATTTAATTCTTCAATATATTTACAATATATTTTGTAAATTATATCCCTGACATTTTTTAACAATAAAACAAGGCAGCTAGAATGCCCCCACAAAGGGGGGCTTTTCTCACTATGGAAAATATGTAATAAATCAATCCTATGGAATTTCTCCTCATGTGTGCCCATTCTGAAGTCTTGTGTAATTGTCATGAGATTTATGTGGCTTGTGTCAACTTTCTCCACAGGTCTCGTCAGAACCCAGGAAAGGTACGGCATAAACGGCAAGCTCTGCAAGACATGGCCAGGCCTTTGAAACAGTGGCTGTACAAACACCGGGACAATCCGTACCCCACTAAAACAGAGAAAATCCTTCTTGCGCTTGGCTCACAAATGACACTTGTGCAGGTGAGTAAGTTCATTTTCCACAACTTTTCCATAGACGTGTTACCAAGAGCTAGTTCTTGACAGAAGGATTATTAAAACGACAGTTTTCTTTTGCATTGAGATGAAAAGGCAGGTGTTCATTCCGAACACAAGTTGCAACCAACTCAGGTTTACTGTAGTGTAGATTTTCTTTTTTTATTGTTTACCCAACATCTATATATTAAAATTCAGAGACATTCTGGCCTGTGTTTAACTCTTCACATATGTGTCTGTGCTGAGTGTCAGTTTGTGTGTGTATATCTGTCTCAGTCTGTGTCTCTGTATATACGTGAAGACATAAACATGTTCTCTAAATTTGTTAAGTATTGGCCCAGCCTGAAGATGCTATTCTGGATGACCCTACAAATTTAATCTGGTTCTAATATTCGTGAAAAGGACCCATTTGTTAAAAAATGTGAGCAGACAACACTGCAATATGGGGGGAAAAAAAGATTTACAAACCCAAAACATATGCTCCATTGCAGTGAATAAATAATCGTACGTGACTGAACAAATTTTGAACATCTCTAGACTTGAGAAAACACCTGAGTTTTCTCATTGCTAGAGTACTTTGCCACCACATCCTATGATACTCAATGCTTCCATCAAAAACTGGCCTCTGTTGACCAGCTTAAAGTGAAAAATATGGCTTTTGCTCTTTGAGAACTTGATATAAAGCAGGGGTCAGGAAACTCAGAGCTTGAATAACATTTTTAAAGCACAATGCCTGTCATAAGTGGCTTGAAGTATCGGGCATGAAAAGTTTTCCTAGTATAACATCTAATGGTCTCTGTGAAATGGAGATGGCTGGGTTAAATATTGTTTTTATTGCAAAAAGACAGACGTCGGGCAGAGGAAAAGGAATATTATTAGGTGAGAGTGGCAGAGGCCAGAATAAGCACCCAGGTCGTCATCGTCTCAGTTGAAGAAGACTTAATGTAATGTTACATTCACAGTGTTCCTGGGATATCTGCGTGTGGCATCAGCCTGCTATTTTTAATCATTTTCATAGTTTCCCAATAAATAAAGCAGTATATAGAGCTTTTAGTCCAAACACACATGTCTATGTATGATAGAGAAAAATCAATAATAAACAGATCTTTTGTGTCTTCCTTTTATTTATTGATCATTCTTTTCCTTTTCTCAGGTGTCTAACTGGTTTGCCAATGCTCGGCGGCGGCTGAAGAATACAGTTAGGCAGCCTGATTTGAGTTGGGCCCTTAGGATCAAACTCTACAACAAATACGTCCAGGGCAATGCAGAAAGACTGAGTGTCAGCAGCGATGACTCCTGCTCTGACGGTACGACACTCACTCATGCTTGCACATGCATTGAAAACAACTGAGCCTAATTATTCTTGCAGTGCCCTTATGGAGATTTACCAAAAACACACCCTCACAGAAGTGCCAAGGTTGAATGCGATGCTGAAACTAAGGATGTCGAGGACTAAATATAAGGTTTAACAATCTGTCACAGACGAAATAGATTAGACAATCGGTTGCCCACAATATTTGTGGTGATGAAATGCACACTTAAAGGGATGGTTAACCCAAAAACAAAACTCTTGTCATGATTTTGGCACCATCAGGTTATTCCAGCCCACTAAGATTTTATTTCTTTTATTGAACACCAAAGATGATCTTTTTAAACATACATGTGTTTTTTGTCTATATAAGTAATTGGAGTCTAATGTTAGTTTGGACCTCACTGTTCATGTACATTCTTTTGTTTTCTACAAACACACACACACACACACACATAAACCAAAAGGTGTAGTTCATGCAAAAATTTGAATCCTCTCACGATTTGCTCATCTGTATGACTTTTTTTCTTCTGTCAAACACAAAAAATCTTGAAAAAAACAACAAAACAAAACACAAAACCATTCTTTCTCAAAGTAAGTTGAAAGTTTAGGTTTAATATAGTTTCACAAGTTCCCACTTCCTCATTTTTGGCGGCATGTTTGGAGGACTGTCCGGTGAGCAGGCACCTATGTGGCCCTAAGAGGCGAGGGACCAGTTCTCCAGGACCAGTTCTCCTCTGGCCGGGAACTGACACCCGGCTTCCGCTAGGCGGCGTAAGAGGAGGCGGAGGGATGCAAGAACGAAGATGCTAGAGAAAGGAAGTTAGCGGTATCTAAAGGGCAGGATTACTTTCTGATTGGTTAATTAGGTAATAGGGAGATCGGCTGCAGCTGGTTAACATTCAAACATGCTCCTCCCAAAATTTGTTTATTTAAACATCATTTAATTTAGATTTATCAAGAGTGAAATAACAGTAATGATATATTCTGATTTATTCTGCCTTTTCCTTGGAATTGTAATAGCGATTAAAGATCATTGAGTGTGAGTAGACTATAAAGTTTCCCTTTAAGAAGGTGCAAACGTAGTCAGACATGTACATGCACAGATACTTCAATAAACACTATTATCACTGCTTGAGTATATACACAGTGTGCATGTAAAACCGCTCTTTAAAACAAACTTGCACAAACAAATTCACCTATGTGGTGCTAAATTTGTGTGATATGAAGTGTTGCTGTATTTATAAGAAACTCTTTGAGGTTGTATTCAGCATGCAGCTGGAAGAGACCAGACAGGACGCTTAAACACGGATGTTTTATTACAAAGCAGTCAGTGCAACACTCCAAACATTTTTATAGCATCGTATAGCAGCGGAAAATCAGCCATAAATCAGGGTCGGGGTATGTCGAGCGCAGCACTCGTGTGTGCATCCTTCTCTGTGTTTAAGTTAACCGGACAGACGCGTAGGCTTACAGACAGTCATGCACACTGTGATTAACACACCACAACGGGGCGTCAGGACTCAACCACAAACACTCGCACACAATCTTGCGCTTACATGCACAAACACAAAAACATCCTAACTATCTAAAGTTTTCTCTTTTCCTTCTCTCTTTCACACTCTAATTTATACACTAGGGCGTTACAACTACAGGGATATAGTTGGCTGTCTGACAGACTGCATGTTTGTTGGCCGCGTCGCTTAACATAAGCATCCCTACACAATGAGACATTCAGTCAGAACACTTATCATCCCCCAGTGCTTAACAGTGACCTCCAAACACACACTCTGTATTTGGTGCCTTGATTAGATGTCTTGGATGAGGACACACACGCTGTGGTTAGAAGAGGAATGCCCAGTCTGTGCCTCTCACATCTGTCTCATCCTACAAATAACTTCCTTTTTTTTTTCTTACACTGAAAAATGGCACAGAAACTGTGTCAGCTGCCTAGCTTAACCTTTGCCCTCAAATTCCCTCATGATCAAACCTAAATTGTCATAGGATTTTTGAACAGAACTTAAAATGAAAAATTATCAACAATTATGAAAGTGTGTTGATAACTAGTTATGTGGGTATATCTGTAAAAGTTTTGATGCGTTAAACCTTTTTTCTTTGAAGCGTCGTGAAAGGATTAGATTTGGTTTTGGGAGTCCTGTACAACATGTTGACATGCATTCAAAAAGGTCAAAAAACACTTTTATTGTCTTACAATATGCATTTATTTTTACCTTATTTGTGAACCTGGACAACAAAACCAGTCGTAAGTGTTAATTTTCCGAAATTGGATGGATAGGGCAATATTTGACCGAGATACAACTATATCTAACTACAACTATCTAAAAGTCTAAATGTTGAGAAAATCACCTTTAAAATTGTCCAAATGAAGATCTTATCAATGCATATTACTAATCAGAGTAAGAAATTTACTAAATGCCTCCATGGAACATGATCTTTACTTACTATCCTAAGGATTTTTGGCAAAAAAAAAAAAGTAATTTTGACCCATACAATATATTTTTGCCTATTGCTACAAATATACCCCAGCAACTTAAGGCTGGTTTTGTGGTCCAGAGTCCCATTTGCTCAACTATGATAAATTTTTCCAAACCCCTTTTCTGCATGATGCTAATTTGCAGTGATTTGCAGTTTCATGCCTGTAATGCCTGATAAAGCAGTGTTTGTGAGCTCAGTGCTGCTTTGTTTACAGCGTTACCAGGGAAACCGCAATTTTTACTGTTCCAAAAGTGGCACCTAGTGGCAACAAATTAATTTGCATTTTCATTCAGACCAATTCGAAAAGATCAACGAATGGACAGGCAATATGCCAGTATTTCATGTTGACATCAATCAAAAATTACTCGTTATCATTCTTTTGTTTGAGAGATAATAACTTTATGCACGGTGCACTTTCAGATTTAAATCTTTGCAGGATGCTTTCATTCACTTAGAGCTGTGTTACAAACTGAATAAAAGGTCATTTTCAAAAATTGAGGTACTTCTAATATCACTTTTTAAACATTTTTGTACAGAACACAAAAATCAACATTTTAAATGACAGTTAAGCTCATTCACCCTCAATATTCAAAGTATAAATAAAGGACCTTTTTAGTTGTAAAAATTAAAACATGACTTTTTATCTTTATTTCTGTTGATTCTATAACTCGTTTCCTGTGAGATACTCCCTAATATCATGAGCCATAATTATACAACTAGAACATCATGTAACATCTTACAAGTTGTTTACTATGCGTATGAAATGTCTAGTTGTTTAGAGGGAAGGTTTTGTTGCACAGACGTTTCATCAGGTCTGTCGTTCCCGTGTCTGAGCTCAGTAATTACTTGCTACAGAAGATCTGAGCTTCAGACACGCTCTTCACACAGTTCAGTCAAGATAGAGCCTTGCAGTGAAATCCTAGCTCACTTAGGAGGCATTCACTCACGCAATCCTAACCCCGTATCCTAGGAAATATTGCGTTTGTGTGAACTCTGGTGTGTTTACTTTTGTTTCATACATTATGGAATGGTTGTCAAGGTAGTAGTATACAATACGGGTGCACTAAAACAATCTTTTAGGACGCGGAGTGAGAAATGTGGTTCTGATATGCAGAAAAAAAAATCTAAACGTAATTTGACCCTTCGTAAATATAAACCAAGAAGGAATCCACACACCTAGTTAGAAATGAAATTGCTGAAGTTTGTCATGATTATATAGGCAAAATGTGTGTTAAAGACATGTACATTTAGTCATTTAGCAAATGCTTTTGTCCAAAGTGACTTGGAAGCAATGAAAATCAGCAGAAGAGCTTAACGTAGCTCTTTTTTTTAATAAAAAGAAAAAGCAAGCTAGTTTTAGAGGCCTTACCACAAGGACAAGTCAGAGATAAAGAACACTGGTGCAACTGCAATTGATAAATGCTCTAATTTTACTCTGCATCAAAAGAATTAAGCTCTGTAATTGTGACATTTGTGACAATATCCAATAGAAGGAAACATTTTGGAAAATCCATTTTGCTGTATTACAATCAATAGTAATGCCCCTGATAGTTTTCTTTCAAGAATGAACAAACAAAGTTTCACAAATCATTTAGTAATAAAACATGTCAGCGTCTCTTATTTATGTTCTTTAATGAATCACTGATGGGACTACAGGTGGCTGAGCAAATAATAAGAGATGAGTGATTGGGTGTTTTTTACAGAATGATCAACGGAACGGAAAGATCAACTGAACACATTCTCTCCAAGGCTGAGATATGACATTGGAATGTCCAAAGAGTTTTTTCCCCCCCGTTGATGAGAAAGTTAATACTTTCATTGGATTTGTTAGCAAAAAGCAGAATGAAATCAGACGATTTATCACTTGCAGTTCTACCAAAGTTATTTATCTCTTGACTTACCCTTGCGGTTTTTAGTATTTTGGCAAAAATATCAGACAACTCCGTACCAAGATTAATGAACATCATGCGGTTGTTGCATTAACACTTCAGTCTAGAACAAAAGCTGCTACTGTGTAAGAGGAGATACATTTATATAGTCAACGCAATTCATTGGTCCTTATAGAACTATTTGTTTCCCGTTTATCACTATTCAAAAGTTTGGTCTGTAAGATTTTTTAAATTATTTAAAATAACTCTTTTATGCTCATAATAAGTGCCATTCTTGTCCATCTGTTGTTTTTGCCTTGATTTTGTTCATTTTATCAAATGCGTAGCTTAAATATTTATATTTCATTATTAGCATTTCTGTATTTCATCTTTTGTAAATATATTTGAGCCTTGAAATATATCTTGAACATTGTTTTATTTATTAGATTTTCGTACTTAAATGATGCCATTATAGGCTGAAAGGTTCAGCTCTCCTCTGCTTCAGCATCTGTAGCAGCAATCAGTCTCTCAGCACCAAATTTGATCCGACACACTCACTTGCAGTTGGGAGGCCCATGTTTTCAAGGGGAGTAATCCAGTCAAGAGTTTTCAATGTACTGGAGGGGTCATGCAGAAGAGAAGGGTGATTAAATGAAAATGTGACCGTGTCGCTCCCTGCTGAGATGGTGTAAAGGGCAGGAGATCAAAATATTGACTTTTTGTAGTTGAGATCTTTTTCTTTTGTAAATGTCTTCTCAAATGTTTATTGACATATTTGTATGTATCCTGCATCACATCCAGATGGTGGCCCAGCAGCACGGGCCCAGGTCGTGGAGTTCAGCAAGCCAATGTATCAGAGCGTCATCAAGAAGGAAGGTGGCGCTGTGGGTGCGGGTCTTCGAGCCGCTGCAGATGCCTCATTGTCTGATGACTACGTGTCGCCACCTAAATACAAGAGCAGTCTGTTGCACCGTTACCTTAACGACTCGCTGCGCCACGTAATGGTGGCCAATGGTGTAATGGACGCACGGAGGAGGAACCACTCAGGCTCTTTCAGCTCTAATGAGTATGATGAAGACCTGCTGTCACCGTCTTCTTCTGAAGCAGAAGCCAACTTTATCTACAGAACTGGTGAGCTGCTGCCAGTCTTACATTCTTTCCTTGTCTGTGTCTCTCTCTCACTCTTTGTAATGAAGAAGGGCATCTTGAAGCTGTTTCTTCTGCCCGGTATCAGCTGTGTTTTGGTCTATGTATGATTTTGGCTTCTTGCTCTACAAAAAGGAGAGTCACAGAGGGGTCATATGTTTTCTCTATTCTACACGTACACATAGTTCTATAAATCATTTAATATCCACCTGACATTTGCAAATATTATGAAATACGTTTTTAATAGTATGAAAATACTAGTATGTTATAAATATTGCAGTTCAATAGTTCAAAGAATGTACGCTTTTATATTAAGCTTTGTACTTTTGATAAAACGTTTAAGGTCATGGAAGTTCAGATTTGAACTTGCAATGAAACAGAACATACTGTACAGTAAACATAGTTCATCTTGGTTTAGTCTTCAGCCCATTAACAATCAGTACTTTTTTAGTCAGTCAGACAATTATTCTCTCTTTTCAATCTTCATTTTCTCCTGATCTGCTTGCTTTTTTTCAATATTAGACTTTTTTTCTCAACACAGTTTTGAGTTCATGTCCAACATCCACTATTAAGAAGCAAAAAGTCTTTAATCAAAAGAGAGTTTGTGAGGGAAAGAGATGTTTGTGTGTTATTGCAAGTTGTCAGAAGCCTAAGTGTGTGTGTGTGTGGTGTGTGTGCGTATTGAACATAGTTGTCTAAGTCTGGCTGAAGGGAGCACAGCTCACAGAATTTTTTTCTTTAATTCTCTTCTATAGTGTATCTTATGCCGAATTCAGACTGCACCATTTTCAAAGTAGTCATGTCACAGATCTTTTCACACTGCATGACTATCTGGGGTAGCATTGAGTCGCTGCATGATAGATCGGCGACAGGGGCTTTTCACACTGCATGACTTTACAATAGGAAAGAATCGCCAATAACTTTGTCTCACTGCCAAAAAACGCAAGGTCAGGTTTGCAAGACCGGAGTTCTCAACGTGAGACTGGGATTATTATTAAAAATAATAGCAAGCAAAATAAGCTTGCCATACAAATTACATGTTCGCTCATTTGAAACTAAAAGAGGATAATGGAGGAGGATATTTACCTAGGATATTTACCTCCCCGCTGCCCTGGATGTGGCTCTCTCATTGGCTGTAGGTAATCGCCCATATTATTCAGTCAGAACACATTTCACATGATTCTGAATCGCCAACAGGTGCAGATTTCAGCATGCGAAATATCTCACGGGTGTCGGCGATTCTCTTAGATTGCGTCTTCGATAGTTCACACTGGGTGATTGTCACTCGCGTGAACGAGCACCGATTTGCCTGTGATTTTGGGCATTTGTCTGCGATTTCTCGACATCGGGGCTAAAATCGTGCAGTCTGAACTCGGCATACCCACATTTCACCTCATGGTAGACTAATACACATCGTAGGTCAATATATATTTTTTATAGTACAATTTGAAATGAGATTCAATGGGTTTTTGCAATATATACATTACTATTTAAAAAACTGGGGGTCCATACCCCAGTAATTAATATTAATTTGAGCAAGGATTCATTTAAACTGGCAGTGAAGATTTTTAAATTGTTATAAGAAAAATCAGTTTTAAAGAAAAACTGCTTTTGAACTTTCTTAAAACATTACTGCTATCAAATGATTCATTGCGATTAACTGCATCCAGAATTTGTTTACATAATATTTGTATGTTTACTGTGTATTTTTATTATATATACTGTATATAAATACATATTTATATATTATATTTTAAATAAATATTTATATTCTTATATTTTATATTATACATAAATATATTTAATTTATAAACATAACTTATCGTTCTTAAATATATACTTAAATAAATACACGCATATATTATGTAAACAAGAACTTCTATTTTGGATGCAATTAATCGCGATTAATCATTTGACAGCACTAAAAAAAATTAATTAAATAAAAATCACGGTTTACACAAAAATCCTAAGCAGCACAACTTTTTTAACACTGATAATAATTACATTAGAATGATTGTTAATCATTCTCTACCAGTTTCGTCATTGCAGCTGCTTCCTCATCACTTTCTAGAGCTTTCACCTAACCCAGCGTTTCTCGTTTACCGAAAAAGGCAAGCTCTGCCAAAGTTTAGGCCTCTCTAACTCATCTGTTTAAGGTCAGCGTTGGTTTGGAGTCTCTCTGTAGGAAGCGTCTACAGTCCTCACAGTCAGCTGTGTTTGCTCCCATGTGCTCTTTAAGTCCTCCAGGTGCTTGTGATGTTATCGCAAATCTTTTAAACATTCTGAAAGGACAAATATGTTTCAGGAGAGTTCTGGTAATTATTTAAGCTCTGTTCATCATCATCATCTGGAAGAATGTCAGCCTCTATTGATCATTTGTAGTAATTTTTCTGAGATACAGTGTCTGCGACGAAAACCTTCGAGCGGATGTGTTTGCTCTCTCTTCTCTTTGAGAAAGAGTTTCTTCAGGTCAGAACACTGCGCCTTAGTCCTGACAGGATTCATAACTGATAACGTTGTTTGCTCTTCACTTCTTCGCTTTCATATTGTTGTTCACATCAAGCCTCCGGGATCTCGCCGTGCAGTCTTTGTTTTACTTTGTTTCTCATTTCATTTTGCCATTTCTTACTGACAAACATGGTTTGCATTATCTCGGGGCTGAGGAACAGAACGCTGGAATTCTCTTCAAACCCAAAAGCTGTTGCTAACTACTTTCTGGACCGGCGTTTAAACTCCCTGTGCTCTATGTGACGCAAGGCTGCTTATGTAGACACCTGCTGAGACAGACAGAGGGAAAGAGTTTTGGTGTATTTTGTTACTTATTTCAGTTTTAATCAGTTCTTCCAAAACCCAATTATACTTTTAAAGAATGTTTATGAGGCTTTCTTAGTAAACACCACTTCCTGGCTAAGGATTCTGAGGGCTTTCAGGTAGATGAAGTGTCTGTTTGTCAGCTTGCAGATGAGAAGATCACACACAGGGATCGATCAGAACAAAATACAGCAATAAACTCTGAATTAAATTGATATTGAATTTGTCACTCAATCGTTTCCTGCTAAGATTTCACTCTCTCTCTTTCCTCTGCTATTCCATTTCTTTCCATTTTCTTTCTTTCCAATATTTTTATACAAATATTCCTCAAGTTTCAGACTAATACAGCGTGAGGTTGAAATTTTAGATCTATGGTCTATGTTTTCTTTTTTTAAAACAGCTGTCTGTCTGTCTCTGGACTGTGTTAGCCAAGACGCTAATGTTTTAGCTCAGACATCTTTAAACCAATGTGGCATCTCAGAATGCGCTGGTTAAATGTAGCTTAATGGAACAAATTGGATCTAAAGGAGCTCTCTCTTTCTTTCTATCACTCCTCACTTGACGTTTCACAGATCAGACGTGGCAAAGGAGCTGTCAGGCCAGCAAAGCCTCTGATGGAAAACTAAAGAGGCCATTGTGTAAGAAAAATACGAAATAAAACGCAACCGGGAACCCTGATGGGAGTTTCATTGAAAACAAGAAGTGAGAGAATTCCAAGGCACATGCCAGGGATTTTATGTCAAATTGCACTTTAATGGGATATTTAATGGCAGGAATTTTGCTCAGTGTTTTCCCTGCATACATGGTACGAGCTTTGGGGCCCGTCCTGTATGATATAGATCACTATGCCGCACAGTCGGAGCAGAACTGTGTTTAAGGCTTTAGACGTATTTTCAGAGGTTGCATCAGAGGCTGGAGGAAAGTGAAAGTGCATCACATGGGACATACACTGGCTGCTGCACCATTTATTCTAGAGCGACATGTTATTTGTCCTCATATTGCTTTCAACAGACTCTGTGTGATCCAGTTATTGTAACTGATGTGTCATTTGAGGAGTTTATGAATATACTGTATTATGATAGTATGCTTCAGTGAGCTGAAATGAATGAGATGAAATTGATATATATCACAATCTAACTTTGAGGGTTTTTGGTACTGCTGCCTCTCACACCGCTCAAAATGTTTCTATATATACACTTTTTTATTAAATTAAAGATGCATTAAATCAATCAAAAGTAAAAGTTACTGTAAAGAAATAAAGGGCAATCATTTTTCTCCATTGCCCAGAAATATAATGTATGTATGGAAAAAAAAAACTTTTTGGTAAGGTTCTCTTTTTACAATCAATTGTTTTGCTGTGCTTTAGTGTGTTAGCACTGCTTTGTAGGATATATACAGAACCAAGATCGTCACCTGTGTTTTATGACATAAAAATACTTTTTTTAGGTCAGTGAACATTAAACAGAGGCAGGAGGCAGAAATATGTTAAACGAAAACAGAGAGGCTTGACAAGGCCACCGGGGCTTATAGGTGCCAGTCACTCATAAGAGTCCTGCAGACTCATTGGACTGAAGCCACCAAAAGAAAATGCTTTAAAAGTCATTGTCCAAGAAAAGTACACTCTCTCCAACTCAGAAACATTAGAGCAGATTTCAGGCCAACCTGACCGCGATCAGAGGCAGGTGGGCAATTCATCCGAGCCTAAACATGCAACAGAGCGGGAACGCATAAATTCAGGCATTATTAATGTGCAGGGCCTGCTGTTCATCAGATGATTGACAGCCCTCTGTGTGTACAGCTGGAAATACACAGCACACTTTTATTGCTGTTTTTGCACAGTTGTACTACACATCCAACCACATACAGTACATAAAAACATTGAGATTCTGATGCCATTAAAAAGCTTGAAAGTCTCTCTTTCTCACAAAGCAAGACAGGCTTTGGCTAACATATTTTAGCATTGTTTGAAAGTGACATACAGTGCAGGGGGAGGGATATATAATTTAGAGAAACAGCCTGGCAAGGATATGGCTTTTAAAGAGTACATGCTGAACTGCCTGATTTACGGTAGCTGACTGCTCACTGACCACAGAGCAGCAGGACAATGACTGATCCAGCTCTGCTATGCACATCTCAAATGGCAGAAAACACTTATGAAAACATCTCATTTTCATTTCGATCTTCAAAACTGTAATATCAAGCTTCACCATTAGATTGTGTGTTGTTTAAATACTTCAAAAGCTGTGACTGTAGCAGGACCATTTAAAAAGGTACAAATGTGACAGCTTTTTTGCCTTATTTATTTATTTATTTATTTATTATTAAGTAAATGTAATTTATGCAATTATGAAGATGTGTAGTTGAGGCATAACATGCCATGGCCTTAAAAACGTTAAAACCACTGGTTGGAATATCATTGAATTTATAAGGTAAATTGTTATTCTAGGTCCTGTAAAATACATTTAAATGAAATAAAATGTCATCTACCCATACGCACTCACAGAAACACCAAGATTTCCTTCTCTTAGAGAAGTTTTCTCCATTGTCCGACTCCATCCCTCAAAAAACAGGGAGGAACGATTGGACAATCCTGTCTATGGCTTGGCTGAGGCCAAGATTTACTTCATACTCTAGGTTACAGTTGTCAGGATGAGGTCTCATCATCCGTCATCAAAGAGCGAGAGGAGAGAATCTTGAGAGAAGTGAAAGGTGGAGAAAGGAGAGATGAAGGAAGGGAGTAGGGAAGGAAGAAAGGGGAGATGAGAGATGAGCTGAAAATTGGAGGATGAAAGCTAAAGTATTGTGAAAGAGAGTTAAAATAGTGAATAATGCAAAATAAAAGCCACACAAAAACTGAGATGAGGAAATATGCAACTCCTCTTGTTAAAATAAGAGATATTAACAAAAACAGAAACCTAGACAAGCGCTAGCACTTGTTATACTAAGGCACTGTATACAACAGTATTTTCATGGCTTTTTTAAATAAGATTTTACAGTGTAATAATTATAATAATTAGCATTATAATATTTGAAAGAGTATTTTAATGAGCACTTTTATTAGACTTATATTATCTCAGTAGGTTTATAATAGGATATTGGAGTGCAAGCATCCTCTTACTAGCATGAATAAAATATCTTATTACAACATTCTTTTTGTATACATACACTGTAAGATACGTTTTCGTCCATCTTTTAAAATTTAGTTTTTGGAGCCATTTGTAACCTGAAAATGATTCATTTCAAAATGTATTCCAAAAACTGAATTCTTAGTGTCTCGGCATGGTTCTGTGTATAAACGCAAGAGCAATATATCGTGATGAATTGCAAAACTGTCCAAGGCACACTTGAAAAGTGAGTGTGTGTGGATTGTGGTGTGGAGGAGAGGTGTAAACAGACACACACTGCTCTGGCTGCTTACATGTGAGAATAGATAGCAGACAGAAGGAAAGAAACAGTGGGATGAATGGGAGGCTATTAGATGAGTGTGGAGAACCTAATGGTTTTAAACTGAAAGACTCCAACAATTAGAGCATCAGAAATAGTAAAGCAGGGCCTGTGCATATTTGTCTGACCTGGAAACTAAAGTTTTGTGGGAAGGGGAAAAAACAAAAAGAGTCAGTTTCACAAGAATATATTAAGAAATGAAAATAGAAATAAGAGAAACAAAGAGCGCATGTTAAATAGAAAGAATGTGCGTGTGAGCAAACCTTAGAAGGAACATCAGAGCAATTCATTTAACCATGTAGTTTTGGATCGAGTCTGCAATCATTATTTAGTTCAGAAAACACTTTCAAACACTGTTATATTATATTCAATCATACTTTTTTTTTCCTGAGGTTGCGGTCAAAAGCTATTCTATGTTCATCTCTGGGTAGAATTAACAAACAAACTTGTAATGTGAGACCAAAATAAGCTTTTCCATTCTTCTAAATCATTTGCAAAGTTTCATGCTTTTAATAGTTTTTTCCATTTTGAAATGACACTAAAGCTGAAGCGAAACTGAAGTTTATTGGAGCTGAAAAAGGTTTGTGATGCGTTCTAGATGGAGCCTTATCTACGTCTGATAGCACTTTAAGCAAATGCTTTCAGCATGAGCCTCTCTCTCCCTCTCCCTCTCTTTGTCCTTCTGTCTCTCTTCCTGACATGCGTCAGAGTGCAGATACTGTCTTGTAATACCTCAGTGGCGTGCTATGTCCTCTAGCTAGTATGTTTGAAGTCTGTTTGTGCGACTTTTATAGGTACTGATAGGGTAGATCAGAATCATTCGTCCAGCCATTAGCAAATAGCAGATCCACTCATCCGTGTCCTGGACAGGAAGCCAGTGGATGACCTCTAAGTCTTCTGAATGGTCAAGACCGTTTTTTTACACATGTAACACATTTTATCCCCCAGAGAGCTCATCGTGAACAGACGAGCGTCAAAAATTTTACTTTGTTAAACTTGTTCACCCAAAAATTCTGTCATGCTTTACTCACCCTCATGATGTTTCAAAACTGTATGAATTTTCTTATGCAGACCTCAAAAAAAGATCATTTGAAGAATGGTGGTAGTCCAACATTTCAATATATTAATATGTTTTGATTATCACTGACTTAAATTGTCTGATCAAAAATCATTGTAATAGATTTCTCAAAATCTCTTATTTTATGTTCTACAGAAAGTCAAACGGGTTTGGAGGATGAATGAATGATAACAGGATTATTGTATCTTTTAACAGTTTTAGAGGAACAAATTTTTCCAACTCCCCTTGACTGTGAGTGTTTTTGACTCCATTCGGTCTGGTGATGGTACTTTTAGCTGCAGTTTAGCATAGCGATGTTCCTTAATCATTATGTCGGAATAAGAGTATAGTTCCTATCCATATCGGCCCAGAAAATCACAATGTTTCATTTTGTGTCAGTCTTAGTATATGATGTAACTACAGAAGAGGAAAAATATTGAAATTCTTTGGCCATTTTTGTGCGAGATGCTAATGGTCTAATGATCATCAGATTCAATGATCTATGCTAAGCTATAGCAAAAAGTGTTGGAAGTAGGAAAATTTGCCCATTTTTTTTTCTTGTTCCTTTAATATCTGTGAACAATTTCACCTGTTAATAATGAAATCAACTTACTATCAAATAAAAAAATTACTGTGAAAAAAGTACAATATATCATTACACAAAAAACACTGCACTAAAATGTTCCTATGAGATGAAATATAGCTATATGTTAGTAGTAGTGATGTGATTTTCCTTATATATTGTATTTTAAAAGCTTTTAATGAATAAAAACACCTAAAAATGGCTAAACATTTGTAAAAATACTCTGACAGCATCACTATAATCCATCACTAATTAGTTGACCATATTATTAAATATAATGTATGTTACATAACACATGTTGTTCTCCATATCTGGGGCATTTGTGTGACTTTTGTATTTTTGCCTCACGCCCATAGTCCTGTTATTTGGATGTGTTGTGGTGATTTGTGTTTACTCTGACTGGTAAATACAAAACGAGGAGAAGATTTCACACATTTCACACACGGATGCCGAGGCTGTTAGTGCCATTGGTAGCAGCTGCTTTATCTTGGCCATGATTGGACCGTCTTGTTTGTCATCTGCTATGCAGGCCCACAGAAATCCTAAAAATATTAAGATGAGCTTTACTCTTTATGAGAGGCCATGTGTCCATGAGGCTGAAATATGCTTTTCTGTCTGTCTTTCTCTTGCTCATCCTGTTTACCCCATACAGTATTGCCACTGTTTGGTTGTTCTTTCAAGCTCGCCAGTCAAATCCACAGCCCAGAACATGTCAGCACCCTCGACGCGGTTTGATCCTTCCCAGATTAATGTGCTGCAATTCAAAGGCTGAGGAAAGGAAGTCCAACAGTGTCCAGACTGTTGTGTTTTTCACCAAGGAGAGTTTTTAAATAATACGAGAAAATGTCATGTGCGAAGAATCACTATCAGTCTTTATTCCTCTGTTGGGCCTCATGCCTCTTCCAACCACCCTGACCCAGAAACAGAGGATATCGTGGATATTTATAGTGCAGCGATTACTGATAAACCTGAATGGAATGGAGAGAATGGAAGAACGGAGTCAGTAATAGGGCTGCTGTTTAAAGACGGCCATTACAGTGAATGAAACCTCAACCAAAAGTATGATCTGGGAAGGCAATGGGAAAACAAGAACCATGACATTAGGTTTAAAAAAACTGTGAACGTCAGAGACGAGTTGAAGAGAGAAACAGAACAGAAATGATCACAGGAAACTGGATATGAAAAATCTGTCTGAAAAATGGAAGCAAACCAAAAGACAAATTCAGACCGTTTAAGATGGATCTATCTAAAGAGTGACCAGAAGAAACAGACACTCGAAACAAAGACAGTGAGATGGAGAGACGGTGTGGATGTTGAACTAGCGAGGAGGAGGCTGCCATCCTGGACGGCTAGTGAGGGTAGAGCTGGCAGAGCAGAAACGCCACATGTGCCAACTTCATTTTAACATCATTCACAGGCCTTCAGTGACATTATTAAAGAACAACTTTCATTTTTCTCAAGCACACTTTGGACGCCTAGCGAAAAAATGAGACACCAAGAACTGATGATGTCTGTCTGCTTTGGGCAGAACCAATTTTCCTGCCCTTTATTTGAAAAGCTGTGAAAGATGTGACTGATATTTTATAAACCAGTAAAAGCAGGCAGAGATTATGGTCATGGGTTTGGAAAACATCGAAGACCTCTCCAGTTTCTCTGAAGTTGCGTTAGAAATTGTGTGTGTTCGCTCGTTTTAGCAGGTTATCTTGCTGAACAAAACCGCTTCTCTTTGTTCAACATGCTGGGATGTTTCTCGACGACATAGAAGCAGTACGCGCCATGCTCAGACAGGCAGATTGACGTTGACTTCTTTTCCATTCTCGTCTGCGTAGCCAAAAAGTCATGACATCTTGCCCAGATTCCATTTGTCACTTCTCTTCACGCAGCTGATAGATGGATGATCAAAAGAATAAATGAACAGGCGGATAGAGGTATATTTCCAGCCCCAGTCTGCTCTGACATGCCAACCATGATGCCATTCTGTCTCAGTTGTGATTGCTCATTGAGAGTTTGCACGGAAACAGACCTGTCTGCAATATTTTACCCAGTCGTCCACCCGCTAATGCCCTTTGAATCCGGAGTTTTCATACTATATTCTACTTGTACTAGTCCTTAGCTACTCTTAAATTCAAGTTTTGTTAGTTGCAAACTTTTTTAGTCAAGGGACAAAAAGATCAAAGCTCTTTGTGTTAGTCAACAAGAAGGTTGTTTTCTCTCAAGAGAGTAAAATCTTGTGATTACTGAATACTGAAGGTATAGTACAGCACAGGACTGGCTTGATTATGCTTTAATAGGTTGGCTGCAAGATCTAGTATTACTTATGCTTAAAGGACATTGCTTGGAGATTTGTGTCTCAGTGAATTTTGATCATCCAGTGTTTATGTGTGTGGATGTGTCTCCTTAAAGGAATGATTCACCAAAGAATTCAAAGAATTCTCATAATTTACTTAGCCTCTTGTGATTTTAAACATTTGTGACTTTCTTTCCTCTGTGGAACACAAAAGTAGTCATTCTTAAATTCTTA
>JAUYWG010000046.1:8845285-8919266 GCA_034779775.1 Enteromius afrohamiltoni | reverse complement strand
AAGACAAGATTTTTAGACTAAAAATCTAAAATAGATACTGTAAATCCTCAATGATAAAATATATTGGGGAAAATAGTATTTATTCTAATCAACTTTTTGAAATTCAACTTTTTATTGAATACTTCGGCCATCTGCATTGTCATTTTCATCATCAGGAGGGCACGTGGACAGCCGCGCAGGCATTTTTTTGAGACTGTCCGCGTACAAAAGTGTATGCGCGAGAAGAATGCTGAAAGAGTGCAAGTCAGTTGGTGGCACTACGGATGTATCGAGCTCGTCCGTCCGCACTCATCCGCGATTGAGTATACTTTGAAAGCTGTGTGGATGCAGCTGTGCGCAAGACGGAACGGAACTCGGGAAAATTAAGTATACTCGGGCCTTATGTGTGCCTACAATGGAAATGATAAAGCGACCATTGAAAACCATTTAAAATTTGTGTCAGCACATCATAAATCAGCAGTTTCCTGTCAGAGATATGTTGCGCCTCATCGTACCACTATCGCGAGGATATTGCCATGTTCTTGCGAGACCAGTCGCATCTTGCGAGACACAAGATCTCGTCATACCCAATGATATGAGGGAGAAGTAAAAACTAGTTTACTCATGAAATTGTAATATATATGGATGGATGGATGGATAGATAGATGACAATCACATAACATACTGCATAGCATAAGCTGGTTGGCTTCTGGTGATGCAATCAAGCCAATGATTTTTCAGTCTTTGCGGCTAGTCTTTCTAAAACCCTCCACCTCTCTAGATCTGCTATAGGAATTATGTATGCCTATTCACACAGGAGCAGCATATTATTATTTGTCTGTATAATTGAAAGCAGTTTGTGCAGTAATATGTAGTGTGCAGAGACCATACATCTGCTGCAGGTGTTTGCTGGTCTGACATCTCTCAGTATCTTGCAGAGATATCGACATTTTTAGCACTTCTTTCTGTTGTGTTCTTCCTCTTCCCGTTTCCTGTGGTGATGGTGAGTTTACTGGGGTATTTTCAACACATCAGGCTTCTTTAGCAGCATTTTTATGGAGTATCACACAAGTCCCCCAACTCCTAGCTAACAGAGCCATTTCAAAACAGACCCATTCAGTAGCAAAGAGAGCTGCAGAAACGGTTTAAAAAACACCAGAAAAATAGTAACATCTAGCTCGTTTTGATTTATAGAGGATTTATAATTTCTTTGGCTCAGTCATTGTTTTTAAAAATCTGAGTTTTAGATGTTTTAGGCAGCAGTATTTGGAAATTGCAGTGGGTCTGCATCCAATTTTCAACAAGAGTTTCCCTGGGGAAGAGAGCGGAGTCACAGTCTGCTCCCAAAAGAGGGTCGCTTAATGCACCGTGCAGACAAACCCTCTTAGCCCTGCTGGAGACATCACATCAACAAGAGTGACAGACATCAGCATGTCTTTATAGGGTTCGAAAATTGTGTTTGTTTTTTAAGATTTTTGAATGTTTATATATATATATATATATATATATATATATCTTATATATTAAGGCTAAATTTATTCAATCAAAAATACAGTAAAAAAAAAATCAGTTTCAGTCTTCAGTGTCACACAATTCTTCAGAAATCATTCTAATATGCTGATTTGGTGCCAATTATTATAGACGTCAAAAACAATTGTGCTGCCAATATGTATAATATTATATGAACTGTAATAAATGTTTTAGGATGAAACTGAAATATGATTACTCTATTTCAAATATTTAGTATTTCTTTAATATGGCACCAAACATTTAATTTTATATGTATATTTAAAAATTCTAACATCTAACATTCTAACATTAAAATCTCAACATTTTTACCACTGCTTGACCTTAAACGACTCGAAACGACTTCTTTTTTATAAATTAAAATGTTCATTTTGTAGGATGTGTTGAAATCACTGCACATAGTATTTCTGAACAATAACTGATGCGGAAAAAATAGTGTCATGACATTAGCCATTTCTTTCTGTTTTCCACGTTTCTTGTGTTTCTATTCTAGTGGCTTCGCCTCTTGCCCTCCCTCTCTCTTTCTTTTCTTCTATTCCTGACCAATCAAGGCATTCATTTTATTTAGAAGATACCATTACCAGCCATGATTTAAGAGTGAGGAATGGGAGAATATTGTTGTCTTTATTTGTTAGGCAAGTGGTTTTCAGTAGAAACCAGCCGTACAATTGCCAAGAGAGTAAACTGAGCCACTGTCCCTGTGGTAATAATGTCAGACAAAAGCAGCAGCTCTATCACACATCTGAATGCTGTCCAAATCAAATTCATATTCAGTCCAGGAGCTGGTATTTTTAGGAAACCAAACCTGGTAGCAGTTTCTAAGCAGTCTATGTTGTTTGTAGTTATCATCGCATACTGTTGATAAATGAGCTCGTCCAAGACAGAACAGACAGTTACGAGACTGAGAAAAGAGGAACTTGGAAGAGCTGAATACTGCAGGAAAAAAACAGTGTAATAATTTTAACGTTTAATGGCATGTGCAGGACTGAATATCTGCTTTTGACAAAAAGCAGATCTAGATGTGTTGTTTGTATTAAGTGCAATGAGAACAGCAAATCACAAGCCCTCTGAAAGCAAAAGCTTATCTACAATAGAGAACCAGACACCCACCAAAACTAAATCCTGTAAATGCAGAGAAAAAAAATCACACATCAGCACAGTGAACCTGACACAAATATAGTCTAAGAAAATAAAAGACATTAAATATTGTGACAGGAATATTATGGGATCATTCTGAAAAAATACTGATACAAATCAAACGCAGACTGGATGAATTAAGGCAAGATTTCCCGACGGAGAATATCTCTAATCGGTCCGTCTTCACATGAACTACTTGTTTCGCAATCGGTTAATTGAATCCCAAACACATCTGTGAGTTTGGAGAGGAGCAGCTCACTGTTATTCTGACTAACACACTCATTCTCAGCCGCCTAAAACTATTACTGAACACGCTGAGCACAACAGGATATTTCCCAATCAGCCTCACGCCAGCCTCAGGCGGTGATGGCCGCTGCTGGCCTTTCCTCAACACCCAGTTACCATTCAGCGCACATGTGAACGGTTTTTATGGAAAAACAAGTTTAACACCGGCTCAGACGAGCCGTTGGGGATGATTAGGTGCTGTTTGGCCCTGCAGGTGTTCAGGCAGAGCTCCAATGTCCGTTCCGGATCCAAGGGGTGTGTGTGAGCACAAGGTTTGGTATGGGATGAGGTGAACGCATGAGAGGGGCTGGCTCAGGGGGGAGAACCGAGACATCCGGAATAAAGGCATGGGGTTCAACTCACCGAACAAACACTACTCTGATCTGGATTTAGAGAATGATTCAGCGCCTGTAAAAGTCATCCTAGATGAAAGTGTGAGGCATGCTAAACCATAACTGTCATGTCCAGCAAGAGATCAGCTTGGCATAATATCAGACATCTCCTTACAATCACTTCACAAGATTACAGTGTATGTGCAGTAAGAGGTAAAGAGACAGGCTTGTTATATGGGGCAGTTTGTACTTGCAATGCAAGACTAGCAGCAGCATAATTTATTATCCATGCTGAAATCATTTGGGTGTACTGAACTGTTGGTCTAATTTTGATCGTAAAATATAAAATCAGAAGTGGAGAAATTAAGTCTAAATTCTGAGATATAAAAATGATATAAGAGATGTTCTGTTATACTAAAATATGTCAATTGGATATTTTTTTTTTTTTATTAAAAGTCAATTATTTGTAGAAACAGGTGAGAAAAGCATAAATGAATTGAAAATGCTGAATCAACTAATCAAGTAAACTAAATAGGTAAATATTTAATACGTACCAATTAAAATGTAGGTTTTTATAAAATGCAACTATTTCATTTTTACTATCATTTGTAATTTAAAAATGCATCTTATATTTTTCAAAAATGTACTTTACACACCCTTGAGTACGTGAGTGTGCGTGTGTGGTAGAGTAACCGGTGATTATCATTAAGTAATTAGCCTTAAGTGTGTTGCTGACCTCTGCATTTAACAAATAAGACATTATCATTGTGCCAAGCATCTGGATATGGAAGATTCCACCATTCACAGAGTAAATGGAAACAAGCCTTTACAGTCTGAGCATCTCTCTCCATTCACACAAGTAGCACAGATCTACACATAAACAAATCCTCCCAGTGTTTACTTACAGTCTTCCTCTGACTTTTCACCGCATCTGCCAGCATTAAGATATAGTGTTTTGTTATTGACACTGGGTTTGTCCTCTGTTTTTATTTACAGAGACTTTGGAGCATGGATCAAATAAATCTGACAGGTGCGTATAACCAGAACTGCCATGCATATTAAAAAAAAAAACGAATTCCCTCTCACATTCAGATTTAACATGTAAGAAGACAGCTACTGATTATCTTTCAGTAACAGGCCTTTTGTGCATTCAACAGAAGCATGCAGAAGGAGAAGGGACAGAGGAAAGACGAGACATACTGGAGGGAGATCAACGCGGCCATGGCCCTCACTAACCTGGCTCAACCCAAGGACGGGGCCACCGCTGCCACCACCAGCTGCATCATCCAGAAATCCTCACACATAGCTGAAATCAAGACTGTTAAAGTGCCTATCCTGCACAAATACTAATGCGCAGAAGATCCCGCTCTTCTACTTTTGGAATTCAGTTGTTTTGAATATTGTTTATAACTTTGTGGTACTGATAAAGAATTAATTTTTTGGGTTCGTTTGTTTTTATTGTTATTATGCGTACGATGAAGTGCCCTGAAATGCAGCACTTGTTTAGTTCACCGATTTGTGCACTTCCTTTGGGTCGCACAAGCTTTTTTTTTTTTTTTTTGATAAGTGTTGATGAATTGTCAGTAACGACAGTATTTCTGAACGAGACACTTTTGCAATGTTAACTTATTTTGATATTAATCAGAAATTTGTATTGTATCGCACCAAAGTGCCTTCATGCATCTCAACGGAGAGATTAGTGAGAATGTACAGTTAATGTCCTCTCTGAATAAAATAAAACGGTTGAAACGACAGGAGGAGTGTGTAGCGCACTCTTCTCGCGGCCTATGGGAGCTGATGACCTTAAAATGAAATCCGCAAAGACATGCACGTGAACCTAAGGCCATTACTGCATGTTTTGTCTTCAAATCTCATGTGGCTGTGACTGTGACATTGTTTTGTCTCTAAAATGGAAAACTTTAACCGTCACCTGCCAACAATAGCCGTGAGCCGAGAGATAAGTTCAGTAAGCCAACATCAAATTCCAGGCCTTCCTTCCCAGCTAACAAGCAACGTCCTCCAAAATTTAGCAACAAATGTTTTTACGGTAACGTTAAAAGCATGTTTGTTCATTTATGTGATCTTTAATGACATTGGCACAAAAACTTTATTTATACATCCTTTTTTAATGTTTCATTTAAAAAAAAGTGTAGATGGATGTTCATGTTTTTTTACATTACTACTTAATGCAAAACATTTAGAGAACATTTCTGTAATGTTTGTAAAATTGCAATGTTCTCTTAACAATTGCATAACCAAAAAGTGACCTAAAAGCTTCTTCTAAAAATAAAAAAAATTAAAGAACATTCAAAATAATGTAATGAAAAGTTCTTAGAACATGTTTTTGTTGGCTGGGTTAGTCTCTGCTTCCTCTCATACACAAAGAGGGAGACAGACTTCAAGGTTTGGTCTGTATCTGTTTGAGACGACGACTGAAACCCAAAGGGATATTTATGAATCCATTATCAGTGCTGAACCGAATGTGTTGCCTTCTCACGTTTCTACTCTGAACAAGGTACTTCAGTGGAAGCAGTAAATGATTTGGCCAGTCGTGTTTTACCCCCTTTTCTCTCTCAGATGGTTAAAATTACTCTCAAATTGCTGTTTACAAGAAGTACGAGAGACACTTCCATGTTAAAAAACAACAACAACAACAACAACAAAAAAAACATACCATAGCAGTATTACCACATCTCTGATTCAGTAAATGTCCAAACTTTTGTTTGTCCTGCGGTTTTATCCCTTAGTGTTTTTGCCTTTTCTGGTTCAACTAAGCTGTGTTAGTCTTGTATTGACTGAATGGAAAGAAATTATGTTCAATTCAAATGTTATTTACATTAGAGTTATGGACACCAAGTATGTAATTTACAGAATTAAAAGCCACTTTTGAAGTGAGCGAGGTAACACTATCTTATGTTTTTTTGTGTGTGTGGTGAGAAGGCCAAAGAGACTTGTTCAAAAAGTTGCATGCACTTGCAGTATCTGACTACACCCTCCTGCCTTTATTCAGTATTAAAAATAATACTCACGAACACCCACAGAGACTATAATTCAAAGGCACTATGTCCCTGTTTTCCTGCCCAGCAGAGTAGCACATTTTTAGAAAATTTCCTAACAAAACTCGGAAAATGTAGGATCTGATCTGCTTTTGATATCTAATTTTCCCTGTTTTTTAATCGCATGTGAATCTCTTTTGGCCTTTCCAGAGAACAAAGAGAAGAGAAAGCGTCACTCTGAGTTTTATTCTGTTTATTTAATTTTTTTTTATCGCCTTGCACACTCTGCTCTAAAGGAACCTGACAGACAAACAGCTATTTTGTGCACACTTTCGAACATTTCAAAATGATTAAAGACTGTAAAAACAAACTTGTAATAATAGTCTGATTTTTTTATTGTTAAGTTATATACTTTTTATTTTTGAGACTGGATGTTTATCCAATGAAGGAATGCATAATATCTCATTTATTCTCTGATTTTCTTTTAATGTTCAGTTTTACGCCAGGAACCTTGTTTACTTCAACGGAACATTAAATAAAAATGTTTTTTTGATGATAAGATATTGCTTGGCGTTTCATCATTAGCATTTGCTTTCTTCACAATCCTCTGAAATGAAATGAAAAGGTAACATTTAAACATAGGGTATCCATTTGAGTTTTAACTTTAAAAAAAAAGAACTGTTTTAAGGCCAACCAAAGTCGAATAATTCACACTGCATTGAGACAGACAAATGAAATTCCACTAATTTGTCCCTGCGGCTTGACCGGAGTTCAGATGACAAGTTTCTTATTTCTTTTTTAGCCTCTGCATCTTTTTGAAAGCCATCTTGTTAACTCTGCCAGAGGCAGAGACCTTGTTTGCCTTCACGGTGGTTTCAGCCCAGTAAATACAAAAACACCGCACAGCACAAACAGAGCTGGAAATGGAAGATGAGAATGGAAGCCTGTGTGATCTTGTCTTTCCTTAAAGGTTTAATCCTGAACAAATGCTGGGAATGGACACATGCTTGCTGTGCTGTGTACTGAGACATGAAACTGCGCTCTTCGTTTAGTCAGTTAAAGCCTCTGGTGTACTAATCTAGCCAGCGAAATGAAACATTAATGTGAATGTCATCCACAGTACATAGTTATTCTTGAGCTGATCCACAAAATCTTAACTAAAGCTTCAAGCTGGAGATGCTAAAACCACCTTCTTTTTTGATTTTTAGGCCTCAAACTAAAACATCTATTCATACACGTGTATACAGTAGCCCCAAAACGTATTTAGAAAGCATCATCATTGCTTTAGATACAAAATGTCATCTGGAATGACTTTCTTGAGATATTTTGCATTAAAGGGTGCACTTTCTCAAATTAAATATTATTTATCTAGATATTTTTCTTCTATAACATTTATGTTTTAAATTAAAGTGAGAAACACTTCCCAAACACTTTTTGTGGCCACATACAATGCCCACACACTCTTGCTAACCTTGTTGTCAATGATGAAACATCAACACAAGAGAGAGAATATCAACAATGAATGAAAGATGAATAAAAACAAACAGAGCCGCCAAGATTTTCTGACTGTTTAGCCTCCAATCTCTGTCCTGGTTTATCTTGCTCATCTACTCCAAGCATCCCTCTTTTATGTTAAAGTGCCTCTATTATGCCATTTTAGAGGTTGCTTATATTGATTTATGAGTCTCTTAAAACAGATTTACATGTATGCAAGGTCAAAAAACATTTTAGTTTTCTCCAAAAATAGATTTCATTTTACCCCATTTCTAAATGATCAGTAAACGACTTTGAATAATGAGTCTGTCTAAACCCCTCCTTCCCGTGAGCTCTCACTGCTGTGATTGGTCTGATGGCACAGTCCTTTTTGATTGGTCTCACAGAGCTTGTACCAAAACTTTACTTTCTGACATTACTAGAGGTGCTTTCTGAGAGAATACATCAACTACTATAGTTAGTAAGGACTATCGTGGAAAGTGCTCGCAATTTGCTTTTGTAAGTGAATCGGGCACACCTCTACATCGTAAACATCAACGTTGTATGATGCATAACACTGCGTTAAACATCGTTTATCATAACTTAAACTAATGAGACAGACAGACAGTCAAGCTGCATCAATCACAATGTTTAGACTATATTAGGTCCACAGCTGAACAACAGAACAAAAAAGTAAGTAAGTTAGCCGGTTACCAAGACATATGCAGTGTTATTACCCAACATAAAGTACACAAATACGATCACTAGAAAATACTATCATCATTTATTAATCATACTTACAGGTAGAAGTTCAGAGGAGCAAGCCGGTCCACATAAACTGGTACTGATCTTTTAAGACCAAGCGTTTGGTGAATATCATGTTATACTCCAAGATTGGAAAAGCAGTCATCAATAACATGATGCGAACACAACAAGACATTGTACTGCTGAGGTGTTGTTAACCATTCATTCTTTGAAGATTCATCTTTCAGAAGGCATGATGTAATCCACGTGGAAATTGTGCTGTTTGTGGGCGGGGCAATGTGTTCGCGACATAGAACGTGGGCGGACATTATGCAAATAAGTTACTTTGTGACGTGTGGCCGTAACAGAGAAAGATTCGAATTGCTGACGACTCGTTTAGGCAAATGTAAGCCGACAATAAGTTTATTTATCGTGCACTGTCAGCGTCACAACTTTGCAGATTATGTTCCCATACAGCTACATGACACACTGCATGAAAGATCATATTTAAAATAGTATAATAGGGGCACTTTAATGGTTCTAGCATGCTGCTCGGCCTGGATCTAAATAATGTGGAATCTATGCTTAAACATGCCAGTCATGGAGGCATGGGGAACAAAAAGAGCCACAGTCTACATTTTTTTTGTATTTAATATACAAAAAACAAGAATGCAAAACTTTGCTATACTATTATATAGTATAAATGGGATGGACTGAAAAAAAATTGAGAGAGGATGGCTTTCAGATCTCATCATGATCAGACCTCCACCTTAAACGCCACTGGCACAAATAAAGTCACCTTGTCTCTCTTTAGCTCTCTCTGTCATATTATTTTAACTATACTCTGTTCCTGGGTCTCTCTCTTAGCAGGCTGGCAAAGACCGGCCCTCTGAGCAGAACTTTCCATCGAGGCCATTTGCTGAAATGTTTGAGCAGGTTTTGTGGATCTCACCCATTATCTAGCTGAACAGGTTGGGATGCTGGGCTGGCCAGCTGTGTGACACACTCCAGACGTCTCTCCACCCTTCTCATCAGACACGGGGTCCAAATTGCTGTCAAACACTGCACACACACACACACACACCAAACGTGAATACAAAGAAATTCCAAAAATCATCTGAACAGGGAAAAGTGCTTTAGTCAGATGAAGAAATTTGACCCGTGTCCCATATTGGAATAATACGTTACTTTGCCTCAATGGTCTGTTGGTTCATTAATTATCAATTGTCTGTATGGAGACATACGCTGGATACAGAGACCAGAACCTCAGCACTGATTAGCCTGGGTCAGATACTATTCCAACCCTATACTGATTATAAATGTACATTCATTACATATTCTGTCCATTATGTTCAACAAAAGGAAATGCATGTACAGTACTGTGCAAAAGTCTTAGGCCACTAGTATTTTCACTAACAAAAAATGGTTTTAAGACAGTTATGTCTATCTGAGCGGTAGCGTGTCAGTTGGAAATATGAGTTTACATTTCCAAACATTATTTTTGTCATTAATTGTAATAGTGCAGTGAGATTATTGTCTGCACAAGGAGTCTGACAACAACTAGTGCTCCACACAGAGATCTGATCTGATCATCATCCAGTCTGTCTGGAATAACATGAAGAAACAGAACAAACTGAGACAGACTCAATCCAGAAGAACTGTGGCAACGTCTCCAAAATTCTGTGTAATGACCACGGACTCTTAACGCAAAATTCCATGTCAGTGTCAGGAAATAGTCGAAAATTCTGTCATGGGCTCATGGAAAAGATTACAATGTAAGTCAGTGACAGGCGTCAGCGGTGATGCCCTCACGCATAACCGGATTCATTTTATATAAAATTTATACTTTCATTGTAGCACCTACCCCCAACTTTACCCTAAACCTACCCACTTCTGAACAATATAAAACACACACACAGACAAAATAAGTGCAGTTACAGGTATTTATTGCAAAAAATTACCATAACCAGTAAAAAAAGCATTACAAACAAGTTGTATTGCATTATCGCACTCCTCTCCGAGAGAGCACCATCTCGCAGCATGCATGGTCGGATGTGCCTAAAAGATAGAAACATTCGATAATAAATTTGTTGGTCTGTGTTAAATAGCAGGCAATCTATTGCTGTTATAAGTTCTCTATTGGCGCTCGTGCATAATGCGCATCTTCAAACAGACGATCAACCGTATCGTTCTGCTAAAAGCACACAAAACAAATTCACACGAACGAGTGATTCTCTACATATGCTCTTGATATACAATCACTTTAATGAACACCGCTTTGGTTTTAATTAGAAAAAAACATATACGAGGGTGGATTAAAACCAAAGCCTATAGACTACCCAAGACATGTCACTAATATGGTTTTGAATTGGGGAAAATGAAACGCTTAACATGGCTGATCAATCACAGGAAGCCTCGGCTTCTGAATAAATTAGCCAATCACAGATTTGTAAAGTCAACACGTCAACTCATTAGCCTTTAGAGCTTCCGGTTGCTGTAGAAACATTTAGCATTCTGAGACGTGTGCCTAGCACTGCACATGCGCACTGACTGATTTCGCCTGCAAAATAAGCTTTTTATAATGCTATTTGAGCAAAAGAAACAACATTTATTACACAGTTGTTGTCAGATTTCATTAGTGATTTCAAATATGAAATTTAATCGCAAGAAAATATATGGATTTATTCAATGTTGGAAAAATTCTCAGGCATGAAGTATATTTTATTATGATTATTTCTATAATATAGTAACTTTGTTGCCATGGGCCTACATTCACTGCAGACCCCACCACCGCATGGGCCCCAGTGCAGCTGCTCTAGTTATGCCACTGAATAAAGTAATATAAATAAAACTGTTGTGACCTTTTACAGTGAAAAATCACACCCCAATACATATGCAGCAAACGGCAATATCATTACCCAATACTTAAATCCAGATATCCGTGTGTGGATCACGGCTGATTTCAATGAACTTGATGAACCCGTGATATCTTGTTCAGGGCGTAAAGGAAAATAAACCAAAACTTTTTCATAGAACCTTGCAAAAGCAGCGCGTTAATGCTGAGAGAAAAGCTCTGTGTATTGAGTGTACTATCACATCCATAGTGATCTATGGATCTACATTATCATCTGAGGAGATTACAAAGATTAAACCAGCGTTTGTTTTTTTTGTTCTTTACTAAAACATAAAAATGTATAGTTATCTGCTTTTGTAAAAAATAATAATACCACGTGATAAAAATCCTTTCAATGAACTTTAATTTTGTCAATGACCTGCATTTAAGTTATTTACTTAAATTAACCTCAAAATAACCTAAATGCAGTTTGATTGATAGCCTATTACTTGAAAGGCACAAAAAAAAGTGACTTCTGAATTTTCTGGTTTTGCAAATAAACCCTTCATACACAATTTTATTTTGGATGTGATAAATCACGATTAATCAATATGATAGCCCTATAACAAAGCCATTATTGATCCTACAGGTGACAGGAGAAATTAATTTATTTAATCAATAATTGTATAATATATAATATATTGTAATTATATAATTAAATGGTGTTATAAAAGATAAACCTTATATTGAAACAGTTACTTCAGAATACAAAATCCTCTTCATAAATATTTACTTTTTGCATTTCTTACACTCCTCCCTTTAATATACAGTACTTTTAAAAGATGAGTTAAGGTAACACAGTCAAAGAATAAACTGTCACATGGTTTCCACAAATAAATTAAACAGCAAAACTGTTTTCAACACTAACATAGATACAAAGATATGTTTTTTTAAACCCAAATGCAACATATTACAATGATTTCTGAAGGATGATGTAACACTGATTGTGGTAACGTCTGCTGAAAAATTAGCATTGTCATCACAGGAATAAATTACACTTGAAAACCTATTTTTAAAAAATCTTTATCATTTCTTTTTTTGTGTGTTCTGGTCAAACTTCTCTTTCTTATGCTTAATAAAAAAAACAGACCTTAGGAATTAATAGGATTTCCAAAACAGGGCCATTTTTTAAAGCCATAAGAGAAATTTCCTTAACCAGAGCTTGATTGACCTTAGAAATTTAATATACTCTATGATTTTTCTTTAATACCTTTTATGTGCATAAACGGCACAAAAACTACCATAGTCTGAGTCACAGATAATAAGTTTGATCCATTGCATTATGTTTCCTAATGGATTATTTCCTTTAGATCTTTTTTGTTTTTGTTTGAGAGCAGAAGGTGGTAGTTGGCATTGTTTTCCTCTAGCTCTTATTATTCTTCCAGATTCACAGATGTCTGAAGGAATCTCACTCCTTACTTTATTCTGGCTTCTCTCTTAAGAGCAGCACGGATGCAAGCGTGTTTCTGTAGCCGTACCTCAGCGCGCTAACCTGAGGTGCTCAAAACATTTCCTGTCTTTAATTCACAATGAGTAACCACAAGAAATGTTAAGAGAGAAAATAAGCGGTTTCAAAGGCGTGTTATTAAAATACAAATTCACAATATGCTGCTTTGTGTAGCGCTCAGTGAAGACATATAACAGAAATGTTTTACGGAAAAGGGATTAATCAGAGAATCAGAGAATGGAATTTCCACTCACACTGAATGTGTTGTGGCCCAAAAAAGGAAAAGTATGATTTTAAATCTGAGGCTACATCATGAGAATAGATTTTCTTAAACCAAAATCCTTAATTTTATGGTCTAATTATGACCTTTGATTACATGCTTAGTAATGACTAATAAATAGCCAATATATTAATAACAGGCATGCTAATAAGCAACTAGTTATAAGTGAGAATTGGTCCCTACACTAAATTGTTACTATAATAATGATCTAAATTAAGATTCTTTATAGATTTATTGATTGATTTACGTATAAATTAATTCATTATAGATGAGTGTGATGGCCCTATTTCTGAGAAAATAAATAAATAATAATAAAACATGAGAAAACACTAAGCTGTGAAAATATGCATTTTAAGTGACCTCAGGTCAATACATTAAAGGACATACAGTACATTTCATACAATATATTATGCATGTTAGAGATACAAACTGTAAAATAGAAAACAAAACCAATATTTTGATGACTTCTAATTCTAAAAAAAAAAATTTCTTTTTTATTTTTAAATAAATGAATAATAACGACAACAATAAATAATAATAATGTCAGCAATAAAAATCATTAAAGAAACATTTTGGCTGTCAGTGAAGGGCTACTTAAGCCTTACGTTTAGGATTCACTGTTTTATAATATTAGATAATTACTTAATAATGTAAGTCCTCCAGAGTTTATATTCTCTTCGTCTGTTCTGTCTAAACTTCTCCTTTCTTAAATCAAGTATATATTCGCTGCTATACTCCTGTGTTTTGTTTAGAATAACTGGCTTTCATGTCTGAACCGGATCAGTCCTTGCCAGGTCAGAAGTGCCATGCCACGAGTGGTTATGACAGCAGAAATATATTACAAATCAGGAGCCTGAACCACACAGCACATAATGACAAGATCAAACATAAAAGACACGGAGAGGAGGGGGGGGCGAAACCTCAGGGCCCATGTTTCTCTGTCTAATATTTCTAAACCGAAAGTTAAATAAATTCCTGAGTACAGTGAAGTGGAACCGCGTCAGTAGAGCAGATGGAAGGGATGGCAGCTGCAGCTGGAATGTGGTTTGGCTGAGAGGGACAGCAAGAGAAAGAAAGCAACGTCCTCACGAGCTTCAGCCGTTCATATTCTCTGATACACAGTTGATGAAGTGTTCCTCATTTGTATTTGTGTGTGTGTGTGTGTGTGTGTGGCATGGAGTCAAAAGAAAGCACTTAAAAAATTTAAAGGTAACAGCATTGACTCCACTTTGGATAAACCTACTGTTGTCAATAAACAAACCGTCTAGACTCCAACTCAAAATATTGGTCTCTGGGTACGTTTTGTGATGTATTCTAGACTATACAATGATAAATACACAAAAATCATATTAGATGCCTCTGTCCGCTTGCCAAATGTTTTCAGGCAGACAATATTTACAACTAAACTGACAGTAACGCATATTAGCGCACCATATCACGATGAAAAATTACAGACAAAAGTTTCCATCCGCCTAGAGTCACAGTGTTTTAAATGTGACCTCTGAATGGGGCTTTTGATTTACAAATTACCATCTGTAACACAAAACCTCAACTCACTTTGCTCTCAGTGTCTCCCTTTTCTTTCCTGGGCTGCTGTTAGTTCAAGTATCTCTGTGTCTGTAATATATCAGTCGTGAACGCTTCGCTCTCAGTTCCTCTCACACCTAATCTGAATCCTAACCATAGCAGGGTGAAACAGATCAGCAGAGTGTGCTGATATAACATTTTCAGTGTATATTACATCAAAATTTTACAGTAGCTCTATCTGCAGGTTACATCCTGTAGGCGGTAATGAATTATTTATTCAACAGATTCATTCAAAACACTTTCAGCATTAAAACTTACTGTTTATTGTTCGTACTTAAAGTTACTGCCTTTAAGTGAGTCATTGAATCATTCACTCAAACAAGTCATTCAGAAATGCAGAATTATTTAGGAAAAAACCTACATCCAATCCAATATGCATACATTCTTACTTTATGCAGTAGTAGGCAAAACACAACACGAGTTACTACTTTTGGCAGGATTTCATATTGCACATTCCAATGGACAATTTACTGTCTTATGAGTATGGTGGCTGCAAGTGCTACAACTTACAAATTCATTTTACATTGGTTTGACAACAAGTGCTGCAAATACTCAAAATACAGGAATGCGCTACAAATACTAGCAAACTAATTGTGTATTTCATCATCTTATTTAAGGTGATATTAGCCTAAATATGTTGACTACTGCATACAATATCCAGTACATTAATACAATATAATACATTGGGGCAAAAAAGTATTTAGTCAGCCACCAATTGTGCAAGTTCTTCCACTTAAAAAGATGAGAGAGGCCTATCATTTTCATCATAGGTAGACCTCAACTATGAGAGACAAAATAAGAAAACAAATCCAGAAAAATCTAATTTTTAATGAATGAATTGGTAAATTCCTCTGTAAAATAAGTATTTGGTCACGTACAAACAAGCAAGATTTCTGGCTCTCACAGACCTGTAACAACTTCTTTAATAGGCTCCTCTGTCCTCCACTCGTTACCTGTATCTGTTTGAACTCGCTATCAGTATAAAAGACACCCCTCCATAACCTCAAACAGTCACACTCCAAACTCCACTATGGCCAAAGAGCTGTCAAAGGACATCAGAAACAACATTGTAGACCTGCACCATGCTGGGAAGACTGAATCTGCAGTAGGTAAGCAGCTTGGATTGAAGAAATCAACATGTTCAATTATTAGAAAATGGAAGACATACAAGACCACTGATAATCTCCCTCAGTCTGGGGCTCCACGCAAGATCTCACCTCGTGGGGTCCAAACGATCACAAGAACTGTTAGCAAAAATCCCAGATCCACACGGGGGAATTAGTGAATGAACTACGGAAAGCTGGGACCAAAGTAACAAAGGCTACCATCAGTAACACACTGCTCCGCCAGGGACTCTAATCCTGCAGGGTCAGACGTGTCCCCCTGCTTAAGCCAGTACATGTCCAGGCCTGTCTGAAGTTTGTTAGAGAGCATTTGGATGATCCAGAAGAGGATTGAGAGGATGTCATATGTTCAAATGAAACCAAAATAGAACTTTTTGGTAAAAACTCAATTTTGTTCGGAGGAGAAAGAATGCAGAGTTGCATCCAAAGAACACCATACCTACTGTGAAGCATGGGGGTGGAAACATCATGCTTTGGGGCTGTTTTTCTGCAAAGGGACTAGGACAACTGAGAAGAATGAATGGGGCCATGTATCATGAGATTTTGAGTGAAAACCTCCTTCCATCAGCAAGGGTATTGAAGATGAAACGAGGCTGGGTCTTTCAGTATGACAATGATCCCCAAACACACCGCCCGAGCAGTGAAGTGGCTTCGTAAGAAGCATTTCAAAGTCTTGGAGTGGCCTAGCCAGTCTCCAGATCTCACCCACACAGAAAATCTTTGGAGGGAGTTGAAAGACTGTGTTGCCCTGAACATTACTGCTCTAGAGGAGATCTATATGGAGGAATGGGTCAAAATACCAGCAACAGTGTGTGAAAACCTAAGACTTACAGAAAACGTTTGACCTCTGTCATTGCCAGCAAAGGGAATATGACAAAGTATTGATATGAAATTGTTATTGACCAAATACTTATTTTCTACCATAATTTGCAAATAAATTCATTAAAACTCATACAATGTGATTTTATTATTTTTTCTAATTTTGTCTCTCATAGTTGAGGTTGATGAAAATTACAGGTCTCTCTCATCTTTTTAAGTGGAGAACTTGCACAGTTGGTGGCTGACTAAATACTTTTTTGCTCCACTGTATATAAAATCCAATAAATCTAAGCAATCATATGATCATATGAAATAAACAAAAATCTCACACTAATAAGCATGTCCCAGACAGGTTTGTCAATTGTTGCGGTTCCCCTAAAAATGTGCGATGTGGTTCTGTATTTGGTTGTATTGTGAATATTTGCAGCACATGTGGATCAAATTGATGAAGATGTTTTCTTAATTTGCTGATGTTCATCTCAGCTACCATATGAGTCCATGATTAATGTATTGCGCTCATATTACATTCATACTACACAACATATTTTTAAGAGTCACAAAGTAATTGCTTTTGAATCATTCACTCAAATAATTAGTTCAAAGTCTCAATGTATGAGCAAATATAAATGTATAAGTTACTCCATTTTAATTTATTGTGTTTTGTACGAAAGCAATACAGTTCAAATCATGCTGTTGGTCTGAATATCAGCATATGGCTGTGATTACCTGAGGCCTCATGCCTATGGCCAAATGACAGGTTTAATAATTGTTGTACTCTCACTCACACACTCTCTCACTTACACTTAATGTGACATATTTTCTCTTAGGGAATCCACAATTACACATGTAAACTTGGCAGGCAATGTGGCATCACTTTGCCAGTGGGTATTTTGGTGCAGCACTCATACACAAGCGCTATGATGGCTTCATAAATCCGAATACTGACGGACACTTTCCACAGGCAGGCCCCTGGCCCTTCATACACTGATTTGCTCCCTAACTCACTCATTTTTAAACATGTCTTTATGTGTTTGTATTTTTGATATAACCCTGATGTCTGGATTTAAACTCCACGGCGGGAGACCTGTGGTGAGCAGGAGTCACTTTACAACACATTAAGAGAGCTCAGTGCTCTTAAAGCGAGGATGAAACGAGTCCAAAGAGTTTGATACAGGCCTTATCTCTAAATAAGACTTCTGACAGCAAAACAATTTTTTCAATTACACAGTCAGTCATCAAACAAAAGAGGTTAGTTCTCCAAGGAAAAAAAAAAAAATTTGGGCCAGACTGCAACTTTTCCGCCTCTATCTTTGTTTTGCTCCTGGAAAATGATTGATTGGCCAACATAATTGAATCAACATTGAATCTTTGTGCACATGCACATCACATTACAAATAGGGCTCTTGCTCTCTGTCGTCTATCCAAAGCAATAAAAAGACAATAAAACAGAGAGATGTGCCTGGGAATCGCTCTATGATGGTAATATATGTTTCTCTAGATCCTCTGACGTCCAGTGTAGTTCACTGAAACACTCCACTTTCCAGTCAAACAATTGCTAACCATCAAAGGTCCTATGAGGTCTCCACCATAACAGATGGCTTAATCCAGGCCTGAAGATTAGACAAACTACTGGACTTATAAAAACTGACAGCATATCGTGAGTTTTTCCTCTTTGGAACGAAACAGCCATCGTTCAGAAGCTCTTTTACTGATATTCTGGAGGCTTTGCTTTTGACATTTGGGATTGTAGAATCTCAGGGGTGCAGACTTTTAATTGAAGTACTGGGCTGATATTAAACAGGGTTTATTAAATTAAGTCAGCATAAGTGAAACGACAGTTGTTACATTAGATAAAAAAATAAATGAACAAACTATATGTTAATTCTCATAAACAATGCTATATTCTTATGTGACTCTGGACCATTTGGAGCAATAGCAAACAATACATCGTATAAGTCAAAAAATCATTAGGACATAAATTAAGATCATGTTCCATTAAGGTATTTGGAAAATTTCACCCACAGATTCAAGATTTTCAATTATCGGTATCTCGGTCAAATATTGTCCTATTCTAACAAACCATGATGGGTGAAAGTTTATTTAGTGAGATGATGTATATATCTCTAAATTTCAAAAAACCTTATGACTGGATCTGTGGTACAGGGTAACATATATTAAAGGAACCCTATGTAAGAAATTTATTGTAATAATCATAAAATGTCTCTGTTATGTTCAACAGGCATTAAGAAAACATGTTAATTTTAAGTACTCATATCCCTGACAGCAGTAGTACAGCCTGGATATTCTCATTTAAAAAGCGCAGTTGCAGCCCTCAAATGATGTTTATGTTGTCATGTTTTGTTTTGGTCTGAAGCGCCATCCTCCATCTATCTCCCAATCACAAAGTCAGTAGTGTTTCGGCATCCAGGCTGCCTGTTTGGCAGAAACAGTGTATTTCATTTAATTCATTGCGTTCATTCCTGTTGGTGTCGTCAATCATGGCAACACCAACATGTGCGTCAAGTCTGAAAAGGAGGGGCCGGGTGAAAAACCCCTTTCCAGTATTTTGAATTTGGACTGCAATACCTAGTTCAACCACAAGATGTCAATTCTACATACGGTTCCTTTAATAACTAATTTATAATAAAGAATATATTTTATTTTATTTAAAATACACTAAGGTGTTAACTGTATTTACAGAATATACAGCACAACTTTCGGAACCATAAAATTAATTTCACATATCAACACAATACAATATGTAAGTTTTTTGTCAATTACGGCACAAATATCTTAACTTTTGAGTGAGGATTTTGAGTTTTGTGTTGGGCAACCACTGCTTCACTTTACACCAGGTAAGAGCTGTCTTGGGTGAACCAAGTGCTCAGTCCTGAACACTGTATGTGTGTACAGTGTATATAAATAAAAGGACATCCACCTGCAAATCAAGCATTCAGTTAAAAAAATGGGTGGATTCCTGGATATGGATTAGTTTAAGCCAGGACAAGGCCTTTGTTAAATGAGGACATTTAGGTAGTTTTCTTGCAAAATAGCATTACTTGTGGGCTTTGTAAGACAAAACAATGGCACTAATGTATTTTTAGATATGTCAGTGCATGCATTTTTCAGTTTATACAGCTCTGACATTTACTTTTATCTAGGACTAGTCTTTAAGCCCTGTTTGGAAACTACCCCTTACGTTTTTTTTTTTTGTCAAAATGCAGCATTACACTCCGTACATACAGTAATAAGGCTACACATGTAGTTAGACTTTCTGCTAACAACAAACACTTGAATGTTTATATCAGGTGTAGAAAGGGCTGTTGAGTAACCTGGAGGGAGCTAAATAAGGGATATGATGTCCTTACTGGTCTTATATGTGCTGTAGACTTATAATAATGCTGCTGGTGGCAGGACACATGAGCTCATTCTAGTGTAGGCGCTACTGTCTGCAGCTTGATTGGCCAAATGTAAACATTTTAGCACTAAACCTTGCCAAAGGTGAAATCAGACTTGAGACCTCCAGCAGTGCAGTCAAATGCACCTCAAAGCAGGGCTGCTTTAGCACTTTTAAAGCCAGAAGTGTAAGAAAGAATTACTGGCACTCACAACACAGTCAAAAAAGAATTAATCATTAGATGGATTTTTGTACCGTACAGAGTACAAAAAAAAAAATGAAAATGAGCCAACAAATCATAGTTTGTGCATTAACAAGCGCCTGATGCAGTTAAATCAGACCAGCCTGTTAGGAGCAGTAAGTAAAAACAGACAGGTTATCCACAACCTGGGACAGACAAGTAAAAACACAGCAGTGATTTACTGCTACTTTTAAGCGCACCAGTATTACACAATATGATGGGTTCCATATTATATTCCAACAGAGATTGGCTATTGAAACATCCAATCATGAAATTTCAGGCAATTTTGTGCATTCAACTTACCGGCATGTCACCAAGAGCACAAGATCAGACAGTCAAACAGAAATAAATACTACAATTACTTCACAAGTCAAGATTATTTACACAAAATAAAGAATCTGTTACCGCGTGTGCCAATCATATGACCCGTAGGACCACCAGACTGTTTTCATCCTCTTTCCTTTCCCTCCTCAGAAACACAGAAAAGGGACTGTCTCAGTGAAACATGCGGTTTTTCCATGGCACTGCCTCTTCTGCTTGAGGAAAGCTTACACCCTCTGTGTGTTGATACAATGTGATTAGTTTATTATAGAAGCCTGTGGCTACAGCACCCTATACTGTAGTAGTCAATCTGGTAGTCTTTATGTGTGCATGTATGTGTGGAGTGAATGACAGAAGGCTCCAGGAATCCCACTGAGCACACTCGGGCCAACGGGATGTCACAAGGGAGCACGCTAAAAGCCACAGATCTGCAAAAGATGAATGGAGCCACTAATTCATGCTCTGGCCTCCCATGTGCCCACTTAGCTTTGTGCTAAAAACTGACTTTGAGAGCAAAGGACTTTTATTTTCCATCACCACTAAATCAATTCTTGAGGGGCAGAAGACGGATGGTCACGGTCACGTCAGAATTCATGTGGTAGACCTTGCATTATGGAATTTAGACAGCGTTATTAATTTCCTTTTAATTGATGAGGAAAGCGCTGTCGCACATCCGATGTCTGGAAAACAAAGTGAGGAAAGAAGAGACGGCAAAATTGGGGACGGGATGTCAGAGCTCAGTCAAATATAGAGATTGAAAACGATGGATGGATTTGAGAGAGTGGACAGACCAGCCAAATTTAAATCGTGTGCAACAGATTTTACAGCCAGGCCCGTCATATGCCCAAAGCAGAGAAACTGTATTCAGAAGTTTGTTTTAAATATTGAAGTCAGGGACCAGACAGTGAAGTTCTTTATACAGTCGTTTTATCATCATATCTCTGCTTATTTCTCTCAACTGTGTGTTAATGAAATTTATCCTAAAATATCTGGTTTAATCAGCTGGTTTGGTCAGCTCTCGGCAGCAGCCACAATGTATGAAAAAACTTATCCTCAAATACTGACAGTCTCCTCAAAAAGTAGACCTATGTGCCATAGCTATGATAAATAGTGCATATAGTATAATAAATAACAGGTCTTTAAAGGGGTCTTGAACTCCCTGTATGCACGGTTCCCTGAGGTCCACAACAAAGTCAAGATTTTTACATCAAAACACTTTTGTAGTACAGTAATATGCTGTTTTCTGTCCTGTTTTAACCCTTCTCATTGGAATGCTCTGTTTGAATAAGCAGGGTGAAGGAAGCTGCTGTGATTTAGGTTAAAAATACTCAGTAGCTACAAAGCAATAGTGACAATGTAATAAAATCACTCATTATCTCATACATGTCTTTTTGTAGTGTTAAATTGTGCCTTGTTTGTAAATTCATCTGTGGTAAAATGAAGTTAGGATTGATGGGCAAATCGGTGGGCGGGGCTAAAGAGGCAGGCATTGTTCTTCTTCTGTGGAGGTGGTGCTTAGTCACACTATTATATCATAGAGTGGTATACTCCGCAAGCTGTCGTTGTGACAGACCGGCTTCAATATAAAGTGTTGTTAGACTGAGACAAAAAATTACAGGATGTTTTTTTTTTTTTTTTTTTTAATATCAGTTCATGACCCCTTTAAGGCAGTGATCATTTAAAGTATTGGTTGTAACAGAAACCGAGAGTGAAATGACGTGGCCAAGTATGGTGACCCATAGTCAGAATGTGTGCTCTGCATTTAACACGCATAATATAATTATTAAAATCATAATATAATTAAACATTTAAAAGTATTCTATAGCCTCCTTGAAAGTTTGCTGAGGACTTAAACTGATCTTTATTTACAGGGCAATTTTTATAAATTTGGGAAATCAATATTAATCTTACTGATTACTACAACTGTGGTATAAACATTAAACTTTTTTTTTTCTTCAAAGCATTAATTTTTGTTTAGTTTTTATTAGTTACAGTGTTAGTTTTAGGTTTTTATTTTGTAAATTAGGATATTTGTCAGGTGCATGAATCAAAATCACCAGAATAAGTATTTATAAATAAAAACTATAATATATATATATTTATTTATTTACTTATTTATTGGTTTCTGTTGTCAGAAAACCTCAATGAATATAAAATGAAAAATTAATAAAACTGAAACGCACCCCATTATTAGGCCTTCTAAACTGGCTCTATTTTACAAGATGCTAATCTGGATTAAAATCCTGATTTATAATCAAGCCGTTGTCTGATGAAATCAAATACACATAAGATGTAGACAATGCCTATGCTGTGCTATATTTGCATGTAAAAGTTACATAGAGTTAGAAGCAACATAATATCTATTTTAACCAAAAGCTCTGCTCCTCTCAGCCGCTCGCTGAACAGAACAGACGCAGAGAGAGGTGTGCACGCGCTTGGAAAACAAGAGCTCAAGCTTTACCAGAGACTCGCTGAGGTTTGTCCAAGAAGTTGCTAGATTTGTCGCTTTTTTGGGGGGGAGATTTTAATCAAAGAACCCTAGAACTCATAATCAAAGAAATCTTAAATAGGACTCTGCCGTGTTCTTCCGACTTTCACTGCAGCCATCACGCTAGCCGGCGGCGTCGCGAACAGACTGTGGACACGTGACGTCACAGACTACGTGGTGCCATACGGGTCAAACACCTGGCTTAAAACTGGCAGTGTGAAGTAAACTGATTTTAATTCAACCCAAAGGGCTTATTACAAAGACAAAAACAACGTTTTTTTTTTAGCTATAATTTTAGTTAAAGTTAGTTTTGTATACACATTTAGTTTTTTATTACACAGTTAGTTTTTGTTTTTTTTTAACTCTAGGTATTTTTATTTCAGTTAACTAAAATGCTTTTTCAATTCTAGTTTTATTTTTTTCATTCGTTTTCGTTAACTATAATAACCTTGGTATGTACATTTGTAATGCTGTAAGTTATTAAAATGTTTCAGTTTAGTAAAATGGTTATTACAACCAACCAAAACCTATTACTTTTAGCTGCAATAACGACATTAAAAGGCCACAAAAAGCTTGTTAGCCGTTTCTGCACTGTGACCAATATGAACTTCCAAGGTACATATCCAACTAGTCAGAAGAACTATTTATCTAGAAAGAATAAACTGTGGTTATTCTGACAGTTTCTGTATTTTAAACACTTGGAGGGAAATGATTATGACAGTTGTAAAAGATTATTGCAAAAAATTACACGCATTACCACAGACATTTCTAATCAACTTGATACTTAACATAAATAGTGTTTCAGTCTTATTCTAGGTTAAGAAGGATTTGGAAATGGACGGCAGCCAAGCAAATTGCTTTTCAGACCAATGTCACGCTTAACCGAGGTTTCAAAACTGGTCAAATATGGCATCAATAACTAGAGAATATGTGGTACAAAGAAACCCCGCATTTCACCCCCCATTAAGATGCATTTACCGTAGAACTCTAATGAAAACGTTCCTTTGGTTTATACACAGCATGATGCGCTAGATGTGTCTCAAGAGTGAAATACGGATTCCGAAATCATCACTAAACCCTGACCCTCTGTGCACTTTCTGCAAGCCGTCCACCGACCCACAACTGCTTTGGCTTTGTTCCCCCGGCCGATACGGCAAATCAATCAGACTGATAACGAGAGCAGGGTGTGTGAGCAGGCCAAATGCTTTGACGTGTAGGGAACTCGACACCTCATGAAACCACCATTGCAGTCTCATAATGATCTCATGGAGGACAGTGTGATGAGCCCACAGAGAGTCCGTCTGAGCACTGAGCCATGCACGACAGAGAGAGAGAGAGAGGGGGGAAAAGAAAGAATAAAAGACGGTAGTTAATGAGACATGGGCTGATGGCCTGTGCAGAAATGTAAAGATATAAGCACTCGGTTTGGTGTAATGAGCAAAAGGAATGTGGAAAACAGAACTTAAAGATATTCAACAGTTGCACTGTTGTCTTGTAAACTTAGCTTTAAAAATAGCTCAAAATAATAAAGGCAAAATCTCCAAAACCAGAGTTTCTTCTCACTGTTTAAAATTAGATGCCATTTTAGTCAGTCTTAGTCTGGCTAAAATTAATATATGATGAAAATTTTGATATTTATAGAATATTTTTTGTCATGAAAAATGATACTGCCATGGACATCAGCAACAAGTTATTTTTGTATTATGAATTACGATACAATTAATAGGGCAGTATATACAGCTCTGGTGATTTAGATATCCTTTTCATAAAATTGTACAGGTTTCTGCCGAAAACAAGCAGATAATGCAAGCAAACAGTAATTTACTATAATTGAATTACGTAAATGGCTAAACAGAAAGCAATACAGCATTAACAACTCAACACAGAAACCTAAGAAAGCTGATTTATCCTTACCCTAAAAAGACCGGAATGGCTGGTCACCCGCACATGCTTCACTTTGGACAATGATCCTCAGCATACTGGTCCAAACCAGGCTTTTAGCTACCCTAACCATCAGGGTAATTAGGTTTAAGTATTATATTAAGCAATTATAATATTGTGCCTGGAATATCCCTTCCTCATCCAAGAGAAAGGTGAAACTGGCAGGTGGGAGCATTTAGAGAAGACTTCAGGGGAAATATAATGTACTGAATTACAGAACTAGCATGGACAGCCAATCGTATAAGAACAATACAGTATAGACACCGTAAAGCGCCGATGATGAATGATCGACACATACTTTCTTCGAATCATTTTGTACTTAATCCAAGAAGATCTTTGGCTAGGCCTTCATTTGTCGACTTGGAATTACGCACCTCCTAGTCAAACAGCTTTGAAGACATATCTTCACTGAAAAACCTGCAATCACTATGGTTACTGGACCTGCCTGTCTGCCCAAACGCAATCATTTGGATTCACTCACATTGGACGAGTGCGGAAAGCATATGAAGATGCCATCTGAACACATGAATAAGCAAACACTTCAGTCACTGCAGCATTCACGCAGAAATGTAACGGGAAATGGTGAAATCGCAAAGGCCTGCAGATGCATTCCTGTGGTGGGTCATATTTAACAAGAACTCACTGCTGGAAAAAGTATGAGAGAAAGTGAAAGAGAGAAAGAAAAAGGTATTCGAAGACAAAATATTATAATTTCAAGTGTTGCATTATAGTGCCAAACATCAACATTACAATGTATTTATGACCATCATCAGCAAATATTTACATACAGCAATGAATGTGCAATAACAGTATGCAATATTGAGTTCTTGTGTATTGGTTGGATTTAGTGCTGAATAGCAATAACATAGAGAAATAAGATTATGTAAGGAATCCAGACCAAAATTAGTTCAAGTCCTCAGATCAATGGGAATACTGGATGATTTTGATATGAAGTGATTAGTTAAAAAGGTAAACCACTACATATAACTGCCATATAAAGCACAGAAGACATTACTGCATGCAACTGAAAACCATACAATACATTGATATTTGCCTAATAATTAGCATTTTCAAAACCAGTGAAAAAGGAATGCATAAGTGCTCAAAAAATGAAAATACTATGTGGGTGTATATACAAAGCCAGCGTTTCCTTCCACATGTGCCACACACTTTCTGAACCTGCTGTAACTGAGGTTGGCTCTAAACAGGACTTTACCACCCAGTTTTTAAGCTACGGACACAAGACCAGACATCTGGGACCCCCTGGATGTTTCTCTAAAACAAACATAACAGATGAAATAGTCCAGATCGAACAGTGCAGATTAAACCAGGAGAATGGAAATATTCATTTGGCATGGCTGTTAGGTGTCATAGATTTTTTTTGGTGAACATTTATTATTTCTAAATTTGTGCTTTTGTTCCATTTCTCTCCGTGTGAGAAAACCAGCCATCTATATTCACACCCTAATGACTCACTCACATTTTTAAACATTTTCTACCAAGATAGACAGACATGTCAAGGCAGTAAGTTTCCATGAATCTGCAGGCGAAAATATTCCTATATTTTCGAAAGAGAGAAATTAGCCTTTTCTCATTAATCCATTCCATGCTGTTCCAGTAGTTTTTTTATCCATACAGCAGAGACTTGTTGTGCCAATCTGTTTGATTTATAAACATATTTTTATGTGGGCGGTCCATATTAATAGAAGTCGTAAAACACAAACCCCAAATCCTTGGTAACTCTATTATTCTGTAAAGAGGAACGCGGAGAAACAGAGACGGAACTGAATTGAAGACAGATACATGTAGTGAGAGAAAGGAAAGAGAGTTAACAAGTGATTGGCAGTAGGAAAAAGTGGGATCCAAAGATGGGACAGATAAAGAAAGGACGGAGTTCCGCACGTTGCAGACATCAAGCGAGGGCATGTTGATGGAAATCTGTGTTCTACTGAGGTCTCATTCCGGCCGTTTGAAAGGTCGAGTTAAACTGATGAGTGTTTACCTCTCCCTAAATAAGAAACACAGGCACCGGGACAAAACAAAGTAAAACACTAAGAGAAATATACAAACTGAGAAGCAAACTGATCTGAGGTATAATAGAGTAATCAAGGTTTTTTATCCCCCTCCTGAATACAAATGATGAGTGTGTCCTCAATAGAGTCCTTTAAATTAATTTCATCTCTAAAAAATGCGGTAAAAGTCCCCTCTCAGGTTTATCAAGTTTTCCAGCGATCGTCCTAATATCGCTGGATCTGTTAAATGATAATGCTTTAAGCATGAGAAACGAGTGTTGCTTGCATGGATACACAGGCCAAAAAAGGTTGATGCATCCAGAATACATATGTGTTAACTAATCTAACCTGCACTGTTTAAACAGCAGTTTGTGTGTTAGAGAAGTGAGCAATATGCCCCACAGCCTCCTTGACCGGTTTCAGAGAGTTCAGAAAGGGCTACTCCTCTTGTCTTGTGCACGCTCTCCCACAAGCCCGGAGTCTGCAGGATTTTCTCCACCAGCTCCTCGAATGCGCATTGAACGCCATCTCTCGTCTTAGCACTGGACTCTGAAAAATTCGAGACCGTGTATTTATTACAAATCTGTTGCAGCATTACGCATGCCATTTGTTTCAAAACACATACAACACCTCCCCCTCAAAAAATTGTAAGAATAGCATGTTGCAAAAACGTTTGGGATTTAATATTAAAAGTAAAAGAGAAAGCTGAAGCGAATAGGAAACATTAAATCTGAGAGAAAAAAAAAAAAAAAAAAAAACAGCATTGGCCTCAATAGCAAGGGAAGCAGCCATGGTGTCCATCTGCAGATTTCATTTGGTGTGAGGGCTTCACGGCTAATTCAGACAGATTGCTGCTTACATACCCACTCATGAGGCATGTCACATGACTTACAAACCAAACCCACAGCGCAGAGGAATGCAGGACGTCACCCACAAATACATACACTGGGACTGTTACGACTACACAAACTCAAATGAGAAATAAATCAGAACCATTGTAAAGTCTGACTTGAATTAACAGTCATAATAAATAAATGCTCAACTTATACAAATAATCCATCTCTCAATTAAATAGCATAATCTTAGTTTTTGGGCAAACGGGCCCAAGTGTTTAAAAATAGTAGCATGCGAGTACTACGGCAGTTCAGTTAACTAGCTTACGTCAAAAGTCTGATTTTTCCATGTGTGAAGATGATGAATCTTGAAATGAAACCAAAGTAAAATGTCAATGTATTCCTATTTAAAGCTTGTGTATTAGTGAATAATGAGGGTTTAAGTAATTCATCGCAGGAGGAAGGGAACATCTTAGTGACTCCTCACCTATGAAAAGCATGGAATGTTTTCTAGCGAACTTCAGACCCTCTTCTCGCTCCAGCTCACGGTCTTCCTACGCAAACAGAGAAAAACAGCTCTGAACCACCTTTCCATGTAGACATCAGAATTATGTATTTACCAATCCAAAATAACCACTATATTTTGTAGATAAGTATAGAGCAGTGTAGAGATGAAGAGCATATCTGTTTATGTCAGGCTTTGGAAATTGGGGCCGGGTAGGTGTTTTAAAGAAAAAAAAAAAACATTATCCCCTAGTTTCACAGACAAGGTTTAAGCTAGTCCCAGATTAAATAGCATGTTTGAGATGAAAATATCTTGCTCTGACATATCTTAAAACATGTCAGCGTCATTGTTAAGATGCACACCTGTAATATTTTCTTTCGAGGCATTTTTGTAAAAGTTGCTCAAATATCTTAATTTAACTTAATTTAAACTAAGCCCTGTTTATGAAACCCCCCCTATGAGCATTAAATGTAGCTTACCTTATCGATTTTGTTTCCCACCAGCATTTTGACAAGATCATTTTTTGTACAATACGTATCCAGCTCATTCAACCAGTTATCCAGCTTAGCAAATGTCTCTCGCCTAGTGACATCATACACTGAAAACAACATTTTAATTTAGACGATAGAAAACTTGGCTTATCAAATCAGCCTAAATCAGACAAATGTAACTATAAATATTTTATACACGACTCCAGTGTATATTCATGCTAGATACATCAACAAAATTCTAAAGCAGTACAAATTTTCGTGTTTTTTAACAGTACAGTTAGAAAAAAACACTGTTTATGCTCACTTACCCAGAATGACACCCTGAGCTCCTCTGTAGTAACTGGGTGTCAAAGTTCGAAAACGTTCCTGACCGGCTGTGTCCTGTAAACGAAATGGGTGAAATAGCATGTAACAATAAATATTTAGACTTAAAGACGTTACAAAAGAGTTTCCTGCCGCCAAAAATAGGAGGAAGGAACAACACTGCCATCTTGTGTTACATTAGCAAAACACTTTTTTTTTTTAAATCTGTCTCATCAGGTAAAGTCCACACTAAGACATGATTTCCCCGGACACTTAATTATAAATAGTTAACCTTTGCAAAACATTAAATCTGTGCCCCTAAATATAGGGATGAAATACGATTGACTGCTCACCCAGATTGCTAGCTTTGCTTTGTTTCCATCCACAGCCAGGGTTTTCACCTTGAAATCTACACCTTCATAGAAATTAATAATTTGCTTAGTAGATATAGAACACCATAACAGCTTGTTTTAAATGTACATTTAATCACTTATGCTTTAATCCAAAGGGACTTACAAATGAAAACAATATATGCAATCAGACCAACAAGAGAGTAACATCACGTAAGTGCTGTAACAGGTTCTGGTAAGTCCTCCAAAGTATATGTTGCAGGGTGTTTATTTAAAATAATTAAAAAGAATAAAAATGAGATGGAATAGAAATAGAACAGAGAGTGCTGGTTTTACAGGGGCAAGAGTTTTATATATAGCTGGTCATAAATAAAACGTGACTAAAAACATTCTGCATTTTTACAATGTTAAACATTTTTGCAGAAGAGGACATCCTCAAAATGTTTTGTCAGGTTTACACTGGTTACAACAGTTTGTCCCCAAAAAAATGTTTACAACAGACAAACACATTCATTCGAAAGCATTTATGGAAATACAGTCTAGATGTTTTATGAGGATTATGATAAAAAATTTTATTTTTGATGGACCCAGATATTAGTCAGGCAACAAGCCCGGAGCGACTAAACTTAGAAAGAAAACAGGACGACTCGACCACCTGTCTCATCACTCAGCAAAGCCACATCACTTACAAACATAAGTGATTTACATTCATAAAAGAAAAACGAAAGTATGTGTAAAGATGACAGGGGAATAAATCTCTCAGCACTCTGCGAATGAAAGATCAGGAGGCATGAAGTACTCCTGAATTTCAACACGGCACTGACAGATTTACCAGAGGAAGCCAAAGGAGATCTGGACTTGTTTGGTTTGGATTGGGGGGGGGGCTTTCAAAAGAAAACGGCGGTCACATCAACACACGTCAACCTAAATGTGTCAAAGTTAGGCCACTGCTTTGGACAACCAATGAATTTCCAGACTTTATTTGAATCCCCAATTCTCATTACTAACTTGTAGCTTATTAGCATGCATATTACTAACATATTGGCTGGATATTAGTTCATTTATATATAAGCATATTTGCTATCCTTAACAACTAGCGTTACCTTACTAACTATTAATAAGTTGTAAATAAATACTTAATAGTTCATATGTTTTAACCTATTCTGCGTACTTTAGTAAGTGATGCATTAATCTTCACTGTAAAGACGCCAGTGAAGTGTAGCTATAAACAGGGTTTGACAATATTTGTTGTTAAATTATAAAATATTTGCGATATTTAAATGTTCATTTTCAGGTCCAGAATTTCAGCAATGCAAGTAAAGCTGTTTTGCAAGTAAGACCAGCACTAGAGAAGCACGTGTGGTTTACGTCGCTGCGTGCTGTTACATTATAAAGACACGCAAATAAAAGAATCTGCGAACAGTACAAAACGTATAACCCATATACAAAACTAAACGGCAAAGCAAATAATCAATATTTATAAGATATTAATAATCAGTGCACATGCCACTGCAATATATATTTACATGTCCCTTATCAGAAAGTCAAAACACAATGCGACACATATCTACTTCAGCTACAAATGTTGAGAATATTGTTGGTTTTATGTATGTTGGACCTCTATTAACATTACCTCACATGATTTTACAGACTTACCAATTGTCGCACCAATTTCTGGATCAAACGTATCATCTGTAAATCTCAAAAGAAGGCTGAGAAAGAGGGAAAAGAAAAGTGTATCAGAGATTTTTCTTCTTAGCAGCAAATTATGACACAAACACACATCTGCAAATGTGTTATTTGTGGTATGGGGGAATACTGAACATTCAGAGGTTCGTATCTACAGCGAGGGCGGGTTGTTTTAATGCAAGCATTTAATATAAGCTTATGGTTGCTTGGTTTTTGTTGTTGTTCAATCAGATGACATCTGCAAACTTCAAAAATCATACCTGGATTTGCCCACTCCACTTTCTCCGATGATCAGTATTTTCAAAGTGGTCAAAATATCCTCATTCATGTTTTCCGAAATATGCCAGTATGATGCCACTACACCGTCGATATGAATAAAAAATATGGAAATTGGAAAGCAAAACTATTATTCGAGGGCCAAACGTTTCTCTCTTCTTCGGTCGAATCTATCGATGGCGGTAAACACTGGAGAGCGCTACTCTGCCATCTAGCGGAGGTTCATCGTGATCGTTCTTTAGTATTTTAGAAAAAGGGTAATTCTTAAAAGGTATTTCGATACATTTAGCTTTAAAAAACAACTGGGCCATTTTTACTAGCAGTGATAAAAGTTACCACGTGACAAAACAATATAAAAAGTAAGAAATCTGAATATGGTTATTTTTATCTTCGTACGCACGAGGCCGCCCGTGTTCTGTGTAAGTGAGAGTAGATAATGTTAGTCAGGTTTAAACGACTCTGGATAGATTTATGTGAAACAGAATCTGAAATTCAGGTCCTTTTAATTTTTTAGCGTGAAATACAATAGTTAACTGCTGGAGTGGAACATCGTGATTGTAGATCATAAAGTTGCCTGTTTACAGCCTATCGTGCACTGCAATAATACACAAATTGGTACACACAAGAATTGTTTAAGCAGTTTAATTATTTCTATGTACATTCCTTTTGTTGCCAAGTTGACAACAGTCATCAGCAAAATAACAACGGAGTAATATCCATAAGGTGCAAAACAAACTGGTGTCTTTGCTCCCACCCCCCAAAGCAAAATGACATTTAAAGCAAAGTTTTTCACATTCCACATTCCTTGACCTTTGCAAAGTGAGGCTGAAAGCTGACTCAATCTAAAGGTTTTATTTTACTTTGTCAAATCAGTAAATCACATCGACTACAGAATAGGCAGCTGTGCAGAAAGGCATCTCATCTAGCTGGAGACAAAGGTGAAAAAGTTGTTTTTTACAAATATACCGATACCAAACATTCATCCAGTGCAGACTTTTACAAAATGACTGGACAATAAAAAAACCTCTGACCCAAGCAGAAAAGAATTATATTTACACAGCGCCCTGCGTGTAGCGTAGCTTGAAAACGTGAAGCTTCAAATCACAATAAAACAAAGAGTTATAGATGTGCCCTGAACATTAATACAAAAGTCGGTCTTAATTAAGCACCAAGAGTTTAAGCATTGCTTAAAAAGCACCAATTTCAGTACATGGCTGGAGTTGAGTGGTCAAAACAAAGCAGGTTACAGCCTGAACTCTTCTTTTGTTCGCAAATAGATTTCTTGTAAGCTCTTACACCTGCACCTGCACAGCTTAAGACTGCAAATTATAATGAAACTTCACATATACAAGCTGTGTTATTTGTGTTAGCATACAGTACATGTGTAACCGTCAATGTATGATGCATTGCAGTGTTCTGGTGTTTCAGCCGTTTCAGTGCAGTGTGTTCGGTGGAGGGGAAGTGTAGCGGTACTTTCAGGCCCAGTTTCCAGAGCAGTCGGCCAGAAGAGGACCACACCCTGGCCTGAGCTGCCCTGTTCCCCATGGGCTGCTCTCAGCATAGCCAAAAGTTTGGCCAGACCACTGGATTGAAAATAATGGACCAGACATGGAAGAGGAGGGGGAGGTGGAGTAGAGGCTGGTAAAATACTTTCATACACTTTTCTGTAAAGAACAAGCTTTGAATGATCACATTCTGTAATTTACATTTATCGTATATCCCGAAGCTGCTCTCTACAACTAGTGTGAAGCCTGATGAAAGACATAACTAAACATCAACAGACAAACACAGAGTGGCTTATATTTATTTAAACATTTACAAATAAATACTTGAAGGTTTTGTCTTCCATTAATGGCTTCTTGTTGAAGAAAGAAACAGACTTTTATAGACTTTTAAGTGATTTCCGACTGAGACCAGTAAGCTTTGCTCACAATATATTTAGATTGTAAATTATGGACCATAATCTGAGATGTTCTGTGTTCATGATCATGTAAAAAATCATAACAAATTTCTCTTTCCTCCAATGTTACACTACCATTCAGAAGTTTGGGGCCTCTTATGCTCACCAAGGCTGCCTTAATTTAATGCCTTAAATAAACATTGTTAAATATTAGTCAAAGTTTAAATAACTGCTTCCTGTTTTAATATATTCTATTTCCTGTGATGGCAAACCTGAATATTCTGCAACCATTACTCCAGTCTATATCATTCTATTAAGCTGGTTTGACACTCAAGAAACATTTGTTATTATTATAAATGTTGGAAACAGTTGTGCAGCTTAATATTTTTGTGGAATATATATATATATATATATTTTGAATTCCTTGATGAACAAAGTTTAAAATAACAGCATTCATGATGTCTTTACTGTCACTGTCGTACATTTCATGCATGCTTGCCGACTAAAAGTGTAAAAAAAACTAGTGCTGTCAAATGTTTAATCATTTTACATTTTAAGTTTCCATAAAAAAATAAAAAACGAATTCATACAGACCTTCAAAATATTGAATGGTAGTGTATATACTGTAAATGTGGTTTTGTGACATTACGGTTGGTCTCTATATGACAAATTGGATGAGTTTTTCGTCATTTTTGACCCTGGAGCACAAATCCAGTCATAAGTAGCACATATTTGTAGCAATAACTCATTGTATTGGTAAAAATGATTTTTTTTTTTTATGCCAAAAATCTTTAGGGTATTAAGTAAAGATCATGTTCCCTGAAGATATTTTGTAAATTTACTAAGGTAAATATATCAAAACTGAATTTTGGATTAGTAATATGCATTGCTAAGAATTTCATTTGGACAAATTTAAAGGCCATCTCAGTATTTTGATTTTTGGCACCCTCCGATTTCAGATTTTCAAATAGTTTTATCTCTGCCAAATATTGTCCTATCCTTACAAAAAATTGACCCTTATGACTGGTTTTGTGAGTCACTAATAAAGTCACTTTATAGTCAGATCATGATCCAGGGATAGTGCTATAGTGATAAACAGCACCAGACACTGGACTCAGTTAAGGTCTTCCAGAAGTAATTTTGGAAAAGTGTGTCTATGGTTTAGTCAATTCAATTTCAACATCACTCATATATGGACAAAATTAAATAAATAGATACAGCGAAAATGAAAAGCTGGTGGAAAAGAACTTATGTGCCAGACTTCATCTCCCATTCCTTCAAAAAAAAAAGAGAGAAGAACAGAATGAAGACACAGGAAAAATATGCACTGTATACATTTTAAAGTAAATGCAACACTAGAATCATGCTTTTACATAAGCTCCAGCATATGTTATAAATATCTAGTGTGATGATAAAGAATATGGTTTACTGGCCTTGGCTTTCCTGAGGACGTGTCCTCGCACAGGTGAGGCTCTCTGTTGTGTCTGACGCCGCAGCAGGGACGCGCTGTTGACCGGCAGAGAGCAGGTCTCAGTGTCACTGGTGTCACAGCTGGAAATGGGCGAGTTGTCCACCGTTCGCCTCATTAGTACTGGAGACTAAAAACAAACGAGACACATCATGATACCTGCTTTTCTTTTATCACTAAAAAATGAAAGTGACACAACCCTATAGTTAGTATTACATCATGTCTATGTAAGAGAAAGTGTTGCAGTTTTTCCAGACCTGTGGGCTGGAGCTGCCCGTTTTGGGTTCAATGGTCAGGCCCAGGGTGACGCCTCCGTTTAAGGCTTTCTTCAGGCTCTCCTTCACCTCCGTCAGCTCCAGTTCCAGATTGACTCGCTCTTCCTCTTTTAGTTTGCATTCATCCTCCACTTTCTTGAGTCTCTCTGTCAAAGTTGCCAGAGAGCGCTTACCTGGATGAAATAAACATCGAGAGAAGTTGTAACGGACACTTTTCAGGATCCTTTAATAAACGGTGAATTTACAAAACAGCAGTTTTAATAAAAACTTTATAAAAAAATGGTATCCTTGCTAAATATCAGTATTACCTCAAACATCTGAATTTTGTTATCTTGAACACTCATACTTATTATGGACACTGTTGACATCTCACCTGTGTTGTTCTCTATAGCAGTTCGGAGGTCCTTCCTGTCTTTTTTCAGCTGTGTCAGGCGGTTTCGAATTTCCTGCTTCCTCTTCATCAGCTCCTCCTCCTTCGCTTGGAGTTTCTTGGCATCTGCCTCCACTCTGTTTTTCCCGTACTTATACTGGTCCACACCTGTGAAGGTTAATGATGCATTATAATCAAAGTAAACCATCGGCAGAGAGGCTTTCCATTTTTAACTTTTGGATTCAGTCTTTTCATCGCATTAAAGGCCTCTGAGACCACAAACGCAGATTAAAAGGCAGACGGAATATAGAGTATACCACATATAAATATTTGTGAGTCCCTGTAAATGGCCATTGGATGGTTCAGACTCACTTGACTGCCTGTCTGAAATGGAATTTGGGGTGATTGAGTTTACAAAGGAGCATGTCAACAGATCCACTGCTGTCTAACAGCACTGCAATTTCCACATACCGGCATTCTCCACAAATCTGTGTGGCTTCTTTTTCCTTGAAAGAAATTAGTGGTGTAATAGCTAGGATAATGGATGCAGACTTAATGTCTGCTTAGTTTAGTTTCAGCCATATGTCCACTTTTTAAAAAAGGGAGATTATCTATCAGATGTGCACTTATACGTTGCAATCTCTTACTAGAGTTGTTGCGTTTCACTGAAACAGTGCTGCTGACTCCATTGGCCTTTTTGGGCTGGTTCTTGTCCAACTTCTGCTTTGAGGAGAACCCATTGGTGATCAGGCCTTTCTTTCCCTTGAACTGATTGGATGAAAGAAACATACAAAAAAGGAGAAACTGATATGCGGGCCGCTAACAAACATCTGATATTAAACACTTCAATTTCGCTGGTAACACCTGTTACATTTTAAGGGTATGATTTGTAATTAAGTTCTAAGATTACCACTTCGTACAAATAATCACGTAGGTTAGATCTGTAAACCACATCTACCAAACCACACATGTTGCATTTCCTTTTAGATATACTATAGCTGGCAGCAACGCTTTTTTCTATCCTTGGGCAATAAAATGTAACCCAGAGTGAACTAAGACTTTAGTAAATTCATTCAAGGCCACGGCCACACAGACATGGATATTATATAGATCAAAAGCATTCATTTCTGGAGCTGGGTGGTCTACAATGCATGCGCTATGCTGTGTGTTTATTTCTGTTTTGTGTTTGTTAATATTAACTGAAAATACAAATCCGATGCAGATATCCATTGTTTGAGATATACTGTGCTAGCCTTGGTTAGTCACCTGGTTAGTGTTAGTATTAGCAGCTGAGGGAGAGGAGGAAGAGGACAGAGATTTGGTGGAGAGCGGTGTGTTGTAATGCCCTTTGGAAGATGACTGCGAGCGGATGGATTTGGGAGAGTAGCGGGCTGCTAGTTTGGGGGAGGGCATGTTTTCATAAAGATCTGTATTCTCATAATGAGACTCTTCTTTCCAACGACGGCCCCCTGAGGCTGGGGAGGAGTAGTGCGCATCTGGTACCTTCCGTAACGCAAGCGTGCAAGCAAGAGAAAAGCCATTAGGAAAGAAAAAGTGGATCAGGGGTTGAGAGGAGTTCGGCAGGATCAGAAAAGAAGATGGGAATTTAATGGGTTTAAAGTTTGTTCATTGGCTTACTGATCCATTGATGCAGGGCACATCATCATAATGCAGAGCGACACCTGTGGGACAGGCGTAACCGTTGACTGGGTTATCCAGGTATGGGTTTGGAGAAACTGCACGCTTACTGGTGAAACTGTGAATATATACATATATTTATTACTACATATACAAATTTCATACAGCAAACTTAAAAGCAGACTTTAAGCAGTAGTGTTACTTAAGTAGAGCTACTGATGAGCACTTTAACTACAGTCAAGCTTAATAATAAGCTATACTAGAAGGCATTCAGTAGCTAATTATTAAAAGGGGCATGTTTGGGGTCACAAAGTTTTTTTTATGTTTTTAAAAAAAGCCATTTATGGTCATTTATTTGACCAAAAAAGCAGTAAAACTGAGAAGTAGTAATATTGTGAAGTAGTGTTAGTAAAATAACTCATAAATAATTCATTATAACATAAGCTACATTTTCTGCTTAATGTTTGTGGAAACAGTGATATATTTTTTCACCGTTTATTAATATACAGTTTTAAAAAAGGGACAGCATTTATTTAAAATATCTTGTAGCATTAGAAATGTCTTTACTGTGACTTTAATGCATCCTTACTGTATAAATATTAAACATTTCTTAGTGCGAAAATCCTACCTTTTAATGGTACTATATAAATATATAAAATGAATGGTAAATGTATTTAAAATAATAAATATAACAAAACAAATAAACAAAATGAAGTGATTACAAAATGGATAATTAATGAAAGATAAAAACCACAATTACAAATACAAATTACAGATAAATACATACAAATATAACTAATACAACTAACAAAATTAACTTTTTTTTTTACTTGTTATATCATTTAAAAAAAAACCTTGCTACATGTGCTGCCTTAGGCTAAGTGACACTTGTCAAACGTAGCACTTGCATATCATTGCTCATTTGTTGATTTTGATTGCTGTCCTCATTTGTAAGTCTTACTAAATGACTAAATGTAAATGTAATATATATAATTGCATTAATTAACAAAAGTTCTCATTAACACTAGCATGTTAGCTATTTATTAGTACTTATAAAGCACATATTAATGTTTTAAAACTAATCCTACCACATACCTAAACCTAACAACTACCTATGCATTCCCTATTCAAAAGCGTTACCGAAAAAGTTACTGGCATGCTAATAAAACCTTTTTTAGCAGTACTGGGTTCTCACCAAAATGACTGCTTGGCCAGCTGAATGACATTAGCAGTGGTTTCGACGTCAATGTAATCGTAGTGCAGTGCAGCAGGATCTGTTGTGGAGCCCGTTTCAGCCAACAAGACCCCCAGCCACCTTCCCATACTCTCAGAGGAGGAGGCCTAACGGGAAAACGAGTGAGGAAAGATGCACTGAATGAGTGTCAGTGGAATATGAGACAAATAAAGCACTAATCTACGCGATCTCTGCGAATCCACTTTACACATGATACAGCAGTGACATCATTACGAAAGCAAGCCAACCAAACCATCCATCTAATCCCTGCCCTGAGGTCCTGTCTCAGACACATTAATTGCCCCGCAAGAGCTGAGGGACTTGGCACGTACCTCCAGAACAGCCACCTCCTGTCCATTGCGCAGTAGACGGAAGGCAAAGGGATGTTTGGAGTCTAGCCCTGGAATGACCTCACACCCACGCAGCGGCAGAGAGGCCATGTGTGTCTTCAGATCTGCCCGGTCCTTGTGCAGCAACAGCTGGTTGTCTTTTAGCTGGCACCAGCGCTCTCTCCAGCGGTTATTGGACAGCACGTTCAGATAGCCTGTTAATGTAGGATTGGGCCGAGAGATTTATATTACAGCCAACAAACAGAAGAAGTGTAAAATTTTGCCATGTTTATATTTTATTAATGTTAAAATTTGAAAAAATACAATATAGAATTTATATAGAAATATGATACAGAATCAGAAGCTATTACTCCAGTCATCAGTGTCACATGAGCCTTCAGAAATCATTCTGTACTGATTTGGTGTTCCAAAAGCATGTGCTGATACATTTCCTACCACAAATATATCATAACTCGATTTTGGATTAGTAACATGCATAGCTAAGAACTTCATTTGGACAACTGACTAGTTTTGTGGTCAAGGGTCACATTTTGTCTGCCTTGCTTCTGCAACTTTGGTTATTAATTGCATTATCTAACTAAAGCAATTTCTTAAATGTCTAGGAGAGACAATCAAATTTTGAGAGTGTAAAAATATTAAAAGAACCACAGCCAGCAAACTGAATGCTTCATAAACATGATTCACATGCTGTCAATCAATAATGCTAGGACTATCAACCTCTCTAAGGTGATGGCAATGGCAAAAATCATGGTATTATGTGGTGGAAGAGCGAGTCAATCCTCTGTTAGGTTAATGCGTTTAGGTGGCGGAAAAAACCTAGATGGAAAAAACTAGACAGAGCAGAGTTCTGGCTGCATATCTGAGAAGACGAAAACAATGGGAGCTGCTCAAAACAGATCAAACTAAATCCTGAAATATGCAATAAAAAAGTCTTGATATATACTACCATCTGTCATGAATACAGATACAAATACATGAAAATGAAAACCATTATTATAAACTGTAATACTATATCACAATTGTACTGTTTTTACTGTATTTTTGATCAAACAAATGCACTTTATAAGCACAAGAAACCTCTTATATATCTTGTAAATATTTGAAATCTTAATGACCCCAAATCTTTAAATGATGATGTATATCAAAATGGTATTGCAACCGCTCACCACACGTTGGTACATCCTCCTCTGCCGATGAGGTCTGTTCATCTGTAGATGGTTTTTTCTTGCCCAGGCTTATGATTTTAGTGATCTTCTTTCCAGTCACACGTCCCACTGTGCCTTTCTGCTCTGATTTAGAGTTCTTCTTGCCTTTGGCTGAAAAAAAGGCAAATTAGTGTCAGAGTGTGAAATATATATATGGGAATTTATAAAGTAATATATTATACAGATATGCTAGTTATCTAGAAGCCCATTGGTGTTGCAACTATAACAAGGGGTGGGTTTGGAAAATATTTTGTTTGTGGGGTGGATTTGGTGGGAAAAGATTAAATTATGGAAATTGACAAATGGCAATCTGTTCACTTTAAAATGTTAGTAATTTAGGCCAGATAGTAAGAAGCTGAACTGACAATGACAGGACACGTCTTCAGACTTTTAATCCAAATCCTAAACATTGCATGAAACCCACTTCGTTCTTCTCCAAGTTTTTCGGATACTTTTATCTGAGGAGTGTGGTCTGTGGTAAATGGTATTGTAAGATACAAAAGAACATTGATATCAAAAAAAACATTGATAAATGAAAGGACACACTGCAGTCCCATTCAGGTCACATCCTATTCCAAACCAGTGGTGGACAGTGTGAGCAAACTAGCAGTTTGGGATCTGGACTTGGTTAAAGTGTTTAAGACACTACAGCACAACAAATTACAGGCTTTTCTCCTTTTCAAAAGGTCTACTACAAAAGCGACAAAGAAAGCATATAAAGATACAGTGAAACTCTTGCTCTTCTGACCTGACTTGGTCCAAGCTCCATTGCAGAAGATTACATCTTAGTTGGCGACTCCTTTAATTAAAGCTAAGCCCATCTGAACCCAGAGTCCTCTAAGGTTTCTCCTTCTCTGCGCAGCAGCCTCAAGCATGAGGCAAAACCCAGAGCCACCACAGATGCAAAAACCATTGGCCCTTAAAGGACCTATGCAGACATAGTTCTTCATTTTATCATAAGGGGAAAATTCTGTGATCGGGCTAATATGATTTCACAGCGTCTCAGCACTTTCGACAGCTGGAAAGAATATGCTTGGTTCTTTTGAATTTGTCTTCCATCTTTCATTAAAGAAGTGCAGTAGATGGCTGCTGGTGTGGTGTAAGGATATCTAAGGCGCTATCAGACACATACAGAGAAGATCAGATAGAAATGGTTCATATTTCTTCTCCTAAGAAATGCTTCCCTAAACTCTTTCTAAATATCTTTCCATAACCTTACATTTTACAGGAATTATTATAAGACATCAGCCTTTGTTTATCCGTCGGTTTATCAAGAGGTCAGCTGCCATAACTCAAGTGACAACAGCACAGCAGTTACTGCGGCTTGTGGCCGTGATGCTGAGCTATCAATCATATGGGTTTACAGATGCACAAGTTTTGGATTCCACTCAAATTAGGCAATTCTTCACCAACACGTCTGAGGCAAGGCAGTCTCAAAACACAAAAAAATTTCCACAGACTTGAAACAGATGTCTCGAAAAGTTAAATCCCAGATCGAGACACCGTGGTGTAAATACTAGATAAATAATCCTATTAGATTATTTAAGAAGGATCTCCCTTCCCTGACATTGCTGTTGTTGAAACAATGGAATTGTTCAAGTCAAATAAACATCCACTTTATGGGATTAAATTTTTTGCTCTGATTTGTTTTACCAAGTTTGTTTTCTTAGCTAAAAAGTTAACTTAGTGAACTTAAACACTAACAAATGTTAGTTTTATTTCTTTTGGTATCTCTTGTCCAGTGTGCCAATCATTTTCTCGAATCCCTCATTGCTAAAAGTGCGTTCACACCTGAGGCGACCTGGGCGAATATATCTCGCTATTCACGTGTACTTGGACGCTTGAACATGTCGGGTTTAAGCCGGTTTCACACTGCACGCGTCAACAGCGCGTATTTTGTTTTGGTGCCCACGTTAACAGTTGAGAGCACACAGGGGCGGTGCAGAAGTTCATAGCAGGTGCAGAGAAATGACATAAATCAAGGCACATGGCTCACAGTGTTCGGAGAACGATGCGATATGATTAATCTTGCAGCACTACTTCTAATGCTTTATTTTGAAGGATCCAGAGCATACTGACTATGAGAAACTTTGCAAGCATGTGTCAACTTATTCTACTAACCCTAAACCTACCCTAACAGTGTTCTCTGAGAATTAGTTGATATGTAGTTACTTATAGTTAGTAGAATGTCTAAAGCGGACTACCAAAATAAAGTGTAACCATGTTTGTTATTAATACATTTTATTGAATCAACTTATCAAATACTAATTAAACACTGAATCGAGTATTTTAGACGCAGCTATTAGACAGAAAAGCTTCTTATTGTTTGTACTGTATGCAACAAAATACTCTTCCTTTATATAAAGGAACTCTACAGCTGTCGTCTCCAATGATATGGACCAAAATAAAAGGACTGAACATTAAAACTCACCAGGATCTTTGCCATCTGAGATGCCATTTTCATGACAGGGCTCTCCATCTGAACTGGGTCGATCGCAGGACAGCTTCTGCAAAACAAGAGTTAGGTTACAGGTATGCTTGCAAGTTACAGAGAAATCATGCATTTCAGCAGAAGAATAAACACGTATTGGCACAAATAACAGTGGATTCATTGTTAAATGTATTAAATATATAAATTGTTTATAGACAGACACATTAAATGCATACACACAAAGATTATAGAAAACTCAAGCCCATACACTTAAACCTCTGCAGTCTACCCAAACAAACCTCGAAGCTCATCTGTTTTGCATTAAGTGTGAATAATTAGACTAGGCTCGTGCATGCTGTGCCAGTTTAAGAGCTTTGACATTAAACCCTCTTTAGATCGGTCTTAAAAACAGCACACACACATAAACAAGTGCAACATGCGCACGCTGCAAAAATTATGTTGCAGCATAGAGTACATTAAAGAATGTGTTCTAAAGAATGATAAGATCACAGTTCCTCCCACACCTATTTAACCTCACCAGCAACACGCATCCTTGGCAAGATGGAATTTGGTATGCATATGCAGCTTTTATTGCCCTCTGTGCCCTGGCAGCGGAGCCACTGTGCAGGAACACAGAGAGGAGGCGCCTATGCAGGGTACTGAGGTGTGGTGAAGCTGGCAAGCATGCAAACCGCCACAGTCTCACAAACCTGCACGTAGGTAGACAAGCATGCACTCTGAAGACATAGTAAACCCCCTCCCGCCCAAACACACACTCACACACAGTACTATACTATAATAGAATTATGAATTTGCACCTTTTCCATCTCTGCTTTGTGAACAGGGGAACCAGAGCCAGCTCTGTCACAATCCACCACTCCATTTCCATTAGAGCAGACTTCCTTCATTACCTTAAAGCAACCACAGAACAAAAAAATTTGTGCAAAATAATATTTATATTACAATATCCCCCAATAGCTCCTTTTTAATTCTTCTCTTAAAAATATTGATCTTTTTCTTGCATTTCTTACACTTTTTTGGTTGCCACACGTTTACCCAATGAATTTAATGACTTATCTGAAATGAATGTTCTCTTAAAGATTTCGCTGATATATTTTTATATCAATAAATACTGTTTAAAAACAAATAATTTTAACTAGAGAAATTTCCTTACAATTTAAAAAAGAGCAGTTTTCTAGAGAATATATATATTTTTTTTTTTACAATACATGATTTTTCCAAGACTTCATTATTTCATTCTTTTTCGTGATTTTTCCAGGCCTTGAAATTTTATTCCATTTCCCATGAGAACCCTTGAATAATCAAAAATTTTCTTTGCTCAGAGTCAAACAGATGCCACAAACTCTCCACCACCTCCGCGTTCTGCCATGCACATGCGCTCAAATGGATTGGGCACGTCACATGCAGTTGGAAGTGCAGCTGGAAGGCTGTTACATGCGTCATTGCTCTCGTGGCTGTCTATGCGCTGTGCAGTGGCTCTGTGTGAATGAGATCTCCAGACTGCATAGACTCTTCGCCGCCACATATGAGCGTGACCTCACATTACCTGGGGGTAACTTCCAAAAAAAACTTATAACCATTAGTGTCGAGTGAACAAAGAGAGGAGCTCACCTTTACACACTCTCTTCCCAAACCGACCCCAGCAAGAGGAATAAATTCTCAGCATTATACACTGGTCACGTTCATTGATACATTCAAAAAGAATGTACTCCATATCTTACCATTCAAGCCCAGGGCGGAGGAGACTCAGATGACAAAAAAGAGAGAAGAAAGAAGAACGAAGGGAAGAAGAAAGGCAGGAGGTGAAATTCCCCCAGGCCTGTCCAAAGGATCAGAACAGAGGAGCTACATGGGGAGAACTAATCGAATAAAGACTGGAAGAGAGAGAGAACAAAGAAGAAAACAGTGCAGAGCAGAGATAAAACACTAAAAAGAATTAAAAAAATGAATCATGGAAAACAATAAGCCAACACTTTCCATAAATAAATCATTAGCAAACTGGATAAAGCATTAACGAACCACAGACGCCTCTGGGCTTCTATAATGTTCCTCAATTTTGTTTGAAGACTTGAAGTATTCCATTAAAGCGCAAAAAAAGTTTCCTTATCGCCTAATACTCCACTCTTTTTATTACTAATGGCTTCCATATAAACCATTTAGTTCCACTTTTAAAAACTACGTTTCATTGAATCAGAGCAAAACAGAACACATTTAGAAACAATCTCATCTTGTGAATATTTAAAAGCATTTCATTGGATTATTTACTGCGTTTTTAATGATTTCAGGTCTGTTTAATCATTTAATCTAGAAAAAAAGACAATAAATAAGTTACAAAAAACACACAAAAAATCCGGACTACAGAAATTTGACCTCTTTTCCAAGATTTCTAAGGTTTTCATGATATTTCCAGGCAATAGTCAAAAATCAAAAGCTTTATTTGTCTCTAATTAAATAAAAACCACAAACTTGCCAACACCTCCACATATTGCCATGCACACAAAGTACTGTACATGAATGTAACATTGAATAATTCAAGTAATTCACTTCAGTTGTAACCATTTTTTAAAAGTGGAAATAAGCTATTTTATATGGGAAACGTTAGATGCAGTAGTGCAAAGTTTCTTTGGAAAAAATGATAGACTGATTTAGAACATGCTTCTTCATATTGTAATTGAGTTGTTATACACCAGTGTGTGCATGAATGAAACATGAATACAACAAACCCCTCCAAGCTAGAGTGGTTTCTGTTTATCCCACGCACAAATCAATTACTTCAGTATGTTTTTAGTACACACGACACCTGACCAAACAGCGCAGAGCTATGCCCCCTTCCTAAACAGCAATTACAGCTGTTGTTGCTTTCCCTGGCTGTATATTTGCACAGTCTGATGTCCACACCCACTTGAAGGTGCTTTAAAGATCACTGCATGTGCCTTCCTGCCCGCAAATCAAAAAACAGAAGCTTGTTTCCACACAGAATCATAGTAACGGAATAGGAAAATCACATTTTTTTTTTTTGTCTTTATAAATGAGACTGTTGGCACGAGTGATGTCTTTATAAACAGTGCCACCAGAGGAGTGATGGACAGCAATGAGGGAAATTTTCATCAACCGTCCATTGACTGCAGCTGGTTTTGATGATTTTTATGTAGTATAAGTTGCTTTCAGATTATAAACTTGTAGGTCCATCACACGAGAGCCCAGAGACTTTCACTAGCACTTTTCACAATGTTTGTGAAAACCAGATGTGGAGGAAAACAGATTTAAATAGATCGTTAAGATTAAAATCCTTTGAACTTAAACTAGGAAACGCCTTTTAGAGTTTAGGCTCACAAGAGACTTGTGCATGGGAGTTGTTATGAAATATTTCAATATATTGAACAAAGATATTCGAACTAAGTATGTGTTTAGTGTGTACACACAGCAACCTGCTTTTAACCCAGCACACCCAACTGAATACAAACACTGAACAGCTGGAGCTGAGGAATGCTACTGCTGGTTTGTTTAACTCCTATACTGAAAACAAAACCATATCCATGTAGTTCACCAGAAAAAAACGTACTGTTTGACAGCTGGTTTCTAGATTCGTCATAATTAATTACATTCCATTTAGCCTAGCACTTTTTGAGCCATCTGATTACCTTTAGCCACTCTTCGGCCTGTTCTTTGCTCTGTACGGCAAGCACCAGGGCATCAGCTCCCTGATGGACGATCTTCAGTTCATGCTTCTTTTTCTTGCCATCTTTGGGAATGTGTGTGATACTGCAGCCAGACAGGAGAAGCTCCATCTGTGGAGTCTGATCTTTGGAGGACTTGTAGCACTTAGAGAAAGAGAGACACATTAAAGAGGCTGTTTAGCATATAAATATTTTCCTCTGAAATCATTTTGTTTACACACTACAACCTAAGACGAGTTAAACCAAGCAGAATCTTCTAGAAATAGAGGCAGTGGGAGAGTAATATGTACTATGTAATATGTGCCGATGGGTAAACTGAGTAACATTGATAAAAATGCAAACTGTACAAATTGTTTAAATGTCTTTTCACTAAATAAAAATAATATGATAATAACTTTTATGAAAAATATGAAAAATGTGCAGTACTATAAAGACCTTTGAATGACATTTAATTAAATGAATACATTTTTAAAAATTGGTGTCTTTATCTCACTTCTCCTGGCTTAAAGAAATGTAAAAAGTAGCAAATCTTGCCCCACTCCCCTCTAGTATAGTTGTCCATCTCTGTGAAAGTGTGTGCTCACCAACAGTTTATTGTCCTTTATGACACAGAGCAGTTTGGTCCATTGTCCAAAACGTTTCTTTCGCAACAGGAATGCACAGATACGTGCATCTTTCACCAGGTCCATGGAGGCCTCCTCAGATGGCCACTGGTGACGCATCTTCTGCCCCTTCCCATCCTCCTCTTCCTCATCGTACGACTCGTATGAACTGCTCATGGCATCCGAGTCATAATCTGAAAACACAGTTGGGACTCTGATTATTGAATTTTAGTCAAATTAATGCCAAAAAAAGCTCTTTCTTAGGTCACGGATGCAGCTATGTTACTGTTATAGTTCTAAAATGTATAACATTTTCATAGTGTGATGTTAAAAACTGTCCTTACTAGAGGTGATGTACTCTGGTGCTTTCCCAGGGCCCAGTGGAACAGCTTCCTCATAATAACCTTCAGGAAGAGAAGAGCTCGGCAAGGGAGGAGGCCCATTGTCTGGAGGCTTTAGGATGGAAGGAAAGAGGAGGAGAGAGAAAATGGTCAACTCAATCATACAGCCTCCTAGATGAGAGTGTTTGTTTCTGCTTTTCCTAGAAATGTTAGGTCAGAAATATCAGCTTCACTGGCTCCAAAAAATGTCTACAGTTGTGAAACCTCAAAAGTAAACAATATCAAAACATCTGAGGCTTTATGCATTTCATCCGAAGTCCATCTTAGAGGTCAAATGTTCATCTAACATCATAGTGAGGTCAATACGAACCATCCGAGAGTGTACACATCAACATCTGTGGCAAGAGTCAAAAGGGAACGTTAACAAATAAAGCTGTCAGAAAAAGAGAGTTTTATGGTAAAAGAGCAGCTGGTCATGATGAGTGGAAGAAAGAAAAAGTAGAAAGCGAAAGTACAACACAAACAAATCAAAAAAAGGAAACTAGAGCGAGCTACAGATTAGAAAGATGAGAATCTGTTCTGGAAAAAAGAGTTCAGGGCTGTTTGCTATTCTTTATTCCCATCTGGAGGCGCACCATTAGAAGTGTGGGCATGTTACCTAAAGCAAGTTGTTTGGCCACATTTTTCCATCTGTGTTTAAATGAAAAACAACTGTAATAAATAAAGGTAATGCCTAACAATCTATCACTCATTTAGCTTGCTGCAATAAAGATTCAGTTCCAAAATCTAGTGTGCTGCCTCCGCAGGGAGAATTTTACGTCACCATTGACACTCTTCTGATGCCAAGACTGTACCCAAAGGTAGGCGGTATAATTATACTGCCTTCTATGATACTTTCATTTGGCTAAATTGCTAGGGCAGGGTAGAATTGAATCTATCCTTAGCGGCGAAGCCAATCCTAGAAAGCAGTAGAATGAGGTCAATGGAAAAAAATCCATTCAAGATGGCAGATAAAGCAAAAGAAATCTTATAAATGTAAATAATTATATAGTTCTGCAGAAAAAATGGTCACACTTAATTTTAAAGGAGTAGTTTACTTTCAGAATGACAATTTACTCACCCAAATATTTTCCAAGATGTTCATGTTTTCTTTTTAGGTCAAGTCCCAAAGAAAGGTTTTTGAGTAAAGCATTCAAGAACTATATCGAGAAAAATCTTGAAATGTTTTCCTCAAAATTTTTAATTTCTTTTCAACTAAAGAAGGAAAGCTCTTGTCCTGCCCTGCCACAGCTGAGGCAGCAATCTCAGAGCCATGTTTCGCTATAGCCACGGAGGCTGTTAAACCCTCATCCTGCCCAGTTACGGCCACAAGGGTCACCATAGCACCTACACCTAATCTTGCTACGACTAAGAAAGCTGCCCAGTTACAGTCCCAGAAGCCGTTGAATCCTTGTCATGCCCTGCTACGACTATGAAAGCTGCCCATGAGCTCCTGTCATGTCAGGTTACGGCCATGGAGGCCGCTGAACTCCCTTCCTGCCCAGTTTTAGTCACAAGGACCACCATTAGCCTCTCGTCCTGCCTTGTCAAAGCTATGAAAACTGTTATTGAGTCTGTGTTCTGCCCTGTTCCGGCCAAGGCCAAGGCCGTTCTCAAACTCCTGACCTGCCCTACTCCAGCCAAGGAGGTCGTCCTGTCCTGCTCCAACACTGGAGGCCATCCTCGAACTCTCGCCCTGCCCTGTTCTAACCATGAAGGTCACCTGCAACCTCGTAGCTTGAACTGTCATTAATCTCTCTATGCTCTCTCTTACAGTTACGTCTGCTCTGCCCTGGTTTCCTGTGCTACCCTGGCCTCCCATTCCACCTGCGACATCCTGGTGGGCTCCTGTTCCGCCTGCGGTGCCCTAGTGGGCCCCCATTTCACCTACTCTGCCCTGGCGGTCCTCTGTCCCAGACTTTTATTGTGAACGTTCATCTCCCAATGCACCTTGCTTCCCTTGTGTTAGTTTCCATGGTGATTGATCAGCTCTGCCCTCTTGTTAATCCCCTTGTCTCACTTTTATAAAGTGTTAATGTGTGTTTTTCCCAATCGCTGAGTATTGTGAATAAATTACGCATTTATATAGCGCTTCACTGTGTATGGCCAAACACCCAAAGCGCTTTACAATCATGTCTCTCCTCAACCACCACCAGTGTGCAGCATCCACCTGGATGATGCTACAGCTGCCACAGGACAACGGCACCAGTGCGCTCACCACACACTAGGAGAGAGAGATACAGCCAATTTTGTAATTACCACAGAGAGTCAGGACTTCGTTTTTAACGTCTCATCCAAAAGACGGTACTCTATTTGACAGTATAGTGTCTTCGTCACTATACTAGGGCATTACGACCCACACAGACCACAAGGTTAGCGCCCCCTGCTGGCCTCTCTAACAGCAACCTAGTTTTCCCAGGAGGTCTCCCATCCAGGTACTGACCAGGCTCATGCAGGGTGATATGGCTGTGGCCAATTGTGAATGTTTTCTTCCCCTACAAAGTCTTTTGTTTTTTCATTCATTCATCTGTGTATCGACCTCACTTCGCCTACTGGATTATTGGTCTGTTTTTGCCCTTTTGACTCTGTTTGCTGATCACCCGACCCTTGCTACCCTTGAGAATTTCTTGTACTTTGTTTCCTGTGTTATACGCCTGGAAATAAAAGCCTGCATTTGGATCGTGTCTGTCCCCATCGTCACAGCTAGTAAAATGCATGCTAATACGCAATTAATTAATACAGTGAGAATTGTTCCCTATGCTATAGTGCTAAAAAAAAAATTACTAAAGCAAAAAAATATATATATATTGAAGAAATCTAAATATCTAAATATCTCTACAGTATATGCATTTCCATTCTTAAGTTTAAAGTTACAAGAGTTCAAAAAAAAAAATCCTAAAACATTTGTTTATACACATACTTCTAGGATGAAATATATGCAAAGTTTTTTACACAAGGCCCCTGGTGTCTATATTCAGTGGACACACTATAGAACCTCATTAGTGTACGAGTGGGATTGTTAGAGAGAAAGAAAACGAGAAAGAGAGCTTGTGTGTATATGAGCGCAAATGAGCATGCATGTGTGAGTTACAATGTGTTTAAGACCGTCAGATTTGGGCCTGATTTGGGTTGGTTGGGCCCCGCTGGCAGCACGTGACAACCTGGTGTTGTCATGACAACACAGGCCCTCCAGAGTCTCCTGCATTTCCCAGGCTGCATGCAAACAATTATGGTTGATGACAAACTCATATAAACGCTTTTCATTTTCCTTTTTTTTCCCCTCTAACCCATGGAAAGTCTGCCTTTATTTCTTTTTCTTTCATTTCTGCTCACAGAAAGCATGGTTATTTTCCAGTGCTTTCCAGGTGGGGGGAATTACAACACATTTCTAGAGACCAAAGGACCAATGATCACAGCTGCCACCTGGCACACTTTATCAAAATATGGTACAATAGTAACACAGAACATAATCGGCTATTTACATTAAAAACACTGCAAGACGCCATGGAAATATACTGTAGGCAGAGGGTATGTGCTAAATGCATTACTCCATTTTTCGTTTTAGGAAGTAACTGTTATGGAACCTTCTATGTTCAGATATTACCAATAAATATCACACTTTAATGCTTTTTAGACTATTGATGTTGGCTAGAAAAGCATGGCCTAAATTGGCTCATAGTATTTTGGCAACAAAAACATCAAATTGATTGTGTGTTGGGCTGAACTCAGTATTTATTCTGTACTCTGCTGGTTCCTGAGGGTTTTTGTTCACATATGTAATGAAAAAAACAATAGAAATTGTAATGTTTTAGTGTGACCTCCGAGCACATGAGAGAAGGGTGTGTTTGACGTCTGGGGTAGAAGACGATACTTTATCTCAGTGCTAGTTATTACAACTTGGCTAAAGATATAATGAAGACCAGAACATGCAAAATGCAAAACTCTACATTTTTGGGGATAGGCATATAAATGTATGTTTAACACAAGATCTGGTCTGTCCTTTCTTCTTGAAGACTTTATTTTATTTTTGTGAAATGAATGCCAAGTTTTGTCAAGAACTAAATGGCATATACATATGGGTAACTACTGAAAATTGAAAGCTTTGAAACTACTTGGCACAAGCTGATTGGTTCATGTTGCATATGCAGCCAATCAAGCATACTGCTTTACATTTAAATGGCTGTTAGTGTTCACTAGAGCATTTCACAGCATATTTTCAGATTTACTCTGAAACTCTCACCCTCCCCATCTCCACCTGTGTAGATCTGCTATGGCAGGGGTGCCCAATAAGTCTTTTTTTAAATTACAGCTCTCGGCTGGATAAAAGAAGCCGGTGTCACACTAGTAGCCTAAAGTTTTCATGGACGACGAATCAATTCTACTTGAATACAGCTCTGAATAGTCACATTGTTGAATACAGCATGTTTTATGATGGATGCTTGCATGTTTTGGAGAAATTTTTAAGGATCAGTGGTGTTCATGTACATACGGTTCTGACATCCTCAAGACACCCTCAGATCATTCTTTGACCTAGTTTGACATTTTTAAAAAGTATGTTGGTAAAAAAAAAACATGCAATGTTTAAATCTACCTTGTTTTGCTTTGTTGGAAAAAGCAACAACATGAAAATACAAAAGCTTTAGTGAATATTGATTTGGAGAGTAGTAGGCCTTGAAGTAAAAAAAGGTTGAGAACCATTGCTTTAGGTAAAACAGGCACATGTATATGGGGGTACTAAGAAATGAACATTATTTTATTAGTAATATATATCTTTTTTTTCATTTATTTTATTTAATTAATGTAATTAATGCATTAGGCAATTAATGCAAATAATTTTTTTAGGTATTTTATATATATATAACCTAACTTTTAAGCAGTAGTGTTCTCCTGTCAAAAATGTGGGGGGGAAAAAAAACAGTGAAATATGAAAAATCAAAAGGGCAAAGTTCTGTTTTTCTTTTATGGTTGTCATTTCCAGTCTGAAAGTTTCCTGAATACAGAAGCGCCATTTATCAGTTCCTTACGTCTCATCAAGCCATAAACTGCTCAGCTAAACACAGAAGACGGCTGTGTTACTGCCTGTTATGGTTTCGGTTCATCAGGGCATCTAAGCCCGGAGGGAGGACAGAATTCCAGGCAAAAACTGCAGTGTGAAGAGTCTTGCTGAAGCAGCGTTCCGTACTAGAGCCACTCAAGTATATTTAGGCATAGTTCCACCTCTGGTCTGTGCTGGAAATCTGTATGAAGCATATCTGCAACCTACAGAAAAAAGTGTACTTCCACCTATTCATGCAACATCTAGTCCAGCAATACGTCTGTGCTTATGTATAAAGGTATGTACTTGACCTAGATTTCAAAAACGAGCTTCAAACTTCATTTCACACTTCCTTTCCAGACCATTTCACCTCATAACATAGTGCATAGAGTTATTATGTGGTCCGTGATAAGTGTGAGTGTTAACAGACGTCTAGGTCTATTGTATTGGGGTTCCTGTGCAGGGTAGCCAGGAAAATGCACTCCATCGACAATAATTCAATCATTTAACCTCTACATTTCCTTCTTGGGCTGGCTTGATATGCAGTGTACATTTGAACACTATTCATGCACAACAACTCGACTAAATCAGTTATTTTTGTAATGTTTGTGTCTCCACAAATAGTTTTTCATGTGTTTCGGAGAATCTTTTCGCTCTCCACTGGTTCTTTGCAGAAACTTTCCAGCAGTCCCACACGAAAAACAGCCGAATAACTGAAAGCTCATTTTCCCGAATGAAGTGACTATATAAACTGTCACTTGCTATAAGCTATAAAAGATGTTCGGAGGGGTAGAAATCACCATCTGTATTGGTATCTCTATGGCAACGGGCAAAATGCATTGTTGTGCATGAATCATAATTCATTTTCCTCCTTTTGTCCATGACACAATGAGAGATTAGGTCATTGCATTCCAGACTGCGGTTAACCCTCCTTAAAAGGGAGGGTGGGGGGGTGTTACAGTAGAGCCCTTTACTTTAGCACAACTGAATCTTGGGATTTCCATCATCTGCCACTGTGGGCCTAGAAAGAGCAAACAGAGATCCAAAGTACCCAATTTTTTGATCGACTCTTGTCATCAACAGTTACTAGTACAGCAGAAGAACTAGTACTAGTACCCGTGAGAACGAGATATGAAGGGAAAACATGAAAAGAGGAGCTAAAAATGTTTTTTTGTTTTTTTTTAAACAGACTCCCTTTTGGGTTACAAAGAGCAGACAGATAATGAGTTTGTCTGCGTCTGTGTTCATTAATGTGACATTGTGTGTTGGGGTGCAGTTGGGGGATGCTGGTGGGGCGGAGTAGAAGCCAACATCAACACAGATGGAAGTCATCATCGTCCCAGCGGAGTCTGCTATGGCTTCCCCATATTCTCTTACACATGCTCTCTCTCTGCTTAGCTACAAACAGCAGGATGTAATTCGGTGCCTCTAGAAAGTGTATCAGGGTCTTGCCCCCTCCATGACAGAATCCACAAATGTTTATTGATACATGGCATTGTTGTGATTGAGCTCACTGTGCACACTGTGATGGAAGAATCTGAAAGTACAAGACATGATGCAACCTTAGCACCAGGTTTTTAAGATGGCATGTCAAAAAATACACCTCAAGACGGGGTACTGTTCCATTTGGTGGCATCATGTCAAGGGAAGAACACGCCCTGTCACAGCACTCAAGATTCACACTAGGGGAAGTCTTGGGATGTGTTTTCAGACACGCTAACTTAAAGAGAAGCTAAGAATACTGACTTGATTAAACCTTCTTAGAAAGTGCTAGATTACAGCTTTCTTTTTATAACTTTCAAGACCAAAGCACTAACTAGGGGCACAAAGGAGTCATACAAAGCCAATTTTCCACCAGCTTATATGATTCTTTAGGGTCTTAATGGAAAGTTTGTAATATAGTTTGTTTTAAAATTTCTCAAATACAGTGTAAAAAACGCTAATTTTACCCTGTCAAAAACAGCTCTTTTGAAATCACTCTGTTCTGTGTACTTCCCCTTTAAATCTTTATGAGCTCCGCTGACCCCACCCCTCTTTTCCGAGGCGCTCTCAGAGAATCTTTTTTTAGCCATATTCATAGTGAAACTTGACTATTTGATTCATTAACAGACATTATACTCACTGCTTCTGTAGGTGAGGCTGGATCATGAATGATTTGCGCGAACATAAATGCATTCCGGTTGACTACTGCTATGTTCATTAATACATTGAACAACAAAACACCTCAATCTCTTAGGAGTCATGCTTGTCTCTGCATCTCGGTTTGATGATGGCTCACTCAGGGAGCTCTGCTGAGGTAAGACACCAGTTCAGTCTGTGTGACACGCTGCTGTCAATCAACTATTGTGGGCGCGGCCTCTGTCGGTGTGACGCCACACCGGCATGCATCTGAGAATGGCTTGATTTCAGAAGGGGCAATTTAATTTTATTAAATTAAAAGAAAACTACAGGTGGATCTTTATCATTGTAGGGTGGCTGTGTGTACAAACACTCCCAAACACACATTTCAGTCCAAACAGCTTGAAAAAGTGCATGTGGCACTGGATGACCCCTTTAACTAACTATAAGTGCACTTTCTGCACTGCTGATGTAAGAACACATACAACATATTTGTCTTTTTGTTGTACTATATAACTGATGTACACTACAGAACAACTAATTTTGTTGCGTTATACTAATTGATGTGGCTAATTTCTGTTGTGCTATGCTAATTTTGTTGTGTTGGGGCTTGTTTCTGTTGTGTTGTGCTAATTTTGTTGTATTGCAGCTTGTTTCTATTGTACTCATTTCATTGGGTTGCGGCTTGTCAGCTAAAAAAGAAAGTTCAAAAGTAACTGAACCTCCCACTATGTTGCGCTCTTATCACTAGACAGCATTACAGGGGGGAAGAAACTTCATGTAACTTAGGTGTACTACATTTCAAATTAAATATTTTTTGTATCATGTTCTTGTATAGTGTGTTTTAATTCTATGACATATTGGAAAAAAAGTTTTCATTATTCAATACTGCTGTCACTCTAATAATGGCTATTGAAAAGGGCACAGACAAATCTGTGCAGGCATGTGCAGTAAGCATAACCTTCACTTGTCTCTAAGTAATAGTCACTACTGCTTGAAAGAACTAAATTAGTGCTTAGAAAGCTATGCATCAACGGAAAGTCAAAAATTCCTCCCCTGGGTTCATTATAGTACATGAACAGGGAAGATTTGCAGTGAATTTGCTGCCAAACGTTCAGAAACCCAAAGCCACAGAGTTCAATTCGACACACACACAAGCACAGAGAGTCTCCAGACGTGATTCTTCCCCTTGCGTACTGTGGCGTCTGCTGTCCTGTCCACGGCCCTATCTCACCACCCACATGCCCAGCTTCAGTCTTTTTTTCTTCAGTCTCTCCCGCTGTGGTTTTGACCACTCACAGGGGCCACAGAAGGCTTTACACACACACACACACACACACACACACACACACACACTGAACATGCAGAGTTAGGCCAGTCAGTTTATAAACCTGGCTCACTGACGCAATACTAAATCATCACATAGCAGGGGAGAGAGAGTGTGAGAGAGAAACAGAAGAGGATGGAGCAGAGGGTGTGGTAGATGGAGAGCAGGAAAACTAAGAAAAACTAAACAGTTCAATGGAAAAGAAACTTCATGTTCTGCCTTTCCTCAGGCAGGTTTTGCCTTTCCTCAGGCAGGTTTTGCACAGGCACAGGTACGACCTGCGACAGTAGTAAATGGATGTTTCTCTCATCTCATACAATCTATCCCACAAATCCCTGCCCCCTCACACCTTCTGGGAACGAGAACAGTCGCCCCCTCACACACACTGGGGTTATGCACAGATGACTGAGGTAGGACAGGATGTTTCTAATTATACTGTAAAATGCTGAGTGCGTAAAGGGTGGACTGTAAAACAAGGTGCTGGGATATGTGTGCTTGAGAATGACCAACCGCGACCCATGAACAACTGCTATTTATCACAAGCTGCTGCCCTCGAACAAAGATGATTGGTGCTCTAAGTGTCACACATAATGGCGTAATGTGTTTCATGTGTGACGAAAGAGACCACATCAGGGTCGTGTGTCGGCAACTATGAGGTGATGTGACAGAAAGCAAACTGATGTGAACACTTCCTGCTGCTGCTTTACAGAGCTCATAAAAAACACTGAACACTTCACAAAAGAGACCATCAAACCACCAGCCAGTGGCATTCAGGGTTCAGACAACATAACTTCCAAATATAGGACAACACTATTTTTGTTTCTGGACTACACGGAGTGCTTAAACTCACTAAACTCACTGTAAAGAAAGTGTTCCTTGTTGACTTTTAGTTTAGTAGGGCTGGGCGATATATTGAATAACTTAGAGTATGATTTTACCAATTTATTACCTTTATTGACAGTATATGTCCTTGACATCTATTTTGAGTTTTTTTGTACTTTTTATTCAAAGTTTTCACAAACATATTGAGCAACACAAGTTATTTTTTAAATATTATCAAAAGGTTATTGTAAGGTTTAGTAATATCACCCAGTCCTGGTTTATAGTATTTGCTGTATTAATTGCAATAACATACACATCTTACCATCCAGGGGTGAGGAATCTCTGGTAGGGGCATCTGAGGAGGGGCTGGGAGAGAGGTGTGTATCTCTGTCTTACATGTGGGCTCTGAGAGAGCAAAACACACACAAAAACAGCTGAATTGATGCATATCTTAGGGAGACATGAGACATGAGAGATATGCTGCAGTGTGAATAGTTCAGCTGAGGTCAAAGGTCAAATGAGTAGCCAAAAGGGCTTTGCACTCACCTCTAGTCGCAAGAACTCTGTGCAGGATGTTTAATATTTGCTGTTTCTTCTCTCTCACTCCAGCAGTTAAATACTCTCTGTCCAACAAATCCAGAAAGACCCGCAACTCTACCAACAACTCCTCCATCGCTGAAAAAACACATACAATCAGAATTTCAATAAGCATAATAGAAGCGTTAAAAGACGAATTAGCAAGTTTCTTTCGTCAAATATTCTGCTTTGTTTATTTTTTCATATTGCCACTGTAAAGATGCCTTTCTGCACTGAGATGTTTGCTGGCATCTGGAAAAAGCAGTGAATTATGGGTATCTGTTGGCTTGGCACCTGAGCAATATCAAAGGCTATCAAATGTGAATTGCAGCCCTGGAAAATCAGAGGTCTATAAAACGGCATTACAATGGGCTCAGGCCCATACAAACACATAGCTGAAGGTTTACATAAGACTGGAGGGGGGAGGACGGCTGCTGTAGGGACAGTTTCTTGACATAAAACAGTGAATAGAGTTCACTGATTAGAGTGTGCTTTGAAATGAAGTGTGCATAGCAAATTGAGTGTGTCACTGTATGACTGCTGGTCTAGATTTCAACTCAGACACTTGTACTTACTCCTGGACATGAGCCAGTCTTTTTCAGCTTGGCTAAAGTTCATTTGAATGCAGGTATTTGTCCTTCAGACTGCAGTTCTTAGTGATAAATATCACACAAATTTAAAGTTGGAGTGGTTCGTCTCCATTCTTGTTGAAAAGGTACACACAAGACAGACACTACAAAAACTTTTCCTTTGCGTCATAGTTAAACTGATTGGCTGAGCACTGATTGATTTAGGAAGACATTAGGGTGCCCTTACATAAGTAGATCTAATTTAATCAGTGGAGTTTTGTTGATTTGCTAGATAATTCAAATCACATGTTCTCATGTCTAACTGAATAGACATTTCCCACTGTTTGCGCTTGAACTGCTCCTCAGTTATGCTGTCTATAATACTACTATCACACTCCAATAGGACTGCACACTGAAATAATAATTTACACAAGTTTTTGTCCAAAATTTCTTGTTGCAAAGGTAATATGATCTTATAAATATGCGTGCATTCTACTGCACACCCTGTTTTAGTAAGGCTTTCAAAATCTTAATTTTAATTATAAATTAAGCAAAGAATAAAATGAAAAACTTAAGTATATTTTGCAGGCTTTTGCTGGAACAGTCTAGCAATCAACAAGCATTATAATTAACATTTCAAATAAAATACAATAAAATGTAATAATTCTGGAATCATGCATACTCTATATTTTAGCTGAAAATAATGTGTATACCATTTCCAGTTGTTCCTCTATCATTCCCTGTCCAACAGCTTGCACATGTCAGGTTGAATAAAGCTAATGAAGCACTTTCAGTGATGGTGGCCAAACAACATGAAAGGAAATACACGTTAAAAACCAACCAAGCAAACCAAATTGCTGTATTAAAGAGCACCAAGTGCCACACAAAAATGAGGACCACCTTCAAACTATGCTTGGGGGCAAAGTCAGGGAAAAGAGAAAAAGAGAGAGAAAAGAGAAGGAAAAACTTTAAACAATCACAACCACCCACGACCACATATCTCTGACTCTGATTCTTCTTCATTCACATCCTCTCGACTGACTAACCCTAGTGTAAACAAAGCTAAATGATGAAAGATGGGAAGCAATGCGTCCAAACAGCCCATCTTTAAAATAGAGAAATGCCTCCAGCTGAGGAATGACAAATTAAAGACATACGAACACATCCCAACCAAAAAAAAAAAATCCGCAAAATGAGATTTTATAGAGAACGTCTTGTCTTGTTTTACCAATATACCTTACCTGCCAAAGGGTGATGCCTTGCCAAAAAGGATTTCAAAGCTGATTTTAATTCAGTGCTGACAGAGAGAAATAATGAATGGTATTCGGTTTGGTGGACCAGTTTGACAAGTTGACCCAGTGAACTTTCACAATAAACAACACAGTCTCTCCTGAACAAAAATCACATTATTCTACTATTCCGACCCAAATGCAATAACATAGAGGGATGTGGTCTGCAAATGCAATTGTGATGCTGCCAGCAAGCAAGAACTGGTATTATTTGTGTGCTGATCCAGTAAGTGTGTACATTTGCGTAGGTGTCTGTGTATATGTGGTTATGGTCTACCACCCAGGCCGTGCTGAGAAGCAACAACATCCTTGATATTCACAGACGAAAATGTGTGTGTGTGTGCGTTCATGCAGATTACAGAGCACCTTTGTCTCCATGCTGTCATCCTATCTAACTCTTTCGTCAGATCTTAAAGCAGCTCTCTTTAATGAACCGTTCAAATCCATATACTCACACATGATCTTCGGCCTACCATATATATAATCAGGCACTAACCCATGCCAAGTTTCTGTGGAGTACCCACCATCTTACATCCTTCACTCACGCTTTGGCCTTCTTTTATCTCTCTCACTCCATTTCTATTTCCAAGACGCTATTCATTTTACCCACTTCTCACTTCAGAAGAGGAAAGATACGACAGCTGACAATAAACCTTTGAAAAAAAGAAGATAACAAACAACCTCTTTTGCTTAGAATCCTGCCAAGAACATAAACGTGAACCTCTTGCTCGTCTGTCCTCCCTTCCTGAAGGAGGCCGACCTCTCATCCAATGCAAAGCTTCTCTTTCATGTCTGCTGACAGGATCCAGGCGGAGAGCTGGTGATGACTGAGATACAACACAAGCTCTTCATACTCTGATCCAAATTACAAACCGAACAGCTTGGAGACTGAACAGATGGATGAAAAACATGCTGTTCTTTTTTATATCACCTTCAGAGTTGTATCAAAGTTCTTTGAAAGCAAGTTTACCCTGCAACTGTAATTTTCGGTTCGAAATAACTTCTATCTGCTTTAAATCTCCAAAACAGCTTTTATAAATATGTATAGATATATATAAATTATGATTATTTTTAAATAAACATGTTTACACATCTTAATGATTTTTCCATCATTAAGAAAGTGGGTGTTTTAAAACCTGATCTACCTAAATAAATAAAATAAAATAAAAAACTGAAATTATATCAATTGCATTTTTTTTTCAAAAAGCTTTCTAACAACGGTGGCTGAAAAAAAGTACAATAGCTGTACTGTTTTTTGTTTCTTACTGTAACTAGGGATGCTCATTTCGGTTATTTCTCGTAACCGACAACTGACGCATGTTTACCGATAATTACCGGTTAACCAACATTATTTTAAATTAGAATTTCATTCAATTAGAAAGGATAAGCGCCTGTAACTCGTTAAAAACAGTAATATTTGTTTTCTGCGGTTTCATTGTACCTGCGCAAAAACTACCAAACAACAAAAGACGAAGATTCACATGATCATATCTAAAGTTATTTCATATCATATGCCTGCAGCACTTTTGCGAACAGAGAAAAAACATTCTAAAGTATAAATAGGCCTATACGAGAAACATATAGCTATTTTACATGAATAATAAGTCAAGAAAACGAAAGAAAAAAGTTAGCAACGGTGACCTAATTAAAGTCGAAGATGGCAACGTCCATAAAAGTCACTTTCTGACATGACAGAGGTCCAATCAAGACGCGAGTTTATCAAATCCTCATTAAACGACAGCAGCTTTGGGCAAAGAGCGGAGCATTTGAATCACGCACTGAACACAAAACTGATGAGAGTGGCTCCGGATGGAAAACTGACGAGATCTAATAAAAATTTCAGATGACACGCAGCTAATTTGTCTATAACTATAAGTTCACCAAAACACACATAAAAACACCCGGGAGGTGCGCGTTTGTGCAGCAGAGCGGCCCTCTTCGGCAGCGTATGACGAGTCGTGTTCCGTTCACACAGCGCGTGTGTTCCGAGAATGCGGTTGTGAGTCCTGAACATTCCGTTACAGAAAGCTGTTGTCACTCCCAACAACTGGATTCTGCTGCTGTGTGAATGTGGCAATTTTTTTTTTGTCAACACAATTTTATATAGACTATGAGTAGGTAAAATACTGAAATAAATAAATAAATAAAATGACCTTTTAAACCGTTTAACTGATTGTATTAATCGGTCAAAAATCAAATCGGTCAGTTAACGGTTAATGGTTAAAATTAGCATCCCTAACTGTAACATTTTGTTTTATAGATACATACCATAAAAAATTTACATAATGCCAATGACTCGCATCTGTGTTTTAGATTAAACAAACTATCAAATTGATTGATTTTCCTATAACTGGTCAATCTTTTCTCATCTCTGTCCCATTGGAACTAAAACATCAATATAGGTACTGTATAGAACTCTCAAAGATCTGAGAGGCACTGGGTGCCTGTAACAAAACGTTTGGCAGCTGGGAATAAGGCAGCTACTAGTCTGTGGTTTGTGAAATTAGGCTCCTTTACGGTTTGGCCTCATCATGGTTACCGCTCACTGCCACAGGCCAGGGCACACCAGAGCACCACTCGGTTACACATGCCTGGAAAATAGTAGAAAACTACAGGATAGAAGAAAATATTGAACAGATGCTCCACTGTCCCACTAATGATGGGCTTCAATAGCAGCATCTGTGTAGTCACATATATCAAGCGCACCGGGATCATCAATAAGAGAATAACTCGGTTGAGTGATTACATTCATCTCTGTGTGTGATTATATGTGTATCCATATGTGTTCGCATGAACATATGAGGAAAAACACTGAGGTTTCAATTAGGAAAGGACGGTTTAGAATGTGTCCATAAATGCGTACTTGTGTGTTTATGAGTGTGTGTGTGTGTGTGTGTGTGTGTATAATTACAGAGCGCTAACTCCTAAACCACAGTGGGCAGAGGGGTGGGAGAGAGGGGCCACTGGTTACAGAAACCTTTAAGAATCATCCTTCTAGAGGGTGGAGGAGACTCTGTGGTGCCTGAGAAACTGAGCAGGGAAGTGTTGCATCCTTTTTATGTGTGGATTTGTGAATGCTCATCAGCATTTGTGTTTTTTGCCTTCCAACAATCACTTTTTGGAATTATAGCATATTTATGAGTTTACCATGTACAGGATGATGATGTATCATGTAAGATATTGTTAAAGAGGTTGATGGGAATAATTGGTCATGTAATTTAGCAGAAAATTAAGTGTCATGAAAAGAAGCAATCTACTTGTCCCAGATGTCAAATTTATTTTTAATATTAAATATATTCCTTTTTAAGTTGTCAGTGCAAAATACTATATTAAATATACTATGTAAATCTATAAATATCGACAAATTAGTTTAGACCAAAATGATGCTTCTTACCCCCCGCTGATCTGCATTATTGAATAACTGAATATTGAACAATTACAACTGAACCAATATTAATTGAACCAACTATTGAACCTATGGTCACAAAAATACACCACTTAATAGCCATAAATGCTTGGAGTTCCTTTTTCTTAGAGTTTCCCCAAGCTTTTATTGGATTTTCACACTAATCTCTCCCCTCAGGACAATGTAGAGGCTAGAGTGCTATTAACTCTTTTATATGGTGAATGTTTATGGTAGCAACTGAGAGAGGGAAAAAAACTGAAAAATATGATAAAAGACTACAGTGGAGCCAAGCAGCAGTTGACAGAGTGGGTGGAAAAGATGAAGGAAGGCAAAGTTAAAAAGCTCTCTTCTTTCCTCCCACCTTTTTTGGTTCAGACATTTCTACTTGGAGAGAGGGAAAGAAGGGCTTTAAGGGTTTCTGGCACGTGTAAGCCTTTAAAAAGTCATCAGTGTGGAAACTGTCGGCGAGGAGACCCCCTAAAATAAAGCCAAGTAGGCTAGCAGATCAGTACCCACATCACACACAGTAATCGAGTGCCAATTCGTACCATGTCTGACGGGTCTAACAGCACTGTGCCATGTTCATAAATGCCAATAAACACATTAACCACCAGTGCAGCCCAGCATGAGCTTTAGAACGAGATGAAAAGTTCCAATCCAAAAGGAAAACTGTCACATCTGGAGCTATGGTGACATGTTTTAGTGCCAAAATTTTACATAAAGAATGGTGTTGTAGTGTCACCATAGAGTAACATATGTAAGGGATAATACAACACATAATAAACCCTAACAGTGTAATTAAGACCCTGAAATAAACCAGAGGGGTCTGATATCAACCTAAATGCGCTTATTTTGCTACAGTGATATGGACAATGTCCCCATATTCCGGAAAACAATCAGAATAAAGCATATTACAGAGCCTTCTAATAATACCAAATATTGCTATGGCAAAACCACACTTGGCCCAGTACATACACCCTGCACTCAGATACTGAACCATTGTGGACAATAGGCCTCTGTCATATCCAACAGAGTGCAAAGCTGTGATGCACGTATGGGATACCTGACACCTCACAGCTGCCAGCCAGCCAACCAACCAATCACAGACGTCCTGCCTATCCAGCTCAAGTTGTGTTTGTGAAAGTGCAGACCTCTGTAACAGAAGATAACAGGGCACCTGTATCACCCAAAAGGTAGTATGGGTGACTGGAATCGTTTGTTCTCAAACGTGATTTATTAATTATGCTATGTGCTAATAATAATAATAATAACAATAATTAAATATGTCATTTAAAAGAACTTCTTTAAAAGTAATGCAAATCTGACCATTAAAATAGACGAGCACTTTAAAAATAAGTTTTATTGTACAAACAAACAAACAGAAATCAATGACTTACTTGCAACGTCATTAAATTTACCGCCTCCACATTTCAAATTGCAACGGCTTTTCTAACTGACCTGAGAGAAACGCTATGAAGGATTCAAAGAAGCAAATATCACGGGATGAACTCGGCTCTAAACGGTACTGTCGCTTTTGAAATGTCCTTCATATGAAATATTGAGTATTTTCTCACTTACTGTATAGTTCAAATTCAATTACATTACAATTACATTAGCGCGTGGATATCCCAGAATGAGTAACGCGTTTCTATATGACCTAACGTTAACTTTATGTTTGTTTGTTGTGATACCGCAACTCACTAGAAGACACATTGTTGATCGGTGATATAAATGAAACGTCTGGTAACAATAATATATTTATCGAAGGTCTCAAAGGGTGCAACAATTGAGTCCACTCATGGAGATACAGGACACTCACCCCTCGAGGCGAACAGTATGGGGTCGCTCCGCATCTTAAAGTCAAACGCATCTAATTCGGTGTTAGTAGAGGTTGCAAGCGTGTGTCCGACAGCTGCTGTATTTCATTAAAATCCGCGCAACAGAGCCGTCTCTGTTTTCTCCGCTTTCTCTCTGCGCGAAGCAGACCTCCTTGGCTCGCTAGCGCCCGGCAAGGTCTCGTTTCCTCTGAAAATGTCCCCTGAATCTCTCCTCGATCCTGACACAGAGCAGCTCTGTTCGCTTTCTGTGAATCGCGATCCCGACAGCAAAGCGTTGCGCCTTCGAAGGAGAGCTGCTTGGAGACTTAAAGTAAAATCTCTCACTTTCTCTCCATGTCGTGCTGGGCGAAAAGTGGGACCTCCTTCCTCTCTTTTTAGTTCCCTCTCCCAATTCTCTCCGCCCTGTAGACCCACTTCTCCAATTCCACAGCTGGATACAGCGCATGTGTGCGGAGAGGGACGATTAACGAGGATAGCTTTATTACTCCCATATGCAAGATTAGAATATTTACCTCAGACTGATCAAGAGCATCTTTATCCTTGTCTGTGTTTAATAAAAAATAACTTCAACTCTAAAGAAGTTTAAAAATCAATACATGAGCTCATCCAAGGGTGCAGCTTGGTAGATTGTGTTTTAGGTATTTTCTAATCAAATATTTTGATTCATCTTAAACATAAAGGTCATCATACGTAATTGTTACTGTTTGCCTTTTGATGTATGTCAAAACTGCATTTGGTTGTATTTTAATGTGTGTTTTACACTGTAATGGATGTTATATAGCAAAGCAAACTAAATTTTATTATTTTTAGGGGAAATTCAGATGAAGAATTGGGACTGAAAGAGATTTAAGAATGACCTGTGAGTTCAATCAAAGAGTTACATCTTAGTTGACTGCAAACACATTAAAAACTCATTCACACTGACAGCAATTTGCACAAAGTGACCAGATATTATATATTTCCAAAGGGTTATGCTCTAACAACTTAAGCTCACATTTAAAAGTTGAACAGCTGAATAGAACTATGGAGAAAAGTATGACCGAGAAGTAAATGATCCCTCTATTATAAAGGGAAACAGAGAAAGAGACAGAAAAATGGTTTGGTGTGTTATTAACCATGTGAACATATATACACATATAAGTGTGTCAGCACACTGCCCATGAGGCTACAGTCGCCGACTATACATTATTCCTATACATCAATCCATTCAAGTCTTTAATCTGAAAGGTTCTATAATATTGCTGGGTGTGTGTGATGTTTGGTTGTTCCAATATCCTTAGTTCCCCCTTTGTTTTACCACTTTTCTTGATTTTGTGACTAATGCTTCTCATGTTTCCAATAATAAACAGGTCCAAAGCTAATAGGGCCTGAATCTGTTGTACATTTATTGAAAGTAAACAATTAAAACTAAAGAAAAGATCTTTTGAAGATTTCAGTCAGCACTCATATTTCTCAAACTCCTCATGTGCTTTTCCCATTTATCCAGCATGTTCTCCCTCGTCACCTAAAGGGGGTTCACATATATTACAGACCATAATTTGGAATTAGTGATGAAAACATACAAAAGGTTATTGTTTTTTTAGAGAATGTAATTTCAAGTCAGTGTAAAGTTATGACTGGGTTGCAAATCAGTGCACACCTGTGGGTGGCCAAGTGAACTCACGTGTGTGTCAGCAGGATATTGTATCTGGACACTCATCCATGTATTTGGCCTTGGCTCACAAACAACTATATGCTCTGACATCATAATGGGGAGAGAATCAAATTGATATGCAGACATTAAGTCCACCCAAAGCCTGCAGCACAGCAGAAAGCAATAGTGTCTCTGACTAAGGTTTCAACACAAAGCTTGCATTCCCCACACTATCAGATTCAACACTGTATCAGATTCAAACAACTGCAAGTTTTACTAAACAAACTTATCTGTGTTCTGTTTGTTTAGTTGCTTTCCTGTATAACTTTATCAGTTGGGGTATACCTTGTGCGTTTAACTTAAATCTGCACTGTAATTGCTTCTTGTCGCATCACTCGAAAGTCATGACAAAGCCATGTTTATTATCTACTTACATTAAAAAGGCACATGGAACAAGTTAGACAATCTAGAGAGTTATGTATGGGACACAATAGGGAGAGAGAATAAGATTACTGTTGAGGTCATTATAATGGCACAGTTTAATACAGTGCACACGATTCAATAGAGTGATATCTTAGAAGAGTCAAGAATCTTTAGAGAGATACATAAGAAGAGCTGCAAGCCATTTAAAACAAAATTGTGAAACACTTCACTATTGTCAAGAATCTCAAACATCTGAGTCAATCAGCTAATTTGAAACACACAAACTGTGGATCATGTAACAAAGAATAGACAGAAATGGTATCTAATGTAAACTACATTATGGTTAAAAGGCATCTAAACTTTATCTCTTCGCAGCTCCAGACACGCCGTCAAAACAAAGCAATTCTGTGATACCCCTCTTACATGAGTTGGCCCTCACATCACGTGCTCAGGATGTTGGAAGCAGGGTGGAGGCCCGTACTGGCAAACTGGTAACTGTCAGGAGGGTAAGCTTTAAACAAACAGAACTCTAATGAAGCATTAAAAAGCCTGGTAGCCAGTGGAATGACTGTTTCCTCTGGGTTCCACTGCAGGGCATTCATTACAGCAAAGGCTGTTTTGTCAAGGGCAACACATGAGCTGAATTTAAGGTCTTTTGAAGTGTATCTCACAGAATGTGCCTGTGTGTCACTCATCAGTGCTTATGTGTTTTCACGTCTCCAAGGAATGCATCAAAAATCTGTGCGCTGGTGAAACACCTCATTACTAAAGTGGTTGGCCTCATTTGGTAAAAAACACAAGCCAAAATCATATGCACACCATCTGCAAAACAACAGGTTTTTTGATTACAAGACCCCAAAAGTAAACGGATTGAATTCCAGAGACAAATTAATTTGAATGCTTTAGACGATGTTGTTTCTGCTAAAAAAAACTAGCATTTATAATCAGGGTCCTGAATCAACCCGTTGACATTTATTTTTCATCCCTGAAATGCTTGCTGACTTGCTGAACCTTTAGAATTGCTGGACGACGTTTTCCGGGTTTCTGGAATGTGGCCGAATTTTTTGATTCATCTAAATATCAGCTCTGCAATCTGCACCCCTGCTACTCTCAGTATCCAAACAGCAGATATGTGACTACGATTTCAAAAGACATTTGGCCGTACTCTTCTCCTACACACACATAAGCCACATTAAGCCAAAGCCTCCTTATGGAATTAACAAAGAGTAGACAGACAGGATTTAGGACCACAGGAGGTGGATGATCTGATGTAAAACACCTTGTATATCAAAGATACTCAAGCTATACCATATAGTATATTTGTATAGCCTAATGCCTGAGAGAATACATACACTGCAGTCTGCAATAAAAAATTAATTTGTGCCAGATTGCAGAGAGTGATTGTAGCTACAGATGTTGCTGTTGTAAATACCTCAGATGTGTTCATATTTATGGAAATAGTTTAAATGAACTGCGATGCATTCAATTAAAACAGCCCAACTAGGTAGTCAGCACACATAATTTCACAAAAGCAACAAACCTTGGCATCATTTTAACTGGCTGCTCTGCAGTTCCCCACTTTACAGTTCTTCCCTGATAAGATGTAATCTTGTGTACACATGTGGGACATTAAACTAAATAAGCACACACACAGATTGACTTACACAGGCAGTAAATGTGAATAACGGAAACATTCTGAGTTGGAGGACAGAAACCAAAACTCTGTACACAGGTCTGGAGAAATCGTCATCATCATCATCATCGTCTTCATCACAAACTATCAGGCTTTACAGACTCTCCATATGGCTATGAGGCACTCTGCTCAGCTGTAGTTGCATAATTTGACACCAGAGTCATTTTATAGTGCAGAAAGCTGTAGCGCATATGGAGGGGCGGTATGGAGCACTGGCTGTCTTCCAGTGCAGTAAAGCCTTCATGAAGGGAAGACAGAGCAATGCTAAGGAGTATTTAAAACTAGGTCAGAATCAGAGTGAGCATGACAACCTTTTGACACAATGCTCATTTGTAATATCCTGGCTGGGTTTCAAACATACATTAGTGCTGTGTTTGGGTTGGGCAGGGTCAGCTGGATAGTGCACTACAAACCAGTCCAACAAAGGGTCTCAGTGGAGATACACAATCCTATATCCTTAAACCGCCCTAAAAAAGGCTTTGACAAAAAACAGCTCAACATTCCACACATGATACTCTGGACTGGTGCAGATGAGGCCACGCTATGTTCTCGCTCTCTGTTTTCCTCTACAGTGATGTATGCTCGGTCAATAATCAATAAGCACTCTTATATGAACAAAGAAAGTTGGGTTTTCATCAGACTACAGCAATAATTCATGTTCTTAAAATGCTTTATTCTGCATTTTCTCTCTCCAACTGCTTCAGTGCAACCACTCTCTACTCATTATTCAGAACTGAAAGTATAATTCAGTTTGAATGCATTTATTCTATGTATCTTCTTAGTCATGTACCTATTCTGTTCTTTGTTCTATTGATCTATACAGTATCCACTTTGCATTCATCCCAATTGTTCCCAGAATGGTCAGATTGTTCCTAATTTTGTGTATTTTTGCATTCTTTTATCTACAAATTGCACCTACTTTTTCACTTCAATTACATTTCCTTCCTTCCTTCCTTCCTTCCTCTTGTTCTTCTCGATACCAGTCCTTGATAACTTACACATGACCCTCCCCCAATCCACACCCAGTCTCAAGTCCCAGCTGCTATAGCCAGGTTGCCTCTTTAGTTCTAACTGTCCATAGCAAACAGTCAGATGTATAGATGGATACAAAGATGTACGAAGGGGAGGATGGCCCAGCAGGACTACGAGTCACAACCACTAATACACACTTAACACACACCTCCCTCCGTCAGCCCACCCCACCACTTTGAGGCTCAGTCCACCATCTGGCCAGTCTGAGACTGCAGACGTGTTGTTGGTTATGGCTGGCCGGCCCAACGGGGGGAGGAGACCCAATTAAGATACCAATCTGCCTTAATGCAAAATGTATAATCCCACCTCAGTTTATTTTCCAGTGTGTTTTTACCTGGTTCTCTTTGGACTACTGAGCACACCAGTCAAATACAAATCCTCTCAGTATATAGAGGACATCACACAATACTTCACTTCCTCAGATCCAGGCACTTTCTATCAGATGATCTTGATAAATGTTTCAGCCAGACTCAGCCAGAACCACAGACATTGATTTTCATCAGACCTCAGGGAGGTCTGATGAAACACTGTCACATTGTTTACTGGAGCTTATGCCAAGGAGTGCTAAGGAACAGCTCTGATCCAGAGACAGCATTTTTGATATGTGATATTGTACATATATGGGTCCTGGCCTCTCACAGCAGACCGAAGAAGTCAACCTAGGGTTGATAAATGAGATAATACAATACAATACCAAAAAAAAAAACTTCTGTCATGGCCATTGAAATATAGAAGCTCATACATTCTATCTATTAAATTTCAGTACTGTTTAGATTGAGTCAAATAACTGATTTGTGTCCATAATGTTAAATCTCACCCTAAGTGCAATGCATTCATTTTAACAGCTGAATCAGATTGGTGGAGACATGAATAATCAAATAAATAGGAAACAAAGGTATTGCGAGTATGTGAGGCTAAAGGGAAGGTGATATGATCTGGGTGAAAGAGAAGGGAGGAGAAGAAAGGAAAATAGAAGAATGTGAAATACCTTTACTTCACCTGGCAGACACAAATTTCCAAAACTCGCACTTACTGGCAGGGAGCCAAATATTGACACTGATCTGGGTCATCTATGTTGAACTTTAACACTAATAAAAAAAGATGCATTGTTAGAAAAAAATCATGGTTTTGTTCTGATAAACTGGAATGTAGTATGTTTTTCAACACTGATTACAAAAGCATCCATTTTAAATCAGCATGGATGAAGATCATTTATATAATCTGTTTCTTTTTTGTGTTTTATTCAATGATAATTTTATATAATGTTTTATGTTACAAATGTTTATGTTTTGCGTTGTGTCTGTTGCTTTATGTAGCAATGTACATTTACAGACAGCATATCATTCCTGTCTATCGGTTTTGTGTTTTGTAAACCTGGTAAAATTATACTCATTATTCTCTCTGAAGACAGCATATGAGGCGGAGGCTCTGAGCACAGCCAATGGTGGTACTGCAAAGGACCACTGAGGAGAGAGGGATGATGGAAATAACATTCCAAAGCAACATCTGCAGAGCTTCAAGTGTAAAAGTGCTGAATGACAGCAGCAACAAACATACACTGAAAGAAAAGAGAGAAGGAGAATAGAAAAGAAGATGCCAAAGGTTGAGTGTTGGTAAAATCTCACAATAACATTTACTCACATAAAACAAATATAGAAAGAAATGTGAATAAATCAGAATCATTTTCACAAGGTTTTAAAGCCAAATAATAATGGCATCTTTAATATGTGTATATATATATATATATATATCCCATTGTCTGCATCTCTGAAAACTTGAAAACTCACTTTGCTTTAAAATACAATCCTGCTGTTAGCTGGACAATTTATGAGGGTGTTTATGATCTAATGCAGAAAATTAATCCATGAAGGAATGCCATGTTCTTTAGTTGTGCTGTGGAAACTTTGTAAGATTTACAGGACTAAACAGACGCTGCTAAAGGTTACAATAATTATATACGCAGTGCACTCACAAACACATCCAAAAACTGGCAATGTTCCTCTTCTCTACATTTTCCTCTGGATCAAATGAACCACCTGTTTCAACACAAGATATTGCATATCAACTCTGCAGATTGCTGTCTTTGGAACAGGCACAATTTCATCTACAGACGTGTCATGTGCATGTGACACTACTACAGTGAAAGCAGATTGGCTACATAAGGAAACAAGCTGTGAGGACCAACCAGGGGCAAAATTTCATCAAACTTTCTTAAAAATAAATTTCCTACTTATTTTTATTACACTTTCCACCACCCAGCAACCAAATCAAACTTGACACCAAACAGACTAAAAGCCCAAGTGTGAAAGCATACTAAGCTTGGAAGTTTCAGTATGTATAGCCTCTGGGATTTGTGTGGGTGTGACTAGGGTGAAAAAGCAAGTATTTCCATAAATAATAGCACCTTGACATCACCCTTCATGTACAGTACAATCAATTTCAAAGGACAGGTCTGGAGGCCTTGGCACACATCTCTGTGTGCTTAAAAAAGTTCATAATGAAGAGCATTCCAGAACGCGACCATAACTTGAACGTCATCCTTAGTGCACGTAGCACTGAACACCTGGTTATTTTACCAGCAGATCTATACATGTACATAAGCACATCCATTTACTACAGAAAAGCCTGAAACCACCTTCCCAAAAACATGTGAAAACAAGTCTTGGCTAAAAGCCAAACTAAGCATTTTACCCAAAGAGCAGGTTGCCTTCATCATCACCCTAAAATCATACTCCTCAACTAAAAATAAATTGTAATTGATGGAAAGTGGGTTACAATAACATGAATAGGTGGAAAATCATAAAAAGAAATGTGTGAGTTTGTTTGTGCCCGCACACCCACACAAGCATACTGCCTGAGAGTTGAAATATATGCACTTCCTTTGAGATTCATAACCCAAAGTCTGACTCACTTTCACTCCTCTTCTGACCCGCCACAGGAAGCGACATAATCTTTTAGTCACTGTCACTTTCCCCTATGGAATAAAAGAGTGAAAAGTACTACAAAGTGGGCCTCTTATGTTTCCATCACATTGTTGTTGGGATTTTGTGCAGTACAGTGAATGTGTGTGAGTGTTTTTTTACATTCCTGTCTCTATTCATCTGGCAAATCAAAATGAATGCAGGAAATAGGTAACGACAGGCACAAAATAGGCACGAAAAGGCATGCCGAGCTGCAGAGAGAAGAGAAATTACTGTAGAAAGATGAGAGAGCCGCCTCAAGGTCTAAATACCAGTGCTTACAAATACACCTGCAGGATCAAACCCAAAAACACAGATGGTGCGTGTTTTTAGAACAGAAAGAATTTGGCAAAAGGCAGAAAGAAAGGTCAGCTGTTTTTGGAGAGATGGAGATAAAACAGGAAAATGAGATGTTGAGATGAGAAAAATGTTCTTATCGTTGTTAGTTTTTGTTAACGATAACACTAGTTGGAAGATGAAGTGTGTTGAATCACCTTCTATGAAAGCTGTAAACCGAAAGCTAGCTCTTATGTCTGTCTTCTCATTCAGTTTCACTCGAGATCTTTGCACACTTGGACAGAGCTTTACGACTGTTGTTCTTTAAACTTTTACATAGATGCCTGAAAATTTTTCTGTTTAATTAAGATGGCATTTTTTAGGAAATTGTCTGGTATGAGTAAGTCGAACAGAAAATGGCAAATAACAAATCAATATAGGTTATTCTTAAAAAACCTAAACTAGCTCGGCTTCTAAAAGCTCCAAACATACTGTGCATTAATTATTTATGCTAACAGTTCTAGCATCTGTTAGCTATAAAACAAGCCTTTACAGAAAGACTGTTACCTTGGCTGCAACAACACACCCTAAACACAAAATATTAAACCAGAGTTTCCACCCGGCAAATAACACCAACCACATCAGTCTAATCGGATTCCTCTTTGCCTGTGATGTGGTCAGGAGTGTTGAGAACCACAGCAAGCTTCATCTTCTGTATCCCTGCCACAGTTTCCACACCTTCCTCAGTTATTTCCCCTGTTTTCCCTCTTTCACTTTCCATGTCATACACAAAACATAGTGGAAACAAATAACGACAGAAAACCTCTGCTTTAAACGATTCAGATAATATTCAGTGATGAAAGCAAGAGAAACACACAATTAAAGCTTTCTAAAGAAAATGAGGCATCAGCTTTCTCAGACAGTGACTCAGAGGTCTCAAGTTCAGCTTGGTTTACAGCACTTAGTCTACACACACACATATACTCAAATTGGCGAAGCACCTTCTTTGTAAACACAAACACACTTGAGTATGCAGAGTTCGACGAAAAGAAAAAGAGCAAAGCTACACCGTCTCGGTGTAAAATCCTAATGGGACAACCTCCAAAGCTGAAGGAGAGCCAAAAGGCATGCAACACCACATTTTCATGTTTGTTTAAAGATCTGCCACTCTAGTCCAGTCATGTTACAGAGCCGCTAGCAGTATGGGTAACTGACAGCTCTACAGAGACGTCTTGCACAGCTGTTTGTGTAAATACAAGAACTTTATATTCATTAATAAAACAATATTCTTGTTTATTATACTTGTTTAGCCTATAAATCTTTTAAAAAAAATTTATAAATCTAAAAAAATGTAATCATTATTATATATTTATATTGTGTTAAAGCACAAAAGTCTGGGAAGTAAAACTAATCTAAGATAATATGTATGTTTTAAAGGTGCAGTGTGTCATATTGACAGCTAGTGGTTGAAATGGGTACTACAGCCCAAATTCTAAATATTGGATAGTTGTTTGTACCGCCCACTCCAGGTTGCCAGATTGAGGGAAACTGGAATGAATGCAATACACAATTGGAATGAGCGCAATTTACAATTGAAGTCTTACACTAGAATTTGAAGAGTTGCTTAATCCATGTTTTACCGATCTCTGCCTTAGTTTTTTTGCTGGCTTCTATTGCTGCAATAGGTGGTTTCTGCATACTGGCAACTCACAGTATGCAGACTATAACTCACAGAACAAAACAAAAATAGACACTCCGACACGGGCACAGTAATATAATGTAGTATGTTTTTCAGACAATCAAGTATGTGAATTTATCATGTTTCCTAAACATTTCATTATATTTGTATGCTTTAGTACAGTCAAAAACACATACAGGTCCTTCTCAAAAAATTTGCATATTGTGATAAAGTTCTATTATTTTCTGTAATGTACTGATAAACATTAGACTTTCATATATTTTA
>JAUYWG010000046.1:8813770-8831609 GCA_034779775.1 Enteromius afrohamiltoni | reverse complement strand
TTGTGTATGAACAGAGCGGCTGCTGTAACTGTGAAAGTTTTTCTTTCATTTCCTGAGGTTAAAGGTTAAAGTCTAGAGCTTGCCGGTGGATTTGGTTATAAATATTTATCTATGACCAGCTCTCCAATTCACATGCCTTTGTGAAAACCTGTGGAAAGTAAAGGACCAAACATGACCCTAATCAGACCAGATTACATATAAAGAATGAGTAATATTTCTGTTTTCAGGTAGTTTTTTGTCCAGATACAAAGAATCGTTACGAAATACTGCCACCTAGTGTACAGGAGAAGCTTTCAGACGTTCTCAAAGAAAACACTGGCAAAAGATCTGAATCAGATTTTTAATAAAGAGCGTGCCGTGGAATCACATCTCTGATGCTCCATTAAAGGAGCCAGATTTTAAGATCAAAGCCGTACATGGAAAACAGCCAGAGGGTGGGAACAAGACACACTTCTAACTGCACGCAAGCACAGACACACCCTCTGAGCATTATAGCTTCCTCAGCTAAATCTCTACACTAACTGATCTGTGACTGTATTTCCTGATGTGCGCGATTACAACAGCCCTCTGTGTCCCAGCAGCTGGGTTTGACAAATCCAACTAGGATCAAACAGCATTCTTCAATGCTGAGAGAGCGAATGACAGCATTTGTGACCACAGCTCACATATACTCCCAAAAATCACACACAGATGGTGTGTTAAAAGGTCTGTGGGGTGCTGTGTTTGTGTGCAGATATCAGGTCTTATAAGGTTTACCTTGTATATTCCGTTCCGCCCATATCCTGGCAGCGAAGCAGACTTATTGTATGGAAAGTCTGTAAAAGAGAATTTAGAAAGATTTATGGCACGTTACTTTAGCATCATGTTCACGGGGAGGACAGGCAGACACAATTTAAAAGGAGGATATGAATAATTTATTGAAAATCAAATGTTAGCATGATGGCCACTAACGAACTGACATTACTTTAAAAAAAGGCTACTGACTGGGTTGAGACATATCGGTGGGTAAGCTGTGGGTGGAGGTCCTGGGGTCCAGATCTGGAGACTGTCCATCCAACTCACTCTTCAGGTTCATCCAACTTGTTCTGGTCTATTTCCAAACAAATACAGCAAGAAATACATTCACATAAATTAAGCATAATTGTGCTTAAATGTATTAAATGTGCACTTGCATTGTACTAAAATCTGTATCTGCAACAGTAATTTCCGAAATATCTACAAAAATAACGATATTAGCACAAGTGAACAATATCGTCTGTAAGGGCATGCTCACTTAATTCTCGAGCTGGTTTTGGTAGGATTGTTTTTCATAATTCATCAGCTGGAAAAATAGTTCTCAAAGTGATTCCAATGATATTGTTTCTCTGGGCCTTTATCGTCAAAAGTTGTGGTGTGGAATCTGCTATTTTTTAATACTGAGAATGTTTTTAAGAACTGTATCTACACACCGTTTTCAGTATAATGCTTGGTGTTAACTGCGCTTTAGTCAGACTTAAATTTGCACTTAGCACTAAGTTACACTAATTGTAATTAATATAAATTTAAACTGTAATACATCTTCATATAAACTCAATGCAATTCAGTGACTAAAACTTTACATTCAGTTTGCACTCAAGTCTATTCATTTAAAGCATATTACTTCCAAAATAAGTAAAACATTTGTTTTTTACTTTTTTCCCACAAGAGTAGGTTGGATTGAACTACCAAAGTTACTTGACAATGTATAACAGAATGGGCAAACACACAGAGAGATGTTTATATAAATCACCTTTCTGTCTACATCTTCACCATCTTGCCAGGAAGTTCTAGAAGCTGCAGCACAATAAGAAAGTTTAAATATATCAGTATATCCGACTGTTTGAGAGAGAGTGATCAACACAAGTTACATCATGCAGTGTACTATACACACACACACACACAATTAAAAACTGAAATAAAATACTGCTATATACTCCTACATGTGTAATTAAAAATGTCAGTGTATCTTGATTTGACATAGTGTTCAAACTAATTGCAGTAATCACTACAGTAGAAAAACTAATTTACGGAGAGAATCAACAAGCAAGTGAAAAGTGACACAACCAAACACAATGTCGAGGGGTAAGTTCAGGACAAAAGGCTGAAAGAAACCAGCCAAGTGATTGATACCTCTACCACCCAATCACAATGAGCTTTACAGATGTCATTAAACCAATCACAATGGACTGCACAAATGCCTTTGACATTTCACCAAACCAATGAGTTACACAGACACCATGTTTGTTTAACAAACAAACAAGACCACAGACAGACAGCAAACTACAAATACTGCAACTGACAAACGAGTGTGTATGAATGGACAGAGGCACAAAAAAATAATAATAAAGAATCTATCTGACTGCTGTTTCCATGTCAGGATGAATTTCAAAAGACATGTATGAAAACATATCAAAGGCATCAGTTAGATTAAATGTACACGACCATTCAAAAATGTGAGGTCAGCAAGGTTTTTGAAGGAAATTAACATTTTCATTTAGCAAGAAATATGAAGATATGTTAGAACAATATTAAATTGCTCTAATATTTCGCAATATTGCTGTTTTCATTGTATTTTTGATCAAATAAATTCAGCTTTGGTAGGGTTTTTTTTTCTTTCTTTAAATCTTACGGACCTCAGATTTTTGGTGCATGTGTAACATCAAATAACAAACACCAAAACAATTTCTTAACAATTCAGGACTGATTCCTATTCAAAAGAAACACATTGAATAACTAAAAAAATATAACCCTTAGGCATGTGGTCTGATTGAGACCGCTTGATAAGTATCTCATCAAATTCAAACCTTTTTCTGGGAATTGTAAAACCTACAAGGCCTAGTGTTTGTAGCTGAAATGGAAACCAGCAGACAAAAAGAGGGTCAAAGGTTACAGATCCATGGCCACATGTACCATGGTGACATGCGTAACAGCATGCAAAGAAACATGGTTGTACGGAGACTAGACTGTACCATGCTGTTTGTAGATAGGGGGCTTTCTATAGATATTATCTTTGACTTTAGTCTCTGAGAATGGAAGACAAAGAGACAAAGAGAATAAGAAAGAAGATGAATAAAGAAGCATGAGTTATTAGAGAATGGAATCAGGGCAAAAGAAAGCGCAGAAAATGCAGTATATGATGCTGTAAAGGATTCCAGATATCGTAGTCCGTTTCATTCATCATGTTTATGATTAGCATGCATGACCAAGCATTTCGCCTTTGACAAAATCTTTGGCTTTGAGAAATGGATTTTCGGAAGTCAGAATTATGTATGCTGTAAGTTCAGAAATAACGAAAGCCTTATCTCGTTTTTTTTTACTTAAACGATAGAAATGTCACCTAAAATGCACTGAGCCAAAAAGAAAACGGAGATAATTGCAATGATATAATGTCTTAATAATTGACGCAACATGTGTCTCTCTGCAGCTTGTTTAGGTCATCCCATCCTCACTTCTGCTTCTCAACTATTACTTCTAGAAAAAAATCAGTCATTTAATTTAACACATGTGGGACATTTTAAGAGCTGTTTCAGCATCTGCCAGCATTGGAAACAAGACGTCATTACAATAATGGGCAACAAACACATGAAACTGATCATTAGATTTATTTTAAACATATCCAGGGATGAGACGTGACAGTAACAAGTTTCTCTTAAGTACTAAAAATAGGGCTTTGCTTACAATAATGACTTATAAATGTAGTAAACTGATGCAAATCATGATGCACAAAAATGACTGTGACCTTTCACAGAACAACATGTAGGCAGATGAGTAAGAATGAATAATTATTATTCAGTCTGCCAGATGTTTTTATAAAGGCAAAAAGAGGATTTAACGTTGTATAGACTTGAGGACAGGGATGTGAGCAAAAAACCCTGCAGATTTACCATGGTTCCCTAAAGAACAAGAGTTTTAGCACCTACCTGGGATATGGAAATGCCTTGGGGCTGCCACATATGTAGAGGAAGGAGATTTGCCATCAGAGTAGGTGGAGAGACTGGGGGTACTCCGACCACTTTCACTACCTTGGTGGGGGTGAAGGTCATGGCAGACACAAAAACGAAAAGGAAAGAGAAGAAAAGTTAACAGGGTTGCCAGAATGATGATTCATTTGGTCTTGGATCTTCCAACAAACCTCACAATACAGCCAGCTCCAAAAAGTATAAATTTGTCTTTGCATTAGAAAATATGTTGTGTTTATACTGATGGCAAACTCAAATTCCATCGCTCTGTTTGAGATGAGTGGAGCCAGTATGAAGTGGACATGACTGTCATTGGCAGGCTGAATTGTGATATTATCATCATACTCAGAAAAGTATTAAGTATTTGTAATCACAATCTTTTACCAAACTGAGAGTAAAGGAGAGAGAGAATCTCTGTTTCAAATGTTCTTTTAAAGTCATTTGCATATGTTAAAAGCCAAAATGGACAAACAGTGATCTCTGTCTCCTTTGTCTTTTCTTTTTCTCTTTCACACACACTTGCAACTGTTCTTCAGACACATGCACACACCATTTAACACACAAAGTGCTATTAGTAAAAATTCACCCTGTATCAGGGGAAAATCTTCCACACATCTGGAGCTGGGGGAGTAGGAAATTGTCATAAAATACACTAAACATACACAAATCACAACAGTGGAGCGCACTGTGGAATATGAAAGTCTCAATGCTCCCACTACTCAATGCCCTTCTCATGTCTACTGGGTGTAATGCAGCATTTCAGCACATATTCTAAAAATGATTTTGATCATCAAGGTCTTCAATGATATCACAAGATCAAGGCTGCTGAGGTTACGCATTTGTAAGGAAGTGGCAATTTTCCTCTTGTGGCTACTTCACCAATAAGTCAATTAGAAAGCTAAGTGAATCATAAACAGCACACTCCAAACACAACCTCAGTGTACTTTCATGCAGCATTAAAGGGTTGGCCAGGAATTGAGCAAGGCCTAAGTTTATGCCACTGTGCCTGGCAAACTGGCCCAAAATTACAGCTTATCAGTTTACTCTTTAATCTTCTCCTGCGAACTTTATTCCCACTCTCTCTACATCTTGCAGAGAAACCACAAAACCCAAATCTGTTTCACCATACTTTCCTCCTCTTCAGAGACATTTTATCTTTATGAATAAATATTTCCAATTTATTCTAGATATTCATACAATTTACATACGCACAGCAGAGTTCAAAAACCTGAGATTTTGATTTTTTTTTTTTTTTTTGCAGGAAATGAACAAAACGTTGTAGGATTTCGAAAAGAAGAAATAATTCCATTTTGCATTATTTCTAGATCACTAATTAAATCACTATTTGTCTGCTGAAATTCTGAAACTTCTATGCATTTTCATTTCTATACAAAGTCTCAGACTTTTGAACACCACCTGCAAACTACTGCCTGTCTGAGCATGTATGCTACGTCAAATAAAACAATTAAAAATGCTGAAAAGAGAGATACAACAGCCACCAAATAAATGTCAACATCAACACAAGGCAGCATACAGGCAGTCACTGTGAATATTAGATGGAAATGGTGGAAAATTATACCTTAAAAGATGAAGCACAACATCAACTACAGTACAACAAATAAATGCATATCAATGCTCCCCACCAACGTTTGCATTTGTCTTTGTGCATTATGTTACTGTTTCAGCTCAAATATAATGAATATCAAAATGTTCTCCATGCAATGTTTGGACATAACTCTGTATAAACACAATACCAGCAAGCATTAAAAAAATGGACTGGTCCAAGGGCTGAACCTTGAGGTACACCTACAATCTCACATCACTGTACTACACTGGTGATACACAGTGAAAGAGAGACTGGTTTTTAGGGTTTACCGTGAGAAGGCAAATTGAGGTGCAGGGCTGTCCTAGGGCTACTTTCAGACTTTGCTTCCTGTTTGAATCCTGTCTCAATTCCTGTTCAGGAAAGGTGGATGAAGGATAAGCTAGTAATTCTATGTTTGTAATTCCCTAGTCCTTCAATGTGAATGCAACCCATATGAAGCACTAAACGTTATGGAGCTTGATCCAATGGTCCATTTCTGTTTTAAATCCAGTTCCAACAGCTGAAACCTAATGCGTTTCACAACATTAGTTTTATTCTCTTAAAATAGCATTTTTAGCGTTGAACTCATTCATTCATATTGTCAGGGGGAAGTGAGTCTGGTACCAACCAAATCCAAGACCATAAGTTCACACACATGCAGCATGTGGTGATTTGTACTGGGTTAAAGCCTACAGGCAGATCTGTGGTACCTCTGAAGTAAGGGATGTAGTTGTGCTGTTGGAGCAAAGCCAGAGTAGTGGGGTTGAGAGGTAGGGCCACGCCACCACTCCCTGCCTGTGGTGTGTTTCTACCACTGCTGCTGTACAAAGGCAGTGGGGAGGAGCCTCTGGCACTACCATGAGCACTACTCCTCCCCGAAGTTGGAACAGACAAGAAGTTGGAATTTTCTGGATGAGTGGTGTATTTGACACTCAGGTATTGCTCTGAGCAAGAGACCCAGACGGTCAGGGAAGAATAGCAGTAATATGAGATCAGCAACTATTCTTAAAAAACCAAGCGATTCTTGAATTACTTTATTCCATGAAATTCTGTATCAGATCAGTTTATTGTGACTAAAAATATCATTTTAGTATGGAATGCTTTAGCTCTGTTCCACATCTTAGTGAACATGCTCGCTGCTTACTGTCTTTACAGCCTACATTGAACCTCTTAAGTGAATAATTCAGAATACTATACAAAAGATGATTTTAATACAATGTTGAAAAGTCATTATACTTATACTTATACTTTTCTTAATAAATTGTTTCTGCTATATTTATTCAAAGTGCTGTTTCTTAATATTTTTGATGATACATTTTTTGATTATTAGAAAGTTCCAAAGAAATCTTTAGTTACTTATTTAGTATATATACACTGTACATTCACTATATGGACAAAATTACTGGGGCACCCTTCTTTAGAACAGAAAAAGACACTTCCAAAACTGTGACAATAAAAATGGAAACATAATCATGTATTTAAAAATTGTACTTCTAAATGTACTTGTACTTCTTGTACTCTGTTTTATAAGTGTCTAAATGTACTCATACAGTGTGTAAAAGTCATTGGTGTTTGATAATGAGTTTTTGGCTCAAGATATGCGTTTAAAGTGACACCAGAGGAATAGGATTTTGCTTTCTCCAGACCAGTCAAGTTCTTCGACACAGACTAAATAAATCATTTCTTTTTCAACCCTGCCTTATGCACAGAGGCACTATGATGTTAGAATAGAAAAGGGTCCTGACCAAATAGTTGCTATGAAATTAGAAGCACACATTGCTTTGAAATTATGGAAAGTAGTCTGTTCATTAGAAGGAGTGTCCCAATGCTTTTGGCAATATAGTGTAATTAAAAAAGAATCATTTTCACGTGATGTGTCCATAAGTATCATCATGTATGTGGAGGGATACCTGGTCTGCTGTAGGTCTGAGGTGAGCGGGAAGGCGTATAGCGGCCATATCCCCCTAAAGAGCTGTTGGAGCTGGGACTGGAGGGCCTCCTCTGTCGGGGAGACTTTTCCCCATCTCCCTAGAATCAAAACAGATCTTCAATATGAAATAAACAACTAACAATGATAAACGGTAATCACTATGGCACTATAAAGCTGCAAAGGAAACAAAGATCTGACCGGTTTGCAATAATCAGTCCTAACTGGAAATAGACCGATCATTGAGTGATTACACCACAGAGTTTTCAAACTGAAGATGGTGAAAACACACAATACTGTTCACGTCTCCAAACCACAACTGTACTACACTTCACACACAAATGTTCACAAAATCTGATGAAAGAAGGCCTCATTCACTAATCGTGCACATATTTGTGTGTGTAACATTATGTTTCATTATGCAAGTTAAAGTGACAATCTGTCCAGATTCTGAATACAAATTAAATATGTACATATATATACTAAATATATGTATGTATGTATATATATATATATATATATATATATATATATATATATATATATATATATATAGTAAGGCATGATTAGTGAATAAGACCCAATGAAACAATAACAGGTCCTGTTTCTTTATGTCAATTCTACTATACCTCAGTTGGAGTAGGGGTGAGTTGCTGAGGTGACTGTAAACAAAGAAAGCAAATGAGTAAAATGGACTTGAATGCAATGATAGATATGTTCATGAAAAAATGAAAGGTAAGACTTTACTTGAAAGGGTGTGCATAAGACTGACATGACACCTTCATAATCATGACATGACATATGTCATGAATAGGAAGGAGGTTTAATGCATGTTTATGATAACTGTCATTAAGTGTTATTTACTACGTCATTTTTAACGCAAAGGTTATGACAACTTGACATAAACAAATACATCATAACCTGTCAGTGTCTATGTCATGCAAGTACGGCTTGCTGCAGTCCACAAGATCAAGGGGGGCGTGGTTGGATCCACATCTAGGGGGTGGAGATTGGTAGGTTCAGGAGTGGGTTTAGGTATACATAAGGTGGGAGGAGTTGGATCTGGATAAAACCATGCCCCGTGGATCTTTTGGACTGCAGCGAGACGCTCCCTCATGTCATGACAGTGACAATGTCATTAAGGGTCCTTTATTATGATAGGACAGATCAATACTGACAGGAAGTGAAGTGGGAGAGAGAGAGAGGAGGCGGAAACAGGAAAGGTTTTCGAACAGCGGATGCCCAAGTGCAACGGCACTGTATGACAAAATTTCATTAAGTGTTAATACTATGTCAAATTATTTTATTTGGTTTATGTCAAGTTGTCATCACAAAGGCATCTCAAACCATGTCATCTTTGCATCAAAACATAACATAACTGATTGAATGACACTTCATAACAGTTGTCATGAAAATGCATTAATCCTCCTTCATAATCATGGCGCATGTCATGTCTTGATTATGAAGGTGTTACTTCAGTCCTATGCACACCCCCTCAAGTAAAGTGTTACCGTACTGTAACACTTTAATTAATTAGTAAAATAATGCAATGAAACTGGATAATGAGTAAAAGATGATGGCATTTAAAAATGGCACTATTGAAACAAATGAATGCTGTAGCTGTCGTATGAGTTATTACGCAATCCTTTTTGTCTATAGAGACAAGAAACTGTCAGAAATCAAAAACAGTAAATAGAAGACATGTATGTGTTATTCTCTCATGTAAGCCTGCATGTGGGTCTGTTTGTACCTCTCCAAAAGTCCTGTCCTCCACTGGGTAGCTGACATAGGGCGAGTATGAAAGCATGTCAGGTCTGTCAATATTGTAGATAGCTTTGATTTTAGGAAGAGCAGCCAGGTCCTTGTAGTCCAGAAGTTCATCACCCAGCTTTGCCTTAAAAACGAGCAACATTATGGTTTTAAAACTCTCTCTGCATAGGTTTGTGCGTTGCTGCCCACTGGTGGTGATCATGAACAAATGAAAAGTAATAGAAAATCCTTTTCAAATGCACTTACATAGATAACTCTGCTAGGGGAGCCCGATGCACTGGAGGCATGAGCGGAGGTGATGCTCTCAGAGGAGGTTCTCGTCACCTGGAAACAAAAACAAGGTGAAAAAAACATACACTAAACCATAACAACTTGGTAAAGTTCTAAGGCATTTTGTTGACTCAATTTAAACCCTGTAACGTGAGTGATTATAGCACTATTCCAATGTGGCCGTTACTATTGTGTAGCACTAACAATAGTTTATCAGTTTTCACACAGGTTATGAAGGAAACAACAGAAAGGCAGAAAAGGTTTTGCCGTTAGGACAGAACAAATTTTTTGAACTGATACAGAGAACAATGCAATATAAAATAATAATAAATCTGTATTTTGTCAGAATGTAAGAAACATGCTATAGTAAATATTGTTCTCATTACATCTATAAAACTTTGGGTTTTGATTTTTATTATAAATCGTAAAGTAAGATATAAAAGAAACATTCTCTAAAAAGGCTTATTATTCTCAAGTCAACCTTGAGTCTCCTGCATTGACGTTAATATTTAAAATGGATGCATACCTGTAATATTTTCTTATGAGGCATTTTTGTAAAAGTTGCTTAAATATCTTAATTTAACTAATGCCTAATCCTGGCTTAAGCTAAGCCCCATTTGTGAAACTTTAAGACAAACGGTAGATTACTGTAAGTTGCACACTTAAGGGAAAATGGTCTTTTATTTTTAAAATCAACAAATATCGAGCACTCATAAATAACAGTATCTTGTTACAATCATACAAAAGATTTATATGTGATTTTATTAACAAGTAATTAATTCAGCACTGATTCACAGTGTCTTCTCTTTAACCACACACTCATTTTGAAGTAGTGTGTGGTTAGTCGTCCAGACGATGTTAAAACCTGTTCTTTGGTTCCTGATCTTGACTGGGTGGGAGTGGTGGTAGCCTGACAGCCCCGTTTTAGGACTTTAGTGAGCATTCTAATAAAACTAAAAGCAGGTTGGGAAGTAAGCCCATGCAGAGGGGAGAGGGCCGCATGTCACAAACCTGCTCAGGTACATTGGAATGGAGATCACTGAGCTGAATCCGTACATGTTTCTGCAGGGAAAGGGTTGTTACAGTGAAGCACTTCCACATCACCTTTGATTAACTAGCTGGATTTCCTATTAAATAATTTTGCGTAATATATTTCAGAGCACGTCAGCTACCTAAACCAGAGCTCATTTTTAATTTGCAACATATTAAGGGATAAAATTTAAATCCCACACCTCTGACTGTCTATAGGGTCCGTCACTGATTCCAGAATTTAGTCTTTAATAGCATTCAAGTCAATAAATATTGTGGATCTGCTGGTGGCAGTGTTTATTTGCACACGAAGTCTGTGTTGTTCTAGTGCCTGATTCTCTTAAGAATTGTTGTAAATTTCTTAACAATACAATCAGGCAAAATTTGGATTGAAAAAAATCTCCAAATTGCAGGTTATATGAGCTAGACACACCAAACTATAGCAATCTTGGACATTTTACTGAGACAGTACAACATCACTCCTCCACCGTGATCCAGGCACCATAATCAGCATTATAAAAGGAAAAAGCGCACTTGACAACAACATACATCTAAACACTTTTTCAACATTTCTCCATTACTTCTTGAATAACAGCTGCCATGACCAACTAAACACTGAAATACTGTCAACCCATTTTCTGCGGTTTAAAGTAGGTAGTTACTTGAAAACGGTAATATACAGTACAATAAGCCTAATTTACAACAAATTCCTAGTCATACTGAATTGCAGGTAACTGCATTAGATGCAGGTTTTTGTGCTGCAGCTGTTTATGGAATTACCCCCTCCTGTCTTCAGTCCCATTTTTATAGTTTGATTAGATTTACCTTACTCTTCTCCTCCATACGTGCTGCCTGTCTGCAAGGAGGATGCCAGATGGTAGAACCTATGAAAGAGAAATCCAAAAATAACTTACGAGTCCATATTAAAAAATATGCTGGCTCTAAGAAGTATTTTACACTCAAAATGGCTCAATTTCACTTTCTTGAGCCACTCGAGGAATTCATTTTAACTAACTTGTGTCATTATTAGTGGATTTATGATGTCAGTTGGCTACATAGCAATATGTTAATATTAATCATAACATTAATTACATCCTTTTGCTTGTTTTCATATTAGGTAGATAAAATGTAAAGTCGGTATCGATTTTAAGAACTGAGCTTTGCCATTACCATCACTCTGTTGATTTTTTGCTGTATTTTTATCAAATAAACGCAACCTTTGTGGCACTTAAAAAACATTTTTTTAAAGTGGGCCGTAAACCCTTTCCGTACACACTGTATCTTTAAAATACCTCTGTTCTTCAACGTATTTCACATAAATCATCTCTCTGTGGAGTTAGCATGATCATATATACTACCACATCAACTGGCATTCATAAACAAAGTAACACAATCATTCAGCCTTTGAGTCAGCAGCCTTTCATTATATTTTAGCCAGATTAAAAAAGGCATCTAACTGATTCCGCTTTCTAAAAGCACATCTGAGAATGAATCTTATTTGACAAACTGCAGCGCAGTGAGTTTCTGTGGTAAATCACTGTACAGAGCTCAACAAGATACTGAAGAATTGCAACATTTGAGGTGGGACACAAGAGAATAAATAAAACCATATGTATCTCATATTGTAGGTGTTTTCTTCTCTATAATTTATGTCAATTTAAATAAGACTGGTTTGAGCTGGTTAAGTTTCGTTTGACTATCTATTGCTGTTTCAAAACAAACAATCCATTCTTGTTTTTGTCAGTACAGGGGTCCGTTCCATAAACCAAGATTAGAGTATAAGCCAGGCTTATTTCAGTTAGTCTGACTTATTGCCAGTTAATTTGTATTAAAATAAGTCAGACTATCTGCCATAAGCCTGGCTTATTTGGTAAACTTGTTTTATGGAACAGGCCCCAGGTGTGTTTACTTAAGCTTAAAACTCTATATAACCATAAAAATCCTTGGCAGTGTCATCATTTTTATCAAACTAAATTCACCTCAATGTTAACTGTCGCTAATCACAGTCAACAAATCAATTTTTTTCATATTTTTTTATTGTTATACGTTTTGTTAAATATAATCTGTAACAGTTTGACATGACATTAATTGTCATGTTCGAATAATTTACTAAATAAATAAAAGCAATTTTTATTGTAATGAAGCACTTGTTTTAATAAAACATCAGCAATTTCAGTATCTGGTCTTTAAATTACCTTGCAGGTACATCTCCTCCCCCTCTCCAAACATCTGCTCACAACGTGCACATCTGGCACATGTGGGATGATAGTGTTTTTCTCCAGCCTGCAGATAAACATAAAGCAGGGCACATCAGTCATTCACCTTCATTGCAGAAGTGAATTTCTCAGTGAATATATTTTGTATATTTACTCATATAGGGGGATTATTATAAGACTACATTTGTCTAAATAGTCTTGACACTTTAATCAATGTTTCCAAATAATTCACTATTTGCAGTTCAAATGCTAAAGTGATGCAGTGGGCAGGGGGACAATATCGGTAGTAAGTGTGTCTGAACAGTAGAGGGACCACAGATGCAAAGCTGCCACACTTCACTTCTGATGGCCACATCAGTTTCATTTCAAACTTTTACCAGACCATATGCCCAAATGACTTTCTGTATTGCTTGAGTGGATCAGCCTCAGTAGGTTTATTTTACTGTGCTGAAAAAAATTATTAATTTCTATTCATCTTTTTGAAGTGCATTTGTAAAGTGCAAATGTAAATTAATCATACTGAATTTGTACTGCTTGTATCACTGTTTCCATGAAAATACTATTAAACTAAATAAAAAATAGGAAAACAAAGTATTTTTTGTGTTTGACATACTATTTTGACCTTGGGGTGAAATTTTACCCAAACAATTCACTGTGATTTTAACTCATTTGAGACAAAGTGACATAAAACTCAACTTTAGATCAATTTAATGTGTCCTTTCTAAATAAAAATAAATAATTTCTTTCAAAAAATACAAAAATGTATACTTACTGATCCCAAACTTTTGCATTATAGTGTATTATCACCAAAAGAAAAAGAACTAAAGTCTTGTCCTTCTCAATCTTATATTCTCTAACCATTAATAAATCTGGCTAACACTCATTTTAGTGGTTTATAAGAGCAATGTCAGGCTGTAATATTGCATTGTTCCTTTAAGTATTTGGTGTCCTTTCCAAGTTAGATTTAGTTCAAGAGGCAAACAGCTCCATCCACCCTGAAAGAGTACAGTTTAGCAAAATCAATCTATTACATTTTCCTGTCATCCATTTTTCATCAACCTTCATTAAGTCCTAAAAGACTCATCTATGATCTGAAACTTGCAGCCTGCTGGTCAACACTCCTTTTAGTGTTCGGTACAGCTGTAGATTTAATTTCTCATGTATCAAAACATGCACTGGAAAATCTACTCATCCCCTCCTCCATTCACTTTCAACACAGTTACAGTCTTGCCTCTCAAAAAGTCATGACATCGCAGGCTCAGATAAAATTCCCAATCAATGCAACAGAGTAAATAAGACCTGTAATGCTCTGTTTGTGCTCTCTTTCTGTTCATATTTTACAATGGATCCAACTGTTTAAAAACTCCTTTACCTTTGATTACCCCATTGCTGCCTAGGCTTGTGACCTGGCATTACTCCTGAAAGGTGGGCTAATTATTCTTACTAACATTAGGATACCTGTATCAACTAGCCTCAGTTCATGTAAAAAATGTTGCCAAGGGCAAAGAAATATGCCAAGATATTGTTTTGCATGACTTCATTTATTTTACATCTGCTTAAAGCACTTGGCATAGAACTGGTGTAGTTAAAACTACCATCCTAAACCATGATGTCAAACAGTGACTCAATCTAATTTTGGGTTACTGAGAGCAAGAGTCACTATAGCAACAGTGTCCCACTCCTGACACACACAGATGCACTTATTTATAGAGCCTTAAGGTACACAAAGCTGTAGATCTTTATGTATATGTGACAGATATGAAATTTAACAAGTAATCAACATTTACTCGTATGAGACCACTAGGGTGTTAGGGTGTAACAAAATAGTGGTTTATAGAAAGATAAAGAAAGGTTTGCATACAAGTACAAAAAAGAGTGAACAAACCAAAAAAAAGTGAGAGGCAGTATGAGGAGATATATTGTTCTATACTGTAATTAGGCTTCAGATGGGTTGTGAATTGACTGAGATTGTCTTCGTAAGCACCCACTCAACTTCTGCCCCCTCCAACATGACCGCTATGATTACAGAGTACCAGCCTGAAGCTCTCAGATCAGAATAAAAGCCTTTCAAACACACTTAAAGCAAAGCTATGATAAAACTTTATATCTCTGCATACTTTGAGAGGTTTTTATGCTAGTGCACTCTTAAAAGCTGACGATTTCTTTAGCAGAAATGCTAAGTTAAAGTTAAAATTGAAATCTGTATCTTGTCTCTTGAAAATGGATCAAACTCATTATGCACTACAGATTTTTGACCAATTTAATGTCTTCTTGCATGAGAATGTCCCTCCCGCTCATTCATGACTGTCATGTAACTAATCCCTATAAAATGTATAACAATAAAAAAAAAAAAAATATGAACCCTTCGATGTGTTCTGCAGTACGACGGAGTTTTAGTGCCACCAAAAAAAAAAAATTATCTACAACTATGAGATTAAAGTCATAATATTACGAGAATAAAGTCGAAACTATGAGAACTATGAGATGTTAAGATCAAAAAATGTTCCTGTGCAGTCTTTTAATAAATATCATATTCTTGATATTAAGCGGTTTCCACGAGTTCTCAGATCTCATCCCAGTAACATGAAGCGGCCGCTTGGATGCAATAATATTTAAATATGCCTATATCTGGTGGCCTTCTCTCAATCCGGGTCATTTACAAGTGCACTATACTAAATATTATATTTCAACTTTAATCTCGTAACATTACGACTTTATTCTCGTAGTTTCGACTTTAATTTCATAACATTACGACTTTATTCTCGTAGTTTCAATTTTAATTTCGTAACATTTCAACTTTATTCTCGTAGTTTCGATTTTAATCTTGTAATATTACGACTTTAATCTCATAGTTTTAGATTTTTTATTTTTTAAAACTGCATTCATACTGCACAAGTGTTGTTACTACTAATGAAAATAATATCTTTAATATCTGTCTTTGAATGCAATATATTTAAAGGGTACCTGTTTAGCACAATCAAATATATTTCAGTGTATAAGTATTTTTATGTATGCACAAATGTATGTCTGTATACCAAGTATTAAATGCATTTCAAATACATTTAAGTATATTTATTTTTCACTAGGGGTGTCTTTTCAACTAAATAGGTTTAAGTTGGTGTACTTAAGCCGTAAAAATTTTAAAATAAAATAAACTATAGCTAATAAACTAATAGAAATTACAAAAACAAAACAAAATTACCTACAGCTAAACAAACATCTAACAAAATCTAATATTAAAAAGCTAATTTAAAAAAATTATGAATACTAAAAAACAACATATAAGTTACAGTGGCCCAAACTTTCAATTTCAATCATCAACTTTTTTTATTTATTGGCGTTTTAGACAAGAGGGTTTGTTTTGATTCCATGTGGACAACATAATTAAGTCATCCATTCATCTACTTCCATCTATTAATGAATCCATTTGTTAAAGGACCCCCAACAAAGAGAAAAAACTTCTTCAAACCTCAAGTACTTTTCCAGTGATGTATTTCTTGCAGGTTTCACACTGGATGCCAAACATGGCGTGGTAGTCTGCCTCACAGTAGGGGATTCCGTCCCTGCAGAACATCAACACACATTACAGATGATATATTTCACCAGAACTCTAGGAAGGTGAAGGATCTCTGTTTGCTCTCTGGCCTTGAGAATCCCCTGATCTTTCATATTACAGCACATCAATAACGCTGAGTTCTTCCAGAAGGTTCAGCAGGCTTGCAGATCGCATTACTACGATCGATAAAGTACACACACAATTCACACACAGAAAAGAGTAAGAGTGGGACTAACTTGCTGATATATTCTGCATTAAGCACTTTATTGCACACTTTGCATTTGAAGCAGCCAAGGTGCCAGTGCTTGTCCAACGCCACCAGAGACTGCTCATTTTTAAACTCCTTTCCACAGCCACAGCAATCTGCGGAGAGAGAGCGAGACAAAAGTCTAGTGTATTAGTAATGAAATGGCAGGGAAAGCTGTCATTGCAGACATATAGGAAATAAATGAGCGTGTGTTTAAGAGAAAGAGACTAGCTTAGAATGGAAGAGATTGCAATGCAGAAACACAGAGTACTCACTGTGCACAGCCTGTGGGGATGCCGTGCTGTTGACTGGCACAGGCTGAGTGCATCTCTCACAAACACACTCCTTCCCATTAAACGTCACGCGGCCCCCAGCTGGAAACGGCTGCCTGCCAAAAATACACACACATCCACCTCATCACTCACCGAAGTTATAAAGTCACTTTCACATGAGGATGAACTTTACACTAGTACACAAGAGTCAGATGCAGGGACATGCACAACTCACAAAAGGGTGAACATTGTAAGATAACTACTTAGTTATTCTTTTAAATTAAATCTCTGCATAACTCAGTGTAAGCAAAGACAGACGCATTCTAACAGGGAAAATTTTATTAAAAGGAAACTTTCTATTTACAAAAAGTGACAACTAGTATAAATCTTTAGATGTAATAAGAAAGAAAGCTGTCAGTCTTTAAAATGTCAAAAAAAGCACCCTAAAATAAGCTAAATGTAAGTCTTCTAAAGCTATAGCAGATCAAAGCCACTATTTACTGTGTACCTTCTTACATTCATACTCATTTGGATATTTGCATATGAAAACTGCCATGTTACACACGACAACTCATTTTGTTTGGCATCATTGGTGTCAGGCCTGCTATATGTTTTTGCATGTATACTTATATTAAACAAATGTAAATGAGATTTCAGAGCTGTGGACAGGGTTTTAGGGAATAATTACTAAAATTCATGTCTGACCTTCACAGACAAAAAAATCGAAATACTTCCAGCATCAAATATAGCATTGCATACCTTTCAACTACTTTTTTGGGTGACTCCAAGACGCTTCAAGAAACCTACCTGTTAAAGTTAAACCTACCTAGTACTGTTAAAAGTTTTGGGATACATTCTGTATAAATGAATAAAATAAATAAAATAAGGACGCTGTCAAAAAATTATGTAATAAATAGCTGCATCAATTAATTCATTTTTTTTTTTTTTTTTTTTTTTTAGGTATCTTTCCAGGTTGGTATAATAAGTGCC
>JAUYWG010000046.1:8781605-8800474 GCA_034779775.1 Enteromius afrohamiltoni | reverse complement strand
AAAGTAATTAGAAATGTAAAAATAAACACTAAACATGCCAAAAACAGTGAAAAGAAAGGTTTTAAATCCAGAAAAAAAGGCTTCAATCCTAGTTTTATTGGCACAAGGAATCAGTGAGCGTCAAGTTGCTTCTATCCTTAATATTTAAATGACGGCAGTTTATAAAAAATTAAACAAACGTGCATTGTTTTTTATTGGTGGTGTATTAGTGAGATTAACAGTTTTAAGAATAAAACCCGAAAGAAACTGATTTTTCTGCAGTGGTCTCTTATTTTTTTCCATAGCTGTATATTTATATGAGTGGGTCCACTGGTCTAAATCATTTAAATGTTTTAGGTAAACTATAGTGCATATATACTTTAATATAGGGACCACTTCTCAGCCTTAAATAGTTGCTTATTAAAGCACCATATTGTTAACATATTGGCTCTTTATTAGTACATACAAAGCACATATTCTGCATGACCATATTCAATCAGCAACTTTGTATTAACAATTTATTTGGAGCAAAAGTAGTACTTAATTGTTATTAGCAAGATTTGGACATTAAAATGAAATTGGACCGTACACTATACATTGAACCAAATTCAGCATTAACCATCAAGGAAATGATTTTTGTATTATTTTATTTTATTTACGGAAACTCTAACCCCCAAACTATGGTACAACTATGTGAACTCCCAAACAGAGATACACACAACCAGAGAACAATATACTTATTTAAATGTGTGCTAATATTTGCAGTACACAGCTTTATTTACAGATGAGCCTGCATCAATGAGCAGCAAAAAAAAGTTGTTTACTAATATTCAGTGCTATTTGAGTAAATCTCATCTGATCATAATCCAATGTGGCAGATGGGATTACAGAAGAAAGTGTTCCCAAATCCAATGAAAATGTCAAAGAATGGGGAAAATCCATATTTGTCATTTCACGGCATCCATGGCTTCAATGCACCATAGTTAGTGCTAAATTATGAATAGCGGCTAAATATCCCTGATGAGAGCTACTAAAAGAGGAACTAAATAAAGTGTCATTTATTAATTCTGCTAAATCCTTTCTGGATCTGTGGAACTGTTATATAAAGAGAGTGCAGTGGGAAACAGCGTGTGATGAGAAACTTGACATAGCCTTGAGCACACATTGTGCTCTGTTGTGGGAAACGATTAAATTTTGAGTGTTAAATCAAAGTGGCATGATTTCATTTAACTGGGAAATATGTACTTAGAGGATTCACTGAAAAACTACCGAAACAACACTGAAATGACAACTAAACGAACTCCAAATAAAACAGAAGGCATATTATAGTGTATATTATGACATAGCCCATCTGTAAATACGAATTCTACATTACTGTATTTAAAAACCTCCCTATACATAACATAATTCCACTAATCAACATATTTTTGAATTACAAAGCTAGTCTGATGAGAATGTCCGTGCATACAAGTGAATATACATACAGGCCTACAGAAAGCATATCACTTGCCAATCACACACTTAATTTATATAAATATATGAGGCTCTTAATGTTTCAGATGTTGAACTCTTGTGCTGTAAGGACAGAGAAGGGAGAAGCGACACACAGGTTGCATCGGCAAAAATACAAGGAATTTAAATCACGGACTTTCTAGAAATTAGAATTCAATCATTGCAACATTTTCCCAAGATGAGGTATCAAGATTCAAGACTTTACTGTGGTTTGTGTGTGTGTGTGTGTGGATAGTGTGTATATGTGTGTTGTAAAAAAAAAAAGAATCACTACGGGATTTAGGCACACAAAAGACAGCTGTATTAGGGTGTTTTCAGTAGGGTGTAGGTCATAGATTTTAGCAAAAGTAAATACACACAGAACACGCATATTTTAGAAGATATTTAAATGATTGCTATTTGATATGCTATGCTTTATTAATATTGAGGTAGAGCATGTTTCAAATATATATCCCTCTCAAGTTACATTTATAATTACTCCAGTTTACATAAAACATGCACTAAGGGTACGTTTATGTCCATAATGATATACATTACAAATATTTTCCTTTCTATTCAAACCTGCTAAGAAAGCTGCATGTAAATAGATTTTGTATGCATATACCTGCTTATTTTGATTGAAATATATATTACAGCTCGCATGTTTGGAACGAGCGTTGGGCGTGCTCAGTCCAGCCTTTATGGAGCAATGAAATCCCCACTGTGCAGAATAGCATTGCCATGTTGTCATGGTGTGCATGAAACAAATACAGGCAGTTTTATGATAACTGAATTCCCCCACGTGTCTCTGTCCTTTTCCAGACCTCCATACGAAGGCTCCAAAACATCTTAGAATGAAGCAATATCATCTGGTTTGTTTGATGTTTTACATAACAAATGAGTTGAAGGTGGTGTGACTGCACACTGAGTGCTGGAAAGACACACTCTCAAACACACTTCCTGTAAAAACAACACCCACTCACATAACCAGTGTTCCTAGAATGATTCCTATAAAGAAAAAAAAAAAAAAGAGGTGTTGTATTTGTAATTGCTGAAGTTATAGGATCATTTATGATTTAAGATTTAAGAATCTAAGTGCAAGTTTTAAACAATTAAAGGGTTAGCAATTAATGTCTAGAGATACTGAAATTCCTTGCTGATCACTTTTTTGTTAATACAACTTTTATATAATTTTATTAACCATTTTGGATGAATAAAAAAAAAAAAAAAAAAAAAAAAAAAAAAATCTCTCCACTGTCAATGCTAAATGGGGTGAAAGTTGGGAAGAATTTAAGGGCCCAGCATTAAAGTCTTCTTTAATATAAAAATATTTTTTTAGGAGATTCCTTTGTACTAAATATATGAAATAAATTATAAAAAAAATGTCCATTAAGTAAACTCAATATTAGAAATAACAATAAAAAATTCAACTGTATACACTACATTTTAAAAGTTAACGTTTTGATAAAAACATACAGTATTTACAGCTTAAAATAACTCTTTTCTATTTAGATATATTGTAAAATGTATTTCAGTGATGAAAAAGCTATCACATGATTTCAGTTAACATAATCCTTCAGAAATCACCTTAATGCTGAAAAAATGTCACTTCGGCAGCATACCTTTTCAAAAGGTACACTTTTTTTTAACCTTTTTATCAGCTTTAGTACCTTTTTTCTTAAAAACAGTGGTGCTGATTAATATTTTTGCAGAAATTTTTCTCAAGATTCTTTAAAATCAGAGCAGGAGAAATAGAAAATCTCTTTACTCTCACTTTTGATCAATTTAATGCATTCCTGTTGAATAAAATGCTCCTGTACATCCATGTCTGCAATATAAAAAGCATGACACGTTGACTAGAGAATGCAAACTTTTTCTAAATACACACCCATCCACAAAACAAGAGTGAATTGCATTTAACTGTCTAGTCTGTTTTTACAAAACTACCTTAACAACTCTGTATTAAATCCATAATTATTTGTGCCTAGCTTATAAGAGTTACTTCCAACAATAAGAGTTACGGGTGGGAGGATATCAAGAAAAAAAATCAGAGCAGCAACTGCAATTTGACTGATGGCGTGCAGTAACCGCACTGACTGATGCTGTGAGGTAAGAATAAACGTGCTAAACTCTATTACGATGACAACATTGTCTCAACCCTGAGGTCACCTAGCAACCCCTGTCTGTATTCACAACATCATCAAGCTGAAAACAGCCGGTGCTGGGAGAAATGATCTTGCTTATGCACAAGCAGACATGCATACATACACAGACAAAGCAAGAATCCTGAGTGACCAATGTGTTTGGCTTAATTGGAGCTATTCTTGATGAACTCAGATCGCAAACAGATGAAACCACGTCGCCTTAATAAACGTCCTCTCTACTCTATGGTTGTGGGAGACCGCTGTCTCAATATGCACCCCACCCTTCCCGTTAATGGAGATCGATTGAGTTTGTTAACGTATATACAGTGCCACACTGCACAACAAAATACCTTGATGTTTTCATCACATTTGTTTTGTGTTCAGGTTCAAGCAGCTGTACATTCAAAGCACCTTTCAAGATTTCTTTAAGACAAAAGCTATTTATTAACTGTGTGAAAACTGCCACACAATAACAGTATCTAGATGGAGTGACTGATGTGTTACCTTTGCAGACAAAGCATTTGATGTGGAAGTGTTTGTTCTGCACCCGGAGTACCTCGCCTTTGCAGGGCTTGCCACAGTTTTGACAGGGGATAGGGCCGCTCTGCCGCTGTCCCTTCTGCTGCTCCAGGGGACTGTGAACAGCCTGCTGGTGAAACGCTGTAGAAATAAATAGGTATAGAAATGTTTAGGAATTAGTCAACCAACTATACTATTCTAACCTGACCACGTTAATCAAGGCACATATATATGCTAGTATTCTAATGCAAATGTAGGCAGAAAATCTGTAATTATTTTGAATACATCAAATATACATGAGTAGTTGACAAATTCAACCCTACACTGTGACATAGCAAAATTGTAGGAAAAAAAATTAACATACAGATCTACATACAAAGTATCTTTATTTAGTATCCCTTATTTATAAATATGTGAGTGAGGTTGATCTTTAACATTTGATTTTTTTTTTTTTTTTTGCTGTCACACCATATGACACATTGATATGTCAACTAAAAACATGAAAAATAAGATATGCTTAAAAGAGATGTAAAAATAAACATAAGCTGAAGAACTAAATGCACTATATATATATATATATATACATATTTCAAAACAAAAAGCACAGATGCACATAAAAGTAACTAAAACCTAAATATATAAATAAAATAAAATCTAGTTTTATAAAAAAGTCAACTTAAATTTTTTTTAATGAATTCTACAATATTTAAATGTCTATTTTTTAGTTTTAGAGTTTATTTACATTATTAAATCATATTATCGTGAATTTTCTGATATTTGGGAAAGTTTGCAGTTTACTTTAATCCATTTCTCTGTTTTTCGTTTATTTAATTTTTTTTTATGTCATGGGAATGCATTATTGTTTTTTTTCCCCCTGCAGATCATGAGCCGGAATCTATACTAAAATATTACATGACCTTGTACCCTCTCACACCATTGTTCACAGATAATCACTGTAGCAGTGAAGATGAGTTCGCAGTAGACGTGGATGACATCAGGGCTCTGCTCTCCTTTGTAAATTTGTAAGCTGTTGTTTGCGCCCGTCTGGCACTCAATAATCACACCTACTCCATTACAAAGGCGTGTAAACTCAAACAAACACTTCATAATATGGTCCAACACACAGCTACAAGACCTTCAATCTCTTGTTTAAAAAAGGGTGTGTAGCAAAACTGGTTCTGTTGGACATCCTGTTTTACTCTGTAGTGATGATAAATGGCTACAGAGAAATTTGTTTTTGCTTCTTCTCAGAGGCGAAAACCTGTATTTGTTCATTCATTGAGAAGTCTGCTCGCTCACACACAACAGTATAGGACACCTCTTTAGAGTCAATCTGAATTTCGATTTGCAACTGATTTGAATTTATAATACGACATTAGGGTTGGACGATGTTGACCAATTTGGCATCGTATGATGTCTAATACGAAACATCGCGATGGACGATGATATCGGTGTCGTAGGTGGCGGTTGGGGGGGGTGTTTAGTGGTAACTTAAACACCAAGCCCCGCCCCATGACTGATAAAAATAACAGTGTTCGCGCGAGTGCTTGAATTGCGCACGGATGACATATCGAGCGCGTGCGAGGGTTTGAAATGAGCTTGCGGACCCGTTTCGGCTCAGCATCGTGATGTCTATAGGCGATGGACGATGGTATCGTCTATCGACCCAACCCTATGCAACGTATTTCAGAGAAAACATGTAGAATGATGATGATAACGACGACATGTAGGCATGATACATTTCGAAATGTGATCAAACAGTGCCTAAAATGATTTGGCTGTTGGTTAACATTATCCATATAGTCTGCATTACGCAACATTATGTTATTACATCAAAACTTTAAGATTTTTTAAATAAATCATATGCAGTCCTCTGAACCAGAAAAGTAGTTAAAGATAAGTATTTGTCATTCAAAACAGAAGCAGGCTGGTTAATATGTCAATCCCTTTTACCTGTACTATTAATCCACCAATTGGCTCAACATCTCATTTATAATTGACACAAATGCGCTCAGTGAACCTCCACTACATCAACTTTTTATAGATCCTAAGATCTTGTGTGGCTGAATCCCAGAAACAGCATGCTGGGAATGTTTTAAAGTACAAGCTATTTCCTGCTTTCACAGCTCAGATAGAGTTGTTAAACAGCAGTGGACATGTACACTCTCAGAAATAAAGGTACAAAAGCTTTCACTGGGGCGGTACATTTTCAATAGGTACACTTCTGTACCTATTAGGTTCAAATATGTACACATCCATAAAATTGCAATAAAAACTATGAACGCCTCACTTTTAACATGCTGACTTGTACTTGGTAATGGTTTATAGGTTACAGTCAAATGACAGAAGATACATGGTATTTCATTACAGCTTAACAGGTTTTTTTTTTTCCCATAAAGCATGTCTCCAATACAGAAAAGCAAGCTTTAAGTCCCATCAACCCTCTTAAAGACGTCAATGCATTTAATGAATGCCAGGTACATTCCAGCTATAACCATAAACAAAGATAGATGAGAACAGGAAGGACAAATACATAATAATATTCACACATAGTGTTTAAACTGGGATCTGTAATATTTTCTAATGTTTCAAAATAATTATTTTCTGTTCAGCAAGGCTGCATTTATTTGTAAAGTAAAAAAACACATCCCTGATTCAAGAAGAGGATCTGAAAAATAAACAACAAAAAAATGTTTTTATTAAATTGCACTTTGTTGGTATAATGTCTGCTAGAATTGTTCAGTGTTAAATTTTTCTAATTGTTTTTTGCAATTATTTACATGCATGTTTAATAATTGTGATAATTGTAAATAATTGTGACAAAATACATGGAAAAAAAACATAACAGTCTTAGGTATTCAGGCTTCGGCCAATAGTTTTCATTTCAATACCTCCCTAGAATAAATAAGTTTAGATACATTTTATTTCAATGTTATTTGGTTGTAGTTAAAATACATGTTATTTAAATTATTTGTATACACTACACTATTATATTATAAAACATTACAATAGCATTAAAATGGCACTTCACAGTTATTGAAAAGGGGTTAAATGTTATGGCAAAAAACAGCCAATCATAAACTGGTTACCTCATTAAACATTCATGTACTTTGTACATCTCAGCATATGAAACTATTAACTCAAAATGATGAAGACAATTGCAGTGCAGAATTTATGTAATTAGTTTCTGCAGAACAAAAAAGTTAATTTGTTTTCCGAACAATTGACCTTCATTTTACGTAAAAAAAAAACAAAACATTTTGCAACATATCTTCCATGCACAAGAAAGTAAGGCTGATTTATTACTAAAGCTTTAAATTCACAATGTCTGTCAAGTGCCCATATATTATAGTGTGTATAAGGAGATTGTGGTTCCAGCCAGCACAAAGCTTCCACAAATTGGCAAACCACATCATAAAAGCGAGAAAACAGTGATTGAATCTTACAAGCTTAACCACATCTCCTCTGATAAGAACTCCAAAAGCCAGGGTGGATCATCATCAAGTTCTCATGAAGTACAAAAACAATCCAAAGTTTTCCCAAATCTCTGATTCCTTTCAACCTGAGCCAAAGATCTGCGGTTAAAGTAATAAAGGCATGAAGCAGTGCTGCAGTAGTAAGATCCCTATCACTCCCTCACCCGCTCTCTTCATACACTCATCTGCATGCTTTAGATGCCCACATCTTAAATCATCAAAACCTCTGTGAGCACGACCAACTAAAGGTCAGCGTAAGGGAGGAGTTTGCTCCACATGTCGCTGAACACACACACACACACACCTTACACTGCTCGTTCATACAGCCAGTGTCATCCATCTTTAAGCAGGTTCTCCATAAATAGAGCATCTAGTCGACCCGTGGGGATTCCATCATGCCCTACTACATTCTGCTTAAGGTCCATGCACATGGCTGACATGACTGTGTATCTATAAGGATCAGATTTCCAACCACAGGTTCCAATCACTCATCGTTTGAACTGTTTTTGCAAATGCAATTGTGGGTTTTGGAGTATGAGCAAATAATAGAAAGCCTCTGAATACTAGAACACTCATTCTATTACTCTTGTGCTGCGGCATAATTCGACACTGCAGCTTACTTCTGTAGTTATGGGTTATATAAGAGCCCCATTCCTTAAATATCATATATTTTGATCTCCTGCATTCACCATCTCTTCATTGACTTCTATTGAAAAATTCGTGAAACGTATTAAGTCACGTCTTGAACTTGAAGTGACCTATAACGGTCACATTTTGATGATTCTTCTGTATTAAATGTCAGCTGTGCAAAGTGAAACGCCCAACGAGAAGTTTCCAGAGAGCAAGACAAATAAATACGGAAAGAAAAAAATAAAACAAGACATTATGTATAGTTCAGATATATTTCATTCACATCCAGCCATATAAAAATCATAATTTAAGCATCCAATGACACCAGCAAGCATTTATTTTATAAGTAGCAACAGTTTTAATAAGGGATTATAGGGTATTATATGAAATCAATCTGATTATTATTTTATTTAATGGCGGTCACCTAAACTAAAAATAGTTTAAAACGTTACCGAGAAGTACTTGGTAAATTATCTTTTTTTTTTTGCTAATAAAAAGGAGCTACAAAAGATTTATAAATTGAATTATATTGTATTTTACAATTACAAATTCAATTATTTGTATTAATAATTAATGTATAGTATTAAAAAACAATATTCATTTAGGATTTGCCAAAGATTACATTAAAGAAAGTGTTATTAAATATTGTTTTAATATATATATTAATAATTTCTATAACTTGGAAATCCATAAGCTAGCGCACGCATCATTGTGCAGCTGTACACACTCCTTTTCATTTAATTTAAGAGTTAAATGTTTAACGATTTTCAGACGGCTGGGGAAAAACAAGTAGCTTACTGTGGACTGGTGAGGAAAATCCTCCAAAATTAAAAGATTTTGGTAGTAAAGTCACAGCGAATACTCCAAGAGATGCTTACATACCTCTGTAAGAAACTTAAAGCACTAATTTGTCCACAAGCCTTGCAGCTGTGTGTGTGTGTGTGTGTGTGTGTGTCAGGATGATCTTCGGACATGGCAGGATGATTAAAGGATTTTAAAGCAAATTACACACTCATGAGCATAGAGTGCCCATTTTGAGGCAACCAGAACTCACTCCATTTCAGCAGCTTTCTGCCTGGGAGGACAACAACAGGAACCACAGTAATGGATTTAAAGCACTTAATCTAACGCTCACTCATTGTGGTAGAAAAAAAAAAACCTCAATGCCACAGAATATTTGTGCACTTATGTTCATTGAAGTACCAAATTTCGTACTCAAATGAAACGCAAAAACACCATCACCTTTTCAGAAGCAAGAATCAGATTGCAGAAACCAAATTCTAACCTACAAATATAACAACTGCCCTTTAGTTTCTTAATGTCTTTCAGGTTTGTTTTCCTGCATTAGAGAAGAGGCAGATCACAGAAAGATAGTTTGTTTACTGTCACCAAAGTCAGCACTAAGGTATTTCTGCAGCTGCTGAGACTCTTCCAACAGTTATATCATGACTTGGATGTGCTTGCCCTTGTGAAAGTGTGACAGTAAGGCCATCCAAGCAATTTAGAGCATCGCTTGTGATATCAACATGCCGTGTGCCAAAACTGCCCGAATATTGATTATCTACTGTTTAGCTGTCAGAATGAAATAAATGTCACACTATGGCTCGGTTTCATAAACAGGGCTTAGCTTAAGCCAGGACTAGGCATTAGTTCAATTAAGATATTTAAGCAACTTTTCCAAAAATGCCTCATAAGAAGATATTACAGGTGTGCATCTTAACACAGAGCAATGACACTGACATGTTTTAAGATACGTCAAAGCAAGATGTTTTCATCCGAGACCAGCTTAAGCCTTGTCTGTGAAACTGGGGGTAAAACTTTATAACTGTTTTTGTTTGTAAGCAGTGCTTGATCTGGGTATACTTCTCTCCTGATACAGAGGAGACAACTTTTTAATTCTAAAAGCAGCATTTTGGATAAAAGAGGCAACTGTTTGGTGTTCAGAACACCTTAATGATAGATTTGTTTATTACAAACACACAGCTTTTCACTTCAGTCAGTCAATGGAATATTGTGATGTTTTTAATGAGCTGCTCTGGCAGCACCCATTCATTACAGAGGATCCATTGATGAGCAAGTGATGTAATATCACTGGATAATACACAATTTCTGTTTTTAAAGTGTTCTGAATATTTAACAGCTAATGTTTTTAAAACTAATTGCAGGAGTAAAAGATCACATGTTGTACACCGGTAACCAACCAAGCTCATCTACATCAACAATTCTACATTAACACACATTCACATTAAATGTTGACATTTGTTCCTGCTAACAACCTTAATGAACACTGTACACTTAAAGCAATTATCTGCCTTTTTATATAAAAATAAATACATCAAAATAAATCCTTGGTATTTAGCCTAACAGTACTAGACATGCAAACCTCTAATAGATTTCTCTTTAATTGGCACTCAAAAAATAACTACATGTCAGCATGTCGGTATCTGTTCCCCCTCCCCTCCTTGTTTTCACTGTCTCCTATCACACACACACACACACTCTAGACTGCTGTCCAACGAGGCCAGATTGCATCTGAGCTCCTGGAGCGCAACAGCGTGTCCTTCAGCCAAACCCATGCATTTTCTCTAGGTGGATTGTTGTGTTAATATACATCCATCATAATAATGTTTTGCAGAGCCTCGATCTAAAATACAAAAATCTCGCATTTTAGCAAATTTACGGTCGCAAATTGTATAATGAATAAAAACGCCGTCATCTTTAAAGCTTAAAATTGAAAGATGACAAATATACTGTAATGTTATGATATTCAGTCTATCACAAGCCTCGACATTACTAAAATATAAGCAACATGTAAATGACAGGATCCCAATCCAAAAGCGACAGCCACTTGAATAAATAATAATTAAAAAAAACCAGCATCAAAACGCAACATTACCTTTTTCTTCAGGCATCGTCTTCTGTAATCACGTCTATTCTTGCAATTAAGAGAACAAGCCCGCTGTTTTAAAATATATCCGACAGTATCTCAGTGGAGCACAGCGGTCTGGTACATGTTAATGCTGCTCCTCTCGCGAGCGACGCAGAAATGCGCTTCACACCGCGCGCGTCACAGATATACTACAGGAATGAATGCAGGTCATATGATTCCCGCCTCGCTCGAGCTATTGCAGCAGTCCATTATAAATAGAAGCTTCTCGATCAAAAACATGACACCCCTTCCCAAATATCTGAGGGCGTTTACCGTGTTTTCTCTGTGTGAGGTACGCAGCTGGACTCTCGTTTAGCCCAGTTAGGCAAAAAAAAAAAACAATGTTTCAACCAGTTATCAACGTGAGAAACATGCTGCCTGCATACGTTTAAAGGTTTCCGCGTTTTAGAATATACGATTATGTCAGGTCTGCATGACACTGAACGTCATCAAAAAATCTTATATTTTTTATGCATATTTTATATGACATAATTTCGGTTTTTTTTGTTGTTTTTCCATTATTCATATATTATTTTTTCATTTTTCATAATATACAGTTACATTTATTAATTTAGCAGACAATTAAATTATAGCCTACAATTAAATTAAACGAGGATACGCCTGTGTGGATATATATATTTATATATAGCTATAGATATAGAGGATACCTTAGGATAATACCTAAGAAAAATTGTGACCAGAGTGACCATTTGCATCCGCTGCCATCCCATACTCAGCCCTATCTGACTCTAAACCTGACTACATAACTTTGCAAATGAGCTCATAACTTATATTGATGTGTTTGTGTTTTCCTTGTCATTTTGAATCTACCTTTCCTTGGAAAAGGACTGGATCGTGATGGATTGGATGCCTGTAACAGCAGTTTCAAGCTGAGATTTTATCGCCAGTGCTCTATTAACAAGACCACACTTGAATGCGGTTGCTCTAATGAAAGTTCTGAAATATGAACAGAGTCATGGCAGGCATTTAAGAGCCGCAGAACTTTTCACACACCCGGTCCATTTAATTAATGCATTCATGAGGTCAGAGGGGCTCAAATTTTTTTCCAGTTCTGAAGACCCCTCAGCTCCATCTCTGTGCACGTTTCACTCTTTGATGTCTAATCGCAGAGCATGAGTCAGTCATAATGCTATCACACTCTCTCACATGTCCTCTATAAGTCCTGAATAATGATCAGGCTTGCGGACGGGCAGCTAGCACCTGTCAGGGGCTTTTGCAATAAAAGTACGAGCCATTTCAAATTCCAACACTTGTGATGTTTTTCTCCTCTCCTTAGTGATTCACTTAAGCAAAGATAAAGATTTATGTTAAATGGAAAACCAAACAAAAAAGTAATTAATTATAGTTGGGTTTTTTTCTATGCTAAATTTGCTGCAATAAACATTTGACTTCAGTTTCTGCCAGCAGCATTAACAATGATTGTTTAGCCACTGCTGAAAATCTGTGCTGGCAATCCATGGAGAAAAATAATGAAAGAGCCATTGTTCTAAAGTGAGAGATGGCAAAACAGAAAAAAAGAGCGATAAAGTGAGCGAGCCAAGCTTGGCCTTCAGAGAAAACACATTACATAATTCTTTTTGTATTATTTGCAAAGAACATGTGCCCGACTAATCTTTGCTCATTTTTCTGTCCCTCAGATGATTTATTCTAAAAGTTTGACACCATGTAGGCATTTTTTTTCCATTGTATGTGGTCATCTTTATAAAAAAAAAAAGTTGCTTGTAAATATTATGTTATTTTCAGGCTATTCATCATCTGAACATCATGATCAATAGACGGAGGATTGCCAGAAGCGGATATGTTGACAAACACCAAAACCACTTAAGCTGTTTAGCATACCCAACCAGATCTATAAAGATGAGCGTTACACAATGACCTCTCCTGGATATTCAAGTAAACAAGTTTAAAAGCATTTTTAGTATTAAAACAAATCAATTCAAATTGTATGCGTGTATATGCATACAAAACTCATTCTGTACTTGAATACTGCTAGTGTCAAAATAGCTCAACTTCTGTCTTTACACTTTGATCTAAAAGTCCTTCTACACTTTTACTTCAACTTCATCCTACGTCCTCTTAGCCTGAGCTAATGGAGAGAGTTATAGGGGCCGCAGTGGGAGAGAGATAACAGAGAGAGAGAAACAGGGATGGGGATGTACTCTGCTTGCTCTAATTCAGACACCCTTAAGATTCAAGTCCTGAATAATTTACAGAGGTCCTATACTCTCGCCACGTAACCGGAGACTCCTCTAAAGTGCAGCAGTGGTGCTCAGGTGTCAAATCTCAGCAACACGTGGAGCTGAGGGTAATGTACTAGAGTACATTAGATTATGGAAATTCATGGAAAACCATAGAGACAACTGTAATTAAACCATTTAAAGACTATAGACTATATGAAAAAGACTAGATGAAAATAAAGCAAAGATTAGATTTTCAACAGACAAAATCTTGACTATGTAAACATGACATTTTAGAAAAACTGTTTTCTTGTAATGCGTTACTTGCTTTTTTTGCTATTTATCTGTTTTTCAAGAGAAGGTAATCAACATTTTATGAAATGAAAGCCAATCAAACATCTGGAAATAAAGCAAAATAGCAGAAAATTGGGAGTAATTTCCCTTTATTGGCAGTTAAATATGACGTCCACTCACTCTTAAATTGATAAATTAGCTTAAGTTATAACACAAACACAAACCTGCATCATTAACATCAGTTCTTCATAGTTTGAACAACAGATGTGGGAATTTACTGCCGTTTCTGGACAAGCTATTTCTCAAAAAAATGCCCTGCACTATTTTAATCAAACACAGTTGTATCAAAACACTATCCATTTGCACAACTAATGACAGTTTTTAAATCTTTCTTAAGCAAAAATTACTCAAAAAACAACTATTACTGAAACCATTATTGTAGTTTGAGTTAAGGTTTCACAAAATGTTTTGCAATTTCACAGCAAATTACGCTTTATATTTTTTACCAAAACATACACCAGAAAAGAAAAAAGAAAATCCAAGCTTTCTGCTCCATCTGCTGATTTATAACTCCTAAGCTGAGAACACCAGTAAATTCAGACCTGACCTATCAGTTTAGCGCGAGGATGCAATATTCTGGATTTGTTCCCATAGCCTCAGCAGCACTCTTCTGGATACTTCTCTGGATGAGAGGGGTGATGGTAGAGAATCATTACACTCTGCTGCCACATTCCAAGATACACCAACAATACACACACAGGTCTAAAAAAAAAATAAAAATAAATCAAGGGCTTTGAGCACCACCAAAATATATTTATATAAATGCCATAAGACAACAGATACATTTAATAACAGGTTTTTTTTCCTTGGAAAAAAAGTCCTTGAAAATCAATTCCACGGGAAACCTAATTAAAAAGTTAATGTCTAAGCCATTAACCACCACAGAGCCACACAAAACACTTCAACTACTGTAGATGTTTTTTGCTGAACCAAAGGAGCCTCCGTGACTGTTGGGATGAGAGAAATGCTTGATCAGACAACATTTTCAGCCTGAAGATATATTTAGACCCATTCAAAGGTGTATTAAAGGAAAGTGTACATGTACGAAAACTGGAAAAACCAACTGCTAAAATGGTTGATACCATTTCAGTCTCAAAAGCTGGCACCAAAATTTGGTCAAACACCAGATGAGCCCCCATCTGGGGTGACAAGCAAACTGTTCTAGAGCACTGACTCAGCAGTACTAAATTCAGCAGAGCTACATTCCAATAGAATGATGATGAAAGAAAAATACATTTTTTAATCATCAGAATCATCAGAACATGTGACAGAGCAAAAAGTTATTCTGAGCATTTGAAGACCGTTATTGAGGCAGAACATGCACACAGAGACCCGTAAACACACACACAGTCACAAGTATAGCAGCAGGTCTTCTTTGGACAGCTTGCCTTTAGGGTTTGATGGGTAAACAGAAACCGATTTTGCATAAAAGTGCAAATAACTGGTAAAAATTACTTTTGTCTTTGAGCAAAAACCTCAGCTCAAGTATTTTGTACAGGTTTCTGTATACAGAAACACACACTAATGATTAAATAAAAATAAAATTCTCTTTGTAATTTAGTCAAATTGTACCTCGTTTTCCAGTGCAAAGTCTAAGGATTCTTATACATTTACTTCCGCAGCAAAATAAGATAAAACGACTATTTTCTATGAACCTTGAATCAAAAACCAGCAACTCATATGCCATGGACAGATTTGTTCTTTTCAAAAGTATAAACATATACTATATGAATGTTCAGATATTGGAATCCAATGAATGCAACATTTAATACCATGACATTAATAATTTATTTCTCAGATTCGCCTTTATAAGCCTATAAGTTTGTATAAGGAGCTTTTTAAGAAGTCACTCAAACCATTTGTGGGACAATACAAACATACACACCCCTATCGACCAGCTTATGCAAGTAAACAACTGTAAGATGTACTGAACATGCTGCACTTTCATCACAGCCTACATTTCCCTCCTGCCAAGAGCTGATGGGGAGGGTTGTGTTTTATGTGCATCAAATCGGGTTAAAGCCCCTGGAACACATTTTTACCAGAGGAGCCCCTCAAAACACGATTGGGCTACTTTTGAGTGGCAATTGGGCAGTTTGTGTTGTGAAAACCTGGCGACACTGTTCTTGAAGTGTCCCTCCAAACACACCTGCTGATGATGAAATGGCATTTTCCCAGCGCACATCCAACCCAGGCTCCATTTACAAAACCAGCAGGGTTCACGCAGAAGTCAAAGGTGTACATTTCAAACACTTTTTGTGTGATACCCAGTTTGTGTCTCCTTTCTGATTTCTGCAGGTCAGAATGGCACCTCAAACAGCTTCGACGCTATTCTTCAACATTATGTGAAAAAATGAGCAGTCTGATTTTGTTCCGACCATAGCTAGTGTTTGAGAGGAATGGCCTCCAGCTTATTCGTCACAGTCAGTACCAATAAAACCAGGACAAGGAAAATGTCACAGGCCCACTCTAGATTTCAGGGCTAATTGCTAGTGCCTGTTTCTCAGGGACTTACTGTAGGAGGAGTGACATCACCGGCTATTTCTCTATTTGCTTCTAACAGCTGCAAAAATTGTACATTTAGTCTGCTCCGTTTACGCAAAGAGCCAAAAGCCACAATCTTTTTAAATTGCAACCAAATACCTTCTAAAACGCAGTCTTAACTTGCAGTTAGTTGTGACCCACCAGATGAGATCTGCTATATTGTTATGCAGGATCAAAATCAAGAACCCTGTCAGCTTTTAAAAATTAGAACTGCTTTTGTTTTAGATATCGAAGGGCTTAACTCCGTATTCTCCAATCAAACTCAGCCTTTCGGCACCAATTCATTCAATTAATGCCGAATTTACACTGCAAAAGTGAAAAGCTATTTAAAATGTTGATTTTAATGCATTATAAAGACATGTTACAAATGTAATAGTAAATACTTTACCTGCAGTGAGAAAAATCTGTGCCAGTCCTCATTTTGTTCTTCAAACACTCAATTAAATTTCATCTTTCACTTTAAGAACACAATACACTAAAAATAAAAGTACATGCCACAGTGTTGGCATAGCACTTGAGGACAAATTATTTTTATACAAGGCATCAACTACACCCAGTTGAAAACTGCCCTAATGTACCAGCCTCAGTCCAAAGTCACTCCCATGATGATTTTACATAATTCAGATTCACAGGAGTTGAATTTATAGCACAAATCATGCAGACCTGAAAAATGAGGTTAGACAAAGTGCGTGCACCATTTTGGTTCACATACCGCTCCAGAAGAAGAAAATTAAAACAACAACAACTTAAGGAGCCTAACAGAATACACTTAGCAATGCATTACCAAAAATTGGCTCAGTCTACTTATGCTTATAATGCAACCAGGATGTACAGTAGGTTACAGGATTACCACAAAAAAGGGAACTCGTCTCTACAGACAACATTGATTAAAGTTAAAGATATTGACCACCTTGACAGCAAAATCAACTAACACCCAGGATTGTGCAGACCATCCTTCAAAACACCCTCAGTGTTACCTTAAGCTATTACACAATGAACGACAGCATTGTAGACCTATTCCTTTAAAATCAAAAATGCAGGTGGAACTTTTAATAAGACTTCCAAACACATCTACACTGTCAGGGAAGGGAAAAGTTAAAGAGGCAAACATTTTTCAAGGGCTCAAAATATCACTAAAATACAGATTACTAATCTAAGGGACAATGCAACCTTTAGGGGTAAAGAAGGTACACGGGTATACCTCTGACAGCATAAAGGATAAATCATGACTAAGCACTGGATTTTATTTTATTTATTTTTTTAATAAAATGAGAAGCACAATTCAGACTTAAGATTTAAATATAAAAGGTCCCAGTTCTCAAAATAAGCCTAACAGAACATTTTCCTTAATAAACCCCTTAGTATAACCAACGTTGTTACCCCAACTTAAAGGGTTCGTTTACACCAGCAGCAGAACACTAAGGCAGTCTCGTGAACTGCTGACCATCACACGATAACACAAAAGGGACAGCCTCTATACACCTTTGACCGCACTACATTACGCATTTCCATACAACAGGGCTGCACTGCAACATAGTGAGCGCTGGTGGATCGGTGGGTGGAACCAGACTCCAGACATACACAACCTCCGGGCTTTTAGGTAATGAGATTAGTAAACGCGACGCTCTCCCAACACACTCACCGGTGCTCATCGTTACCCGCAGACCTTTCCAGAGTCCAATGTCATGTATGTTTCTAGGTCGTCATTCACGCCGAGACGTCAACGCGCTCCGTGCATCTTCCAACCTCCCGGCGCACAAGTGCTCGAGCCAACGTGGTAACGGAAATGATAATAAATACCGCGAAATAAGCCCTCGCACCTCCGATTGAGGAAAATACGTTGTTATTATTATGCTCTGTAGAACCGCTAATAAACGTAGTGCGCAGCTTTGCAGGCGCAAGCAGGAGCGGGGTGTTGCCGTGTGACTGTGATGCGCGTGTGCGTATTTGCCTCAGCACCATTCCTGCACGAGACGCGCCGTGACAGCGAGGCAGCTGGGAAATGGAGTTTAAGTGTGCCAACATAAAACTCAAGATGAGCCACAGCAATCCTTAAAAGAACAGTCATTCTTCACTATTTTTAGCAACACTATCCACCCAAAGAGAGGACTTCCATTTGTACTGTGCCAAGAGTAGAGCTCACACAGGTATCTGTAAGATCATCTAGCCGGGGGCCGTAGGGGCCTCGGGTGGCCCACAACTAGCCCCCACTTAACACTTAAAGTAATGACCACCATTAGTCAAAGCACAAACAGTGTGGGATGAGTAACTCAGTGACGCCATGCTCAAAGCAATGCTAATAATCTACATATTAGCATATGAAAAGGATTGTAAGATTTATGGATTAAAATATGCATGCATCTGAATGGCTGCAGTGAGCAGTACAATGATACCATTTCATTTAACCATCAAGACAAAGTCTATAGCTTAATTTTAGTACATCAGGTTAAATTAAAACAACCTTATTACAGTTTAATTATTAATAATAATAATAATAATAATAATAATAATAATAAATTATTATTTTATTTTTTTTATTTCCAAGGTGAAATTAACACCATAATTTGAGTTCACTGCATCAACCCTGATATTGAATAACTGCAAA
>JAUYWG010000046.1:8756040-8781505 GCA_034779775.1 Enteromius afrohamiltoni | reverse complement strand
ATCAAAACTCTAGGAAACCGCAAACAAAAATCAGTTATCACCAAGTTGGTCACCAAGGCAATGATTATTCTCACAACCCTCTGTAGGAGGAGCAGACTAAAGAAGGGACGGTTAATGGAAAAATGTACTACATTGTTTTAATTTCACTTTAAATGTTTTGTACTTTGAGGGGATTTCACAGGACTGCAAAACATTCAACTGAACAAAAGGGTATACATCTCGCTCTTTTTTTTTTTTTAAAGCCATCTGAAAGTCACTTACAATTAATATAAGCTTTTTAGATTTAAAAAAAAAAGGAAGTTTGCAGACAAAGATTACCAAAGACTACTATGCGACAGATTTACATATTGTACCATTACCCCCCCCCAAAAAAAATAAGTCATCTAAAATGACCAGATTAAAATGTAAGGTATACCTCAGACTTCCAGTGCTCTTACTGTTGTGCAGGGTCTTCTTAATGTGTCTCTGTGATGGCAGGGCTCATTAGCAAAGTTTCAATTAAGAATCCAAATTGATGACAATATGGAGTACCTTTGGGCCTTCAACTGGAGCGGTCTTGTTTTGACTTGATGACCCTTGGTGGCCCACTGTGGAACTCAAACCTACAAAAATAATAAAATAAATAAAATACATTAGAAGAATAAGCGTTACATTTATACCTTACATATCTATAAAGTTTGATTAAACCTTTTTTGCTTGGCTTTCGAGATAAGGGTTTCTGAATTTCTGGAGACGCACTCTAAAAAGAAATTAAGAAAACCACAAGTACTAATGTAAGTGGTGCGGTTATCGTAAGTGGACACGAGGGCAGCAAAGTCATTATTTCACCGTGAGCGCCATCGTGACCTCCCCCACAGACGTGTCATCATCTGGAAAACAGAGAGAGATTATAAACAATAACGCTATCAATAAACAGTAAAGCGATCAAGACGGGGCAAACAGGCCCTGTATCTGTCGTACCATTCATCAGGTCTTTTATCAGCGTGGTGTGGAGTGACTGCGGCATTTTCATCAACTCTATTTTGAAGACTCGGTCCACAGTGGCCAGTAATTTGTTCAGATTAGCCTCCATTTCATTGATCCGGTCCTGGGCTATTCCGGTGCAAGTAAAAGACTGGGGTCATTAGTATATGTTCACATAAAGAGCATGTATTGACTGTAATATACGACTGACCTTCCTTCTCAAACTGCTGTATAAACAGCTCTTTTCTAAGTCTAATTTTCTGCTCATAGTTGTGCTGCCCGTCGCCCTGACCGTCAGCATCTTGACTGACCTTTCTAGTTCTTCGTGGAGGCATGTTAATAATAACACAAGACAGGACTTCAGGGGTGGTTTTTATAGAGACAGTTCAAAACTCGGAGCAGGTGTTCACCAATTAACTTCCTCTGTTTTAATAGCGATTGGCATGGCGCCTACTTAAAAGGTTCACTAGCGCCGCTTAGTGGCCTGGATGGGCTAAATTCTATTTTTTAATTTATTTATTGATAAATCGATAAAACCGACAAATAGATAAAACGATAAAGAAAAAGATTGACTTATCACATCATTAAAGCACATAAAGTGCTCAGGCGCATTATCTATGGTCTACTAATGGACAATAGTAAAGATGATTTTTTTGGTTAATAGCATCCTTATGATGGGGAAATTTTCTATACGTAAATGTTGATACCTAAAGATAAAATCAGCCTTTTATGCATTTCATAATGAGTTTGTTTTGTTTACAAAAGCCCTTAAACTGATGAAAAAGAATATTGCAATCAATTTGTTTTCTATAATTACGGATTATAATTTACAAGAAAAACCCTAGCCCCTCGTTCTTTTTTTTTCTCTTTTTCTTTATGTTGTATTTGTTTGCACCTGTTTTGAAGATTGTAACCTGATGTTATTTCGACATTGCCAAGTTGTTTGTACATTAATAATTGTTCAAATAAAAAATGAAGCGCTTAGGCGACGCTACGCGACGTCATATGTGTGCGACCTATTTAGATGGCTACCTCCTGTCAAACATGCGACTGTTGTTTTAATTCTCACGTGTAGGTTACTGGACAAATATGGGTAAGATACTAGATGGTGTCGTGGATAATGGCGGAATAGAAGTGATTATTCAGAATGAAAGGGACGAAATGGCACCACGGTGTCCACATGGTATGAGATCAGTTATACTTTCACCGGTGTCGTGCCAGTTTTCTTTTTGTAAAATGTTATTAATGCCATATGTTATCATCGATACGTGCTTTTCGCAGGACCAGCTTTGTTGTTCGAGAAAACAGGCAATGGAGAGAAGCAAGGAAGGCGATTTTACGCGTGTTCTGCTTGTCGGGACAGAAAAGACTGCAACTTTTTTCAGTGGGCAGACGAAAAGGTTAACATAGTATTTATTATTGTACCAGTTTAATGTAAAATGTTTACAATGTTTTTTTTTACTAAGAACTGTATAAGCAAGCTTAAGTTTGAATAAGACGAATATATTAAATCCTTTAAAACCTGACAATATTGTGGTTAGTTTGTGTACATCAGGTTTTTCAGGTTTAGAAACTTATGTATCAAATATATAGAGCTATAAATACAGTAAGCTTTATAGGATTAATATAATAAGACATAATATGACAGCTGAACAAAGCATGTAAGAAAAAATGAAACTTAAGTAGACAAAAACGCATCCATGAATGCTAATATTTCATTCAGTAGATGCATTTAATTTATGCTTCAGATATCAGGAGCAAGGATGCTTGCCAGAGAAGATCAGAACCGCTCCAAGATGCCTCTTTTCAGTCATCAGGAATACAGCTCTAGGTAAATAACTCGACAATCTAAATAATCAAACAAGATACGGGCATGTCTGTTAATGTAAATGACTGAAAACTGAAACGAAAATAGTGCCACAGGTCCTACTACTCACCTAAATCTTTCATGCTTCTACAGATTTAGAGAGTTCGTTTCTCTCCCGCTGGAGCAGAGAAGGTTCTGTGTGGACTGTCAGCTGCTGATTCTTCCTGGGGAATGGGCGAATCATGCGAAACACAAGGCACTTTCTGAGGATGTCACAGTGCAGCGACTGAGAAGGCCCAGTCTACTTCTGTGTCCTCTAGATAACAAGAAGAGTAATGCACAGTATCTGTTTGCGGATCGGAGCTGTCATTTCCTCCTTGATGTGCTCTCAGGGTTAGGCTTCCAGAAAATTCTCTGTGTCGGGACACCACGGTAAGTGTAAGCAGTTGCTGCTGTACAAATGTATCTTAAGGCGCCCCTATTAAGGATTTGCGATGACCTTTCATGCAGTAATCATCCTGCAAAGTTTTAAATCTGAAAGTGCACAGGTGTATAAAGCTTACGCGCTGCTTTAAATTAAATCGGCCAATCTCTGGAGGGGGTTGAAAAAAATGAATAATTTAACAAATCCTTTGGGAGTCGTTGAACAAATAAGGTAAAAATAAATGCATATTATAAGAAAAGGAAAGTGTTTTTTAACCTTGCATGCATGTTAACCCATTGCTTGGGACTCAGAACCTTTCATAACCAATAATAGGGGCACTTTAAAGTGTGTGCAGATGTTTTCCAGTCAGTAAAACTGGCAAAATATCCAATATAATGTACAGTCGATAATATAATTTATAATTGAATATTCTCTTGTACACATTCACAGATTACACGAGGTGATCAAGTTACGAAACACGGAGGGCAAGAGTCCTACAATGAAGAGTTTATTGCTGGATATTGATTACAGGTAAACACAATACAACATAATTCGGTTACACTTTCTTTTAAGGTGTCCTTGTTGCAGTGTGATTATAAACTTAATGCTACGTAATATTAATCAACTACATGTATTTAATATAAGGTTAGGGTTAGGTTTCTTGATTTCGGGTTACTTGAATGTACTGGTGCATCATTTATTGTTATTATAATAGTAAGCACATGTAACGGGCAACAAGGACACCTTAAAATAAAGTGTCACCTACAATGTGTTGCAAATACAAGGTTAAAAAGCCACACGGACAGAATTAAGTTCTGTAAAGAGTCTGTACCACACCAGATTAGAGTATTTTATGTTGTTTATTTATTAGTATATATTTGTATTAAAAAATACACTATTTTTTTTATTGTTTTGCATGAGCTAGAAGAGTAGACTGTTGCTCCAGTTTACCTTAATAACCTTTGCTTTTTTTATAGACATAGGCTTATATTATATGCTTGCACTATTAATAAATGCTAATGCTCATTAAGATTGTCCTTTATTTAAGAAATATAATATACATGCCATTCAAAACCTTTTGAGTCTTATTAATTAGACCAAAAGTAATCTTCTAAAACAATGTTAGAAAATATTTCATTTTGAAATAAATATTAACTTAATTTTTTTTATCAGAGACCAAAAATGATGCAGCACAACTTGTTGTTTATTATTGCTAATATTAATTAGAGACTGATATCGCATATTTCCATATGATGATGGCTTTTGTCTTTGGGTGAAAAAAAGCGAAAGGCTGGGTAGAGAGGCTCAGTAAACTGATGATGTGCTCTGTCAAACACAGCCGTTTGCACAGCTGAAAACTCCTGCAGCGTTCTCATAGTCTCAGCGTCATAAAACACCAGACGGCCCTTCTGATACTTTACAAACACCCCTACTCTGTTTGGTGCTGCCCGAGCTGCTGTGACGGGTAGTGCCACGTGTCGATCGTTGTGCCAGGCCGTGAGATGCCCGTTCTGAAACTCAAGACTCCACGAGCACCTGTTCCGTCCAAGCTTGGCACCTTTATCCCGTCCTCTTCTCTGTAGGCTGCCATAAGCCACGCCCACAGCCCACGATGGACAGCAGTGCACATCTACCTCCCAGTAGTGCTGCCCAGATGTAACAGCAGCAGAGCCCAAGGCGCAGTATAGCTGATCAAACCTTAGAGGTTCACTGGGAACACAGCAGCCCTCTGAGGAAAGGCACAGAGCCCGTCCTTCTGAGGTCACCTTGATCTGTTTGTGACAGGTCTGTTTGTCAATCGCCACATTAAAGGAGTCTGTCAAGATGAAAGGCAGGAATATTCAGAAACCTCTTATTTACTTAAAGCATATTGTTAACATTTCCTGTTGTGCGTTAGCTAATCTTTTAAATACAGCAGGATTTATGGAATATAAAATAGTCTAAAGGTTCAAACATATATACTGTATATATAAATATGCTGATATATATATATATATATATTTATTATAATATATAAAATGTAATAAATATAATACTATAATAATAAAATATATATATAATTTTTTTTATTTTTTTTTTTATTATTATAGTATACAGGATAACAACAGTTTGAGATCAGTATGATTTTTTTTTTTTTTTTTTTTTATGAACTACAAAAATGTACATTATTACAATTTAAATAACAAATGTAATATGTTTGAACATGTATTTTATTCCTGTGATGGAAAGCTGAATTTTCTTTATTTTTTAACAATTCTTGGTGCGTTTAAAATATTTTAAATATGTTTTTTAAATAAAATATATTTTTCGATAATTAGAAAAATCTTACCGACCCCAAACTTTTGAACAGTTTATATACACATGCAAATGATATGTATAATATATTTTATATTTATAGAATGTATATTTTGCATTAATGTGATTTATGGGTTTTGGGGGCTAATAGCGTATTGTACCCAGAAGCAGGCTCTTTCGTTGGAGCTGGGCTTTCAGATCTTTTGTGATGTTCCTAAGAACCTTCAAGAGCTTATGGATCCTTTCTTCATTCATTTTTATCTCCTCTTCAGCTGGGTCCAGTTTCTTACGACAGCTAGTCAATCTAGTTGAAGATACATTAGAATTAAATGTACAACGTGTTTGCTATCGAAAAGAACATGGAAAGACATGTTGTTTTGAAACATAAATGAGTTATCTATAAGTACGCGTATTGGGGACAAACCACAAAATCTACTGTTCATAAAATAGGAAAATATGGCCTTACGTAAAATCCTCAGGAAATGGCTGAAAGCAGAAACCATGCAGAAGAGAATATTTATATGTGATCCAAACATTTTGTCAACAAGATTATTACAATGACATTAAATGCATGTTATATCTTGGATGGTATACCTGCTTCATGGATTCTCCTGGGCTCTGTTGAGCTGATTGAATAGTGCTGATGTGTTTCTGGAGGAGACTGAGGTGCTGATTCCACTCTTGAAAAATTCGATTTAGTTTACTGCTGGTTTCCCGGCGGTCTTGCTCTATCATGTCCAGAACAGCCTTCTCATCCTCCTGCAAAGCCATATGTAGCTCCTCAAAGCACTCCTGTACTTTCTGCTTCATCGCCTCTGAACTCATCTTCAGCAGAGATGTATGATTTATTAGTTATTTAACATTTTAACCTGATCATTTTTTTTTTCACCATAAAAACAAATTCCCAACAGGGTTTCACTTACATTCAGGTTTACTTGCCGCTTTTTAATAGATTCCAGATGGGATTCTGTTCTTTTCTTCTTTTCCTTTAAGTCATCCAACCAAACTGGCAGCTGTTTACACAATATTTTTGAATTATTTATTTATAGTGCTGAGCAACAATTAATCGCATCCAAAATAAATGTTTTTGTTTATATACGTGGGTATACTGTGTATATATACACACACATACATACAATAAATCTACACAGTACACAAACTATTTAAATCTTATCAACCCCAAGTTTCTTAACATTTTTTTTATTGTTGCAGCCCATGAGCACGTTCAACCTTAACAGCAACTATAACAATATTCCTACAGTATATTTCTGGCTTCACCACATCCTTGTATCGTTATTTGTCTGGCGTTTAGAAAATCTGTCATTACTTCTGGTGGTTTTGGAGAGCTGGCTCCAGTTCTCCTGATCAGTTTTGGAGAGCGTGGGAAGGGCTGGGTAACTTGTGTCCCTGAACGAGCCTCGGTAACCAGACAGAAGGAACTGATTTCCTCCGATAAAGGCCAAAGGTCTTCCTCTGCCATCTCTCCAAGTCTCCTCTAAGCTAATAGGAGCTGATGTGCAGAAACATCACTTTAGTCGTTTTTAGTGATCCTTTGATTTCATCATTAGCTACAGATGCAGAATCTAATGCATGGAATGTAAACAGCACAAAATGTTCTAGAGGACATGCAAACGAGTTATTGCTAATGCAAATCTCACCCTCATTAGGACACACTGAATGCCAAAAGTTGCATTTATATCTGCATAGCCCAAAGCAAGGAACTGAAATTTTGTATTTTTAAAGCAGGCTAACGAGAGTTCTTTGTAAAGTGGTTTTCTTTGTATCTGGAATAATATGCAATAAAATGACTTACCTACAATACAGATAGGAGGACTGGTAAATATGTTTGGTTGTCACAGTCTTCCTGGAAACACTGCTATGTTCATCTGAGGAATGTGTTAAAAAAGGTGTGTAGCCCCTTTTAACAAGCCAAAGCCTGCTGCCTATGCATATGTGTGTGTGTGTGTGTGTGTGTGTGCACAATTTTGCAATGTTTTATAGCTGACAGGATTATGTCTGCTCAATTCCAGACTTGTTGACCTGTTGCAGGGTTTGGAAACAGCAGCAGATCGGGGTTTTTATTTAGCTGTTCTGAAATGCATGTTGACGCATGCATTACACTCATTTTGCAAGAATCAACCTCTGTTTTTTTGCCCTCTTAGGTACTGCCAGTTTTATGGGCAAGAAGAGTTCTGCCGCTATAATATGTTCAACCATCACTTTTTTGATGATGAGGTAAAAAAAAAAAAAAAAAAAAACCTCCTCTGACGTCAAATGTGGTCAACTATAGTACATACTGATAAGTCATGCTACACTGTTTTGCAGGAAGCGGTCAGGTTTTTTCAAGGCTTCATGCGTGAGGAGGAAGGAGCCAAGATAGTCATGATAACAGACCCCCCATTTGGAGGCCTAGTGAAGCCACTAGCTAACAGTTTCTCTCAGATGGCAATCACCTGGAAAAACCTGAATAAAAGTATGATGAACAGCATGCTTTTTCCTTAGCCATACATTACTTTTTTTGTGCATGCTTTACTTTAAACAAAATGCATTAATAAATGCTCTGTTTACCACAAATCTGCTCAGTGGAAGACTTGTGTAAACTTGTGAAATTACTTTTAGGTTACTTTTCTGGTATTTCTGCATACTTGAAACCTGAAACCAGCAATTTTCCTCTGTTTATTGTTATTACATAGAAATGAGAGAGCAGTGCAATTTCACAGAATTTCCTCTTTTATATTCCATGCAAGAAGTAGTTACACGGGTTTGAAAAATTGACTCAGAGACTTCATAATCTGTAATTATTCTGAACTTGATTTTTAGTAAGCGATGCAGGTCAGATGCCAGTGATCTGGATCTTCCCGTACTTCTTTGAGTCCCGTATCCTGGAGTGTTTTCCCTCCTTCTCTATGTTGGATTACCAGGTATTATAGAAATTGTGTTATAAACATGGTAACATAAATAAATACATTTACAGGTTATTGCAGTCCGGTGTTATTCTTCATTCTCAGGTTGATTATGATAACCATCCTCTATATAAACACGGAAAGACGGGCCGTAAGCAGTCACCTGTTCGACTTTTCACCAATCTGAGCCCCAAAGATATCATTCTACCAGAGGATGAAGGTTACAGGTGCACAAAAATGCATTCTGAGTTTGATTTGATTTGGAAGCAATACATAAAGTAAAAAAATGCATTGTTTTTAACATAACTACCAAACATTAAAAATAAGCAGACTCTCAAAATGCATAGGATTAAGCATGCACTTAATCGTTAGATTTAAAAAAAAATGTTATTAGCTATAAATTGCTGTTATAAACTGCTTTAAGATGGTTTAATATTTACAACCATTTTTTTTTTCAATCCTTCTCAGATTTTGCAGTGTTTGTGAGAGGTATGTGTCAGCAGGAAACAACCACTGCCCAAAGTGTGATGCATGCCCATCTAAGGTAAATGCTTGCGTCTTAGTCAGTGTATGGAATAGGAGTAAATTAACATTTCATTATTTATCTCACAGGATGGGCGAGAATGGAGGCACTGTGATGAATGTGGACGGTGTGTGAAGCCTTGTAAGTACATTTGATTTCATTTAAACTGTTTTTTTTCCAATGTGGCCATTTCTCATTCTCTTACCGCTTTCTTTCCATCCTTATTCTCAATCCAGCATGGCGTCATTGTTCCTCATGTGGACACTGTGCTCTTCCTGAACACCCTTGTGGTCAGAGCCAAACTGGCTGTTTCAACTGTGGCAGCCAGAAACACAAACTTAGAGCTTGTCCTAAGAAACACAATAAACGGTGAGTATAAACCGGGATTAATTGTTAACTACAACAGTAAAAATTGCTACTTGATTTAAAATATTTAAAAGGTAATGTATTTACGTTAGTTGCCAATTACTAAAATAACTAAATCTGAAATAAAACAAAATAAATAACAAATGACAAAAACACCCAATTACTAAAACTTGCATACAAAAAAAAGCATAACTAAACTGTAAAACAAGTTTCAGAATAATCAGTCAAGATGTTATACCATAGATCATAGTAACATGTTTTCACAGGAATAACACTTAATATAATGATTTCTGTACTCATACAAACTGGTTTTTCTAGTCCATTTATTATTAATATAATTCTCTTACACTTTTGCCAACAGAATGATTGTGCCAGGTGGTCATGGTGCTCCAGGCCTGTCAAAACACATCACTGGCAAATCCACAACTAAAAACAAGAGAAGAACAGTTACATGATCTTGCTTACAGTGTGTTACAGGATGGCTTTGTGGCTGCTGAAAAAAGTGAGATCACGAAGTGTGAAATAACTAACTGGTATTAAACCTACATGTATATACAAGAAGGTTGTTGTGTATGCACAGCCATAGCGGTCTTTCTTGCATCCTGTTTTTGTCATAAGCTCATCCTACACTACAACCTTCTCAGTACAGTTGATACATTGTGTGAACAAACCTCATCCACAGTCTGGAGTAATGTTTCAAAGAAGCAAAAAAAAAAAAAAAAAAGACAAAACAGATTACAGATTCTTGTTAAACATATCATTTTTAATGCATTTAAAGAAACGGGAACAAAAAAGCTGAAAAGCATTTTTCAAAAAAAAAAAAAAAACATTAAAGGAACAATTTATTGCCAGTTCAAGAAATGTGCTTTAGAACTTATGTGCTTTAACACAAAACAAAAGCTGAATTTAAAACACAGTAATCTTAGTTTACAATCACCAAAACGTCAAATGATGCTCACCATCCAGTGTACGTTTTAAGCTTAGTGTTATTAAAAAGAAAGAAACTTCGGTTTCCGTTTCAAGCTTATAAATCACATGTTAATCCTTTACAACACCAGAAATTCAAGTTAATAAAATAGATTATTAAAACGGAAACAATCAATCAATTACGCCCACCCTTATAATCTGCCATGCTTCATAACCCATTGACCTTCCAATCATTAATACTGCGGTTAACATGAGACTTTTTAGAGTCTGCCACTGTTTGACTTTATTTGGTGTCAGTCCATGTCACGCTGCTACAAATTCACATTTTAGGTAAAAACTAAAATTATAGTTCAACATATAACAGCTTAAGATATGTACAACTAATTAAGCCTCTTCAGAATCGTGATTATGCACGAAAAGCTCCACAATGTATAGTTTCCTGTTAAAAAAAAAGAAAAAAAAGAAAATTAAAATCATAAAGCTTTACGTCAAGCCCCCTTCTCTGAACTGTCCAGTAGTAGTTGGTGGAGGCACCAGTCAGTCGACTTCTATCCTTCCATGGCGTATGGAAAAGGCGATAAGTCGTTTGTACATAGCACTTAGGAGAACAATTGCAGCTAGTACTATGCCACATATAATACTGAAGGCATATCGGGGTCCCAAGATGGTGTAGACATGAGAGACAAACACAGGCCCGAGGGTCCTAGCAGCACTTCCTGATGCTGTCAGCCAGCCCATGTAAACCCCCTAAGATCACACATAATTGTGGAAGAGAATTAATAGCATTTTCAACAAATCATGTTACTTTAATTTGAGATTTGCAATTTTCTTTTAGTTTTACTAAAAGAAGTAAGTTTTACCTGTGGTTTGGGGCCTATTATCTTTGAGTATAAAGTGTAGGACATTACGTTGCATGTAGGGTAACCTACTCCAATCAGGATATCAGAGGTAATGTACTGTGCGAGGTGAATTACAGGGGTAAACAAACACCACGCCTGTTCAGATGGGCATCCAGTGGGCTCCAGTGAAGTGTTCGAGGGTGGAGTGGGTGCCAGTCTTATTTCCGGTGTAGTGTTATTCTTAATGTCTGTGTATGGGGATAACATTTGTTTTAATATGCACATATTTCAACTTTAGTATACTGTAGATTGGCATTCAAAAGCACGGGCTCATTATGTTCACCAAGGATGCATTTATTAAAATCTAATATACAGTTTTCTATTTGACAATGTATCCTTATGACAGCAAAACTGAAGCCATCTGCAGCCATTACTTTAGTCTTCAGTGTCACAAGACATGCTGATTTGGCGCTCAAGAAACAGTTTTCATTATGAAAGTTGAAAACAGTCCTGCTGTTTGATATTTTTGCAGAAATTGGGATACATTTATTTAAAAAGTAGCATTTATTTAAAATAGAAATCTTGGTAAGACTTTATTTGGTAACGTTTTACAATAAGGTACACCATTTAACATTAGTTAACAACATTAGTTAGCATGAAATAAGAATGAACAACACTTCTACAGCATTTATTAATTAATTAGTTAATGCTAATTTCAGCATTATTAAAATCCCAAGTTGTGTTTGTTAAAATTATGTATTTTTATTAAATAATGCTAACATGTGAATACTTTAATTAATGTATTGTTCATTGTTTGTTCATGTTAGTTAATACATTAACTAATGTTAACAAATGACCTCATTTGAAAAGTGTTACCCTTTATTTTAAGGTGCCCTAGTTACAGTGTTACTATACACTGAAGTACTGAGTAATATTAAAAAAAAAAAAACATTCTTACTGTGTAGTTTTGATTCAGGGTTAATTACATGTTATCATTCATAATTTACTGTTATTACTGCAGCAAGTAAATGTGAAAGTGTCACTTTAGATTTTTTTAATGCATCCTAGTAGGATAAAAATTATTTCTTTAAAACGCTTTTTCAACAGTAGTGTGTATTGCTATTTTAATGATAAAATGACTTGGAAACCAGCTTTGCTGAGTTATCTGGATACCTTACCTGCCCACTGTATTTTAGGATATTGATTTCCCCATGGCAACAAGATAAAGAAACCTGCAAATATGAGAATCAGGCCTCCGAGCAGCAGTGGTCGATCTCCTACCCTGAAAAGAAAAAAAAAAGAACTGATTATATCCAAGAGCTGATCGGTCAGCACTTACAAGCAATGAGGAAGTCATGTGTTCAAAAACTGCTAACATCTAAAATGTGTGTTGGGTAAAGCAAAAAAAAAAAAGAGCAACCAACCCCAAAGATTTCCTAATATGCCTTCTTGTAAGAGGTTTTATGGCACCATAAGCCTGAAATGTGTCAAATTGAAGTAGCAAAGCAGGTCTAAATGTTTAAGGTTATTCAAAACATTTAAAATACATGAGCTATTGCAATAGAGAAATAGCAATTATATTTAACAAAAAAAAGGGTAGGGTCTCTTAACTAGTTGCTTATTATCATGCATATTATTAGAATGCAAGCTTTTTATTAGTACTAATTAAGCATGTATCAATGCCTTATTCTACATAGGGCTGCCCCCTAATAGTAGCCCGGAAGAAGCTTGGCAGACCAACTTTTTATTAGTGGCTTAAAAAAAATCTAATTAAAATAAAAATCCACAAGCGAAGCCACACACTCCGTGACTAAAAGATTGTTAACGGCGTCTATGGTAATACAGTAAATAGGGTAGGACATCCAAATGCTCACCTATCAATCATCAAATATGGTTTATCATTTGAAATATGTAAGTATTAGCAACTTTTTGCTGCAGGACAGACAGAGGTGGCGGTGCGCTTACTTGCTCTTAAAATACTGCTAAATTATTATTTGTGTGCACTCACAATAAAAAACTTGAGCGCGAAACGGCATATATCTTCTTTCAAATGAACCAAATCAATTGGAAGACAAATATCCTCAGATTGTGTAATCTATATCAAACATGCATACAGATGCGCCACTACTGAATCATCTAGCTTTGTGTGTGTGCTTGAGCAATTATTGGGCTAAAGACAATTAAAGGCTCATTATTTATTAATAAACTTAAAATGAATGACTACTAGTCGACCAGGAAAATCCTTAGCTGAGGACAGCCTTAATTCTCCAATACATAAACTTCACAACTACCTTACTAACTATTAATAAGCAGCAAATTAGGATTTTTTTTGAGGGAAAAGTTGTAGGTCATAATGAAAAGGTGTTACCAAAAATTCAATATCCAAAATCAAGATATTAAACTTTTTTTTTTTTACCGTGCTGAGACCACTTTTACCACCAGGAAGATAAGGATGGACTCAAAACCAATGGCAGCCAATATGATACCATTGTACAAAACAGCTTCTTTCCTCGTCCATGCAAACATGTCCATCGATAGAGGAGTAGATATACTGAAGTAAAAAAAAACAACAACACGCACATGAATATGTACTAATTAGCCTTTAAAAAAATGAGTCCAGATTATCACCACTTACGTTTCAAACACAGCAAAAATGAAGAGAATGACGAAGAAAAGGACATTAGATGTGGACACTGCAATCTGGTCAATGTCACCTTCTACCTCAGGAGCCACATCTACTTGCTCTAAAGGCAGAAAGACAAAAGACTCTGTAAAATGTTTTGAATGATTTTGTTTTGACAACACATAAAACGCATTTCTTACCTTCTGAGGTGTAGTTAATGGCACGGATATGATTTCCATGGTCATCCACGCAGTGCTCCCTAAAAAAAGGCAAACATTTTTTAGTTCGATGCATTGCTTAATTCAAGTGCAAATAATGTACGCTTTAGGTCGGACCTGAAATAAAACACTCAAATGTATAAGGTTTATATGCCATCATATAACTAATGCCAAATGTTAGAAAATACTATGGTTAAATCATTACCTCAAGACTAATATAACCAGCAGAATGTTAATGATCCCGAAGGAGGCTGCCAACAGCGCTGGAGCAGTGTACATATTAACATGAAGTTGGATGACTTTCACACTAAAGCCAGTCTCTCCAATGAATGACAAAGCAGCCTGCAGGGCTGAGAAATTAACACAGTCAGCATCTTTGAAAGTTAAGACTTATTAAATTTAGACATGATCAAACAAAGTTGGGAACAATTACTGTTCTTGTGGACCATTCTTTTATTGTCTTTACACAAACCTGGGCCAAGAATGAAGCCGAGAGCTTGACAGGCGCTCATGTTAGCCATTGCACTGGTTCTTTCCTTTAGGGAAGTGGCACCAGCCACATATGACCTCACAACTGCTACATTACCTACAGTTGGAAAAAATGCATTAAAAATGGATAGAAATAAAATACTTTGCCTTGTGCTCGATAGTGACTATTAAAATAACACTAATTAAATTTGAGATTTTTTACCAAAATAGTAATAGTGTAAAATAGTATTAAAATCATGTATATTATAGTTTATAATATTATGTATATTAATTTACCTGCTCCAATGCCCACAAATGTACGAGCCAAAAGCATGTGGATTTGTTTGTGTGAGGAAGGTAGGTAGACATAGGCGTAGTAAATGTTAGCAGAGACGTTGATGAATATAGAGCAGACTAAAGGCTCTCGTCGAGGCCTGTGATTGGACCACAGTCCAAAGAGTGGTGAGGCAACCATCTGACCCAAACTATACGCAGCAACCACCCATCCCAAGAAACTGGCATCTGCATTTTCATCGATCTAAAAAAAAGAAATACAGAGCATGACTGTTTGAGTTACAAGAGTCACAGAGAAGAAAGACTTGAAAGATTACTGTGCAACTGCCTTCACTCGCCCGAGCAATTATTATTATCATCATTTTGCAGTAATAATATAATTATTATTTTGCAGTTTTCTGTGTCTCACTGTAGGGTTGCATCAAGTCGAACTTCGCAGATGCAGCCCCTAACCCGAAACCCATTTCAAACAATGTTAAATATTTAAAAGATGACAACAACCAATGAAGTGAAGTCTGACAAAGAGAAAGAGACGGCATCATCATCAACAACAATAGAAAAGGAACTTTTAAATGATTTTCTGATGAGATGTTGATATTATTTTATATTATTTCGTAACTTATGAAAGGAACAGTCTCCCAAAAGTAAACTATCCTGTCCAGACAGATATTATATTGTGCTCTTAGCGTGTACTCTTGAAGAGCAATCCAGTGGCGTTCTGCAAATCACTCCTGGTTAGATCTAATCTGCATTTCATCGACTTGTACTTGTACATGTGTAATGACAACAAAGTTCAATCTAATCTAATCTAATATCACAAGCGCAGCATCTACGAGCATGCAACGCTTGCAAAAAAAGTACAGTTCCCATAATAAATAACATAACTGGTACTGCGTGGGTCAACCGAGAAGGATTGCATGAAGGTATGATATTCATTTTATTTAGGAGCAGTTTCTATGTTGCATAAACAATAGTCTGCCCCTTCATATTTTTCACATTTTATGTTGCTGCCTTATGTTAAACTGCTTTAAATTACTTTTTTCTACAGTCTACATTCCAAACTCCATAACTATACAGCAAAAAACTGTAACATATTTACTAATTTATTAAAAATAAAAAGCTCAAATCATTCCATTGCGTAAGTATTCATACCCTTAACTAAATGTTTAGCTGAAGCATCTTTACAGCCACAAGTCTTTTTTTTGTTTGATGTGACAAGCTTTGTTCATCAGGCAATTATCTGGGCTATCTCTATATTTTGCTGCACCGAGTGTTCCTTATACTCTGATGAGTCTCATAGTACCACAGCATGAGGCTGCTACCAGCACACTTTACTTTTAGGATGGTACTCTACAAGCAATGAGCAGTGCATGACACTTAGAATTGAGGTTGATCAGACCGGATAATCTTGTCTGTTAAGTCCTTTGTGCTTTTTGCACATTCCAAGTGTGTTTTCATGTGTCTTAACTAAGGGGAGGATTGAGTCTTGCCACATTGCCATAAATCCCAAATTAATGAAGTGTTGTGGTGACGTTTGTCTCTAGATTTCTTCTATCTCCACATATGATCATGGAGCTTAACTAGAGTGATCATCAAGTTCTTGGTCACCACTCTAACCAAAGACCTTCTCCATCAGTTGCTCAGTTTGGCCAGGAGACTAGATCCAGAGTCCTGGTTGTTTCAAACTTCTTCCATTAAGGTTAATAGAGGCTTCATGCTTCTGTGACCCTTTAGTTAACCGGAATTTTTCTGAACTCTTCCACAAATGTGTGACTTGCCACAAACCAAATCTGGCACAAAATGTGCCACAGGTGAACTTAGTGTAGGGTAAGGGTAATTAAACAGTTTAACTTTAAGCAGCAACATAACAAAATGTGAAAAAAAATGAAGGGGTATGAATACTTCCGCAAGGCACTGTATGTATATATAATAACTATTTTTCCTATTCACAGAATTGAAACCTCTACAGATTTTAGACAACATTTATCATTCTCAGTGGAAAATCACCAAATCTGAAAATTCAACAGGTTTCAGTTTATGCGTTTAAGAATCTTTGGCACACTTTCTTAGAAAAGCAATGCACATATACCTACTTCCCTCTTTCACTTCCAGTTTGTACATCAAGCTTAGCTTAGGGAATCATACTCTGCAAAACATTTATAGAACTGCCATACTATAATAAACATTCATTTCTCAACTCTCAGCTGGCTAGAACAAACTCAGTTTCTGTAAATCAACATGTTTCTGCAATCACAGAGGTCATGCGTTCGATTCCAAAGAAATGCATCAACTTACAAAATGCATAGCCTGAGAATTATGCAATATAGTTTGTGTAAATGCAATTACACTTACATTCTTCAGATAGGGCCATATGGAAGTGATGACAATCGTAAAACCTAAAAAAAACAAAAACAATGCAATCAGTGATAAATATTACACACACTAACTTTGTATTATACAAACAATGCAACTAGCATTAATTTATCTGACTATTGTAATTGCAACATCTGTACAGACGGATGACATCTTATCACGACTATAATTAAACAGCGTGTCCTGGTATTGCACAAAAACGTTGCAGGTTACAGCAGGTTTTCAGCTTTAAAATGAATAGATGCATGTTTGTTCAGTGAACCGGACAGCACACTACATCTGCACAGTGGTGTTTACTGTAATCTGATCACCAAGACAGTCAAATCAGGATAATGGGTGTGTGAGAAAGTAAGAACATGTTTCTTACCAACGCTGCTAAGGAACATGGTGAAGTACATGACCCTAATAGACCTCCAGCGGCTTCTGTCTGCATCCCCACCACTTAAAAAAATACAGTTTATTAATATGCATGCCTGGATATATTAATAACTATCATAGCACTTAATATGTATACATGTAAGCCTATTTATTTACAACGATTTCATGCATCATGCATGCATTAAGGCACGAGCGCATGAAAGATATTCATATCTATACTCTCTTTCACACCTCAATTTTCGCACTGGCATGATCTATTTGTGACTTTTCATCATGTTGTGCATTAGTAACAGAAATGCCCTTGTGACATAACACACAGGCAACATTGTTAGATTTCTCGAGCTAAATATTTTCAATTCAGACTTCGTTTTAGCAGAGAAAACAAGAGCAGTCCTACCAGGCTGCGTCATTGCAAATGCAATTATCAACACCTACCTTGTAATATCGCCTCTGAGAAGCGGAGTGTTTTCGTCAGACTCCAAAAGAGACATTATTAGTGATTAAGCAGCTTGTGAAAATAAAACGACGACGACGACGAGACCCGGTTCATTAAATGTCAGCTCTTTGCATTTAACGTTACATGATTTTTATAATCAAGTTAACTTGACTGAAGACTGTCCAGGTTTGCAGAACAGATGTCTAGAAAACGCATTCAGATCTTTGTATAATATTCCCATTTTGGCTGTTGCAGGCACAGTAGTGTTAAGAGTGATTCGGCGTTATTGAACGCGCAGTCAAAAGTCCATTGGTGTTGTCGATTCAGCGCAAACTTAAATCATCTGAACGTTGTCACACGTGAACAGTGACAAACAGAAAACTACCGCCATTTGCATATTTCAAAATAAAAGTCCCGAAAGTATTTTGTCTTTTCTTTTGATTACTGCATTCCCTTTTTTCATTTTCAGTGTAACAGTTGAATAATAGTGTATGTATATTATCATATATATATATATATATATATATATTTGTGTGTGTGTGTGTGTGTGTGTGTGTGCATGTGTAGTCGACATATTAATGTTTCCTATGGTGTGACAAAAACAAAAAAAAAACTAACTATGTTAGTGCTGTCAAATGATTAATCACCATTAATCACATCCAGAGTCTAATATATGTGTTTATTTATTATGTTTATATTAAAACACACGTACAGTATATATTTTGAAAGTATTTACATATAAATGCATTTATATATTTATTTTCTTATATTTGATGTTATATCTAAATATATTTAATACATAACATTTTCATGAAATATATAAATGCATGTGTTTGTATTTATATATACTTTATAAATATACATACAGTACATACAAGTATATTATATAAAGAAAAACTTTTATTTTTATGTTATTAATCATGATTAATCCTTTGACAGCTCTAAGATATATATATATATATATATATATATATATGGGGAGTTGAAGTATGAATGTGTCCTATGGTGTGACAGCAATGCAGATATAATTTTTTTCTCATGTTATTTTTTGTAGGTTTTTTTTTTTTGCTATCCCATTAGTTTTTCTTTATTTACAGAATAAGGGTAAAAAATACAGTTAAAAAAAAGTAATATTGTAAATAATAGTAAAAAACAATAAAATATTAATATAATACTTTATACTTTAATATATATATTTTCAAATATTTTTTATTCCAGCGATGGGAAAGTTTTCCACAGCCATTATTATAGTCTTCAGTGTCACATGATCCTTCAAAAATCATTCAAATATGCTGATTTGCATATTTAAATGTGTGACCTTTAAGCACAAAACATCCCACTTGTGATGGTAAAACTAATAATTTTCCAAGGAGAAGTCATTGTGTCATCAGCCATTCAAGATCTGATGAAAGTACTCACCAGTTTCCAGTTTAACATGCTGTAGTGTTGTTGAAATATATATATGTTTGATATATCATCCAATGCAATCAGCATGATTAAATATTACAATCTGCCACTGGAATAAAGACAATAAAATTTATATGTTGATCAAGTGGTGAACAAAATATTAAAAACAGGATGAATAAACATAGAGTAGGATTTTTGTGATAGTGACAATTAATAGACAAATAATTTACAACCAATATACAGCAGGAGCATCTGGAATCTTGGGAGCAGGGGTGTCAAACACAACCAGAGTATGTCCCACAAATACGGCCCACAGAATGACAATGATATAAAATTAATAAACCATTATTTTGAAAAGTACATGAAGTGTTTCTGCTCAAATATTTAATTATTCATTTAAAGCATAACATAAATGCTGTTAGCTGTATCAGATGTAACAGATGCTTGTGTTTCAAGTTAGGCTACTTTTAAAGATGTCCAAAAGAGGAAAGTTAAGAAAGTGCAATATTAAACAACGATATGAGATGCACTGCAGCCTAGCATGGCAAAAGCAGATAAACAGTGTTTTCTACTCTAATATCATAATTGGTGTTTTAATGATATGTGATGAGATGACACTTTGCAAAAAATCTGAGAGTCATCCTGAGAGTCCATATATACTTCAATATAATACAAGATTTAAATCTGCTATAGTTTTCCTGTAAATTCTACTGTAGTTTGTAGGGTTGATATTAACGCTATTGTGAGCAAATTAATGCTTAACAATTTGGCCCAAACAAGCAAACATTTTATTCAATCCCACCATTAACCTAAAATGAGTTTGACACCCCCTGTTTCAGTGGAAGGTCACAGGGAACTGAAGACAAAAGTCAAGATGGTGATAGCAACAGCAGCCATGCAGATGAAACACTGACACATATATCTTTTTATCCCAATATCTACTTACTTGTGTGAAGAGCCTTTCTCACTTGTGACCCAAGTCTAAACCAAGGAAAGGAACAAACTCAAAGTGGTAAACAGTCTTGTTAAACTATCGTGGAAACGTATCTAATAATTCTCTTCAAAGTGCGAAAAGCCATTACGAATGAACCTCAGTCTTTTTTTTTCACACACAGTACTAATATTTGGTATTCTATTATATTATTATTAATACTATAGTTATTTATCATTAAAATGTCCATAAAGTGGTATTATTATAATAATGTTTATTTATGTAATAACTTTAATAGTGTAATATCATTTTGCAAGTAGATTCAATAAAAAAATAAGATATTATTATTTTATCTGGTTTAAAAATAAGACAAGCTTAAACTTGTGAGCATGAGAAAATGTTTCATGGCAATCATACGTTTCATTAGAGCGCCATAAATAAAATATTACAATTACAATATAAAATTGCGGTAACTCAATATTAGTCACAAGTGTAAGAAAATAGATTTTCAAAAAGATCGCAAAAGACGGAATAACTGAGATTTCGTATTAATGTGCTGTTGGCATCATGTGTTTGTTATGCACCATCAGCACCATCCAGCGTAACAAATGAAAATGAGTGGTGTTAATGTCACAACAAACCTTGTCATGAAGATCGGTGTCGTTTCTGTCCGTTCCATGTGCTTCATTCTGGACACGTCTGTTCGGTTTTATTACCGCCTACAAGAAGCAAAATCGTTTGGCAATATATGATAATTATAGCTGCAAAAATACAATCAACATATAAGACGGTTAATATTGTTTACAAAAACACTGAAGAGCATACTGTTTAAATGAGCAGCGACCAGTCTCACGTTCCGCTAAATGTCCCGCCCTCCCGGCTAAATAAGAGGATTTGATTGGTTGCACCACTCTGTTTGCCTAATCCTATTGGTCAGGTTTCGTGCTTTTTGTGAGTGTGTGTATATATAACGTATATATTTTATCTACAGATCCCTACAGGATTTTTACTCTATCCAGCAGCATTTTATGTATAGATGTAGAAAGAAAGAAACAAAGAAACAAACAAAGAAACGACGCCCTTTTCTGCCCCCACTGCTCTTCAGCCTGAGCACAAGTGCACATAAAGATTATTGAATGATTAGTTTTTCGTAAAAGTTGAACTGTCAAATACATATTATATTCATCTTGACTTAAACTATTCGTGTTTTCTCAGTACAACAGAGGACATGCGGTGACCTGTATTGTATGTTTTATTAATACACATGATAAAGTGACTAAAAGTAGAAAGATTACATTTCAATAGACATTATTCACACATAAACAGTGATACAATAAATATGGTGTAGTTATCTTATTGGTCGTTGCAGGATGAAGAGAGATAACACACATTAAATATTTGTGTCAAAACACATACTGTTACTTGCATACATGAAAGCAGACAAGCTTAGAAACATTTTTATAATCATAATATGAATGACTCAAGTGGTACATAAGTGTAGCAATCACATTGAGGAAATGATTGAAATATTTCTTTTGTAATAGTTTCAATAGTTCTCATTGAGCAGGTCCAGCCCACAACGGTGTTGATTGATACAAATGGAAAGTTTGCTATGAGGAGTAGAGTTTTATTTACGTCCAGGGAATCAAATGTTGAAGCACAGATTAAAAGATTATCTCATAAACCTGCTTTTGTTGTTAAAAACGGCTGTGATCTTTAGGAGACCATACGGTTATAACGCCCCTGCCATCCAGCAGGGCAAAGAAAGGGTACAGCTTCTCACGAAAGTGTCCCGTAAAGGTGTAGATGTGTGATTTATTCTCTGAATTGTAGAAGGTGATCTGGCCCTCCTCGTAATCAATGTATATTCCCATCCTTTGGGGCACCAGGAGCAGCGGCAGTGCTGTTTCTGGATTGGTGCATGCAAAAAACTGACGTGTGCTGCGCCACAGGACCCAGTATCCAGTAGAGGGATTCATTGGAAAGCGACCATGCCTTTTTGAAGAAGCAGTTGTCACTCCAACTTTCCAATAACCATTGTTTGCAAATTCCACTTCCCAGTAATGGCGGCCAGTCATGTAGCCCTCCCAGCCTAGGACGCAGGGCAAGCTGTCAAATCGCTGAGGGCTGAAAGGCAGATTGGCCTCTGTGAGACCCTCCTGAACCTTCTTGTGGTCATCAGAGAGCTGCAGCCAAGCTTGGTTGGTCATGGGATCAAGAGTTACATCAACTGTTTGAGAGAAGGGGTTGAAGATATCAGGACTGATGTATTTAACACTTTTTGATAATGCTGGTTTGAAGGGGGGGGGGGGTTAAAGGTCATATGTAAATGGTATAAACTTACCTCCTGCACTGACAATCCAGTTCCAGACTGAAAAAAGAGAGAAGAATATTGAGTCTTGTGTTTAGACACCACATTTTCATATTCAGTTATAAACGTTAATCATCATGACAGCTAGACCATCACATTCCTTTGTAACAAACTGTAACTTAAGACCCTTTTCACAGACAGATAACACATTCTCATAGTTATAACATTATAAATCTAGCAGGTTTTTTCATACTTTCATTTTAAATACACTTATAAATTCAGTACATTTCAGACAGCTGTTTAAATTCAAATTTTGACCGTAATCAATCTCTCAATGTTTTTTTTTCCTCTTTTGGAAAGTCATATACATTTGTGCTCAATGGAGTCTAATAAAAGTTAAAGTTACCTGAATTAGGGATGTATCGTGGCATGCCTGTTTGAAAACAAAAAAGAACGAAGAAGAAAGTTACTGACATTATTTTTTTCTTTACTTTTCAGCTTTATTTGTATTTTCAGTTTTATTCATTTTAGGTGGGGTTAGGCTTCAGATCCAGTTTCTCACCAGCTTTCCAGGTGCGTTGCTTAGCTGAAAGCCATAGATGAGGAACCATGCCCTAAAATAAAATTAAAAACATGATTAGCACCAAGCAATTTTAATAAAGGGATGTTATGACACATCCTGTATCACTTAGACTGTCTTAGGGTTAAAATTATGTTATATGATGTATTTGCAGACTTTGTTGTTTGAAGTTGGACCTGTCACAAAATTTTTAGCACAAAGATAACCTGCTGGTTAAAATATATTTCAAATGAAACCTGTCACAGGCTGTAAACCAGTGCTGCTCTTGTAACCCAAAGCTGCACTTTGCTCGCTAAATGACTAGGAATTCTTTTTTTTTTTCCATCCATAAATTTCCATTCATAAAAAATCTCTGAAGCAATTCAGACAATTTAATTTTACAGCCTCATACTTTGCGCCTGATAAGAATATATGTATTGTTTCACAGGTATGAAACTATTGTTTATTTATGAAAAAAAAAAAAGTTCTTCCATATTGACAGAATATTAGTTTCTACAGTTTCTAGTTTTATATAACCACATTTTAATACTTATTTTAGTTTTAATTCTTTATTTAGTTTGATGTAATCCTCATAGAAATGGCACCACTTTCCAAAAAATTAAGGGTAGAGTGGAATAAAGCCAACCCCCCCCCCTTAAGGACTGTGCTTTTTTGTGTGTGTGTAAAACAAGTAAAATGTGTTCAAAAAAGTTATCATAGTTTAAGTGACAATAACAAAAATCATCAACAAAGTATGACCAAATTTGTACCAAGGGGGCATTTTACCCCAATTTAAGGGATTAAAATGACCCCAGTCTGACTAAGCAACATGTCTAAGCAAAACCAGAGCAGGGGCAGTTTTAGCCTAAAATGAATCAATAATAATGGATTACAAAATATTAGCTCATGCTAACTGGCTAGCTAATTAGCCACCTGCTAACTTGAGGTCATTTATATATATAATCAAAATATAATAATTTTATTCAGCCAACTAATTAGAATGTATTTGACGGAAAAACAGATGATTTGAAGAAGAACATAATAACTACAGTAATTGCTGTAATTATAAAAAAGAAGTAGAAGATAATTTACTGTGAAATCTTTCTCTCCAGTACATCACCAGTATAAGCTTCATGGTGAAATCTTCTACCTTACTCTTGTCAACGTAGTCCATAGTTGCAAAAATAATTTGTCTTGACTTTATCGTGTAGTTATTTTGGACAGCATTAGTGGGGCATTTTACCCCATGGGGGTGTTTTCAACAACTCTACCCTAACACTAAATGAAAGAAGTGCATCCGTAGCTACCCCACCTTGCTATCTTCTTTCAGCAAACTCCACGTGATAAACTCCAGCAGTGGCATGAGGGAAATCAGCTTCTTCTTCTTCAGTCCCAGGAGACGCAACAGCCGAGCCAGTTCATCTCCCAGCATTCCAGAGCTCTGCATTTCGACAGAAAGAACAAACATTACATACTTTTCCTCACTTCGGATTATCTTATCTACAGGCTAGTTGAATGTACATGTAATGTATATTAAAGTGTCATTTTACAAGTGGAGACTTTAAAAGATAAACTATTTTAAAGCAGAAAACCACGACTGGACTTAGGACTACTCAAAGTGTTTGTGACAACAACCTGCGTTCTAGATCATATAGATATGCTTGCTGCCCCACCTCTGACACAGTCTGTATCTCTTTGGCCCAATTTGTGATCTTCTTCTGCACCCCCTCACTCTGATCTTTATCCTTCTTTGTGTCCTCTTCCTCCTCTTCATCAATCCTCTCCTTTAGCCATGGATGCGTTTTAGACAGCTGGGGTCACACAGGAACAAAGACAGCTTAGTTATTTGATGAACAGAACAGTATAACAGATATGTTTGTCTCTTTTTTAATTTAATTAAAAAAATTTTTTACCTTGTCTACACTTTGAAGTTCACTGGCCCACTGCAGAATAAGCTTGCGACACTCCTCAAGACTGCGCTCAGTCCTGGGGTCTGTCTGCCCCTCTGCCTGACTGCTGCACCCTTCACCAGGATCATCCTCATTCTATGAATCACAGACACGCACACATGGATGCATGATACATAGGAAGCATATATGTTTCATTTCTTTTTGTCAAATAGGTTTTATTTAGCCATTGAATAACCTCGCATAATGGGGAAAATCCTATGTAATTATTTTTTAGGGAAGTGTAGTCTATGTAGGACCTTGAACTGAATGCATAACTGAAGGCATAATCTAGTGTTAACTGATTGTTTATCAATATCTTCCAAGCCCCTCTGGCAAGATTCCAATTCCAATCTTTGTCTCGCATTCCTCTCTGATCAAATTTGTAGACGGGGAAATAGCTGCTAGTAACTTTTCATAAATTAAAGATTGCTGACATTTGTTTCCCCTGAACTGCATGAGACAATCATCAGG
>JAUYWG010000046.1:8718738-8745325 GCA_034779775.1 Enteromius afrohamiltoni | reverse complement strand
ACACACACACACACACACTTTTTTTACCTTTCCAAACAAAGATTTTTCCATTGGCCCCATTGTCCAGGATGAAGCAGTCATCACGTACCAGCAAGTCCTTGGCAAATGGACTTTTCTCAGACACCTTGGTCAACTTCATCGACCCAGTTGCATCTGATACCTATGAAGAATATATTGGATGCACATGAAATGGAATAACAAGGTATGTAATACTTTTTAGGACTTTTGGATCAGATAAATGGATATGCATAACAGGTATGGGTGAAATACTAAAGATCTAAATACACATGTACACAAAGTAGATTAATATATACATGGCTAGTTGTAATACCTTGTAGAGGGAGGCAGAATTGGATGCATCTGCTTGGCTGTCCTCCTCTGGAGTGCTTTCTTTCAGCTCTGGCATTGGACCAAGTATCTTTTTATTGTGACAGAGGAAAGAGGATTTTTGCTTTAGTTTGAGCACACCCAAAAGACTGGTTCTGGGTCTAAACCTCTACTTCATTTCAACAGCTTTAATATTTATAGCTACTTTTAAGTTGAGATTTTAAAAACTCTACAGTCACCAGCCACCACTTGAAAAGATGAATGGCTGCCTTGTCTGATTTCCTGGTGTGGAGATAGATGCTAGCAATGTGACTTTAGTACTTTGGCACCATGTTGTTTCCTTATAGGTATCAGGGAAATTTTTAGACAAGGAAACTGTGACAGGACAAATCAACCAGGGACTGCTTCTAGCTAACCAATCAATGAAAGGCAGAGTACAACAAACAGGTGTTTTGGCATATTGTTACCTGTAGCATTTCCTGGGTCTCCTCTCCCTCGTTGATGTTAGTGATCTGGGCTTTGCCGTGTCTATCGGTGTCCCTGATCAGTGTGGCGATCTCCCTCACCTTCTGCTTCTCAAAGATGTTTGCCTGAGATCCTATCCACGACACAATCGTCTGCAGAATAAAACCACTTAGATGTTCATTTTAAATAAACGCTACAAGGTTTGACATTTTTTACAATGTAAAGCATCCAAAAACTTTCTGATTTGCTCTAAAATATAGTAACACTTTCCAATAAGCTGTCATTTGTTACTATCAGTTAATGCATAAAACAACAATGACCACTTCATTTACTACACTCTTTATTAATATTTGTTAATGTTAATGAATAAAAATACAGTTGTCCTTTGTTTATTCATGTTAGGTCACAGTGCATTAACTAATGTTAACAAACACAACTTGTGACTTTAATAATGCGTTAATAAATGCTTAAATTAACATTAAGATTGATAAACGCTGCAGAAGTATTGTGCATGCTTAATTCAGATTGACTAATGTAGTTAACTAATTGTAACTAACAAACCTTATTGTAAAGTGTTACCATAAAAACATAAGAACATTACTTCAGAAATCATTCTAATATACTGATTTGGTGCTTAAGAAACATCATCGTCAACTAATTTTCAGCATCAGCGTTGAAAACACAAGTTTTTTTAGGACACTGATGAATAGAAAATTCAGAGAGAGATCAGTATTTCTTTCAAACTGAAACATTTTGTAGCATTATAAATGACTTTACTGTCAGTTTTGGTCAGATTATGCATTCTTACAGATTAAAAGAAATCATAAATATCAAAAATATATCTTACTGACCCCCAAAATGACCTACACTGAAGTACATAGACATATTATCAGTCCCAATGGACACTACACACACCTCGCCCAGGTCAAGTATAAAGCAGTCTCCTTTGTTAAAGCTCTGCCAGCTCAAATCCACTTCTTTGGCTCTGATGTTACGCTTCCCTTTGATTTGGTACAACCTTTGAACGGGTCCAGATCCAGACTGTGATTTTCTAAAACCAGACTCCACACCTCCCTCCTGTAGAAACCAAAGAGCATGCGAGAAAAGCTCTCTTTGATTTAAATATACACATAGCTATAATGATTACTTCAAGTCTGTACACAAGAGAAAAGTTCTAAAACTGTCATTAGGGTGGCACCCTTTCAAACAAAGTATATATTTATGTATATTTAAGAATGTAGCTTTTTTACTTTAGGGTAGAACCCCAGTGGCAGCTTTGTACCTTTTGTCCTGTGTGATTGTGTGTGTTTACATTATCTCACATCTCACCTTATAGCTGACACCTCGGGGGAAGAGGTTCATGAACTCTGGAGACTCGTAGCCTTGAACTTGCCTGTGCTGGATTGGATCTCCACCCAAGAAGTTGTCCAGCTGTGTAGCCAACATTGCACAAGCTACCTGCTCATCACGAGACGATTTCTCTCCTAATAAGGTGAAAGAAGATGACTGAACATGAATATATATATATATATATATATATATTTAGCGTTTTCAACATAATATGGAATTAACATATTTCAGTTTACAATCTTCCTCTTTTACATGCCAATAAAAAGTCAGCGAAAACAGATAAGTGAAGGTAATTAGGCATAACAGCTAAATCATTCTGTCAGCACAGTTGCCCCTGGAAATGCTGTATATGTTAACACTAGCACAGTTTTGCACAATACTGCTCTTAGTGAGATGCCACCAGTGCAACCACTTCCTCTATCGGCACAACAGGCTTTGAGAAACCGTTTTTTGGTCTGATAACCAGATGCTGAGTCGTCTGACCTAAATGTTTGTGGTAGGACTGAATGTTTAACTAAACCTTATTTTCAAACATGATTTTAGCTTTCAATGATTATGGTGAAAAGATAACTGATATCGAATGATTAATGTTCTGCATGCTGTTTCGCAATTATGCTCTTGTTTTGGCTTGTGTTAAACCAAGCACCACCCTCTCTTTCACTTCTGTGAGTTTTTGCCCTTTCCTAAATGTTTAGTAGTTTTCAGTAAGTTTGCCTTACAACATTAAATACATTTTGATCTAATTTTTTAAATCTATTTGAATACGTACATAATAATTTGCAAGCTTTTTGCATCAAGTGGGTTTTTAAAAGACTTAAAATGTTTGTTTAATGAAATAATGATGCTTCAAAAGATAAATTGTGAAAATATAATTATTTTAGTTAAGTTAAAAAATATAAAATGTACTACTTTAGATTCAAGGTTTACTTATTACTATATACAGTGTGTGTGTATATATATATATATATATATATATATTTTTTTTTTTTTTACTAAATAAATACATGATGTTTCCAAATTTGACACAGCAGCTAAAAAACTGTGAACTAGAATAATCAAGATTTAGTTTTTTACCTTATAGACAGAAATTCTGTCATTTACTCACTCTCAAGTTGTTCCAAGTTTCTTCTTTTAAGCACAATGAATATTGTATTTTGAAGAATGTAGGTGTAATGTAACCAAACTGTTAACGGTAGCCATTGACTTCCATGGTATTTTTTCCCCATACTTTGAAAGTCAGTGGCTACCGTCAAGTGTTTGCTTATTAACATCATACATGCCAAACTCATACAAGTCATGCGTTAAGCAACTCAAATTAAGCAGCCCCTTTTTAAATGAACTTGTGGCGCTATGTACACTATCGTACTCCTAGAGGTCTGTAGATGTTTAGAACATGGTGGGACGTGTAGAAGGTTCATGAATGAATGATATGGTGGGGTTAGGAACTGAGACCAGGTATTCTAAGTAATGAAGAGATGGGGGTGTTTATGGATGAGGCATGACTAATGAGAATCCATGGGAGAAGATGGGCTCATCATGCTGACAACCAGCCTAGTGTTACCAAAAATCACCGGATACACCATAAGACAATAGACCTAACTGAATCCTGTCACGGGCCTGCTGAAACATTAATGAACAATGAAAATACCCATCCATGCCTTTTCCCTATGGACTCTTTCCTCTTCATTCCTCTCTAATGTGGATCAGCCGTTCTATCCCATCTTTCTGTGTGCTCACTCAGACTGGGTCAGGCCCACTCGACTGACTGTTCAAGCGCATCATTTAACTCAGCAGGCTATTGTCTCTCTATTGTCTTTCAGACCCCATACCCAGCTACATGATGAGAATGATTCTGACTGACCCTGCATCTTATAGTGCTGGACTTCCTTTCTTTTAACTTGCTGTATATTTTATATAATTGAAATGCTATACAATTTATAAATGCTATATAATCTTAAATATATACATGCATGTGTGTGTATTTACATATATTTACATAATACATATACACAGTACACACGCATATATTATGTAAACAAATAAGTCTTTTGGATGCAATATGGATGTATAATAAATGCTAAGGCTCTTGTGGCTTTAGTCACATCTGTCCCTTTAAAGCAGCTATTATCTCACCGATCCACATGTGAAGATCAGCTCCCTGGTCACCCCGGTTATCCAGCACAAGGTACGAGTCACCGTTGAAGAAAGCCCCCACTTCAGCTTGGGCCAGAGGAACAGCCTTCATTTTCTCCACCCTCCAACATCTCAGGCCTGGCTGCCTGACCTCATCCACAAACTGTCCTGGAGCGGCCTGGAAAGGGAGCATTCTGCAGAGAAAGTGATGAGAAAGGGAGGATCAAAAAACACTAACAGATAAATATGTGTCCTTTACATATTTATTAAGTTTACATATATATATATACACACACACACACACACACACAAACACACATGCATGTATATATTTGAGACAAATGCTAAGTTTATATATTAAATATATTTATATAATATAAATTATATGTATTTAAATATATACATTTTCAAAATATATACTGTATGTGTGTGCATTTATACGTACACAATAAATATACACAGCAGACACACATATTATGTAAAAACCAATTAATCGTGATTTTTCTTTTGACATCGCAAGTAAAAAACTCATTAATTGATTTAGTAAGAACAAATGACGTCTCTAATACTTGTAAAAAATATTATTACTATTTAAAATAACCGCTTTATATTTTCATTTATTTTAAAATGGCATTTATACTGGCAAAGCTAAATATTCAACATTCATTACTGAGTGTCACATTATTCTTTAGAAATTCTAATAAAATGATTATATTATTAAGAACTGTAATCAATGTTGAAAACAGCTGTGCTGCTTAATATGTTTTGTTGTGTTTGTGTATGTTTTTTGAGACAATCTGAAAGCTTTTACGGAAACATTTGAAAACCTTAACCTTATCAGTTTCTAATAAAATGTTTTCATTTGTCTGAGAAAAAAAAAAAATCACTTTAAACTTGTACTGTTTATTGAAGAGTACAACAAGTGTCTCCTTTATATTAAAAAGAAAAAAATATACTGCATCTGCTTCTTTAACAGGAAATATTTGTTTTCACACATTGATGTACGGTTTGTTTCTCACCACTGTCTTACTGCTCCTCTCAACAACTTGCCAACAGAGCTTTCAGTTAAAGACTGTTATCTGATTGGTTCTTTGACCCGTCAGTTACTTGACTGCCAAAACACAAGAGGTGGGTTCTAGAAATCTGTTTGTTTAGACATAGTGTAATGGCCACACGCATGAAAACATACAGTATGTAGATTCCAGCATACTGCTGCCAAAGACACTCAAGACAGCCTGAGGATGAAAGCCTCCACAGCAGAGTTTTGGTCCCTCCTAGGATTTCTCAATTTCCTTCATTGGCACTATTGCATGTTTTGTTGTTGTTAAGCTGCATAAGCCAATAAAAATGCCTTAATACTGTGTTATTGTTCACTTATCAATATTAATGGGCTGCCAAGCTCATTATCTTATCACCAATGTTGGTTTAGTTTTCATTCTAATTAAAACAATTGATATTAGATAGCATATCTTTGGCAGGCATGCGGATTTATAACACAAACATAGGCTTTGCCAATAAATTGGCATGGTACAAATAAATAAATCAGTCTAATTAGGCTCCTGTTGTGAGCTCTAGGACAAGGCTGCATCACTCAGAGGCCCATGTTATCTTATGTCACTCTAAGACATCCCATAGAGAAAGCCAGACACGTCCAGGTTGACAATGACAAAGACAATTCCCACATAGTCACTGTTGTGAACACAAACAGCTATGACAGCATTACAAAATATGCAACTCCTCCCTCTTTATTGGATCATTCGGTGCAACATTTTCTGCTTGCTCACCATTCGGGCATGGCACCTCATAAACTACAAGGAGCCACCAGTGGAGAACTAACCCTCATAAATGTATCACTTTATGATACACATTTTATTATTAGCTTCATGAATTTACCATATATGGTATATTTAAAATCACTTAGTCTGTTATCAAGTGTCATTTCTAAAGAAAGTTGATGTTATGAGAAAAGAAGAAGCTAGTCAGTTTCAGTCAAAAAAAGTCACATGAAAAAATGATCATATGACGACGTGTGGTAGACCACTTAAAGCACATTTTGAGAACTTGCTCGTATGAGAGCTATAGATTAAGTCATTAATCTGATTAGACAGAAGTTATATGTACCCTCCATGTCATGTAGTCTTGACCTCCCTGATCAAACAGCACCATCTCACTGAGCACTTTAACACCCCACCCTCACAGTACAGAAAGTGTAAAGAGGAATTATTTTTTGGCTTACCACCAAAGCAGATGTGAAAGTGTCTTAAAGTGGTCAAAAATGTCTGACTCACAGACAGCTGCAGCACCCATTCATTAAAAAAAACAACAGACGTGGATCTAATGATATCTTTTTCCATAGTTATTACTTATTTTTATATTATAGAGGTTATGAGTTAAGGTCACTGCACAGCAAGTCTAAAATTTTAACAAAACTTACACGCGTTTTAGCATAATTTTTCTTCACATTCTTTATCCTTTCCTAGCAAAATGCTGGCTATAATTTTTTTTTTTTTAATGATGGACAGAAGTGGCAGAGGAAGTGTGTAAATGTTATTGACTCAATGTGAGACCATATTTATTTTTCAACGTGCGAACATTTCGGACCTTAACTTATAACCGCTATAATATAACAAATATAAAATAACGTGCGATTTAAAAAAAAATCATTAAAAGTGAATATAAAAGTGTGCAATTACAGCACTAGCACCACCAAGTGGAATTTCAAAAGTATTGTTCCGTGTAAAATCACATACTGGCTTCCTGTTCAAATGTATCCAATTATTACAAATTAGGCGAAAATGCCACATGAAGAGTAGTATATGTTTAAATTCATAAGTAGTCATAAAACAGCAAGTAAAAAGTAGCACAATGATTTACTACAAGTTTCCAGAGTGACTTCTTAAGTGCACGGGCCAGTCCCTTATCGCACCCTAAACCTTGCGGTTTCCACAATTTTGTGACATAATGTTGCTTTGACTGTTGGTTAGAAGTCTGCTATGGAGCTCACTTCATGTGTGCATTAATGGGTGCTTAGCAAATTAGAAAAGCTATATTAATGAATGGGACGACCTACGGTTTCATGGGCTTAATGGAGGCGTACGCGGAGGCCATTGTAAGTTCGCTAGAAATATGAAGTGTATATAAAGTCTACCATTTGGGACAGACCCATTATTAAACGAGGAAGCAATCATATGTTCGAGACTTCCGTTTCGGTAGCTGCTACGGGGAAATAACGGGAAGTGTAACAGTGTGTAGTATACAATAAAACAGTTTGCTCTACAAATCAAAAGCAACACACCAATCTGCTATATACTGTGCAAGCAGCTAAAAATACCTGCTGGATTTAAATGAGTCCAGAAGCCAGACCCATGAAACTAAAATAAGCTGGATATCCTTCTAATGGAGATTTTACAATCCCACGAGGCCACAGTAAAAGATTTGCAAATAGCACTGAAGCAATGCAACTGACACATGTACATAAAATAGCAATCACAACATGTAGTAATTCGGATTTTATTCATAGCACACACAGTCACTGAACATGCTATTTAACAATTGCGATCCTTTTTACAAATCTAGTACCAACTCTGATAATATGCAAATATGGATGCAATCATATATACTACGATCTAGGTATAGCAACATACAATGTTTTTTATTGTATTTTTATTTACTATAGTAGAAAGGTATGCAATGCATCTTCAAACACTAGGATTATTTCCAGACATGTTTTCTATACACCAAATTCAGTGTTATACTTTGAGCCTATAAATGGTTTACTTGCAGTTAAGTGATTATCAATGTTGGGATTGTGCTGAAAACGGAAGTATGCTATCACACAGGAAGAAACATACAGGTACTGCATAGGATTAGTGGAACAAGGGCCCATGCCCATAATGTGAAGACAGAACAAGCTCATAGTCTCCTCTCGGAAGTAAAGAGCGCACTCGAAACCAAGAAACACACTTGTCCACTTAACTGTAAAACTCCTTCGGCCTGCTCCGGCATACTTTCTGAGTCCGGCTCCATTCTGCCTGTTCCAGAGTGTGTGTGTGTGTGTGTTTACCTGGCCTGGTTAGCTTATATGTGTCCAGTAACTGGACACGGGGGAATAATCCGAGCGGCCCTGCCGAGGACGCCCCACAGCGAGGAGAGTCGGGTTGCCTGACAAACGCTAAACACTGGCGTGATAATTACTGCAAGGCACCACCATTCATCTTTCCTCCACTCATCAAAGGGAGTTGATGGAGGAAACGCGGTAAAACATGGCTTTTGTTTCTAAGACAAAAAGTTCTTAACCAGTTGAAGAGCCACAGCCTAAACAAAACTATTACCAAGACAAGACAGGTAATCTTTTTTTTTTATTGTAATTTATTAGTTCTGACACCATATTTCACGGCTCATCGTATTGATTGATGCAAAACAAATGCAAATGCCAAATCAACGTAGACCAAAAATTACGGTTTACAGAAATTATGAATCAGTAGTAGAACCATATGCAAAACTGTTACCAAGTCAAGACATTTAGAATTTTATTTCTAACTATTATTTATTAACATGAACAAAAAATTTTCTGGCGCGCCCACTATTCTATTGTAACACTAATTTATAGGCCTGGTGGCATTTAAGTTACAAAACAAATGCAAATTATCGGTCATTGTAGCATATTTAAAATATCGCAGCATTATTACACAAACAACTGAAGATAAAGCAGTGAAAGAGATGAAAAACAGATAAAGAGGTTGATAAGGTAAACTGATAAATAGTCTGTTATATAACCTATATCTTTCTTTAAGCAAAGACATGCAAGTAGATCGTGAATAGATATATTGCTAGAGACAAAGGTGGAGCCATAAAAAACATCAAATCAAATTTCTGATTTCTTAGAAACACTGCAAGCAGAGTGTTATCAAATAACAGTCACTCAATTAAGTATGCGTTTAGTTTACAAGACAAGACAAACTCTTTCTAAAAGTGTAGCTATTTGATTTTAGATGCTAAGCTGAGTTGCCTGTTTTAAAAGTTGAAGAGTAAGAATCAAGATGTGCCAAATATTTGACAAACTTACAAATTATTAATCCCGTTTTCAAATTGAATGCCTTGAGTGCACATTTAATTTTAGAAATAAGCTAGATGTTAGCCTAAGGACGAAGGTGTGGAGCTCTGGGAGCGTCTCTCTTGTTTAACGTTCTTTTTGCTTTAGGTTCCTTTGCTCTAAAATAAATGTGTTTTGGCACAGCCTGGTCTTAATGGTTATGAATGTATAATTTGCAAGTTTCCGAGCAGATTTACAGTGCTTACCTCGCTGCTGTTGAATTTGGAGGACCCTGTAGAGTTTCGAGAAAGGAAGGAAGGAAGAGTTTATAGAGGAGAGAAAAAATTTACAAAATCACTTCCTGCACTATTTCTGGGCCAACCCACTTGAATACACCCCTTCCTAAAAAAACAGAAGCTAAAAAAACAAGAGAAAAAAGGCAAAGGCATGGAAAGTGACATTAACAGATTTGAGCAAAACATGACGTGATTTGACTGAATTTGACTGCAGTTAGACCTGGACTGTGGAAAATATATAAAAATCACATTTAGCCAGAAGGGTTTCTGTTGTAACATATACAAGGGTCACACCCAGTCAGTTACAAAGCTTTCATGATAAATGTCAGGGCTTGCCCATGGAAACACACGAATGAATGTAACAAAGAAGCCATAGTGATAGCTGAAAGTTATGTAAACTTAAAAAAATGCAGCTAGTGATGCACACTCAATGGCTTTGACTGACTGCCTTCGCTCAGATACTTAGAAGAGCACAGAAACCCAGGGGCTGGACGGTGGTTTATTATAAAAACTAAAACCCGTGAGGCATAAAATATCTGTAAGTTTGGCTGAAGTACCTTGAAACAAGAGGCCCGTCGACGTGAAGACATCCGCAAACAGCACATCCTCATTTACGAATTCATAATAGGAAATTTGATAAGCGGCCTACTTACGGAAAACTCTCTTCCTATACTTTTTACAAGCTGTAAAACGGAAGTTCATCCTAAACGCACGGTCCGCTGAATCACGTCATGTGATACTAAACCGAAGCGAACAGCAGCATGCATTTAGCAATTCATTTAATTGCGATATTGTGCTGCAAGACACTTCTGCAAAACTTGGACAATGAAGAAAATGAAGTCTTAAAGGGATAGTTCACCCAAACATTCTCTCGTGAATTACTCAAAACTCAGTCTCATACGAACTTTGTTCATCTTCGAAATACTTGTATGCACATGTAGAATTGAATACATAATTTTTTTTTCGTGCTCAAAAAGTACATTTATAATTGAACATTTGATGTCTCGTGGAGTTTAGCAATGTTCATACTATTTCTGGGTCCATAAACGTCACAACAAAAACAAATTGTGATTCAAAACGAATTGAAGTCTTACAGGTTTTGAACATGAGGGGGAGTGATAAACGACCTACCCTCTAACTATAGTTTGTTTCAAATGTTTATAACCTTTTCTGTTGTTGAGACGCAAGTAACTTTTTTCAGGTAAACTGTTGTTTTTAATGCAAGTCATATCATAACTGTCACGTTAAACAAAAGACAACTGAACAGTTTAGTCAAACTTTTTATTTTTCCAAGTCAAAAAAAAACAACAAAACATAGATACAGAGAATGAAGTATCAGAATGATTTCTATACAGTGGCAATTTCTCTTAATTTAAATTCTCCTTTCCCCATAAACCCGACCCAGTTATTACTCAAACTCAAGAAAACCCTGTCTTTTCCATTTATGCTTTCACGCACACACACTTGCACACACACACACTTACTGGGAGACTGGGTATAGAGTATTTACTGAACTTGTTTGAAACATCCATTAAACTGAAGGCAAACAAGGGCATTAAAGAGACTGTCAGAACTGCTCCCCCTAATGCGATCTAAGGCCTTAAATCTAAAGCTGAAATATGCAAAAGCATCAAAAAATCTTTTACAAGTCAACTACCACTGCCCAGACGGAAGAATAAGTTGAGGGAACCAGTCGCCACTTGTGTTCAGGTTTTAAAAAGTTAACTCAAAAGAAAAAGAAAAAAAGAAAAAGAAAAAATCTAAACGCTTCTAACGCCCAAGTCAAATCAGTCTGTGTCGCCCTCTACCGTTCAAGCACAAGATGATTCAGAATCAGCTGACAATTTAGATATGAAACAGTGCATATTTGAAAGGAAACAAACCAATCTGCACCTTTCTCCCCTCCATAAGCACTTAATCCAAAAAGCAAAGCGGACCCAACAACAATGAAGCCAGTGCGCACAAAAGTAAAATAAATGCTTTTCCTCAGTAAATCACACAATAGTTTATCAATTGTAATGATGCATGTATCAGAAAAAACAATTATACACTTATATTAAAGGGTTGAGTGCTAAGGACATTAGATTCGAACCTAGGTGGTTTAAAACATTAACATGGTGCATCTTTTGTAAAGCCGTGCTCCGACCTCACTCAGAATAAAACAAATAAAACCAAAAAGGTCACAATTTCACACTCCGTACACTCAGAGGTACAAAACCGCTGGTTACCTTTTTTTTTTTTTTGCATTTTTTTTTTTAAATTGTAAATTACTGGGCAGATGCGGGTGAAGGATAAGGCTTGCATCTTTTGGGGACAATTGACTAGAAACATTGATGCCTCAAATAAAAGCATCCATTCCCTCTCTCAGATTCTTAAAGAGGGCAATCACTACACAACACTTTTACCCATGTCATGGGCTGGCATACATAGACTACAGTATTACAAGACATTTTTAATCTGCACAATGTGTGTCAGCTTCAACACGTTTCTAATTAACAGCCACTTTGAACCTCCTGCTTCTTTAGAAATAACATTTTTCATAACTGAACTCAAATTAGACAGAAAATCAACAGTAATATTTAAACAGTTCTCAGTTCAGATCTGGAATAAAGAATCAAAACTGGGAGCAAGCGCTTATATACACTGGGGAAGAAACTAAAAGCTGTAAAACGTGAGAAAGGTCAGTTTCTCCCCTTATTTACGTAATAGATATTTTTCAAGGTTTCATTTGAAACTTTTCAGATACAATCCACTGTTTTCTGTTTGAAGGCTTTTGGCAATACTTCTTAGATTTCCTTTACATCCAACACTGAATTTGAGAAAAAGGGAGGCAGAAATGACTGCAGGAAAGGGGAGGACAATGCATTATCTTTCTCCTCCAAAAGCAGTCAATCTCCTGCATCTTTCCACCAATTTTAAGAAATGCTTCTCCCTCTAAACATAGTGCGACCAAAGCGGTCTATACAAAAGGCAGCCTTGTTTGGCTTGTAGTTCAAACCTCTAACCTAACAGATGCAACCACTGAGGCCTGTTTAGTGAGGCTATTTAATAATTCATTAAGTCCAAGAGAGAAAAATCAAAAAGGAGGATGTTACATGTAAGATCCCAGGTTCTTTAGCCTTTCCTGTAAAAATCACAACAACCCCAGCTGAGTGGCATTCCTTCAGTCTTTATCCCAGGGTCAGAGTGGCCATAAGGGAAGTAGGACAAACCCCTGCACCAACCATCTTTAATTGTTTTCTTCATCACTGTCGTCAGGGCTGATGGCTGGGCTGTAGGTTGGAGAGGTGGGGCTGTATCCTGGAGATGTGGGGCTATAGGTGGAGCCCTTGGGACTAGTTGGGGAATAGGTAGGGGATGTGGGTGAGTATTTGGGAGATGTTGGAGAGTAAGTCGGAGAGGTGGGGGAATATTTGGGGCTGGTTGGGGTGTAGGTAGGAGAGGTTGGAGAATAAGTAGGGGAAGTGGGGCTGTACTTGGGCGTAGTTGGAGAGTAAGTTGGAGAAGTAGGACTGTATTTGGGCGAAGTGGGAGAGTACTTTGGGGAAGTGGGGGAATATTTGGGGGATGTTGGTGTATATTCAGGAGAGCTGGGACTGTAGGAGGGGGAGGTGGGGGTGTATTTTGGAGAAGTTGGGGAGTAGGATGGAGAACTTGGGCTGTAAGAAGGCGAGCTTGGGGTGTAGGTGGGAGACTGCGGGGTGTAACGCGGACTGGATGGAGAGTAGGACGGCGAAGTTGGGGAGTAAGAAGGAGATGTGGGAGAGTAATTGGGGCTGGTTGGGGTATAATTGGGAGAGGTGGGGGAGTAGGAAGGTGAGGTGGGGCTGTAAGATGGAGAGGTTGGAGAGTAACTTGGCGAGGTGGGGGTGTAGTTGGGCGAAGTGGGACTGTAGCTTGGAGATGTTGGGGAATAGGACGGGGAGGTTGGAGAGTAGCTTGGAGAAGTGGGAGAGTAAGACGGGGAGGTCGGGGAATAGGATGGAGATGTTGGGGAATAAGACGGAGACGTGGGGCTGTAACTCGGTGAGGTTGGGCTGTAGCTGGGAGACGTGGGGCTATAGCTGGGGGATGTTGGCGAGTAGGATGGTGAAGTTGGGGAGTAAGATGGAGAAGTCGGAGAGTAAGAAGGTGAAGTTGGAGAGTAGCTTGGAGATGTTGGAGAATATGACGGCGAAGTTGGAGAGTAGGAAGGTGATGTGGGCGAGTAGGACGGAGATGTGGGGCTGTAGTTCGGACTGGTGGGAGAATAAGATGGCGAAGTCGGAGAGTATGACGGAGAGGTTGGAGAATAACCAGGGCTCTGTGGGGTGTATCCACCAGGAGAGCGAGGCTCGTAGGCAGGAGATGTTGGAGAGTAGTTTGGAGACAACGCTCCTGAAAAGAAAAACAAAAGTTGCATTAGCAGCGGTTTTGCAATTACAACCAAGGAAACTAAAGCATTATTTTTAAAAACAGAACTAAATCAAAATAGACAGTAAAGATACCTGGTGAGGGGATATAAGGGCTAGCTGGTCCAGGGGATCCAGGAGAACCAGGAGTAGGAGACCAGGCAGGAGAGTAACCAGGCGAGAAGCCGCTGGCATCAGATGCAGCACTGGGGGAGAATCCTGCAGCACCTGGTGTCATTCCACTTCCTATACAAGGAAAAAATAATAATAACAGGGCATGAAGTGGAATAATGTAAACATGACCAAGAATAAGTAAGGGTGGCAGTAAAACAACTTCCTATGTAGCATTTCTTCACTCACCAACACTGGGAGACCAAGCACCATATGCAGGAGTGGCTCCTGTGTTCCAGGGAGTCATGGCAGGAGACATGCCACTCATGGGGCTCGGAGCGGAGCCAAAGAACATACCCGTGGCTATGGTGGAAAAAGCAATGATTAACCAGAGTTTAAATTTGGGGACAGAGTATAAGGTTTAAGCATTCAAAATGAGAACCAAATTTGACTTACGTCCTGCAACACTGATACCAGGAATGTTGGTGGGAATCTCCATACCATACTTGCACTTCTCAGCATCCAAAAGCAAGTCAAAGCAACCAGTGCCTGCAGGAGCCAGCTGCCCCAGCATAATATTCTCAGACACTCCTTTCATTGGGTCACATTCACCATGAGACGAGGCTTCCATCAACACATCCACCTAGAGAAAAGAGAGGGATAACATTTATACTTCTTTACAAGATCAACCACAATACCATTTTAAAACATTAAACAGAGCCTCACAGTCTCTTCAAAAGAGCACTTCATTAGCGGTCCAGTGTCCTGCCTGTTGATACCATGACGAGTGATAGCCATCAAGTGACCCCTGCAGGTCATTGTGTCACACAGCAAGGCAAGATGGCGGTAGTTAACGTAAGAACCGTCGAAAGAGATGACATGGTACAACTCTCTTTCCAGAGCCTTACGCACAGCCTCGATACCAAGAACCTGCAATTGAAAAGCAGACATTTCTGAATTAGATCAGAAGACCTAATAGGATTCTCTCTTTAAATAAGCTTTTAAACAATTCTTACAGTGAAAATCTCCACAATGTCGTTGGAGGTGGTTCTGACAGGGTCCACATCCTTCTCACTGAGGACCCTCATGAGACTGACTCCATCTGTTTCCAGAATCCACTCCTGCAAAGCTTTAAACTCTCCCTCTTCAGTAATGATGATTTTCTTCTTGTTGTCAGTCTGTGGCAAATGCATGTACACCTACAAAAGGCAGAAGAAATTAAACTCAGGACCATGTGCGTCCACAAAACTTTAAGGTGCCATTTTATATTTCAGGTATAATGAAGTTAAATCGTGTCAAAAGATGGAAGAAAATTACCTTGCTGATCTGCTCAATGCCTTGCAGTGTCATGTCTGTCAGCATGTTGGATTCAATGCATCGAAGGAAGACATCGTCATCCATCTTATCCACAACCTCCTCATCCTGGACACAAGATTTAATATTACTCAACATTGAGAGAATTAAATCCAGTTACCTGCTCGCCCACAAAAACTCAAATTACTATTAATTACCTCTTGAAACTTGTTCTCGTCACTATTCATGATGCGGATTCGCAAAACCAGTTTCTCAGCATTGTCATCATTGAAGATGCAGTTAAGGTCGTCACCAAATCCTAGAACACAATTATTAGATTTAGAACATAAAATAACACCTCGGCATCCATTCAGTTTGCCATTTAAAGTGTTGTATCAACATGCATTTATTCAATGGTAATCTCAAACCCACCTGCATTGATCTTCTCTGCAATCTGCTCCATAGTCAGCTTACGGTCAGTCATGTGTTTGCGGTCAAGCTCGATGCGCAGCAGCCAGGGTGAGATGCGGGTCACGTCGAAGTCAGGCATCTCATAGTACACGTTGACCCACTCCTGATCCTCCGTCACCACAGTGTTCTGTGGGTTGGGGTCATAATAAATGGCTGTGTTGGCAGTGACCTTGCGCAGGGTTGTGTGCTCCAACCGACACAGGATATCTTTGGCCCTCTCTGCATCACGGGCCGCTTGGCCCAGGAGAAAGACGGTCAAGGAGGGGGTCTTGGGTCGCTTGGAGATGTTGATAAGCTCTTTGAGTCGAGGAACACCAAGAGTGACGTTTTTGGCAGACACACCGGCGTAGTGGAATGTGTTCAGGGTCATCTGAGTAGCAGGCTCTCCCAGAGACTGGGCAGCCAGAGCACCTACCATCTCACCAGGGTGAGCCTGAGGAAAACAAAGCAAGTGTTCAGCTTTAGTCAATCTGGTAAAACTATATTACTCCCCATTTTGTAATTTTGAACGCCCTGAACGCTAAGCAAGTGTTACTTACAATGGACTGGTTAAATTTGGTCTCTATCTCTCCCAGCAGCCAATCAAAAGCCTCTGTGCTTAGACGGAACTCTTCAGTCATTCTCTTGGAGCACAGCGTGGAGCGCAGGTGGATGTTAAACAGCAGAGTGGCGTTCTCCTGGGCTTGCCTGCTTAACTGGTCATCACCATTCACGATCACCAGTTTCTTACTCAAATCACGAACTCCTGTATTGGAAAAAAAAAAAAGAGCAGATATCCATGTGCTGTCATTAAAACGCAAAACTTGAAGCTCACTCCAATAATAAAACAATGAACAGTTGGTACCACCACTATAATGACAAAGTAAAAAAGCCACATTGCTTAGGGCTACATAAAATCAATCTTAAAACGTGCATGAGTTTGGCATCATGTCTTCAGTCAATACATACACAAAGATGTAAAAGTGGCCTTTATAATCAGCTTGCACAGGTCTGCCACAAGACAGTGGTAAGCTATTAGGATCAGTCATCAGCAGGCTTTATTTAGCTACCGCAAGCAGGAGTCTTTATTTAGCTGAGAGATCCGCTCAAATGCAGACAGCCTCAAGTCAGTTAAAAGCGGTGTATATAGCATCCAAATCAAAATGAATAGTTAATAAAACCAGTTACATGATACCTAAATTAAATCTCTTTACAGGCTCAAAGTACAAAACCCACCTTCCACTACCCGTACTGGGTTGAGGTCAGTTGGTGTTCGAGGATTGATGCGGAAAATCTTCTGAGCATTCCAGATCATCCTGGCCAAATTGCATGGTAGTACCACCTATGTAAAAAAAAAAAAGATGGTTTTATGACAAATCTACAGAAGTGTGCAAATACAGTAATATTCCTTTTTGACATGGTTAAACAAAAAAAAAAAAAAAAAAAAAAAAAAAAAAAAAAAAAAAAAAAAAAACACACACGAGTCAGACCTTGCTGTCGCCTGTGGGGAAAATGGCCCTCAAGATCTCTCGGTCTTCCTTCATCTTCTCAAACTCTCTCTCTAGAGCACTCTGAACGTGGGCATTGGTCATCACATCTTTGACCACATCTTCCTGTAGAGTGCGGCGGAGAGCTCGGTCATTGGTGTAGTCAAACTTGAACCTGTGCAATTAAAGAAAGAGGCAGAAAGTTAACTTCGAGACGTCAGTCAATTGAGCTCAGAGCTGACGATCAACAATGAACTGAGATGTCCAGAAAGCAGACTCCTAAATAGCTCACTATCCATGTCCTTGTAGATTTTAGTTAGTACAGCTATATTGATTATATTACAGGTTTAAATGACTGGCAATATCACTTTCCTGTAAATATTTGAACACAACAGAACTCACTTTTTCTCAAAGGCTTTGTTGGACGGCTTAAGGGTAGCCATGTTTTGGAACTCCACAGCCTCTCCTGCCAGACCATCCTCTCCATACCTCAGCTGGACAACTTGGTTAATGGAGTTTCTGACTGTAGCATCGTACTTGACCATAACAGACTCCATAGACTTGATCAGACGACGCTGAATATAACCTGAAGGAATAGGAGTTTCATCAAAACTCATGAAGACAACATCAGCCTTTAACAAAGACTTGAACATCAACTTCACATAACATCTCACTTCTCACATCAGACTAGAGTTAAGTATATAATAAGTGACGTTCAGATTACATTTAGTATTTGCCCTCAATAGCTGCTCAGTCCATTACCTGTCTCAGCAGTTTTGACAGCTGTGTCGATCAGACCCTCTCTGCCTCCCATGGCGTGAAAGAAAAACTCAGTTGGTGTGAGACCGGCCAGATAGGAGTTTTCTACGAAGCCTCTACTCTCTGGACCATAGTCATCCTTAATGAAGTGAGGGAGAGTGCGGTGCTTGAAACCGAAGGGAATTCGCTTACCCTCAACGTTCTGCTGTCCCACCACAGCAATAACCTTAATAGTTGAAGAGAAACACAGAGTGTGTAAAAATTCCGATTAATCCTTTAGCCCATTTTATTTATTTTTCTTAAGAATTTAAAGACCATCTACTGTCTTCTCTTACCTGAGAAATGTTAATTTTAGAGCCTTTTGAACCAGCCACCACCATGGATTTGAAATTGTTGTACTCTGACAATGACTTCTGGGCAGAGGATCCAGTCTTGTCTCGAGCATCGTTCAGAATGCGGTTGACCTGGTTCTCAAAGGTCTGTCTCAGAGTGTTACCTGGGGTGGGCTCCAACTCATTGTTGTGAGCTTTCTCAATGACCTGTGACAAAGACACCATGATGCACAACTGAATTCATGTACGAAAGCAATACTCTGTTATTTATAAATGCATAAGGATGTCAACTCACCTCTATCACATCTTGCTTGGCTTTCTTAATTGTGTTCTGAATGTCTTGATATGTCGCCTTATCAGCAATGGAGTCTCCAATACCAATAGAGTGACCTGCAGCAGACAGGATAGTTGAAAATCATCAAATAAGGATCAAAAATGTTTTTGTCTGGAGATATAAAGTCTTTTTTTTCCCCTTACCCTCAATGAGCAGCCAATTGTTGACCACAGTCTGGATGTTAGAATAGAAGAGTCGTGTGATGTCATGGCCCATCTCAAGGTATGAGATATGGACAAGAGAGCCAGCTGAGGTACCCAATGACTTCTTACAAAGGATCCCCATGATCAGCTCACCGTTCTCCACGATCACCTGCAAAATGAGATTGACAACAAAGTTGCATAAACACTTTACTTTGCAGAAACACTACATCCACATTTGGGCTTAACTACTGCACCTTAGTGTCTCCAGGGGAGATGTTTTTGTAAGGGCCACTGTCCTCTTCATCAGGGTGAGTGCTGTGTGTGCGGATGGCATTAATGTGCCCAGGGATGATCAGGCTGAAGATCTGTTTGCCAGTCCAGAGAGGTCGAGGCTTCAAGATAGCCGGTTGGGGCACTTTGCCGTCCCATGTGGAAAGAAACATGAGGAGGTTCATCACCTCACCCTGAAACAAAGCACATGAAACGATTTATTAATTTAAATATCATTCCTAGCATCTCATTGGATTCATAGATAGTTGCCAAAGCTTAGTAAACTCACCCTCTCCAAGAATACATCTCTCTTTGTGAACTTGCGCACAGCTGTCAGTGTGTCCTGCACAATACCCATGACGGGTCTGTTGGACTGTGGTGTAACAATCATACGAGGCACCATGGCCAGCTCTTGGATCTCAGCACGAGTCTCCAGGGACTGTGGTAAGTGCAGATTCATCTCGTCGCCGTCAAAGTCAGCATTGTATGGGGTTGTCACACTACAAGTGAAAGGGATTTTCTTTTAAAACCAATTTTAAAAATCTTTATATTAGAGAAATTGAGATAAATCTGAACATTTTCTAAAGAAATAGAAAATTCTTTGTAAAGAATTTCAGCAATTTTAACAGACGCAATTTATTGTTATCCATATATCAAAAAAAAAAAAAAAAAAAAAAAAAAAAAAAAAAGTCAGTGCACCTGAGGTTGAGTCGAAATGTTGACCAAGGCAAGATTCGCACTCTGTGGCCCATCATAGACATTTTATGCAGCGTAGGCTGTCTGTTGAACACAATAATGTCTCCATCACACATGTGCCGTTCAACCTAGAAAGAAAAACAGGTTTTAAATACTTTGCTCACTGTAACTGAATATTGGATTACATTTTTACATTAACCGCTAAATAAAGACTGACTTTGTATCCAATCTGAAGGTGAAGGTCACTTGGTTTAGGGTGGAATCGCAGGTCAATTCTGTCCCCATTGTCTCGGATGATATATTTGGCTCCAGGGTACTGACTGTTACCTCTCCTCACAAGCTCTTGAAGTCTGTAAAGTTAAAGAGAGGGGGGAAATTATTTTTAATTATTTGAGAGCACTGGGTTACAGAAAGCTCTCAGAGAACATGTAAATATTTTATAAAATGTGTTTTCAGAAAGATCAAAACTAATATTACCTGTCAATATTAAAGGGTGTGACAATCTCAGGGAAGGTCATATTTGCTGCGATGGAACGAGGAACGCCCACCTGGTCGATCTGCAGGTTGGGGTCAGGCGTGATGACGGTTCGGGCGGAGAAGTCTACACGCTTCCCCATCAGATTACCTCTGACACGTCCTTCCTTACCCTTTAGCCTCTGCTTGATAGATTTCAGTGGACGACCAGACTTTTGCATTGCCTGAATCAAGAGCATATGAGAGCCAAATATTAAATTCATATTTTCCTGATTGTTCTACTCTGATTGTTACTGCAGATTAATGTTTCAACTGGCTGCACCAAGGTGTCAATGCTGCACTTTCATTCTGTTAACCCTGAAGTTTTCACCACAATTGCATTTTATTCTAAATGCACTTAAAAAAAAAGAAATGCAAATGCATTTGGTTTTATTCAACACAAATTACAAACAATTTCATGTAAGTTCTATAACAGTAAGAACAATCATTGATAACATTAGTAACATTTAATTAAGAAAAAAAATCACTACTAAATGTCACTGTTAAGAAAATAACAGTTGCTTCTTTTGTCTGGACTCAGATCTCATAAGATTTAGTGTAAATCTTACCCTAGGTAGACCTGGCAGTTCATTGTCTACCATGGTGGCCACATGGAACTGAAGCAGCTTGACATCCTCTGCTATAACATGCGCTGCAGCTCCACTCTGCTCATTTCGCTTCAGCTGGTTATTGATCTTCACAATGTCAGCCAACTTGTGTGTTAAATCATCCTTGGGAGGAGAGGGGGGGGGGGGAAATTAAGTGTGCAATTGACAAATCTAACAGCTTTTCCACTATTTAATAAGTAAAGCTAACCTGGTTTCTAGCAGAGCCCTGCATGACCACAGCTGGTCTGACAGCAAGAGGCGGCACAGGCAACACAGTGACTATCATCCACTCAGGACGGGCGAATTTGGGGTCCATGCCCAAGATCATGTCCTCTTCATCCGAAATGCGTTTGAAGATCTCATGCACACGTTCAGGGCTGAGGAGAATCTTCTTCTCCTGGGAGTCTTCATTGACATGCTTCCACTCTGCATAAAGCTCCAGGCCAGAGCGACGGATACGTGGCTGGTACCTGCCACAGCCTCCATGACCCTTGAGAAATACAAGTTAAATATCAGTTTTAAAAACTTACAGAGCAAGCTGGAAAGTTTAAAATTGGCCTGTGCACTTCATGAATTTCAGGTCTGTACCTTTTCTTTGGTGAGGTCTTCTTCGGTCTCCTGCTGCTCCACTCCGAACTTGTTGTCCATCTCTTCTCCACCCTCACAGATGTTTTTGCCTTTACAGAGATCATAGACGTGGGTCAGACGCTTCCGCGGCTGTCCTTTTGACTTGATCAAAATGTCTTTGATTTTTGGATTGTTCTGGGTAAATAAAATTAGGAGAGGTTAAAATATAATATAAAACAACCTGATCAGAAAAACCAGGTCAAACTGAAAATATGGCATACCGCATCCACAAGAAGTTTTGAACAGAAGAAGCAGACACATCGGAGGACCTTCATGATCTTTGTGATGAAGCCAACATGAAAGACTGGCTTAGCCAGCTCAATGTGACCGAAATGACCAGGGCATTCAGTCATGTTACCTTGATGACGACGACAAGCAAATAAGCAGAGGTTCAGCTTTACGTGTTGAATACCAACCAAGATTGATAAAAATCAGTATATGAATATACCTGCACACGTCTGGCATCTGCCTGATCTTTCAATTACCCCTTGCCGGGGGTCCATAAGGCCCCCCAGTTTAGGGCGTCCTCCTTCTGTGGTCTCAGGGTACTTGATGCCCCCTTCAGTAACGGACATCCGTTTCTGAAAATCATAAATAACATGAAATTGTACATATCGGAAAACATTTGCACACTATATTTACCTTTAAATAAAAGTTTTCCAAATACATGGACTGCAAGACCATAAGTTTCCAATGATCAATAATTTAGATGTCATGTCAAATTATGCATTCAGCATGTTTAAACATTTTAATATGAACTGTAACAAGACTGTTTACTTGTATTTATAACGGGTTTTCGACAGATTAAACGTTCCACTCATAAAACGACCACTAAATAAAGTGTAAGAGACTGCTCAACTCTGCATTCACCAAAACAAAAGTACAAATAAGCAAATAATTGAGAAAGGTTGAAGTCCTTGAAAGTTGACATTACTGAATAAAACCTACAGAAAATGCATTATAGCTCAGGTCAGAAACACGCCATTCGCTCGTCATTTAATTCGAAACACAAGTGTACTTCAGGAACTGAACGTATTTGAGTTTAAATAAATGAAAGCATGCATATAAAAAAATGCACATTTTATTGGCAGAAAGGGAGACATAGGGAACAATGTGTAAACTTGGGTGCAACTCTGGGTCTACCATGTGACTCCAAAATGGTCAATAAGTAAACAAATAATAAATATTACAAGTTAAAATGTCATAATTCCAAACAAGGCTATCCGTGTCTTGTTACCAATTGTTAAAACAGGACTCTTGTGTAGTGTTTCTTCAACTTTCTAAACACATGCTCTTACTGAGGAAGAAGTGGCTAGCCGGCTAAGTTAGCAAAACACAAGCTCACAAAAGACACTGTATGTTAATATCCGTATTTAATATGATTTTAACACGATGATGACTTGAGTAATACAATAATACTCAAAGAATTAAGAGAATACCCCCTCTCAAGTGCAAAACCTACAAGTTCATCAGGGCTGAGGACGCCGAATTGCACTCTCTTGATGAGGCGCAATGGGCATGCGCTGTCGCTGGAAGGCGGTCCGTGCATCCTGTCTATTCAAAGAGACGCGTCCTCCCCCGGCACGCCGCTTTGTAAGAAGGAACACCTCTGAAACGCCACCAAGACTCTCCTGGCACCCAATGGTGACCGGAACTTGTCCGATGGCGGTTTCCCAGTGACCACCGTATCTTGCTACTCAATGTGCTTTTAAATTTGTGTTTATATACTAGCTATTGTAGCTACCAGCTGTCCCCTTCCCTTTCCCCGATCTACACTCCAGTGCGCTCTAAGCGCATCTGAGAGAAAACCGCTCTCACACGAGTTTATATAGACTGTATGCTTTGCTACAGGTTTACACAGTCTACTTGGCAGGGGCTGAACAGTCAGAGGGCGGGTTATAGATCGATCTCTCTGTGCGCTAATTGGCCGCGAGATTGCAGCATATGAATAATGCATTGAAATTGACGCAGGACAAATGAGGTCGCACGCTTTTGTTTTCAGCGAATCATATGTAGGCGAAGGCGGGACAAAACGTATGAAGAGATTCCATAGGTCCGTAAAAACCAAGGGCGGATCCGTAGACGCTTTAAACATGAATATTCAATAACATTCGTCAATATGAAACATTATTCGTCAAACGTGTTCGTAATATTTATGAGCAGAGAGCATTTGACCAATCGCAACCAACGCTTGACGCCGGTAAAATAACTTTATTACTGCCTGCCCTCTTTACGAGCATTGCCGATTTTACCCGACTGATATTTTTTCACCCTCTGAGCAAAAATAAAAAAAACTGTGCTGTTCCGTCCGTCTCGCTCTGGATCAGCTAACAGTGCTGGAAAAGAAGCTCGTGTGAGAGGCCTACACCTACTGTCGAGGATTAACGCCATTATTTTTGTTTTAAATATGATTTTTATGTAATTCAAATTATTAATTTACAGTTATTTTGCACGCTAAATCATATTTCTCGAAGTATTTATTATGATTTTCCTTAATTTATTTGAGTTCTTCGGGAAAATGCAAGAATCCACGATGTCGAGTAAAAACAGTGGCTGGACGGCACGCGCTTTTTTCGGTATGATCAGCTGGACACTCCGCTGAAAGCCTGGGCTTTCAGACAGTACATTTTTCATTAAAAACACCCGAGAAACGTTGTTGTTTTAAACATTCGATGTTTCCGAAAACTATTTTGAGAATTAGAACGCTATTGTAGGTCACTAAAATAAAAAAATATAGAATTGTACATCTAGGCCATGTTGCTCTACAAAAAGGCGCTAGCTTACGTTTTCTGGTTACCGATTTTCTTATAAATAACGTTAGTAGCAAATCCATAGTACGTCAATGATTAGAGATTTGATAACGCTAATATAGTTTATTGTTCTCGCAACTCTAGAGCGTGATGGAGAATCGTAGCAATGTACCTTGATGTTACCTAGCGACTGTTGTGAGCCTTGCTAGTTTGTTAGCCGCCATTCTTTGTGGAATGGTAACGTTACCCGTTTAAAGTAGTTTTGTGTAAACTGTTAGTTTACATCTTTTAAAGTTTAGTGTGTATATTTGCATTGTGTATTTAAGTTTATATAAGGGTAAGGAACCAGAATTATTCGGGTACATAGTTATAGATTAAGTGCATTATATGTTACAGTGTAGACCGATTGTTGTATATAAAAAAATAAACAACAACAACAACGTTTTAACAATTGTTCATATAGGCTCAGTCACATTTTATACTTGACTTGGTCTCTTATTCCATATTAATACAGTAATATAAGACCCCATACATATACCAGAGGGTTATTTTGAGGTACATTCGTGACTTTTAGCAGTTTTGGCTTTTAAAAAGATCCGTCCGTGTTGATCTTGGTCTTGTCTTTGTGTGGTTTTAGACGTAGATTTGTAACCGATCATGTGTTCCTTCTATCGCGTTCATGTTAACGTTAGCCTGTTAGCATTGAGCATGGATGGCTGTAAACCTATATACATTAAAAATAGTTTATCTAATGTTCAAATCATTTTCCGGTTGTAGAATAAACACATTATATATATATATAATAAACACCGACGGCTTAAAACATAAGATTTATAGCCGAAAAGAAGAGGTTCGTAGTGGTCATAACTACAAAGCTAATCGGATAAAGGAACAAGAGCTTGGTTGTAACAGTCAACATTTACTCGTATCAAACCCAAGTCTACTTCGACCACGTTAATCCAGAAAATTGGCTTAACGGTTGGGTTTTGTGGATAAATGTGAGTTATTGTCTCTGGAAATTGCTTTTAACCAGTTTTAGTCCCGACGCGTTCAACATTACAGTCAGGACCGCTTTGTTCTTTTAATGTGGATATATGTTGTCTCTAAATCGGTCTGCTTACTTAAACCAGATCGATGCTAAGAAATCACGTTAAAGGAACGTGGGTCGAGGGATCTTGTCGTATATGGCGGGTACAGTGGCGGTGAGATGAACAAACATGGAGTCTTGGTGCTTGTGTACTTGGGCGGGTTTACAGGCGTAAGGGAAGCGGAGTTGCGTAACACCAGACTAAAGTGAAACGAGCACGAGCTGGCTAACATTAGCATTCTGTTAACGACGAAAACCTTTCACAAAAACGAAATCACTGTGACGCAGTTATCGTATTTACGGCGGTAAATATGGGGATTAGTTGTATATTTAAGTTTTCGCAACCTGCATAAAATAAACAGATGAGCGGGTAGTTTACTTTGGAGGCTGCTTTATACAGATGTTTTTAAAGTACGAATGTTGAAAAAATCAATTTTGTCTCTTACCAAGCTAAGCGTAAAGATACATGCAGACTTAATTGTTCACTCAAAAATAAAACTATCACTTATTTAAACATGTCTTCCTTCTATGAAGCACTATATATATATATATTTATATTTAATGTTAGGAATTGATCTTAATGTAGAGGCAAAACAATACTGCGTCTGCTTTACATCTGTTTGTATTCTTATATATTAAATCACGTGTAAGTAAATTGTGAGCTGTCCCTTTAAATTTGACGTTGTAGTGTGATATTTGTTGCTTACTAATGTGTTTTAATGAAGTTTGTGTTTTTTTAGGCTTTGATCAACAGGCTTTAATTTGGACACATTTTTGTTAACTGAATGGTTTGAAATCTCGTATGACATGCATGTAAGCATTTTGCGTGTAAATAAAGCATTTGCATTGCATTCAAATTCTTGGGTTCACTTTTTTTTTTTAGGCCTACCTTCCTGAAAAGTTCTGTGTGCTTAAAATACATGTGCACATATTAAATCAAACAAAAAAAAAACGAATCTGTTGTTACCTTTTCAAGTACACATTGCTTAACATTTTGTCTGTTTACGTGAGCACAGGTTGTCCTGCTGTGTAATCTGCAGCACCACCTTGTGGCAGGCACAAAATAATATCAGTTACGCAATTGAGTACTCCCTCTTTGGAACACTTTTACTACAGCCTGCGTAAAAAAAAAA
>JAUYWG010000046.1:8676465-8718638 GCA_034779775.1 Enteromius afrohamiltoni | reverse complement strand
GCACAAAATAATATCAGTTACGCAATTGAGTACTCCCTCTTTGGAACACTTTTACTACAGCCTGCGTAAAAAAAAAAACATTGTTCCGTGCTGTTTAACATAAGACATTAGACTGAAATCATAATCACACCCACACAATATTGCAGCGGTATTCCGGAAATTAGAGCAAAACTATAATTTCACTTTGATACCAAAAAGTAATGATTAATAATGACACAGGCTTGCTAGATATTATCCAAAATTTCATGACGGCTCTAATACGACAATGTTGCTCAATGATCGCGTTACAGCCGTGTGAACGCAAGAGATGCTGAGAAACTACAAATCAGAGGAGAGACTGACCACTAGATGGAAGCTTTGAGCGCAAAACTGACCCAGCTGAACGCTCGTCTTCCCTCGGTCTGACAGGATCTTCCTGTTCCAAGCGGAAGCCACAATCAAGCAGAACATGGGCTGTGCTTTGATCATGAGTTCTCAGGGAAGCCCTGTTGTTCCAGTTTAGTAATCACAAGGCTCCACAACTAAGCTTGTTTGGTTATAAAAAGAAGGAAAGAAGAAGAAAAAAGCACGTTTACCGAGGCAAAGTAATGATACGTTTTTAAGATGGTAATGACCCTGAATAGTAAAGTAAGTTTTACAAAATTAAGCTCACCAAGCAGAAATGTCTCCAAGCATATATTTTAATCTTCAAAATGTTCTATTATTTAAGACCAGTGAGAATTAACATATCATTATGATGACTATGAAAGAGAAAATGCGAAATGTCAAATATTGAGATACAAAAACATAAAATGGAGTGCTAAAGTAATTACACTAAATAGCACTTCTCACTTAAATTATAGTTCATCTCTGATTATTCCAAACACTGATCAGCCCAAGTTTGAATGGCAGAAACTTGGACTTGGTTGTAACTTGGGGTGAGTTGCAAGTTCACCTCTTAGAAACGGAAATGACATGACCACGCTCGTAAAGTTTCCATTAGTTTTTACAGTGATGCCAAAGAAGGACGGTTTTTGGTACACCAAAGAACAAAAAAAAATGCTTATTAGTTTTGGTTTCCACAAAAACAATATTAGGAAGCATTACTGTTTTCCACAGCATTAATGATAAAAAATGTTAACCTGAGCACCAGCATATTAGAATGATTTCTGAAGAATTGTTTAACACTAAAGACTGGAGCAATAGCTGCTAAAAATGTAACTTGGCCATCAGTGAAATAGTTGATATTGTAATTATTACTCATAATGCAGCACAAGAGACTAAATGAATAAAAAAGAAAAAAATTCAAGGGGTTAGAGCTGAGGGAAGGATTTGATGTGAGATGATATAAAACTTTGAACAAAAACTTTTTTTAGAAATTTTACTAGTGGGTTTTATTTAGATGAACATTATGGAAAAGAAAAGAAAAGGCTACACGTGATGCATTGGAGGGTGTGATACAGATAAAATGGGAGTGCATCATGAAATACCTTTTTCTAATTTAACCTTCTTAAAGGTACAGCTCACTTTTGTTGTCGTAATGTTGTTCTAAATGTCTATGACTTGTATGGTGAAACAGACCTTCAATACCACGATTGAGGTGAAACCTTTGTGCAAGGCACCGATCTCCCAACAGCTCCCCGGGCACCGCAGCACTGGCTGCCCACTGCTCTGGGTGTGTGTTCACTGCTGTGTGTGCGCACAAAAAAAATCAGTATGAGCTCTTTTCCTTATCCTGTTGCCCTGCTCTACGCAGATCCATTTGGGCTGGAATGGTTACATGGAGAGCACAAATTCCATGGGTCACCATACCTGGCCAGTCACTTCACTTTAACATTAGTAGATATTACGAAACATTTAAAACATCACTGGTTGTCCATACCTGTCCAGTCAATAAAAAGCAATGAAGTCCATTGTTGTTTTGGACCTCTTTAACACTGATTGTATGGACAATAACCATTTGAAACACATTTCAAAATATTTTGTGTTCTTTAGAAGAAGGTTGTGAACTGTCCCTTTAAGTATCTCATTACTTAAAGGCATAGTTCACCAAAAGAAAGAGAAAATTCTGAGATCATTTACTCACAAACAGTTTATGCCCCCAATTGATTTCCATATTGAACTGTTCGCTTACTAAAGTTATTCTAAATAGTAACTTTGTTCTATAGAAGGAAGACACTCACACAAGTTTGGAATAACTTAAAAGTGCGTAAAAAAAACAAGAAGTGCCGTGACTTCTCACACTGAAAATACCTTTGTTAGGTTGTTACAGCCCTTGGTTTTTTAAATGTGTGAGTTCTTTGACTTCTAGCAAAGTTTATTACAATGATTAAAGAGATGTATAAACAAGCTAAAGTAAGACTGATGGCTTATGGAAATATTTTGGAAGCATTTTAAATATTGAAAGAAACAAGACAAGAAGATCCATTATCTGCTTTATCTACAGAACTTTAATGCAAATAACATTTTTTAAATCAAGAGATATAAAAATTCAATCTCTGACTGAGATTATTAAGTTTTATCTTAAAGCTTATCCACATATAAATACATTTAAATAAGACAGGAGTACTGCAAATAGGAGGCTGTTTAGAAAAGAACAAATTTAAGAGGGTGTCACAGTCACGCCAGGCTCTCACTCCTCATGACTCAGTTTCCCAGAGTTTTAATCAAACACACATGTCCCTCGTCAGCACTCATCAACACTCCTGCAAAGACACATGCAGACTGTCGTTCACTGTCTGGCCATGACAAGAGAACATGCCTTGGGAAACTGTCCATAACTCCTTGGATTATCTCTAATGCTGCCTTGAATCTCCTGGTCTCCACGTCTGACTGCTCCTCAGTTTATGTGTGTTCCAATGACAAAGAAATGAACAGTCTCAGAACAGTATAATTTTAATGGTAGGTTTGTTTTATCAGTGATAGATAGCACTGACTTATAGAAACTGACTTGCATTTCATTGAGGGAAATAATTATTTGAACCCCTACCGACCATTAAGAGTTCTGGCTCCCACAGATTGGTTAGACACTCCTGCTTTATTAGTCACCCTCATTAAAGACACCTGTCTTAACTAGTCATCTGCATAAAAGACACTTGTCCACAGAATTAATCAATCAAGCAGACTCCAAACTCTCCAACATGGGAAAGACCAAAGAGCTGTTCAAGGACGTCAGAGACAAAATTGTAGACTTGCACACTTACAAAACCAATAGCAAGAAGCTTGGAAAGAAGGTGACAACTGTTCGAAAAGGGAAGGAGCACAAAATGACCATCAATCGACCTCGCTCTGGGGCTCCACACAAGATCTCAGCTCGTGGGGTGTCAGTGATTCTGAGAAAGGTGAGAAATCATCCTAGAACTACACGAGAGGAGTTAGTTAATGACCTCAAAGCAGCTGGGAACACAGTCACCAAGAAATCCATTGGAAATACATTACACCGCAATGGATTAAAATCCTGCAGTGCTCGCAAGGTCCCTCTGCTCAAGTAGGCACATGTGCAGGCCCGTCTGAAGTTTGCCAGTGAACACCTGAATGATTCAGAGAGTGACTGGAAGAAGGTGCTGTGGTCAGATGAGACCAAAATTGAGCTCTCTGGCATTAACTCAACTCGCCGTGTTTGGAGGAAGAAAAATGCTGCCTATGACCCCCAAAACACCGTCCCCACCGTCAAGCATGGAGGTGGAAACATTTTGCTTTGGGGGTGTTTTTCTGCTAAGGGCACGGGACAACTTCACCGCATCAACGGGAAAATGGACGGAGCCATTTATCGTAAAATCCTGAGCGACAACCACCTTCCTTCTGTCAGGAATCTGAAAATGGGTTGTGGATGGGTGTTCCAGCACGACAATGACCCAAAACATACAGCAAAGTCAACAAAGGAGTGGCTCTAGAAGAAGCACATTAAGGTCATGGAGTGGCCTAGTCAGTCTCTGGACCTTAATCCAATAGAAAACCTATGGAGGGAAAGTTGCACAGAGATGGCCTCAAAACTCAAAACCTGGTCATCAATTACAAGAAACGTTTGACCTCTGTGCTTGCAAACAAGGGTTTTGCCACTAATTATTAAGTGTTTTTTGTAAGAGGGTTCAAATCCTTATTTCCCTCAATGAAATGCAAATGAGTTTCTATCTTTTATTTAAAGTAATTTTTTACATTTTTGATGTGCTATCGGTCACTGATTAAAATAAACCTACCGTTAAAATTATACTGTTCTGAGACTTTTCATTTCTTTGTCATTGGACAAACTTACAAAATTAAATAATAATTTCCTCCACTGTATTTTTCCCATCTGTGCTCTTCATTTATTAGTAAATGAGAGGAAAGGGAAACTGTAAAGGTCAGGCATAGAGGAAGGGGTTTTCTTATTTTATTACCCTTTGCTTCAGTATGTTTTTTTTTTTATATATTTTAATGCTACAAGATGTTTGACAAGTAGTGTGACATTTTTCTTCTACTACCAAGAATTGTAAATCTGATATTGTACTGTAAACACTGATTATTTATCCTCAGACTGATAACAAAACTATGAGATGTCTGAGGCTTAACTTGACATTTTATTCATCTGCCCACTGCCATATTTGTTATCCAGTCCTCCCATTACAGGCGGGCGTTCGGCAGCCCCCTCTTCCCCAAAACTCACCAGGAGTCTGTGTGTGGCTGACTCCAGATGTCCCAGCCTCTTTTGTTACTGTGGAGATTCAGCTGGCCACTGCCCTCTCATTAGTGTCTGCTGATCCATATGTCATGTTAAAGACGCCTTTGATCAGCAGTGAGCAGGGAAACATTTCAGCCACCTATTTTCACAGCAGACAAAGATTAGAGGCAATCAAATGACAAATACAATAATTTGGAATATGACAAAGCTTGTTTAAAGAGCTGAATGGTCGATTTAAGAGGACGGTTTGTGAAAACCTCCTCTGTCTGGCCTACTTCTATTTCTTTTTAAAGTTCAAATGCTATTTAAAAATATAAATGTACCCATGCTTAATGCTAAACCCTTGAACATTTACTATGAATGTGACTTGAACTCGAACTTTCTTATCAACAACTCAATTTCCTTGTCCACACAGAGTAATAAAACATCTATTGTCTAGATTTCTTGACATATGCACCCTTAATATTGACTATGGTGAAATAGCTTGCATTTTTGAGTACATTTATATCCTTGTTCCACTTCCCAAACTGCTCAAGAAAAAGTAGAATCACTTTTGGGTAAACCTAACTGAATAGGTTACCTGAGCTATTCTAAACTCCAAAAAGAAAGTTTAAAGGAAGCATGTGAACCGAAAGTTCTATAATCGAGCTCACAATAAGAACCACATAGAAGTGTGAGAAAAGTGACAAAGTTCCAACAAATCGGAGAGATCATAAGAACAACACCCCTTCCAAACGAAGTTCCCATGGAGACAAGTGGGCTGGCATACAATAGAAAAGAAAAAGAAGGAGTGCGAAAGAGAAAGGAAAAATAGAGAGAAGGACCGAGGGGCACAGGGGAAAGGAACGTAGGATGGGGGGTATAATGAGCTGTTCGACAGAAATTTGGGCATGAAAAAAAGCTGACAGGAGGAGTGAAGCGAGAGAAAAAAAAAATCAGTATGAACTCTTTTCCTTATCCTGTTGCCCTGCTCTGCGCAGATCCATTTGGGCTGGACTTTTTTTCTGGAGTGTTAAAACGGACGGTCTTAAAGAGTTTTCCACACACAATGCTGTTTTTAAACAGGTGGTTCTTGAACTTTTCATTAGCTATAGATTGAATGTAAGCGGGATCGATTGTTCCGGCAAATGCCAGACGGACTGATTCGGCAAACGAGGGCAGGACAAAAAGTACATAGAGGTGCGATTTCACTGCTCTGCGTAATGGTGAGCAGGCCAGATCTGTCACAGAAGGCCGTCTCGGCCAAAAACCTCAATGTTTACTCCTCTATTCCACCACTCCTCGCCATAAAGTCAAGGAAGTGGAGAAAGGAGAAAATGGAAACCAAAGTGCATGTCCATGCCCTTCTCTTTGATCTCTCTTTTGGCTACCTCACTTATTTCAAGAGTTTTACCCAAGTATTGTCTGGCGTCTCTCTCTTTCTCGCTCTTTATCTCTTTCCCTTCGTGTCTCTATGGCCAAGCTTTTTTTCTGTTGGCATGGCTCCTGTTTGTTTTCAGCCATTTTGGGGACTGGCAGTGCTCGTAACAAACTGCTTAAATGGCGTCCTCTCACTCGCTCATTCTCTCCCTCGCTCCGGCTCTCCCTCCCTTCCTTGCTATCATCAGGCTTGGTGTATGTAGAGTAGAGAGTGTGCATGCTGAAAGTGTGTGTCTAATGAACAACAACAACAAAAAAATTGGAATAAAAAGAGAATTGGAATTAAAATGAGGCTGGGGGGTGCGGGTGAGCAGGGGGTACGAGGCTGGGGGAGATAAAAAATGCAAAAACAGCCCAGAATCATGTGTCAGTGGCAAACTGAAGTGTGAGAGAGCGAGAGCGGGCGAGGGAAGGAGAGACAGAGCGGCAGAAGGAGGGGGAGAGTCAGAGTGCGAGAGAGTCGTTTCTGCCCTCTACATAGCGCTGCCTGTGTGCACGCGCTCGTCTTTCCCTGTGTTCTCTCTCTCTCTCTCTCTCACTCATACACGCACACGGGAACACGCAGACCAGGACACACAGAACGAGGGAGGGAGAGTGAGAGAGTGAGAGAGAGAACACATCGCAGCCGAGATGCAGCAGAAGGTTTTTCGAGGTACGTTGTCTTGTTGTGTGCTTGCCTAGCGGAGAATGGGAGTGAGAAGGAGAGACTTTTTTCCTCTGATCTATCTCTCTGTCTTCACCTCTTCCTGCTTCTTGCGTTTCTATGCCACTCTCTTATCATATCGATGTTGTTTTGGTTCTGTGTAGACACCAGAAATGAGTGTGCGTGTGGGTTTGTGTGTGCGCTAATCAAGGCCTGTCTCCCTTATCCTTGGCTGTTGTGGCTGAACCACGCAGTTCTTTTTCAGGGCTGGTGAGTCGCTCCACGATTAAAGTATGATCAGAATAAAGCTTCAGACTTTTTTTTTCTTGACGTTCTCTTATTATAATCTCTGGTCTGCTGGATTTGGATACTTTATGTTGTGGCAAGTTCACATCTGATTAAATTATCTTGATAGCGAAGGACATGTTTTTAGAATTAACGATCAAGCGGCATCATGGAATACAGAGCCAGTCGTTTTCCTAAAAACGGCATGAACCCATGTTTACGTTAGGTGAATGTTATTAGATGTTATAAGATTCACTTGCACTTTTAAAAAAAGTAATAATAGTAAGCATAGCATAGTACACTATTAACATCCCCTGCAAGGCCGTAGGGTCAGAGGTCGTTAGAAGCCAAGCAGCCAAGTTGTATGGTCTTGTTGAAGTGAGTTGCATATGCACCAGGATCAAATTGAATTTCCTGTTGCTCCTTAAAGGTTCAAGTCAGCTAGCATGGGATATTTGCTATTCAAACTCTGGCACATGTTAGCATAAAGTCTCTGGCATACAGAAGCATCAAGTAAGAATGGAAACATGGCAGTGCTGCTGGTCTTCCTAACTAAAGTGAAGCGTTACAGAAGCAGGTTCAGGCATGATCTAAAGGAAGTAGCTTTAGCCAGGTCACTAGTGGAGTGTCTTACTCTGTCTGGGATGGACATTTTCTTCCAGTTTTGCTCTTTAGAATATCGTCCTTGATCATATTACAGCAACAGATTTATGGGAATCACTTGTCTAATTTAAACTCAGCGGACCATTGCGAACACAGCGTGTAACACGGGCAGACTCGCTAGAGTATGGCCTGTCATGCCAAATCACCAAGATACCATAAATTTGCTCAGAGGGGAAAGCAAGGAGCAAAGAAATCTTACCATGAACCAAACCTCGGACCATCCGGCTCCATCTCCCAACTGCTTCCAAAACAGCCCACTCCTCCTTTTTGCTCATTTCCCTACCCCTCATCTCTCCTCTGGCTGGCTCCACCGTGTTTTTGGCAGGGGGTTGTGCAGAGTTCAGTATCTAGCGACAGCCCCCTTTTCACAGTCCGCCTCACCCTGATGGGCCCCGTCACGGCCACAAGGAAACAGGCGGCCTTCACTCATTACCCTTTTCCACTGCCATTCAGTGCATGGTCTGTTTCAGTGACACAGTTAAACGCAAGACCTTTAGCCCATTACCCAGCTTCTTCTGAGGCTCTTCTTGATCCCCAACCTGCATTATAAAACAAGTTACCTCATGTGCTTAAATTGAAAATCTTCATCTGCATGACTAGCATGCATGTTACGTTCCGGCTGATGACGCAGTTCTGTTGATTTGTTAATAGCCTAGACTTGACAAAATGTTTTATTGTGTGGGATACCTCACCTTAATACTTCAGCTCTAACTCTTTCTGGCATGTTTAAGTAGAGGGGCAGTCAGAGGGGGGAGGCAAAGGCCCTGTCACGCTTGGCCAGCCTCTTGCGCCAGGGACTGTTTGTTGAGAGGCAGTGTGTGCGTCATACGTGAAAAGAAAAGGAGGGTGAGAGGGGGAGATAAATAGGGACAGACGTACAGAGAAAACGAGGGGGTGGCAGATGTGTTTGTCCATTACTATGCGAATGCCATGTAAAACTGTGTCATTCTTAGGCCTTGTTTCATACCTTAGCAGCCACAACAAGTGCTGGACAAGTTTAAATAATATTCAACCCTTCCTGCCTAGATGTAATCTTACGTAACATCTATTATTATACAGGTCTTCTGGTATACATCCTTTGCACACTCTCAGCAGCTGCCATTGTGGTATGCTGGGTAACGCTAGCTGTCAAGCCACTTGTTTACAGACAGACCGCGTCATATGTGCCTGCACGCCTGCAAATGTGTTTGCGTGTTGAGAGGAGAGTGTGTGTGCGTGTGCATGCAGCTTGTTGACTGCCTGTGTGTGAGTGTCATTGTGCTTGTGTGTGTTTCTGTGCATGTATAAGTGTGTGTTTGTGGCTGTTCCTGTCTCCAGGCCTGGATCTTGCTTTCTTCCCCACCTCTCTCTGTCTCTCTCTCCATTGCTCTCCCTCCTCCTCTCTTTCTCTCTCTGCAATAACAGTGCTGACCTAGTTTCAGTGCGTTCAGGGCTGCTTGTGGAATTTTACAGAGGCCTGCCTGCCTGCCTGCCTGCCTGGCTAAAACGCAAGCAGAAAACCATGACTGGGGATTTTCTCTGGTGTCGCATCATTAGCGATGACTAAGAATGCTCACCAAAATCTGTGGTAGATTTTGGTAAAATGGGTTAAGCAAACAAGAAGTTCATTAAATAAGCAACTAATGAGGGTTTATGAACACAGCGAGACTGCACTATTCATTCTCAGACTGCTAAAGAAAACTCTGACAGTGCTCATCACATGGTCCTTTGCTTTAAAGGATATAAAGTGTAGTAAAAATAAATATTTATATATTATATATTTTAACAAATCTGCATCAGGAATACACAATGCTCCGGTTCAAAAGGCCATCTATATTTTGCTACCTTTTCAGTCTAGGCATATTTGGAGCACTTTGACTATAAATAACACTCTGTTGGGGAAATCTTAATTAAATTTTAGCAGTGTTCAATTAGGTGAAGGGAATGCTGTGACTCAGTAGGGTTGATTGCTGAGATTCTTTCTACATTTTCAGATTTTGTCAATGCGAATTCAGAAACTAAGATGACTGCAAACAACCTTGTCTGACTAAGTTGTCTATGTATAATTATCATAATTGACTGCTTATTTTGTGCAAGCTCGTATTTTATAGGTAGACTAGTATGCTGATTTGTCACCACACAATGCCCACATTTTTTGCATTTCTTGTCAGAATAGTACTATTACTACTACATTCTATGGTTTGTGGTTGTCTAAAATCTTTCCTGTGATTAAAACATAATAGTTGAACTATCTTTTGTTTTATTTTGTTGCAGGATTAAGAGCGGGGTCATGGTGTCGGGAGAGGATAGCTGGGACCCTCTCCACACCTGTACTTCATTCTTGGAGCTGAATGTGCAATGCATGGCAACCCTCATCTTGTTTTCTACAAAGATAATCAAAGATGCAACATGTTACCTATATCTAGGAGTCATTGTCTCTGGGCTTGACCTCCAGGAACTGTCATCTTCTTGATTTGACGCTTCTGTTTTATGCCATCCTTCAACTGTCAACTTTTGCACTGAAGACAGAGTTAGAACAGACCCTCTGTAAAGCATTTTTCTGGACCTTGTTGGACTACAGACACATCCTTTGACTGTTTAGTGTTCTCTGTTGTAGGTCAGCTACAGCCTTAGAGAGCATCTCAGAGGACTTGTACAAGGATCCAATGAAACACAGAAATAAACACATGAGAGGAGACAGGATGGGAGAGGGCACAGAGGAGGTGGATGGTGCCAAAACTACGAGGATATCACTCAGTTTTCCCCTCAGTGCTGGATTGCCTAGCTTTTCTGCACAGAAGCACTGCTCCTCATCCCACCCCACGTCATCCACTGACGTCCATGACAGAGATGGTTCAGATGGCACAGCATGGATGGGGGAAGCATTCAGAGACAAACAGTTATCGAAAATGTCATCAAAAACTGACCGTCTGCCATGCACTTCCTCTTCCTACCCTGTTGATCTAACTGCTCCAGTCAGTAAGAACTGCAAATCATCTCTGTCCTTTTCTGTTGATGGTAGTGGCTCCAGATACCCAACATCTCCCTTACAACACTCTAACAAAATTGACTATTCAAAAGAAACAGCTGGGGTTAGTCTCAATAACGGCTACAAAGAGCATTCGACGACAGAAACAGCACACATCCTTTTCAATCTCAGCGCTAGAGCCTACCAGGACCAAGGTGTGAAGGATCCAGAGAGTTTAAAAGGCAAAAAACGCAAGGCAAACAGCCTCCATGTTGAATTGAGCCTTCCTCTGCCTAGCATAAACCCTCACTCATCCTCATCAACCCCTCCTCCTCCTCCTTCGCCCTCGTCTGTCTCTCTAACTTCCTCCCCCTTGACAATCCCCTCACCATCTTTTCATGACTCCTTTAGGGCAGTGCCGAAGCCAGAACTACTGTGTGGGGTGTGCCACCGTCTGTTCAGCACTGCCTCGTCCCTCACTGTCCACATGCGTCTCCATCGGGGGGGACGAGTACTCAGCTGCCGCCACTGTGGCAAAGCCTTCATCCATAATAAAAGACTGCAATCCCATGAGGCCACCTGCAGGCAAGGGCTGCCAGCTTTTCCAGTGCCACCCAAAGAAGAGCCCCTGGAGGAGGGTGAAGTGGAGGGGGAGAGAGCAGATGAGGCTGCAGAGCCAGAGCAGCTTGGACAAGGAACAAGGCCTGGCCAACCCATAAAGAAAGTGCGAGACCTTCATGCCCGTCATGCTGGAGCACTGACTTGCAGGGATGCCCTGGGGGAAGAGGATCACTTTGTAAAAGTGGTTGATGGACATATCATTTACTTTTGCTCTGTGTGCGAACGGTCTTACATGACATTATCCAGCCTGAAGCGACACTCCAATGTGCATTCATGGCGCCGGAAGTACCCCTGTCACTATTGTGATAAGGTTTTTGCTCTGGCTGAGTATCGCACCAAACATGAGGTGTGGCACACAGGTGAAAGGCGCTACCAGTGCATCTTTTGCTGGGAGGCATTTCCTACTTACTACAACCTTAAAACACACCAGAAGGCATTCCATGGTATCAATCCTGGCTTGATCTCAAGTGAAAAAACAGCCAATGGTGGCTACAAGCAGAAGGTCAATGCCCTTAAACTGTACCGCCTGCTGCCCATGCGATCTCTAAAGCGACCTTACAAAACATACAGCCAGCCAATGGCCGATGGACTGCTCACTTCTGATTCATCAGTTACCCTGCCTTTATCTATAGACAGTAGTCTCCCACAACCTCTGGACACTAAGGAATTAGAGTCCTTCCTGAAAGATCTTCAAACCACAGACATCAAGTCTGAGCCTGAGCGATTCCCTATCAGGGTGGGTGCTGAGCAGGGTAAAAAACTAGATTCTCCTCAAACAGACATGGCAGAAGAATCTACAGAGACAGAGGGATCAGATTTATGTCAGTCAGGTAGTAACAGTGGCAAAAGCAAAACTCCAAAGCGCCCAGAAGGAGCTGTCTCTTCAGTCATTGCATTTGCACACAGCAAACCCTCGGTCATCATGCACAGTGCTGCAGTTTCATCCTCTGTCATTGTACACAAAAACAAGATGAATTCTGAGGAGAGAAAAAGAAGTCCAGAAAATCATCTAAGGGGAAAAACAGGTCAAAAACATATTAAAAAACATAGCCAGAGAGAGCACACACAGGCATACAGGGACTGGGACGTTGTCAGTGAAGACGCAAAGGCCTTGAAAATCAGACAGCCATCAGAGAAACTTCACAAGGGACGAAAAGTTCACCGTAAAACAGAGTCAAGTAGGACTATGCCTTTAGCGGTGGGATCAGAAGTCAAGGGTAGCGGCCCACTTTGTCAGATTACTGTGCGCATAGGTGAGGAGGCGATTGTCAAACGAAGCATCTCTGAAACAGATCTAAGGAGAGACAAAAGCCCTACACGCAGCAAGCCCAAAAAGAGTAACCTCTCACAGGAGAACCAGAGAGAGCAGCGGCACACCAATCACCACCAACGAAAACACCGTGACTCCAGACAGGAAGGAAAGGAGGGGGAGTACAAATGGAAAAAACCTAAACTAAAAGGCAAGGTGAGGAAATACTTCTTCCGGCAGGAGGTCAGGGAGGACAGAAATGACAATGATGTGGAGGACAACCTATGGAGGCCTTACTATTCTTACAAACCCAAGCGAAAGGCCCTTCATATGCAAGGGGCTAAAGCCTGGAAGCGCAAATTGCACTACAAAAGATCCCTGAGGCCTATGAGGAGAACTGAGAGACTCATGAAAAATCTGAATAAAGAAATTGTCAGTGAAGAGGCAGATGATGGAGAGGAGAGTAGACATAAAGTAAGGAAAGAGTGGAAAGAAGTTAGTGATTCACAGAAAACTGAAGTCAAAGAAATGTCACACACCTGTCCTGTCTCTTCAAAAACAGAGCTGAAGGAAAAAGAAAAGGGAACCCATGGAAAGCCCGATCTTCCTCTCCCTTTGTCAGTTTCACAGGCTACAATAAATTCTCAAAACACAGCATCCTCTATCATCAAACAACAATGGTCAGAAGATCAGGCTTCTGAGTGTGGAACATGTGGGCGCTGGTTCTCCAGCCCAAGGAAACGAGACAAACATGAGTTGACACATCTATTTGAGTTTGTGTGCATGTTTTGCAGAGCTCCGTTCCCCTCACAGTCCAAACTGGAGGAACATCAGAGGACTCAGCATCCCAAAACCAAGCCCCTGTCTACCCCTACTTTCTTCACTTCACAGTCATCAAGAAATGAGGTGGAAATGAAAGCAGATGAGAATGGACTGGATGAACGTTCCATAGAGAAAGGCAGCCCAGTTCGCTTGGGCAGGAGGCCTTTGATAAGATATACATGCTCACAATGTGATAAAGTCTGCAAAACTTCTGCTGCACTTAACTGTCACCTCAAGCGACATGAGTTAGGCAGTTCAACTGAGGTCGAAGACACACAGGAAAAGCAAGATTTGCCTAGTTGTGCAACTTCTGCAGCGGACACTACACCAAGCAAAAGTTTAGACACCAACTGTAAGCAAGTACAGTCAGTGTCTGTCATATATTACTCCAAACCAGACTGTCAAATCACTGACAACCAACTGGTTGAGAAGATGGAAGAACACCAAAGAGTCAGAAATTGTGAAAGCCCCAAAGTGGCAGCCAATGACAAAGTCCACAGTCCACTGTGTGCACAGTTTTCCCAAGTTATGCACAGCCCCACTTTAGAAAGGTTTAACGTCATCTCTCCTAACCTCCCTAGTGTACTAGTAATGAATGGTGCAGAGTGCCTAGACTACAGGACACCAGAGAAACGGATTTTAGACACAGCAGATCAGCAGAAAAGAAGCCCAACGCCAAGTGACAGGCAAATCCCAGTTTCTCAAATGCAGACAGAGCCTCAGCTTAGAAGAGAAACAACTCCATCTGGACCCAAATCACTAAAAACAGGCAGAGGTTATGTGTTTAGAGAAGGTGACAATATTCCAAATGAAGATTTCAGTGATTTTTCAGATGCTCAGGATTTAAGAATCTTTCCTCAATCCAGCAGCCAAGCCCAAGACTTATCCATGCCAACAATACTGGCAAAAAAGAAGGAGCTTGATCAACAGAATAAACATCCATCCAACATTTCAAAGGAACAGTCTTGTAATGAGGAGGTGTTGTTGCTAGTACCCAAAGAGGAACCTCTCAGTCCTATACCATCTCCTACATTCTCTGTCATTCAAACCACTCCAAAAGGATCTTCTCAAAGGTATTCCAAGTCACCTTGTCACTCTCCAGGACCCTTGGACCTACAGCTGAGGCCACAGGTGGAGCAAAGCCAAACACACAGAGGAAGGCACAATACAGAAAAACAGGGTCTCATGTTGCCAGTGAATTCATCTGGAATGAGTGATACTCCTTTGTCCCACAACCTGCTACATCCTCAAGTGCCCACAGCAGAGCCTGAAACAAAGGACCACACTTCTGTCACTCCTACAGAACATCACAGAAGCTCAGGCTACCCTGTCCAGGAGCTTACTCTTCCCTTGGTCATACCTGGAGGGTACTGCTCTGGTAAGAAACAGGAGGAGCAAATCCTGATGTCTTACCCTGCTGGACCCCTACCCTTTCCGCCACTTGGGAAGATGGTACCCCACTCTGACTCCACCAAACTGCCCTTTTACCCTGACCCCTATCACCTACTGTATGGCCCACATCTACTGCCATACCCCTATAACATTGCTGCCCTTCCAATGACTCTAAATATGATGGCATCAGGGGACAAAGAGCCCTTACCCTTCTTGCCTTTTTTCAATTACGCTGCCGCTGCTGGCCCTTTAACAGGCACAGTGCCCCATCCTTTAGTAATGAACCCCAGCCTATACAACAGTGGCGGCAACAGTAGCACAAAGCAGGACAACCCATAAGTGAGTACACAATGGCAGCAAGGGAATATCTGTGGAAAAGCAGAGGAGGCCATTAAGGGTGGAAGTTATGTTTTTCTGTTTGTTAACTGAACACTCTTGCACAGCTCTTACTTCTCTTTTGTAAAGCAGTAAATGCATAGGCATAACTAGAAATCAAACATGGTGGAAAGATGGAGAGGTGTCTTGACGACAAGAGGAAATAAGAGGAATAAGGGGGTGAAGAACAATAGATATAACACCCCCTTCAGGCACTGCCAAGATGCACCTCCAACACACCACTTCTTTGCCTCTTCTGTAGTGTTGTTAGAGCTTGGATATCCGTCCTCTCAAAATCAATATGACATTAGGGATAACACATGAACAATAACAGCTAACAGGATATGTGTTTCGCTAAATGAATTATGTCTGCTTCCCATAATAAGGACAGTATAACAACAATAATGATAATAATAGTTGTGTTAATTATACTGCTTATAGTAATGCAAGGGTGGCTTATCATTGAAAGCAAAATGGTATGCCTGAAGAGGCTCAACATACTCAACACACAGGGAAGTTGCAGCAGCAGTTTTGTGTGAGTATGTGTGCGCGCGAGTGTGTGCATGCATGAGTGTGTACAGTGTGCGATTTTGTATAGAGGTAATGCATGGAGACTTTGGGGTAGCTCATAGTGTCATATCTTACAACATCGGTACTCCAGTTATGTGTTTTTCAGTATTTCGGCTTTATGTGTGCCTGCAGGTTTGTGTAAGTGTATTTGTGGGGTGTGTTGGGGGTGTAGGCATGCACATTTGAAATCATTTGTGCTGCATCAGCCTTGGTCAGTTCCATGGAAGTTCACATAAAAACACCATTCCTGGAAAGCTGTTATAATCTTAATAGGTCAGTAAATAGAAAACATAGATGCAGTTCTTCTTTCGTAAGTCATAGCATAGCAACTTGGTGGTGTAGCTACATGTCATATGGATTAAACATATTATTACGTGATGCCTTCACTAACCAGGATCATCATGACAAGATCAAATGTATGGTGATGTAGAATCCTCTCTACATTTGAGCGTGTTATGTCTAGAGACAGATTGTGTTTCGCATAGTTTGGTTTGTAGGATGTTGGTATTAATCCTTGATCATTTATGAAATAAGTCTGTGTACTTCCAGTACTCCTGCCAACTGTTTCATCTCTTCCAACAACATACGTTCCAGTCGACTTCATGTTTGTGGCCTTCTCCTCCCCACTGCCCCCTGGTGTCCACCAAAGACACTCCATTCATTTGACTGAATTTAAGACACAACAGAGAGGGAGAAACCAAGTGAGACAAACAGACAACGACACAGAGTGAGAGCGTGAGCAAAAACGGGAGGAAAATGGAGAAAAGCGCAGCTGGGCAGTGTGTTAGCATAAATGGGGCTTCCTTTATAAAGACAGAGAGAATCGTACACTTGTAAGAGGCAGTAGTCGGTGAATGTTAGTTTTAGAAAAACATAATCTACTACAAGCAAGCCACCATTTTCGTTTTGGTTAGCAGATTCTCTCTCTGCAGCAGAGAAAAGAGAGGGACAGGACGTCAGTCAGTCCTGACGCCCCTGCAGGGCCTGCACTATGGGACTTATAGCACTGGAGTGGCTTAAGCTCTCCCTTGTACTTTCTTGTTTTTTTTTCACTATATTATTTGTTTGATTTTCATTTTTTTTCCCTTTTTGGTAGTGAGAAAAGGCTTGTACTTGAAGCTCATTCAAGTACACAAAAATATGAATGTAATTTAGTCATGAGGTTAAAAAAATAAAGACCGTATGGTAGATCATTTCTGTACGCTGACTTGAAAAATAACATGTAATATTGAACCGCTATGAGGTATTCATATATAAATATATATATACAGTAGTCTTAGGGACATGTCAAGGAAGTTGGATTCAATATAACCACAACGCATGAGCAACAACTGCTTCTTCAGTATCTTCTGGTGTTGTCACAAAACTCCATTTTCCTCCATATGTGGTTCTTGATTTTCTCCTGCTTTTTTTTTTCTCTTGAGGCATATCCTCACAAAACCTTTTGGGCTCCTTTTGGTTTTTTTTAACCCTTGAGTATCAAAATTTCTAATCTAAAACCAAAAAGACGAACTACGTTGCCTTATTTCTTTTCCCCAAGCATTACAAAAGCTTTTCAAACACCGCCCTTCCATCTCCAACTCTTTCTCATTCCAACACCCTCTCCCTGTCTATTCTCAATATTTTACCTTCTCCCTTTGAAGTAAGTGTGAAACTGTGCAATGTAGCCGCAGCACTGTTCATTTCCTGAGGGTAAAACACAATGCAATGAACGGTTGTGGATAATGTAGCTTCACTCGGGTATGAGTACAAGCCTTTTGTTTGCATTGTAAAAGTGTGTGTGTGAGAGAGAAAGAGAAAGGGTGTGTGGTGGTAAAAGAAAAGGAAACCAAAACAAGGTCTATCTCCCTTGATAGCTACCAACAAACGTTTGATTTTGGACCTCTTATTTTTGCTGTATTTCCTCCACCATGACAACATTTTTATATGAATTCTAGAAAAGTGAATTAAATGAATTAATTGCGTCAACCACTTGTAATAGTAATTGAAAAGAGGAAGTAAATGTTAAATTTGTGTAAATGAATGTAAAAACACTAACAAACATGTTGTTGAGAGGACCACATATAAATCTGACAATTATTTTTAGAAAACGAAACTTTGTAATTTTTTTATTTTTGTCTCCATTGACTATTTAAGCCTAATTAGGTTTAAATATTGGCCCGAGTATCAATTGTTCAATTCTTAATCAGCAACTGGTTTAAAATGACTAAATTTAAAATTCTGATGTTTACATACTAGATGCCTTTGCATTTTTATTTAAATAAGCTAATAAGAATATGCACATAATCTGAGCGCACCTTACAAAGAAAAAATTGTCATACCATTTTCTATGAAACATTCTATTTAAAGTACTGCTTTGAGGAACAACACAATGGGTTATAAGTTATGTTCTCATGTTTTCTGTTTCATCCATCAGCAGACATGAAAATTGAAATTCATGAAATTCAGTGGATAGTATGCTTGAAAGAGGTCACTTGTGACTGTGTGGGCTACTACTACTACTAGTCCTACTTTAAAAAAATATATATATTTATCAGTCAGCATCTGGATAGACTACTAAATATTTGCACAGACCTATAGAAAAGACTATTTTAGAAATTAAGCTTTTTGGGGACATATGTAGAGAAATAATCACAGATCTGTCCAGTACATTTGGTTTTGAACAATACCAGAACTACTACTACTACAAAAAAAAGAAAAAAAAGAAATTGGTATCATCTTGGTCCACCCAGAACAAGGACCCTTTGGAGGCTTCAATTGTCAATCAAAGTGACTAAAATCTACCAACTGCATATGTTATGCACTTGGTCATAGTTGTAGGCATGTGACTAAATTGTCTGGTATTTTGTGACAATGTTATATTGTGCCATTGTTTTAGAGGTCCACATTATATTTGGGCAGTTTCAAAGAAGTGAAATGTTTGAAACTTTATTTGTGTCTTGTTGACTTTGTGACCATTTAATACAAAGGTTTGTTGGCACACATTGCTGATTCAAGTCTACAATCAACAGTTAATTTCTTCACTCCTGTTCTCTTTACTCCTTCTGTCCATGCTACAACCATACAAATAAAGTATTAACCTGATGACGTGCAAAATATCTTTGAATTCATCATTAGTATGCAGTGCTGGCACAGTTTCGACATCATTTGAATTAAAAATATATATATATATTTGAAAAAAAAGTAAGTAAACTAAAGTGTTTTTTTTTCCTCTGGGAACTTATGAGATAACGTAATACAGAATGTGTTTAAATGTTTAAAGTCAAGTAACTAGATACTGTAGTTTATGCTTAAAAGAAAATGCTACCCTTTGTCATTAGTAGCTACTAATATGTGCCTATATGGTATATCATATCATATACAGACTGTGGGATGTAGCCTATTGCCATATTTTCCTGCTCTTTGGCACTGGGCATGGAATTTGGAAAGTCGACCGAGGGTCAACCAAACAATGCTCTGCACCTATCAAATAATTACAAAATAGTGGAACTTTCCATAAACTAATTTGGCCACTTTTAATTGTTGGCTTATGTCACAAAACAAGACCGGTACTTCTACTTGGCATTCTTAGTAATAAAAAACACCTATGCCTCACTAGTCATACATCAAGGTTTCACTGTACTGGATGAACAAACATGAGTTACCTTTCAAAGTTCGCTTGTTATGTAATCAAACTAACTGCCAGGTCGAGAATGGGGACAAAGCAATTTGCATATAAAAATAATATTCGTTTTTGTTTTTTCTTAATTATGCACAGAAAAAGAGAGCCACATGGGTTCCTCAAAAAATTATAAGATACTTTAAGAAGTTTCCTCATTCGCCACAATTTTTTTTTACTAACCAAAGAAATTACAACATCCATTTAATTAAGACAATAGACTTACATGAGGTAGTTTATGCCAAAAATGTTATGTATGCTTATATTTTCATTGTTCTGATCATTTTGATTATCAGCACTTGATAAAAGGCTTACAAATACTTTTTTTTATGTTCTGTACTTTTTTTTAAGAGTAACTGTCAGGAGAATTTATTATTTTGTTTCACACTTTATGTTTTGTAGCGATTAAACACCACAGCACAAACATGTCATTGAATGCCAATTATGCGATTGTAAAATTATTCACCAAGTTATCAGCATATAAAATAGCTGTATAAACAAGACCAAAATCAATATTTTCCAGTGCTGTGATGTCGACATCCTCAGTCTCTGGCTTTATGGGAAAACTGTGGGCTAAACTGGAGTTTACCCACTTCTCAGAGAAAGAGAGAGAGGGAGTCTGATGGCAGTGGGCTAAACAAAAGCTTACATTCTGATTCCATTCCCTCTTGTTTCTACTCCTGTTCTAACCTCTGGAGGTAAAAGAGAATGAACTATTTAAAGGAAGTGGTCATACTGCTGTTAGGCTCGTACCTGATTCTGCTGTGCAGGAGAGTATCAGGTGAACAGGTGAGTATAAGATCTCTAAAACACAGGTCTGAAGACATAAAAGGCCTTTTGCTTGTTACTAGGCAATTGTGTTGAAAAACTAGTGCTTTTTACTGTAGAGGCAATTGTTATCATGCAACTGAAAGTTGACAGCACAGATATGAATGACAGTTATAAGTGTGCTGAGGCTTGCTTGCTTGATTCACTTCACCTACTTTAAACTCAAAAATGACTTCTGCTAGATAGTTGTGTACAGTTTCTGAAAAACATCTAAGCTCTTTCTTCTATTGTACTATTCCTAATTAAAAAAATATCCTAAACCACTATTGCCATGTTAAATTAAATCATTTTGGAATAACTGTGCATGAATCTGCGATCATGTCTAAATTCTACATTTCAAAACATATTACTGAAGACAGACCACAGCACGCACTGTATATTTTGAGCTAAATGGCTGGCCTGGAAGCAAATGTAGCTGATAAATTCGTTGCACGGTTAGCACATTCGACTTTTGAATTCGTTGAACCCTGGATCCACACTTGCCCGGGGCAGCAGTATTTACATTGGCGGCTTGTCTGGGATATCGCAGATGCATGTGTTTACCTAGCCTTTAGCGAGAGTGTGCGAGAGATTTGTCTCAATGTAATCTGAGCATGCTTGGCTGCTGTATGATGTTTGTTGTATGATGTCAAAACCGTTCTCTAATTTTTGGGATGACTGAGACAGATATCTGGCATGGGAGTCATAAATCTTGGGCACAGACAGTCCAAATGGACTCCTTTAATGCATATGAGTGCAAATCTCTCTGACATCAAAAGGTGAGTACACTGGCTTCACTTTGGAAATCATAATTTCTTGGTGCTCAACTAAAGTAGTCATCATAGTGGCAGATTTGACTGTGAGATGTCTCACTTCGCATTTACAGCATTCGATCTTTCTTTGAGTTTCGGACCCTTGACCCAGAGGGTGCCATCTTTTATGGAGACACCAAAGAAGGACAGGACTGGTTTGTGCTTTTACTGCGTGATGGCATACCTGAAATGCAGATTGGGAAAGCAGACGTCTTCGTGAGTGTAAAAGGAGGTCGAAAACTCAATGATGGGGCCTGGCACTTGGTAAATCTGTTCTAAATCTCTACTTACTTCTCTTAAGCAATTTAAAACAATGACCCTTTATATATGATCCTAGTTTAAGATTTGTTAAATGCTTTTGAAAGAAGCCTCTCATGCTTACAAAGGCTACATTTATGGGATTAGTGAGAATGTAATATTGTGAAATATTATTACAATTAAAAATATTTTTTTCTATTTAAATATATTTAAAAAATTTATTTATTCCTGTGATAGCAAATCTGCACAAGAAACCTCACAAATCATTCTAATATGCTGATGTGGTGTTCAAGAAACATTTCTTTATATTATCGATATTTCAAACTTTGAATATTTCAAAGTTGTATAGCTTATAGTGCAGGGGAACGAAAATAAATCTAAAATAAAAGTTTTTATATATTTATCATATATAAAGACATTCAAATTATATATTTAGAAAATATTTATGTGTTCTATTTATTTTCATATGATTTATTTAATATATAAACCTAACACATTTTTCTTAAACATATACATATGTGTGTATTTATATATGCAAAATAAATGTACACAGTACACACACATATATTATGTTTACAAAAACTCTTATTTTGGATGCGATTAATTGCAATTTATTGTTGCCCAGCACTAGGCCTACTTATTAATTAATTAATTTTGTGGAAACTATAATACATTTTCCACAGAATTTACTGATGAAATGTGATTTGGAATTGACTGAATCTTCTAAGTATTCTTTGTTGGTTTTGGACAGTTGGAGTTACGCAGTGAGGGCAAATTTGTGGTGCTCGAGGTAAACAACAATTTAGAGCTTGTAGTCGGTCTTCATTCTAAACTGACAGAACATGAACTTAGAGGAAAGATCCGTCTTGGTGTTGGTGGAATGCTTGTGGACAAACAAAGGCTCTTCAATCCAGTATGTTTACTTGCATTTTCCATTAATACTGGAAAAAAAAAAGAAAAAGTGAATTATCATAAAACATTCTTTTCTTTATTTTATTTCTCAGTTCGAGCCAGAAATGGATGCTTGTATAAGAGGAGGACATTGGCTAAATCTCAGCAACCCCTGGGACACAGACTCAACATGGGAACCCCAGCCCTGCTTCTCTGAGATCAAGAAAGGCAGCTATTTTCCTGGAACTGGAGTGGCTGTATTTAATACATCTGGTGAGTGAAGAATCATGTATGTTTAAACTTGCATTGCAGATTAGATGCCGTTATTTTTGCAGTGCACATATCATGACAGATCTTCCTGGACTTAAGTCGGAAGAGGCCGGTATTACAGTCGAGATCTTCGGATCCTGGACTGGGACAACACTGAGTCTCCAAAGCACAGGATTTGAGTATGTTTTGAGAGAGTTAGAAGTGAATGAAGATGTCAAGGTATGTACAAAGTAAAAATTATTGTTAATGAAATGCTACTGACCCCACTAATGATTATAACAAAAAAAAAAACTAGATATTGTTTATTTTAAAGTACACAGTTCTATATGAGCAATCTTTCAAAATGTTTATTGGTAACACCTTACAAATGAACTAACAATAAACAGTACTAGTAGTAGTATTAACTAAAATGAACATAGATTAAAGGTATAGTTCACCCAAAATTCAAATTTTATTATCATTTACCCTTCATGTTGTTTAACAGCTTACTTATGTTGCACATAAGTTGAACATAAAAGAAGCTATGTTGAAGAATGTTGGTAATCAAATAAACTGATGGTCCCCATTGACTTCAATAGCAATTTGATGATCAGATTTACATTTTTGGGTGAACTATTGCTTTAACATATATGCTATGCTCAACATATAGTAACAAGTACATTTTAGTTTGCATTTCCTAATAGGACCCTATTGTAAAGTATTACCCATTAATCTGCACTGGAACAGGAGGTGCCTTTGGGCCCGAAAGAGGGATCGGAAAGTGTTGCCCCTCCTCATGAACCTGCTACACTTGTTTTCACCATACTAAAACATTCACTTGTAGTGAACAGCAAACCAGAGCTTGAAACAGAAAGCCTGGACTTTTTCTCCATGTGGAAAAATGGGATGCTACTGACATTTGGGGGAGTGCCAGGTAAATTTGAGAAGTGGAAGTAAGCAAGAATTTCCGTGCTTAAGTACTCCTCCATGCTCCAATCCTCTATGTTCTGTGTTAAATTCTTAAAGTTTTGCTCGTATCTGTCAAGCAGACAATATTTCTTGTATTAAACAAATCCTTCTACTTCAGACTGAACCCTTTTTATTTTTCAGGTGATAGTGAGAAGGAAAAAAATACACATTACCTGCGTGGGTGTCTGGAGACAATCCTTGTCCAAGGCCAGGTCATTGATCTTGATCGGGCATTGAACAAACACACAGTGATTTCATCTCACAGCTGTCCTACAGAAGCAGTAAATGAACTCACTTAATAGACATACATGGCATTTATCCTGGCAGTCCAAACTCTAAGATTCCCTTCATGTCCCACACATCATATAACTGTCATAGGTAGGCCTATTTAAAAGTGCCCAATGTTCATTTGACCCAAAACCTCCAAAAATGTACTGATGGACCACTATGTTACATTGAGCAATACATGTGAAATTAAATGGCACATCTTTCAAAGTATATTAATGATTGAAAAAGATCAATTCTTTTTGTACAAATGCATTGAAAAGGGAATGTTTTTCAATGAGCATCTTTTAGTCAACAAAATAAATCAATAAAAGATTCATTGTTTCATTAATATATACTCCAAGACAATACAAAAAAATGTGTGTTATGTAAAAAAATAAATAAAATAAGCACATCAAGTAATTATGGGTTAGTCTGATAATGCGGCATTTTTAATATTTTAATATTTAATTTTTGACAGCAACAAGAACAATCTATACATAAATTAAACTTTTATATTATAACAATAAGATTCCATTTGTTAACATTACATTACTTAACATGAACTAATAATAAAAAATAAAGCATTTAGTAATTTTTGTTAACATTAAACACGTGCATGTATTATGTATATATACACTGTAGTACATTTTTTTTCGCCAAGGATGCGTAATCGTGTAGTGATGAGTACTCGCGTCCCCTAAGGATGTTATGATATTTGGATCACGCGTCATTTAGAAAGATTGGTGGGGAACTGTAGAACCTTTTCTGTATCATCAACACAAGGAAGACACAAGTGTAATAAAATAAGTTTTATTAACAAAAGATAGACAAGAGTTATCAACAACTACTAAATGAACACTATAACTGGAATAAAGTGCATAAGATGTGTAAAATGTAAGTAATCAGGTTGAGTGTTGCTATGTCAGAGTTACGTTATCTGGAAAGATAGCCTGTTGCTATCTGAAAGAAATAAGCTGAAGAATGTTTTTATGCATCAAACAAATATGGAAAGATAATTTGTCATTAACTGTAATCAGTTATATAACATCCAATGTAAATTAGAAAATAATATACTGATAATACACAACAAAGCCAAGGTCTCTTGAAGAGGTTTGGAAAAGTGTTGGCTACGTTCTCTTTGGTCGAGTGAGCAGTCCAGTAGCAGTGACTTCATCCACTGGTTATGCTGGTAACAATGCATGAAGAGCTGGAGGATGCTGATCTCCTGCATCCTAAAATCTGAAACACACAGATATGGCCCTGGAGCAGGTGCAGAAGGTCTTTGCCTGGAACATGCAAGGAAAGATGCCTAGGAGTGAAGGTTTGCTCGCACGGAGCTTAACCTTGATGCAAATGTCTGTACGTCTTCAGCTTCTCTGGGCTAGAGACTCAGAACTTGGTCGATCCGCTTTATCTCTCTAGGATGGAGACTCAGTATCTTGGTATCTGTTGTTGCCTCTTCCCTCACAGGCCGGAGGTTCAGAACGCTGGCGTTTCTTTTAGTGTCTCACCCTAGCAGGGCTCAGACTCAGAATGGAGGTGTTTCTGTTGCTGTCTTCCCTGTGCAATGCTGGAGACTTAGAATGGTTGATATGTTAGTGTCTCTCTGGAGGTGCAGGAGACTCAGAACTGGTATTCTGTTAACGTCTTTTCCATGGCAGTACTGGTTGAGACTAAGAACATGAATTGTGCCTGAGGACAAGATTTCAATCTGGTGCTTCATTTTCATGTTGTGATTGGTTGATTCCATTAGTGCGGGGGAGGCGGTGTGGCCCACCCTTCTTTCCTCCTGTGGAACTTATTTGCATAGTCCAAATACACAGTCACCAAAATTTAACTGGTGCATTTCTTACTTACCAAACCATAACCAGAATACATTTGGCAATGTTAGGAACACATTAAGTCCAAACGTGATGGAAGGAGATCGAACTGCCATGCATGCATTCATAACCTTAGGAGTCAGTCTGTTGGTGGGTGGAGGACAGAAACTGCATTTTGACCAATTAGAATCACTGTCCTTCCCGGGCTTTGTAGCAAAGGTCTTCTTCTTGCCCTCTAAGAGGTATCTGGCCATTGTCCTGGCATTTTTATCTGATGGCATTGGACAGTTTGCTTATGTTAGTCCACAAAGATCCAATCAAAATGTAGCAAACTTATGTCCATTATTGTGGTCAGAGGGGGGTCCCACCATTAACTATGCCCCTGGAATGTGCTGTCCACTACAACATGCAACAAGTACATGTATCTATACACACACACACACACACACACATATTATATCTTTACAGTTATTTTAGTTCAAAAGCTCACATATATCTTTAAGAATTTGCAAAATATCACATACTTTACCAAAATAAAAGGGATTACACAGAATGTATATTGTTTAATTAGTATTAAAGGGGTCATACAAAAGCAATTTTCCACAAGCTAATAAGATTCTTTAGGATCTTAATGGAAAGTTTGTAATATAGATTGCTTTAAATTTCTCAAAGCTAATTTACCCTGTCAAAAACAGCTCTTTGGAGATCACTCTCAATATTCATTAAAAGACATTATACTCACTGCTTCTGTAGGTGAGGCTGGATCAAGAATGACTCGCGCGAACATAAATGCATTTCGGTTGATCAAGGGCGCGTTTCCCTTCAGAACCAAATGTAACGTTACTCCTCTGCATCTTCAGTCACTGAAATGACTAAATTACTACTGCTCTGTTCATTAATACATTCAACATCAAAACACCTCAATCTCTTAGGAGTCTGAGGTAAGACAACAGTTCAGTCTGTGTGACACGCTGCTGTCAATCAACTATTATGGGAGTGGCCTCTGTCGGTGTGGCGCCACACCGACATGCATTTGAGAATGGCTTGATTTCAGAAGGGGCAACTTATTCTTCTTTTAATTTAATAAAAATACTTGTGGATCTTTATCATTGTAGGATGGTGGTGTAAACACATTTCAGTCCAAACAGCTTGAAAAAGTGCATGTATGTATGTATGACCCCTTTAACCTGAATAAGATATTGCAAATGAGTAAAAACATCTTGAATTTGAAGAACATGGTTAAAATTTACTTATTTTGTTTTCTAGGAAACATAGCAATCGTCTGTAGCCACTACAGGGCAGCACTAAATGAAAATAATATGGTATTTAGGCAAAATAAGATAAATGTACACTTTTCTAAACTTTTGACCTTGACTGTATATAACAATAAATCAAACTCTGAAACAATTTTATTTATTGATTTATTTAAAAAAGAGATTTTTTTTTAATGAAATCTTTATTCTAAATAAACAAATACTAAAAATAAATAAATAAACACAAAAAGTTTAACAACCATCCACCCAATGTTTTTGGCTACACGAGTTGTCGTCAGTCAGGTTTATATGTAATCCACTGCCATCTAGAGGACTTGGTCAAAAAACGTAGTACAGTTCCCACTAATTTAATATTTGGTTTTAGATCAGCAATACATTCGTAGGTTTTATGTTAACATTTCCTGAGAAAATACTCAGCAATTTTAATAATGTGAAAATGATTTTAACGAGTTTCTTCGTGTGAGAGGTTTGTTTAGTTCATCACAAACTTCATTTGTGATGTTGTAAACTGCTTATGAGTATTTATTTGTCTGTATACTCACATGTCACCCACCTCCAGCACATTTATCCAGTTTCATCGGCTAGCGCTCTTTTTCTGTATTATTTTTACACACTTAAGCATCAATGCTCTGATATTTATGTCGACAAATACACCCAGGGAGCCAATGGAGAGCTGCACACAAGCGGCTCTCCACTGTCGCAAAACAACGCTCGGTGTCGTGAACCGCGCCGCCCGTGCGAAGATGGCGGCTGAGCTGCATCCGCGCAGCGGAAAACTGATCGGTTTGTCGAACTCCAACCGAACCGCTCAACGGAATCAGCCGGTGCAGGAATTTAACCACGGCTTGGTCCTCAGTCGGGAGCCGCTGCGGGACCGCGATGTCTTCACTGTCCGCATCGACAAGAAGGTAAACAAGCATGTCCCACCAGAGAGAGAGAGAGAGAGAAATCGAGAAAAGGGTGGGAGTGTGTCAGATCGTCTGCAGTGGTTCACTGTCAGAGCTTATTCATAGGTCATGCTTGGTGTTTAGGTGTGTGGATGTCTCAGGACGTGCGTGTGCTGCGGTTTTTGCAGTCATCTGTCATGGTTCGTCAGTGCTGTTGATGTTTGGATGCTCGTATGCCTGGCTATTTCTGGACTGTCATTCCATGCGATTCCATCACTATCAGATGAATCTCATCTGATCACAACAGTCTGCAAATACACAGAATATCTTGGGGAAATACTACTATATATGTTCATTTGAAAGCCCATGTAAACGTATACACACACACCGTGTGTTTTGTCCTTTGCTGCTGGTTTTGGTTCATTCCAGTGAGTCGATTCGTTTGAAATGAGTTCAGTGACCCTTTCTGTAGGTTATATCAAGTGACTTGTCTTTTCCCGAGTCGTGAGTCATTAAATCATTCAGTCAGGTGATTCGTCCAAAAACAAAATGACCAAAGCAAGCATAGCATGGTCAGAAAGAATAACTGGGAAGGTTGTATCCTGTTACCGGAGGGAGGTCAGCTCATCTGGGAATGTAGGAGAAGGGGACCACACAAAAATTTAGTCTCAGGCTTAATGAATTGTAATAGCGGTCCTGAATTGATAATGCTTGCAAATCTATGCCTAGAAGGATTGCGTAGGCATCGAATATGTCTTCTCTACGAATCATAATAAAATTTTTATTTCCTCTCAGTTCACAAAATCAAAGACAACTGCTGCCTAACGTTAGATGCATAATATGATTTCACGTTAACCTTGAAGCCGTTAAAGAGTTGAAATCAAATTGTAATATCGTACAAGTCGCACATAATAATGAAACATTTATTCTTTCACATTCTCAGCTCTCAGTTTCTAGTCCGCTAGTTTATTTTCACACTTTTGAAGGCTGAAAGAAAGTCATGTAAACATGACCTTTCTTACCTAAAATTCTACTTTTATCTCTGTTAATGCATTTTAATAGTTAGCCGAGCAGCATTTAGTTCATATGGCTAGTCTGTACTGCTGTCTATGGATTTTTAATTAAGAGTGACCTTGCTGTCTGCTGACGTTCCATATGGCTCTACAGCAGGGCATCTCTCACACTGCCACTTCTATTTGCTTTTTGCAGTGGTTTTAATAGTGAATATAATAATGCCGTGGGTGTTTTAATCATTATTTAATCAAGGGCTAAGAAGGCAACCAATTATCACTTCATCTGAGGTAAGAATGTTTTTGACCACCCAAGCAGGATCATGTTGATATATTTAAAAACCCTGCTTTTTGTGTAGGTGTGTGATAATTTGGTTTATCATAGTACTGTGATCAGAAAAGAATGCATTTCAGTAAGATGTCTGGAAAAAAGTTCTAACTAATACTAGTAAACCAAGCAACACAATGGGTCACTAAGCGTCTGTAGACTCAAATTTGTGCTGCGAAAATGCATGTACAAGCAAATCATGATTCACTGAAGAAATTGTGGGAAAAACCAAAACCACACACACAAAAAGCACATATTTTTTAGTAGGTAATTGGTGCCATGCAGCCATATTCAGAGGGTTTTATAATCATGTTAAGATGATCTTTAAAATCATTTACTGTGGAAAAAGTAAGGAAGGCTTGCATTACCGTTTGAGCTGTGAAAAAAAGAGGTCTGTAATCTGGGTCTGTTTATTGTGTTAGAACTGCTTTTGAGGATGGCACATTTGGCATCGCTTGAGGACCTTGCTGCGCGTACTGTCAGGCAAGAGCATTTTTAGAGTGTCAAATGTTTGCGGGGAACGCCATTGCTCTTGTGGAATACTCGTAACATGTATCACATTTAAAACAAGGTTAAGAGCTTGAGCACATTTTGTGAATTTACTGTGCATCATAATTTGTGCAATTATTAGTAATTGTGACCCAATAATCTAATGTTTATTCAAGTCATGGTACTGCCATAGTAAATTGCATTTATAATATACAGATCTGGTCAAATTAGATGCAGCCTAAACTATTCTCTGATAGTCTGCACCTAATATTTGAAAAGAAATGACTTTCAGTTTTTGAAGCTTGAGCAAGGTAACAAAACAATATTGTTTCCTGATATTATTCCTGTTTCCTGTTTCCTCGCATCTAGACAGAGTGAGAAAAGACAATGGACAGATTACTGGTCACTTATGTAACCAGATTAGAGAAATAACTTTATCACATTCAGTGCCGCATGTCCCTCTCCTCAGCCTGCCTTAACCCAGATACACCACAGACAGCCTACATACCATCCACATACAGACATTTGAGAAATGCAGTGATTTATGGCAAAGCTAGAGACAGCATTTAAGTGTGTTCTGGGTACCGCTCAGTTAATGGCACCTGTGGCATGATGTTAATTACCATTCTATTCAGCCCTCAAGGAATGGTCATATCAATGGCTTGGGCTTGCTTTGGACAGAGCTAAATAAAATAAAATATTGTTTTGAATGTGTAACAAGTAGCGAAAAAAACGTTCCTGTGTTTACTCTGAAAATGCTTATATGTGTGAGAGTATACTAGAAAGATATAATATATAGTTGCCGTCATTGTAATTCATATTAATTTATAATGTTTTCCCTGTAGACTTTAATTGTGTATTACTGTAAGTGTGTCATATATATATATATATATATATATAAGGCTCCATCTATTTGATTAAAAATACAGTAAAACAGTAATATTGTAAAATTAAATTACAGTAAAAAGGCATTATGTTTTCAAATGCGATTTATTCCAGTGATGGCTGAATCATTTTCAGAAGCCATTACTCCAGTCTTCAGTGTCACGTAATCATTCGGAAATCATTCTAATAATGTTTTGTAACATTATACATGTATTTACTATGACTTGATCAATTTAATGGATCCTTGGCAAATATAAATAAACATAAAATGAAATCTAATTAAAATAATCATATTGTACATTTAAAGTTAATAGGCCTAACACTTCTAAATTATCTTTAAAAAATGTTTTATTACACACATGGCTCGCCATTGTTCTGAGACTTCTGAGAATATTTGTAAAGAGTCATGAAGGGATTGATTAACTGCTTAACGTTTCTATTTCCTTTGGTCCAGGTGAATTCGTGGAGCGGTTCTATAGAGATCGGAGTGACTGCGCTGGACCCAGCCGGCCTGGAATTTCCCAGCAGTGCCACGGGGCTGAAGGGGGGCTCGTGGATTGTGTCCGGCTGTTCTGTGCTAAAGGACGGCCGCTCAGTCCTGGAGGAGTACGGTCGCGACCTGGACCAGCTAGGGGAAGGGGACCGCGTGGGGATCCAGAGGAATGGGAAAGGAGAGCTGCATCTGTGGGTGAACGGGCAGGACTGTGGCACGGCGGCAAGTGGACTTCCTTCCCGTTTATGGGCCGTGGTGGACCTCTATGGGAAGTGTACCCAAGTGACTGTGGTAAGCTGTGAACCCCCAACTGAAATGGATGGGGATGAGGATGAAGAGGTGGAGGATGAGATTGTGTCGACGCAAGCCGTGTCCATAATGGCGGATGCTTGCCGTAACCATGATGATAGGGCTGGAGCTATTATGCTGTCTGCAGCTGGTGCTACAACAGCCATGATGAATGGATCAGCAGAGGAAGGTAAAACTAGACCACATAATATAGTATAGTAGTTGGGACAAAGACAGGGTCATTGTATCTATTTTTATTTAACAAAAACTTGAAAAGAAAACAAGTAGCTTGGTATAATTGTCCATTATTATTTTGTATATATGTTAATAAACTGCTTATTGATGTTTGAAAAACATTTGTCTGCAAAAATGTAGGTCATGGCGCTATTATTCATTTTTACCCCTAAAAAGATTTATACACTAGAAATAAGTTTTCCATTGATTAATAATCTTTCTTTGCTGTATCGTGGACAACTTTCATATGTCTTTGACTCGATTGTAATGAACACATTGTTTTCTCATCAGTGCCTGAGGTATCAAGGGCTCACAGTCGGCCTGACAAATTTCCAAACAACTTTGAACCCGATAGTGGTACGTAACTTTTAAAACCAGCCTCGGTTATTTATCATTGTAAATCTGGAATGGGAATGTCGTTGTTGTTTTCTTTATCCTTTGCTCTTTTTGCTCTTTTTTTTCCTCACAGTTTTAACTGAGCACCAGTTATTTGATGTGTTCAACAATGCCATTGTCTCTCTGTATCGTTCAGAGGACGAGGGTGGAGAAGACTTGGGGGTGGGTGGGGGAGGTTCTGACTCCTCGAGGGGCGGCACAGGAAGTGGCGGTGGAGGGAGAGGAACAGGAAGTGACAGTGGCATTGGCGGTGGAGGGACAGGTGGAGGCAGTAGCAGCAATAGCAGCCCAGCTGGGAGCTCTGGTGGGGTGGCGGGACTGGGGGTGGCCGCTGGCGGCATGACAACCAATGACGCACTGCTGTTCCATGAGAAGTGTGGCACACTGATCAAACTAAGCAACAACAACAAGACCGCAGAAAGGAGGAGACCGCTGGATGAGTTCAATAACGGAGTCGTCATGACCAATCGACCACTCAGACACAACGAAATGTTTGAGGTATATTAAATTGGTCAGAAGAGAAAGTAAAGACATTTATAATAATGTTTCGTATAAATGCTGTTTTTTATATTCATCAAAGAATTCTGAAAAAAAAACATGTATCATGTCTATGCCGCCATTGCACCTCAGGCTTCCTGAGTTAGAGACCATTCCTGATCCCATCCATCCCCCCCTCTTTCTCACACTTTTTGTCTAAATATCCTATCACAAAAAAGACAAAGTTAAAAGTTAGATTTTCAGCATATTATAGAAAAATATTGCATTTGTTTTTACCTTTTCATTTTGAATGTATATTAATAGAAAACTGCTTTTTGTTAAGTTGTAATAATATTTCACTATATTGCATATTTTACTTGAATAAATGCAGCCATAGTGAGCATAAGAGTCTTTTTCAAAACCATTACAATCATTAACATAATTTAGTATTATGTTAATTATTTAAATATAAAAATATTTGTATTTTATGTATTTTTTTTGGCTTTTTAAATTCCTTGAAGAGATTTACTAATTAAAATAACATTGAGCGCTTGGCCCTTATTCATTTAGTAATCCTTTTCATCCCAGTTTTCTGCCAAAAAATTGTTTGGTGGTAAGCATTATTTTTTAAACATAATACAGCTAATTAATAATATTATGGTGCTCAGAATAATTATACAACATTTAAAAATATAATAAAAGGAACATTTTTATATACTTTCCGACTCTGATTATATTGCTATACTGTGTTTCAGATTCGGATTGACAAACTGGTGGATAAATGGTCTGGTTCCATTGAGATTGGAGTGACAACTCACAACCCAAATAATCTTGACTACCCTGCAACAATGACCAATTTACGTTCAGGTTGCTTCTTTATTATTCTGTCATATGATCAAATAAATCTACTGAACAATTACAGTATACATAATGGGCACTTGCATATTTTTTATAACTAAATAAAAGTTCTCATTTCATTCTTATTCTTAAGGCACAATCATGATGAGTGGCTGTGGGATTTTAACCAATGGGAAGGGGACTCGTCGGGAATACTGTGAATTCAGCCTGGATGAACTCCAGGTAAGTTATGATTATTTCCTTTAGTCTAATGCTTAAGGTGATACCCTTTGTTTATTTATACACAACATGCCCATGAAACCTTTTTATGCGTTTGTTATTTATAGGAGGGAGATCACATAGGGCTGATGAGGAAAGCCAGTGCAGCTCTACACTTCTACATTAACGGCATTGATCAGGGTGAGAGTAACTGTAGATCTCACTGATACGAAATTTACACACAGTTCAGATTATTCTAAAATACTTTTCTGAAATCATAGGGGTTGCAGCCAATCAGACCCCTGGTGTAGTGTATGGAGTAGTGGATCTATATGGCATGGCAGTAAAGGTCACCATCGTCCACAACCATAACCACAGTGACCGTTTACGCCGCAACAATGCCATCATGAGGGCGTTGTCACCTGACGTGGGCCGGCCTCGACCTGCTCTCTCATTGACTCCTGAGCCTGATGTTCCAGACCGCTTGCTCTTCCATCCAAACTGTGGGCAGAAGGCTGCAATCATCAGCGATGGACGCACTGCTTTACGGCCTCAGTGAGTTCATTTTAACTTAAAAACCTGCTTACTTCATTATTAGGGCTACTGCACCATGGGGCAGGTCAATGAAATTTTATTCTCTGGCACAGTGCGACAGATGACTTCAATCATGGCGTTGTGCTTAGCAATCGTCCGCTGCACTCTAATGAGGTTTTCCAGGTGCGCATCGACAAAATGGTGGACAAATGGGCTGGCTCTATAGAGATTGGCGTGACGACTCATAACCCGGCCTATCTTCAGCTACCATCAACCATGACCAACCTGCGCTCAGGTAAAGTGCTGCTACGCGGTTACACCCACAGGTCATAACTGAAAGCTTTGCAGAAGCGTCCACGGTACCTGTAGCATTAAATGTAAAATGCATGAGTGTAAAGTAGTGGGCTAATCTAATGCGCCGATATCTCCACAGGAACCTGGATGATGACAGGAAATGGTGTCATGCACAATGGAACTACAATTCTTGATGAATACGGGCACAACTTGGACCGTCTAAAAGTGAGTCTTGCAGCCTGGCTTAAACATTTCACGTCAATCTTCAAGTGTGTTTCCAAATTGGTATTGTAAACAGAAAAGAAAAATTTTGGAAAAACCTTTACACAGCTTTTTATACAACATATTTGTCATGGCTACTAGCTATGCACCGAAAAAAGTAACAATTTTTAACAATAGTAAGAATAGTGCTTAAATCATTGACTGAAACAGTTGTCAACAGCTATCTTATTTTATATGCACAACAAGGATATAAGCAAAACCCAGTAAACATGTCAGCAGTGTGAATGCACCATACTAAAAAATTAATCCTTGATTAGCAAAATGTCAAATTTGTACAGCTGAAATATCGAAATGAGGGAGCTCATTGAAAAAGAACTTTACTATTTATCACTTTTGAGCACAACACTTTTGTTTTCAAAGTGGAAATTTCAGTTTTGGTGTTTCAGTCAAAAAATTATTCACTAGTGACTACATCTGTCAAGCCCCCCATTCCCCACCCCCAAATAAAGTAAACTGTAGCCATGTTGGTTTAACTAAATCAAATAGTGTCTTAAAGGGATAGTACACCCAAAAATAAAAACTCTTTCAATAATTACTCACACTCATGTTGTTCCAAACCTGTAAGACCTTCCAATTGAGAAAAAAAAAATTCCGAAGCACCATAGACACCGGCGAGACCAACGAGACATATGCATGCTATGTCAGAACGTCGTGTGTTGTTATACTCTTGTGAACACCCATCGAAGACTGACACAGGAGAGAAGAAATTTTGCACAAAAATAGCATTCTCGTAGCTTCATTAAATTACCATTGAACCTCTGATGTAGCATGGACTATTCTAATAATATTCTTACTACCTTTCTGGGCCTTGAACGTGTCAGTTACGTTGCTTTCTATGCAGGGTCAAAAAGCTCTCTGATTTCATCAAAAATATCTCAATTTGTGTTTCGAAGATGAACGATGGTCTAAAGAGTTTAGAATGACATGAAGGCGAGCCATTACTGATAGCTTACTGATAACTATCCCTTTAAATTTCATTAATGACTTTTATGCATGATCCATCAATTATAATAGCTGATGTTTTAGGAACTTGCACTGGTTTAGCTGGTTTTATATTCCTGCGCCTCATGTGAATGTCTACAGGCTGGAGATACAGTGGGAGTTGTCCGAAAGGAGGATGGGAGTTTGCATTTCTTTGTGAACGGAGTGCCTCAAGGCCCTGCAGCCTGGAATGTTCCGCCCAGTGTGTATGCAGTGGTGGACCTGTATGGACAGGCTGCCCAGGCCACCATCATGGATGATATGGGTGAGAGCAGTAAGGAGACAGTAGAATTGGTTGGCTAGATGGTACACACCCTAAAGTACTCTTAAAAAATCTCTTTCACTCTCTTATAGCTGATCTCCCTCCCTTGCCTGATGATAGCTCGGAGGGCCCTACTGCCATGTCTCCTGGTAGCCCATGTTCAGTTTCGGGAGCAACAGCTGCCAATGACTTGCGCTTTCATCAGCTGCACGGCACAAATGCAGTCATCACCAACGGCGGCCGAACGGCGCTCAGGCAGAACTGCCGCAGCGAGTTTAACGATGCTATTGTTATTTCAAACAGGTTACTTTTGTTTTGGCATGAACTCTTAAGTGCTTAGATCATGCTGGTTGATCTTGATGGATCATCGATTGGATGAATATTTTATGCTTGTGTGTCTCACTGAACAGGTGCCTTCGGGATGGAGAGCTCTTTGAAATTGTAATTCAGAAAATGGTGGATCGCTGGTCAGGCTCAATAGAAGCAGGTCAGCTTATATAAAACACTTATTCACTAAAGACATACAGCTAATTTATTAAATACCTCTGGTATACTGAAAAAAGTACCTCCTACTCACAAATGTATCGACATGAATTAACAAAAAAACACTGTTTGTTAAAGAAATGGCACTGATTTACTAAAAAGACTCTAAAATACCATTATTTCCAATAATCACTAGGCTCTGTGGATGTTTTTAATGGAACGTGAATAAAAACAATTGCATTTTTGACAGGAGTAACTGCAATCAGACCAGAAGAATTGGAGTTCCCTAATACAATGACTGACATTGACTATGACACCTGGATGTTGAGGTGAGCTGTGGGTTAATAGATCAAAGCTCCTTTCTCAACCAGACCTTCCAAAGACCTCTTTGCTCTTTTTCTTCTGTAGTGGCACGGCGATCATGCAAGATGGGAATACCATGAGAAATAACTACGGCTGTGACTTGGACTCTCTGACCACAGGCTCCAGGATTGGGATGATGCGTACAGCTACTGGAGACCTGCATTACTTCATCAACGGCCTTGACCAGGGTGTAGCTTGTACTGGGCTGCCGTCAGGTCATTTTCAAGAACATTATGCATCACCTTATGCAACACTGAAATTTCAGAACGTAGTAATGTCTAACATCCTTCTCCTTTCTTTTGTTTCTTCTGTCTTTTTTAGAAGTGTTTGCTGTGATCGATCTGTACGGTCAGTGTGTGCAGGTGTCCATTACAAGTTCATCGGGGCCACTGGATAACAGTCTGTGTACCAGTAACATCACAGAGAAGAGCTTCCCCATACACTCCCCAGGTATTATAGTGTTTTTTCATCATTTTTTGCATTTGAGGGCGATATTTATTTATTAAGATGATTTTAACATTCACGTCAACAACACCAGTTTTAAACAGGATCAAATGTTTTGGTCTACTTTTTTGTGTCTTTGTCACCCTCTAGTGGCAGGGGTTGCCCATCGCCTGCACAGCAAACATGGTAAGAATGTGGTGTTACTAGGAGATGGTTGTCAAGCGCTGAGGGTCGATGGATACGCCCATGGAATTGTGTTTAGTGCGAAGGAGCTCAAGACAGATGAGGTGTTGGAGGTGAGTTGTGGGACGTGTTTTACTTTACAACTGACGAACAATGGGAAAACCTTTGTTACAATATTTTGTTAGCATTAGTTTCTAAAAATACAACAGTTCATTGTTTGTTCCTCATTATATGATATAAAGACAGTTTTTCCAAACCTGTATGAAGTCTTCTGTTGAACAGATATTTTAAAGAATGTTTGTTGGTAACCAAACAACCTTTTGAATGAATTGACTTTCATAATATATTGTATACTACGGAAGTCTGTCTTCTGTGGTGTTCAACAGAAAAAAGAAACTTGTTAAATGGCGATTAGATGACTGAATTTTTTGGTGAGGGAAAAAATGTAACCTTCTTGTAAATTGTTATCTGAAATTTTTGTGTCTTATTCAAATATGATCCTGTTGCTGTTCTTTTTAGGTGAAAATTAACAAGGTAGATGACAGATGGTCTGGTTCCCTTCATGTGGGTTTGACCACCCTGCAGCCCCCCGACCTACCATCCTGCCCTCTCAGCGGCCTCTCTCCTTCCCTTACCCAGCTCAGGTCCAAGGTCACCTGGGTCCTCGCCGGCTGTGAGGTCAGACGGAATGGAGTGCTGCAAAGACAGAATTATGGCTGCTCTCTGGATCGACTCACGGTAAGAGAATGCAGACGCATTCATATCAATGACAAGAACTGTAACAGTAAAGTTTGAATATTTATTCTAACACTATGAGGGAAGTCCACATCACAGCTGTGACAATGATAGAGAAACCCTGGAATCTGTTTCAGTTTTTTTTTCTTTTTTCTTTAACAAATAAACAATTAATCAGAAGCTTTAGCTGTTGGATGGATGTCCTCACATTTAACTCTAGAATACTTTAGTATACAGAGGAGTTCATGGTCGAGTGTGAGGTGCCTAGGTCCTGTGTCTACAAAACAAGCCCAAAATCATCAGCCCTACATCACCATGAGTGACTTTTGGTATGAGGTGTTTGTGCTTGATGTGCTCTTTAGGATTTCACTAAATGTTCTGCTGTGCATTCTGGGCAAATAACTCTACTTTGGTCTCGCCTGTTGAGAGGACATTGTTCTAGAAGTCTTACGGTTTGTTCAGATGCAACTTTGCAAACCTAAACTGTGCTGCCATACTTTTTTAGATAGAAGAAGCTTTCTTCCGGCAACCCTTTCAAACATGCCATACCTGTCCCACATTTGTCTAACTGTACTGTCATAAATTTGAGCATTTAACATGTTAAATGAGGTTTGTACAGCCTGCAGTGAAGTTCTTGGGCTGTCTGCCATTTCTCTGTGCATTGCATAGTATGATGTTTGAGGTGAATTTGCTGGGACAACCACACCTAGGAGGACTGGTGTCTGTTCTGAATGTCTTGTGAATAATCCACCTCACTGTAGAATGATGGACTTCAAATTGTTTCCCTTTCCAGATTGATAGCAGCAACAATTGCAATTCTTAGATTATTGCTAATGTATTTCCTCTTTGGCATTGTGTTAACACATGCCTGACCCGACCAGCAAACTGCCAAAACGTCTGCTTTTATAGAGGTGTTTACTCTTGCTGATGATCAGTTAATCAAAGGTGTCTGATTAGCAGTGCCTGACTGCTATTCCTCCTCTTAATTCTTATGTTAACAGTAAGGGTGTCCTTATTCGGTCACTCATGGGTTTCCCATTTTAACTTTATTTTTGTTTAATGAACAATGACACACTGCAATATGGCAGTCTTAAATATGTATATTATATATAAAAGAGGATCACTGCGCATGTGTACCGAGATTCGTTGATTATAACTTTGTGGGACCGTTTACAGACCTGTACCGTTCAACAGGCATTAAGAAAACATGTTAATTTTAAGTACTCATATCACTGACAGCAGTAGTACAGCCTGGATATTCTCATTTAAAAAGCGCAGTTGCAGCCCTCAACTGATGTTCATGTTTTGTTTTGGTCTGAAGCGCCACCCTCCATATATCTCCCAATCAGTCAGTACTGTTTCGACATCCAGGCTGCCTGCATTTCGTTTCATAGAGGGACACACTTTATGACCTCAGAAATAGATATTTACCAAAACAAAACAACCTGTAGTTATTATTATTTAAATCGATCAAAAAAAGTTAGAATCAAAAAAAGCACAAAACAATATTCACACGAACGTGCCCTTGCTCTTGATATACAATCACTTAAATGAACACCGCTTTGGTTTTAATTAGAAAAAAAGACCTTCGTGAGGGTGGAGTAGAACCCACAGCTTCAAAACCCTATTCATTTAGTATATTTTGTTGCTAATATTTCTATGTATGTAATAATGTAGTAACTTTGTCCCGCTTGCGATGTGTGCCTCCCCCGCAAACAGAGGGGCACGTCGAGTCATTTTAGCAACGGCCCTGCTTGAGAGTCAACTTTTACGGAGGAGTGAAACACAGATAGAAAGTGGGAATAAAGTATTTCGATTGCAGCACTAAAATAATATCTAACAGCAAACACTTAGTATATGAAGACGTAAACACTGAAAGCCGCGAGCACCACCCGCTGGTGAAGACGTCTACCAGCAGAGGGCTTCTTGGATCAGTAATCAGTTCCCGGATGTGCGCTCTGTCGTATTTTAAACACTGTATTTGAACCAGCGAATTTGTACAGTGAAATAAAAAATATCCGAATGTTGCCTGACGAATATTATTGCTCGAATTATGAAACAAACTGAATATTTTGAAAATATAACTTTGTAAGGTGAATTTTGATTTACTGAATTTTAACCATGAAAGTGTTTTTGAAATGTTTCCATATTGAAAGTAAATGTACAACTGTTCAATATCATGAAATTGCATGAAAGGTTTAAACAGTTGAGTTATTTTATTTTTGAATGAAAAGAAGGTAATATGTATTATTTCTCCCTTTGGTGTTTTACAATATGTAAACAGGGATTTTTAAAAGAAATTTCTCAGAAGCACTTTGTTCTGAACTGTTTTAATGAAAAAAGACTTTGGAATTTGGCATATTTGTTTTTGCAGTAGTTTTGGGGGGTTATTTATCCTGTAAAGATATCGGGATATATGTCGTATTTCGAGATATAGCAAAATACATCAAGATATATTTTTTGCTCCATATCGCCCAGCCCTAGGTGAACTATTCATTTAAGGTCACATACTCCATTTGAAATCAAACAACCAACTGCTCAGACATTTAAAAATGTCAAATGTTTTCTGAAGCTGATAAACACATTGACATGTTCTTGTCCAGTTAATTTCCTCCATTCCATCCATTAAGTCAAACACAAATACAAGCATGAATACAATGAGTGGTGTATATAAAACATCTTATTACCCCCTAAGCAAAGAACGAGTATATCGTGTTATATATTCTACTATAGGTGGGAAATCGTGTTGGGGTGAAGAGATGCAGTGATGATACCATGCACATCCTCATTGATGGAGTAGACATGGGACCAGCAGCCACTGCAGTGGCGAAGGTATAAGTATGCTTCTGTTTCTGTTAATATGTCTTAATTTTTCAGAGTTTTTCACTCCGCTCATCCATTTTTGTTTCAGAACGTGTATGCTGTTTTGGATCTGTACGGAAAGGTGACGGCTGTGTCCATCGTCAGCTCCACGCTGGTTGAGGATTCAGAAAGTGTTAAAGCTCCCTCGCTCTCGCCTGACAGCTGCAGCGAGGGAGAGGAGGACAGCACTCCTGTCAGAGAGGTGCGTCATCTCAGAGGAACATGTTTGAAAGCTTGATTGGTTGAATTTTAATGTCCAGCTTTATTGGGGTTGGTTTGTTTTTCAACTCTCAGTGTGAGGATGAACCTGCCCTGGTGCCCACGATCATGACTTTTTTGGAGAATCACGGAAAAAATATCCAGCTGTCCAATCAGAACCTGACTGCCGCCCGGGTGTCCAGCTATAACCAGGGACTTTTGGTCACAGCTCAAGCTTTGCCGCGCCAGCAGCTCTTCCAGGTGTGTGTTTGTATTTGTATGAGTCTATTTGGAAGTTGGAGACACAGTCTGCGTGATGCTAATTGTCGTTCTTCCTCAGTTTCAGATAGACCGTCTGAATCCATCATGGACGTCCTCCCTGTCGCTGGGTGTGATTGGTCATTCACCAGACCGCCTCAACTTCCCTTCCACAGCTTGCTGCCTTAAACGCTCAGTCTGGCTACTGCAACGAGACTCTGTTTTTCACAACTCGTTGAAGGTGATGTTACTTCCTTTGGTTTGGTTCCTTCTCTTCACAAATCCTTGTTTTTTTTTTTAACTTCATTACTTTAATCTTAGTTTTTCTTTCATTTTTGAACTTTTCTTTCCATATAAATATTTCCATTTGTAAAGTATTAGTATCAGTTCCTGACTTGATTCTCTGTCATTTCCTTAGATTTGTGAGAACTATGGTCCTAACCTAGACACCTGTCCTGAAGGGACCATTTTGGGGCTGTTGGTGGACAGCAGTGGTTGCCTCCATCTGTTTGTTAATGGCATGGATCAGGGCATAGCAGCCCAGGACATCCCAAGCCCCTGTTACGCCCTTATTGACCTTTATGGCCAGTGTGAACAGGTCAGTGCTTATGACTGTATAATCAGGCTTCAACTAAGGTTTTAAAAAAAAAAAAACATTTTAATAGAATGTGCCACATAAAAGAAAGAGTATGCTTACTAGCGTGTGTAACATATTGTTAATGGTGAGAATTCGACCTTGAAATAAAGTGTGACAGAGAGGAATAAAGAAAAAAAAAAAGTAAATGTGAGAAAATATTTATTTTCATTAAATATTGTGTAGTATTATCATATTTTATATTTTTACTTAACATGCCAACATTTTTGAAGCCCCATTAAAAACAGATTACAGATTACAAAGAGATTCAAGGCTTTAAAAAAAAAAAAAAATATTGACCGCAAATATAAATATTAATATTAGTGCTGTCAAATGATTAATCGCATCCAAAATAAAAGTTTTTGTTTACATAATATGTGTGTATTGTGCTGTATGTTTTTTACATACATATAAACAGACACACATGCAACAGTATATTTAAGAAAAACATGTTGTTTATATATTAAATAGTTATTTTTATATATATATA